>JACERP010000018.1:0-701491 GCA_014080715.1 Scenedesmus sp. NREL 46B-D3
GGACCCCGCATTAGGTGAGTGTGGCTGCATTGTGCCGCCAAGCACTGCAGGCGTGCCATGCAGGTGTGCCTGGTGTGGGTGTGTGCATGCATGCAGCTGCTTGTCGCCTGTGCTGTGTGGCTGTTGATCCCGCAGATGCCACAGCATCTGCAACTAGCAGGTTGCTGTCACTGTTGTCGCTATGTACTGCTGCAGGATGGGTGTTGCATGCGGGCCGCTTCGATCCGTTTCGGTCGACCACCTGGGGCGAGCTGACTACCATGCCGTGCCCATCAACATGGCTGCCAGGCAAGGGCAACTGCAGAGCTCAGGAGCAGCCTTGACAGCTGTGTTGGCTGCGCTTATCGACTTGATGCGCTGCAGTCAGCAAGCCCTGCGTGCTTGTTTGCTTCTGTCAGTGCAGCCTACAGCGTGCCAAGAGCCGTTTGGTGACAGAACCAGGCGGCAGGTCAGCAGGAGGCACATCAGCCGAGTGCATGCTCAGACTCTTGACCTGAACTGCACGTCTGAAGGCGATTGGGCATAAGGTGCGCCGTTGCAACCTCTTAAGCTTGGCCATCTTATGCCAAACAGCGTTGCATGCTGCTTGCTGTGCAGGTATGAGATGGTGTGTGCGCAGGGAGGCCAGGTAGTGTGTGATGCAGCGCTTGCAGCTGCTGCAGTCGCAGAATGGAACAGCCTGGAGGCTGTGGCAGCAGCAGAACCCTCCACTCCGCTCATGTCACCACCAGCAACAGCAGCAGTGCTGAAGCACAACAGCAGCAGCACGGCAGCGGCAGCGGCTGGGTTGCAAAGTGAGCTGGGCAGGCCTCACAGCGAGCAGCAGCTGCCAATGCCGTCGCTGCTGCCCTCAAACAGCAGCAGCATGAGCCATTTTGATGCGGCTGGCCCAGGCTCACTGCTGTCATGCTCAGCAGGGGGCTCGCATCTGCCGATGCTGCTGGAGCACAGCGAAGCAGCAGCAGGCCCAGCAGAGGCTGAGCCGAGCTGTTTGGGGTCAGGCAGCAAGGCGAGCTTCGCGCGGACAGGTGCTGGCAGTGGCAGGCGCAAGTCGCCAGCTGGCAAGGGGCTGCGGCTGCTGCAGCAGCGTGCGGGGCAGCGCGGGCCCGTGCTGGCGATGCCGGCTGTTCCGACGGAGCTGCCTTGCGAGCTGTGCGTGCCTCAGCTGCCCGCGGAAACCTTCGGTGAGTCGCGCCAGGTGGCGCCAACGACTTTGTGGTGCCTGGTAGCGCCACAACATACTCTAGGTACATGTGAGAGTGCTTGCGCCGCATATGGGGCTGCTGCAGTGTCAGTGACACAACATCGTCTAGGTACATGTGAGAGTGCTTGCGCCGCATATGGGGCTGCTGCAGTGTCAGTGACACAACAGGTGGCTCGATCAGGGGCATCGGCAGGTTTGCTGTTCCGCCACCCCCTGCTAAGGTACCTGAACACTTGAACCAGTGCTGCGCACACAAGCTACAGCTCAGGCAGACGAGTCACTGCGGCTCTTGGCGTGCGCGTGCCCTGCGCAGGCGTCGAGGTGCATCAGCTGGGCAGGTTCCAGGTGAAGGGCGCTGCTGGGCCTGTGGAGGTGGTGCAGGTCACGCTGGCACACCTGGCAGCACGCCGCCACCTGCTGCAGCAGCTGCCGCCCAAGCACCCCAAAGGCCACTGCCTGCAGCCGCTGGCCGGCCTCGTTGCGGCTGTCGACCGTGTGCGGCTGCCCGGCATGGCGCAGCTCTACCAGCAGCAGCACCAGCAGCGCTGCTCCGCTCTCACTGCCGCCAGGCAGCAGCACCGGGGAGAGCGGCTGCCTGCTGCTGCGGCCAGCACGGACCTCACGCTGCGGCAGCGGTCGGTGGTCTCACGCGCCTCGGGTGTGTTTGGCTCCATGGCTGCTGCCTCTGGCAGGGCTTTCTCATGGGCCGGCAGCGGGCACAGCCTCCGCAGCAGCAGCAGCAGCCACGCGACCCTCATGGGCCTGGCATTGACCTCGTCACAGCAGCAGCAGCAGCAGTTGGACAAGCAGCCTGTGCCGGCTGGTGTGCAGGTGTCCATGGTGCCGCTGATGCCTGTGTCTGGTGGCAGCAGTGGTGTGGGTGCAGGGGATGATGCCGCTGCTCAGCACGAGCAGCAGCATCTGCTGCCGACTGGGGAAGCAGGTGATGGCAGGCTGGGGAGGCCAGGGGCGGTGGCAGCCGATGCGGCTACCTGTGTTGACAGCATTGTGTAGGTACTTGTGAGCGTGTTCGCAACATTGTGATGACGGCTACTGCTGCCCAGCTTGGCTGGTTGCCGGCCGTCCAGGTGCCATGCTGCATCGTGTGCATGTCTAGGACCTGAAGTGTTGACGTTATTGAAATTTTTGCAAGAATTAAATGGACGTGCTCAAAATCAATGCGACTATGTTGATGGTCTCCTTCTGATGCATGTGGGCCCCTTAAGCCTTGTTTAAACAATTTGGCTCTTTTGTGGGCGATCCAGTGGCCACCTTGGCAATAGTGAGGCGTTTGGAAGACTGATTGTACAAGAATGAGATGTGTGCTGATTACAGGTGTTGCAGTGTACACTGCTGTTAGTGTCGCTCTGAGTTCAACTCAACACAATTGTGCTGCCATTTCAAAAGGCGTTCAGCTTGCAAGTTGCACTTGAGTTGAGGGTGATTCATGATGATTGTGTGCAGCTCATGTGATCGTCTACCGCTCCAAATAAAATTCACCTGTGTTGCCAATGGCCATTCCAAAAACCGTTCAGCACCTCTGCGATCACACAGCCTCATGAGCGCCTGGACCTGGCACCAATGCACTGACACGCGCCTGCAAAATTTGAACAGCCCTGACAAACTTGTGACACCTTGTGACACCTTCAGCCCACTAGCAGTTGGCTGTACTGCAAGCGCGTTTGGCGCTGTCGTTTGATGTAGAGTGTTGCTTAGGGACGACGCAGCTTATGTGGCTGCCCTTTGCTAAAGTCACTTGGGGGCCCAACTCTGGATCGCTCGGCAAACCAGTTCAGCGCTCGCTGCAAATGCCACACGCCAGAACCGCACACGCCGCGCCTTGCTAAAGACGTGATCAGCGCCTAGACGTGACAGGCCACGCCTGGCTGTTTAAGTAACAGCAGCAGCATGGCACTTCAGGGCAGAACTGCAGTCATTACAGGCACAGCAAGAGCAGCAGGCATAGGGCAGGCTTGCGCCAAGCTGCTCTACAAAAACGGCTGCAATGTTATAGGCATAGATTATGCAGAGCATGACTTCGCAGCAGATGTGCCTTGGGATGCAGCAGCAGGAGAGGCAGCAGCAGGAAACCCTCGCTGGCTGCAACTGGACCTGTCAAAACCAGATCATGTGCTGTCATTGCCAGAGCAGATGAAGAAGCTGGGCGTCAGTTCAGTCAACGTCTTAGTCAATAATGCGGGCATTGCTGACCCATACATGCAAAGCGGCAGCCTGGCAGAACGTGCGGCGCTGTGGCAGGGGTACATTGCCACAAACCTGACGGCGCCGTTTTTGCTCAGTGAGGCGCTGCTGCCGCTGATGGTGCACGGGGAGGGCAGCATCATCCATGTGTCATCCACGCGTGCGCTGCAGTCAGAGCCCCACAGTGAGGTGCACAGCGCAGGAGGCAAAACTCTGCATGTCCAGCAAGCGTCATGGTATGGTAGCAGGTGCAGTGTCAGCGCCTGTAGAAGGAAACAGCACCATGCCACCAACACAGTGTTCTAATGGCAATGCTGCGCCAGGCATACCATGCAGTACAGGCGCTGACTAGGCATCCTTGTTTTGATATCAACCCAGCCACTGTGGCACTATTGGTACACCACAGTGGACGCATTGATGCTTGCAGGACATGCGGAGTTCAGTCGTAGCATGCACGCCCTGCAGGACTTGCGCTTGCCGCAAGTTTAGAAGCAGGTCAAAGAAGAACATGTGGCCATGCCTGACAGTAACTCCAGCTGATGTCCTTGTTTGCCGCCAACTTCTGCGCGCTGGTGTTGGCCAGGGTTATGCTGCTGCCAAGGCTGGCCTGCTGGGCCTGACACATGCCCAGGCAGCCAGCCTGGCCCCCCGGCGCATTCGTGTCAATGCAGTGCTGCCTGGCTGGGTGGACACCAGCGCCTCACCCGATGGCATCACACAGCAGCAGCACGAGTGGCAGTGGACAGGTGAGTGGCAGAGAAGGCTCAATGCGGCACCCAGGGATGCTCTGCAGCTGCCTTGAGAAGTTCGTACTGCAAGAGTTTGTGGACAGACGTGCATGTGCGCATGCATATCTGGAATTTTGCAAGCCTAGAGCATGCGGGCCGCAGGCTGCGGCAGGTGTGCAGATACACGTCAACAGCTGCATCACATGAATGTGGCCACGTTCAGCAGGCTGCACTGTCCCTCATCAGTCACCCGCTAGGAACCTGCAGCATGCTGTACTTTGGCTCCTGGCAGCAACCTGTGTGGCAATCTTTGAATAAAGCCCATGCTGCCATGGTTGCTGCTGCTGCTGCTGCTGCTGCTGCTGCTGCTGCTGCTGCTGCTGCTGCAGGCCACGTGGGCCGGCCGCAAGATATTGCTGAGCTGGTGTTGTTCTTAGCAGACCCCGATAAGTCGGGCTTCATCACAGGGCAGCACTTTGTAGCAGATGGAGGGGTCACCAAACGCATGACATACCCAGAATAAGACTGCAACACTGAGTGGCAGTGATGCACACTAAGTGCTGGTGACGCTGGGCATGGCACCTTGTCTTTGTTGGCAGCTACGGCATTGTGCATGGCTCGTGAGCCAGGATCATAGCTGATCAGGATGGCAGAGCATGAAGGAAGGACATGCTGCTGCTAAGTTCAGCATCTTTACTGTAACACCATGTTACACCTAGGCTTGCACGACACTCCTCCCTGCTTGGTCACCAAGCACCAACTGCACGGTACAGCATCATCGTGCAAGCTGTTCCAGCGCACACTGAGCACCACACATGCAATGACCCCCCTGCACAGCACAAGCTGCTGCTATTTGCCACAGCAGTTGTCACACAGTGGCCGTGGCACCGTGTACCGAAGTAGTGCATCCCACTCTAGAGTAAAGTACATCCTTAAATGTGGGTGGTAAGCACATAACGCCCTGTGTGTGCAATGCAGTTGCAGTGAGCGGGGAGCCCACGCCACAGCCTAACCTGTCCCCTGTCCAACTGCGTCTTTGACACTGCCTGGCCATGGCTGCCCCTCAATGAGGCATAGCCTTTGTCTGGCAGCGGCGTTGCTGCCTTGCATGCACGGCAGCACACATCGGTTACAACAGTGCATGAGGCATGCGCAGCAACACTCAAAACGCAGCAACAGGAAGAATGTGCGTGCAGTGCTGATCATTTCATCAACGACCAGCAGCCACGCATGCGCACGGCAAAAAGTGCCGCTGCCCATGGTGCGCACACTGCAGGCCGCGAGCGCACGAAGGAAGTGCAAAGCACACCTCCCAGCCAATTCAAGTCAAAATGTAAACTAATTGAACGTATGATACACTGCTGCAGAAGACGGCAGTGCCTGCTGTGGCTACTGCGCACACTTTCAGCCAGCAGCCACACGCAACCTGCGCCCGCCAACCGCAACCTCACTGCACCTCAATGAACAACGCAACTCCACCCTGGAGCATCCTACACCGCCAGCTCAAGGGCCTGCTTCTTCTGCACCTGCCAAGCCGGCTCCCCCTCATCGTCGCTGCCGGCCAGGTCACACACTGCCAGCTCATCAGCAGCCAGCACGCGCCCACACACAAGCAGCGGCGCTGGCGCATCATCCACCAGGTTGATCGTCTCAGCGGTGGCGCTGCGGGGCACACCTTCTGTGTTTGATGGCCCCTGCTGCTGCTGCTGGCTGGAACTACGCTCTCGCTTCACACCGGCAGCACCGACTTCCTGCTTGGGCTGCCTGCTGCTCCCTGAACGGCATGTACGCACACGCGACTTTACCAAATCATTGGACGGTCTGAAACAAAACAAGCACATGTCTGCAAAGGCGAAGCATTGCACAGCACACACTACATAACCTATTACAGCAACGACGCTGCAGCACTGAGCCCTAGCCAGCATGGCACAGCTAGCTGCTCACAAACAACAGCCTGTCCTCCTGCTGCATGCCACCGCTCACCCGCGCCGTTGCTGCTGCCTGCCATGCCGTTGGTGCGTGCCAGTATTGCTGCGTGCTCGGGCTTGCTGGGGTCCAGGATCTCCCTCAGGCACAGGTTGTCTGCTGTGTTGTAGCGCAGCTGCAGCACTGGCAGCGTGGAGAGCTGGGGCGAGAAAGGCGGCAGCCGGGCGTGACGACAACAGCAGGGGAGTTCAACATTGGCGCACTGCATGGGTGGTGCGCTGCACCAGCTGTGACGAGCAAAAGGGACAAAATGAGGTGGCAGCTCACAGCAGTTTGGCTTCAGGTGGCTGACATTGTGCTTGGGGGCAGCTGTTGATGACGCCTCTAGACCGTGTCTCCTTGTCTGCTGCACCTAGCTGTTGCAGCACCTAGCAGAACCAACTGGTGCCGGCCCCTAATGCAGCACCTAACAGCACCAGTTTGGATGGGTCCTGGTGAGACGTGCTTGCACATACAACGGAGAACTTGTGGTGACTCCAGCGCTTGTTGTTGTGCTTCACCGTGCTGCCCCCCACTGCTTGCAGCCCTGGCTGCAGGAACCACTTCTTGCCTGGGGGCAGGCAGCAGCAGCAAGTGTGACGTTGGACCCGCAAATGTTGGCTAATGCCCTGTCACGCTGTCTGGTTGAGCAGCCAACCAAGCTGTGGCCTGATACCCGCTGCATTGAACAACGTCGCAAGGGCTCTTCGCACGCAGTGCTGTGGTGGAGAAGCCACAGCGGCCAGTACAGTCGGTGATCAGCTGCAAGGCACGTCATCCACAGCATGCACAGCATGGGCAGCTTACCTTCTGGCAGTTTCTGGTTGGCCGTGCCTGCTGCCCATCGCGAGTTGTCTGCACTTTTGCGCGTGTTCGGCCCAGCTTGACAACTGCCTTGCAAGTGACGTCAATCCTGCCTGCCTGGATCAGGTCTGGATGTTTGACAGTGGCTGCATCTGCTGCTGGTGCCAGTGCTCCAAACTTGAATGCTTTGTGGTACATGTAACCGTTGCTGGGGTTTGTAAAGCCGAAACCTTCGATGAACCGTTCACAAGCACCACTCGTGCTGTGCTTCAGGCGTTTACTGTAGCCTATGTACTTGCCGTCCAGCTTGACCTTCACCTGTTTGCAGCACGGCACCATGCAAGAGACGAAGCAGGCTCAGCAACTCAGACAGGCAGCAAAGACACAGCCTGCCCTAGCAGCGTGCTGCAACTTCAAGGCTGTTCTAGAACCAACAGCCAGAATGCAGCGACCAGCGCAGTGGGCAGTATGATGTCGCGACATACTTCACAGGCGGCATAGGATTGGTTGGTCAACATGCTGCTGCATGGCCACCCTCGATGTTGCTGAAACGTGTATTGCCCCGTTTCTGCCAGTTGGTAGTGATTTAGCTAGTGGAGGCACTGAGAGCATGTCATGCAGCCCTGTTGTGTTGCCGCATCACAGCACGACACAGTGTGTCTGCAGCTGCTGGCACACAAACCCAGTGAAGCGCAGGCACCGCCTTACCCGGTAAAGCTGCGCGTTATGTGCATTTAACACCTCAACCTTCAGTCGCCACTCCAGGCCTGGCTTAGCCACCACATAGGTGGTGCCATTGTGATTCACAACAGGAAGGGCAGCAGCAGACTGTCCCACCGGCACTACCTCTGCTTGTACCCTGGCCATATGATGTTTTTATCCAATAACTTCGAGAAGTTGTGCCAGCTAGACCAGGAGCGGCCGCTGACGAGGACCGGCAGTCTGTGAGACTCTGGGCGTTCGATTGATTTGAATCTGAAGGTCAGCAGCTACTGCTAATATCTACTGGTGTCAATGCCAACGCCCAACATCGTCTCTTTAGACTGCACTGACTGGCACTTCGCGTCTTTTCAGTGGATTTAAGACCCATGATTGAGTGGCGCGGTGGATTCAACCGCGTCAATCAGCAACACTGCGGCGACCTGTATCAAAGGCCCTAGACTGGACCTGACATCTTCTGTGCAGCGTGGTGCAGTGTTGGCGCTTCCTGGCGTCCTGGCAGTGAAGCCGTGCTGTGCATGCTGTAACACCCCGGGGTGTTACACGCCGGTTTCGCTTTCATGCGGGGGGTTGGGTGGGCTGCCAGTGTACTACATGCTAGTGCCATGTCCTCTCACATGCCGGGGCCACTTTTCCCTGAAAGAAACGCGGTGAAATAGCCACCTGGTACAGAAGCGCGTAGGCCCCGTCAAGCCGCAGGACGACGAGGGCGGTGGAGCGTTGCGTTGCGAGACACAAATACAGCTGAAACCAGCCAAGGGTGAAACGCCACACATCTGGGCATCAGTACACTGTAGCAGCTGATCATGCATGATCATATGATAGAGGACTTGGTAATTGAGCTGTTATCCACACTGTGCTGGCAGCATTGGGTCCTTCAGCCCACCATCATGTAGAGGGTACCTTCCAGTGATTAGAACACACCACTATGTGAGAACACACCACGACAACTACATAGACTAATAAACTGGCCTTGCAACAAGACACGGAACAATGCGGCCTGCTGTACAATGCGATTCAATACAGTACAGTAATACAGGACTGAACCTGCCTCAGGCACCAGCCAAGGGAGCCGCCGTGCTGCTCATGAGGGTGATCATACCTGTACCCAGGGGCGCGCTGACACAAGCGCTCCTGCCACCCCTTCCACTCCGTCACCTGGTGACCTGAGCGGTGCTGCAACGGGGAACCGGCTGAAACATTGCTCACAGCAGAATGGGTAATATGATGATGATGATGACCCCACTGCAGCTTTTGATATGTAAAAACACATGCTGTGCTGTTGCGGCGGAAGAGGTTGACATCCTATTTTTGCTGAAACAACATCCAGCAGTGCCATGCAGTCAGATATAACACTCCAATTTGGTGTGCACAACGGTCTGACACACAACAGAAGGGCGCAACACCCCTTGCACACTGTACTCCACACGAGCTGAGGCAACTGCACAATGCGTTTAAAAAGCCCAACGCCATGTCAACCTCGTGCCTGCACACCGGCCCCTGCACGCACATTCATGCTGTCCTTGCATGGTGTGAATGAAAACGGCGGACTATTGAAATGGGCTGTATTTAATCAATGTCATGAGGGCGTGCAGCAGCAGAGTTGAGCCAAGAGTGGTGTTGGCTGCTGCACCAATGCCACCCAGCACCACAATTTACTCGCCCAGATTGCCTGGCATGACTGTACAGCTTCAGCCAACGCAGAACATGCCCAAGCAGGGGCCTGCCGCGCACATTGTAAAGATTTGCATGCTGCCGCGCACAGCGCCTCGTCTGCACCAGGCGCCCCAGCACGAGACAGCCACAGACTGTTGCCAACAGCCCTGATGTCGACGGTGATACCATGTGTGACACTAGTGAGTGTCGTATGGATTCTCCAGGTGGCCATGTATGACATGAGGATGCTGCCACACATACATGCGGTACGCCTGCATAAGCGCATATCAGCTGCAACATGCCGGCTTTGCCATTAATCTCTACAGTTCGTTGCCATTAATACGTTTCAAAAAAACGCCCTACCAAGGGGCCACAGTCACACGGCCAGCTCGATGGCCTGCTTCTTCTGCACCTGCCAAGCCGGCTCCCCCTCATCGTCGCTGCCCGCCAGGTCGCACACTGCCAGCTCACCAGCAGCCAGCACGCGCCCACACACAAGCAGCGGCGCTGGCGCATCATCCACCAGGTTGATCGTCTCAGCGGTCGCGCTGCGGGGCAGACCAGCACCACCAGCACCAGCAGCCTGGCGCTGCTGCTGCTGGCCTGGGCTGCTCCGCTCTCGCTTGACGCCAGCTGCGCGGTGCTCCTGCTTGAGCTGCCTGCTGGCGCTGCTGCTGCCTGCCACGCCTGCATAGCAGTGCAGCATGAGGAAGGCTTGTCAGGCTGCGGCTGCTGGCCCACTCCATTCATGATGATGTGTGCTGCGGTGTTGATGACCATAGTTGGCTGCCCTCTGCACCGGTATTGTGTGGTCGATCAGTTCAGGAGCTGCCTGCTTGCTGAAACTTATGGTTGGCCGCAACCATGAACAGAACTGACACTGCCGCTTGTCAGCCAGGTGTCTGATGGAGGGCAAAGGATGTGCAGGCCCCAGCTGGCTATCGCTTTCTGAGCTGCCGCCAAGCCCCTCTCTCACCTGTGCTGCTGGCGCGTGCCAGTATTGCTGCGTGCTGGGGGTTGCTTGGGTTCAGGTTCTTCCGCAGGCGCAAGTTGTCAGCCGTGTCACAGCGCAGCCGCAGCACTGGCAGCGGATACAACTGCAAGCAGCACACACAGCAGTTATGAGCAGATACGGGGGTGTTCAGGACTGCGGGGCGCAGACAGCAAGACAGGGGGTGAAGCAGCATCCAAGGCGCAGTGGTGCAGGTACGAATGGCCGGTGTCAAAACGACTTCAAACTGCAGTGCCAGGCAAGCGTGCTTGTCAACAGCAAGTGCCTGCAGGCGGACGCACCACGCTGTATAAGGCGCAGTCCCAGCCCCGGTTTGTCTGCTTCACTGTGCTGCCCTCCTCCGCCTGCAGCCCTGGCTGCAGGAACCACTTCTTGCCTGCGGGCATGCAGCCGCAGCACGTGGTGTTTGTAGCTACAGTAGTGTCAGGCTAGATTTTGCTGAGGCACAGGGCAGACAACTGGCATGTAGGGAGCTTTGAAGAACAGCAGTGCACCCCACAGCCGCGCATAGCCTGTTGGTGCATGCATGCTGCCACTGCGCCCGTCTGAGACCGCTTCCATGCCGCATGCCCTTGCCTTGTGCTGAGCACACACACGCGCGGCAACTGCCCGTTGCTTGCGGGTCGACTTGGAACAAAGCATCAGCGCAGGCGCGTGTGCACATGTACGCACCCTCTGGCAGCTTCTTGCTGGCTGCATCAGCTGCCCAGCCGGCATCTCTGTGTTTGCCCGTTCCTTGGCCCGTCTTGACGACAGCCTCGCAGGTCACCTCTATCCTGCCAGCTTGTATCTGGTCTGGATGCTCCACTGTAGCTGCACACGCTGCTGGCGTGAGCGCACCAAACTTGAACGCCCTGTAGGCTCTCATGCCAGTGAGGGGCTCCGTGCGCCCAAAGCCGTGGAACACCATTTCACATCCAAGCCTAGAACTGCTGCAGAGCTGCGTCCTGCTGTAGCCAATGCACTTGCCATCCAGCTTCACGCCAAACTTGCAGGACAACAGAAAACAGCCAGGGCAGCTGTGAGATGCATCATGTCCGGCACACTACTTCAGGACAGACGGCTCAGCATGCTGCCAGGTCGGTCAGCAGGGCAGCAGTTGCAAGCAGGCTCACTAGTGGTGTGGCAACTTCGCTGATAGGTACTGGCACTGCTGCTGTTGCTGCTGCTGCTTGATAACAAACCACAGCAATCTGTACAACATGTGGTGTCAAGGTGGGTAATAGTTTCTTGTGAGGTTGTCAAAAAGGCTGAATGTTATAATATTGAGTTGGTCAACACTAATAAGACTGGCACCTGTGTGGTTCTGCTGTTGGGTGGGTAGCGCCAATGACCAGACAGCTGAGCAGCACTGCTGCTACTGCTGTGGATGGCTTACCCTGTAAAGCTGGTTCTTCGTGGCGGTCGGGACTCGCACACGCAGTTCCCACTCCGTTCCGGGTTCTGCTATCACGTACTTAGTGCCATTGTGGCTCACAACCGGCAGCGGTGCCCTGGCGTTGTTGCCCACTGGCAGCACCTCTGCGAGCACACTTACCATGCCTGCCTGCCGTGTCAGCCGGTCTAGAACAAGCTTTGACTGAAGATATTTAAGCAGCAGCTGTGTATGATTTGCAACTCGGTCAAGCTAGAGAGTGCCCTCAGAGCTCCGTGCTGTGTTCAAACGAGGATGATCGCCACACTCAACCAGATCAGGCCGAAATCAAGTTACTGTGCCAGTGCACTCAAAACATATGGCTCCTGAGTCGAGATCTCCACGTGCGAAGTGAAGGAGTGACAGTGACATGTGCTGCGTGCTGTGGAGGACCCTGGTCCCTCTCTTCATAGCGTCGTGGGCGTTGCAGCGTTGTGGGCAAACGACAACTTGCTGCACCAAGGCTACAGGACGCATGTCTGAACTCGCTGTTTGCGCAGCACCTGTGGCACCAGTGCGCAGTTGGCCATCAATCGACTTGGATTCAAATTATAAGATGCAGGTCGCCAATTGCCAGCTTGTCAATACTTTGTCGCCACCTGACGTTGCCCTGTATACTCAATATCTTAAGCTCAATATGTAGCCTTGTACAATTAGCTCAGCACCCGTCAGTTACGGGCCGTCACAGTAACCCAAGCCAAGCCAGCCTGGTTTGCTTGGCTTGTGCTGCCAGCGTGCTTAAGCTTGACAAGCCATGTAATAAGGAGCAGCACTCTAACCTAGCCGGACAACTTACTACATGCCATGCAGCAAGTTGCTGCAGGCTGCAATAGTTACAAGGTCAAGAGGTCAAACAACAACTTCATGGCATTCACGAGCACCAATTGTTGGGCTTGAGAGTGCTGACTCATCAATATGCGACCATGCCATGGTTGCTGATGACACACGTGTATCTCTCGCCACAGACCCAAAGTGCTGAAACAGCCGGGCAGGCTTGTCTATTGAGCTCAGCATGCTGTAGCTTTCTAAACAGACCAACTGGCAGCAGGGTAACATGCTCGAGTCTGCCATTCAATGGCCTAATTGATCATCCTTAGATGATTGAGGCTGGCTCAGCATTCAGTTGGCTTGCGAGCACTTACAAGGATGCAAACAGCCAAGTGAGCAGTGCTGGAACGATCTGGAGCTATACTTGACAAGCACGTTCAGATGCAGTTGCATGGTGGTGATGGGCTTCTGCTGTCCTGAAGAGCGTTGCCAAATGTTACTCGGCCTGTGCTCCAGCCACAGCTGGTGCATCAACACACACAGCCAGCCAGAGATTGGCGGCAGCAGAACTTGCTGATCGCCACAACCAATCCCAGTCCCCCTCTTGAGCTCAAGACGCAGCACCACAGCACTGCTGACCGCAAGCACTTGCACTATGCGCATCTGCAATGCTGCCGCTTTTGCTGTGACTGCTGCTGCTGCCCATCTTATCCTCCTGCACATGCGCTTGTATGGCGTTGTCGGTGTTGCTTGTAACACTGCTAGCTAGCTAGCTCTGCGAAGCCAAAAGTCGCTTCATCAGCTGCTTGTACTTTCCACTCAGACGGCCGTGAAAGCCTTGACTGCTGCTGCTGCCCCTGCTGCTACTGCTGCTGCTGCTGCCCTTGGCTGCTGCTGCCGCTGCTCCTGGCTGCTACTGCTGCTGCTGCTGTGTTCAGCATAGCGTAAGCCAGTTGCGCAGTTGCTGTATGTGAGGTTGGTGGACACCTCCGGCTGCTTCTTCCAGGTGCCGAAGAACTGGTGGCAGATGTACGCCTCTGTCCGCACCTTCTGCTTGACCTGGTCACAGGTCATGTTGTAGTCGATCGTCTCCCAGCCCATGCCCAGCACAAACTTGGGCATAGCACGCACAGTGCCAAACAGGATGCCTCCCAGCTGGTCTGCACGTGTGGAGTTGATTGGCCAGTGGCCACCAACACGCACGTTGTAGTGCCGCAGCGCTGCTGTGAAGGCGCCGGGCCCAGTACGCCCCAGCACGCCGGCATCATGGAACTGCCCCTGACGACTGACGCCGTGCCCTTGCAGGAACGATGAGGCAAGGCTGCTGGCAATGATGAGTGGCATGGAGGCCAGCACTGGGTGCCCGGGCATTGCTGCCATCACAAACTGGTTGAACTCGATTGTGTAGCCATGCGGGGTACGCTTAGCGATACCGGCTAGGAGTGCTGCATCATGCCCATGTTCTGCATTCCAGCTGCTGATTGGCTGCATGCAGCGTACATCGCTGTCTGCGTACACGCCACCCAGCTTGTGAAGGGCCAGGTAACGCCAAAAGTCTGCTCGCTCCACGTTGGTTGGTAGTGCTATGAACAGATCCAGCAGCTGCGGGTAGTGCTGCTGCACAAACTCCAGGCGGTCGCGTGCATCATACAGCCGGTGCATATATTCGGGGTTCATGTCAATCCATGTTTGAACGTTCTCGCGCACTTGGCAGGACATTGCTGTCCTGTCCTCAACTGTCTGGTGGATGAACTTGGGAATGATGTATGGTGGCCCAGCATATCCAGGCACATCGCTGTACACTGGGCTAGTTCGACGTATATCTCGCCCAGGTCCCGTGTCATACGCTGCTGCTGCGCGTCCTAACTGTATCCGCTGCTGCTCCAGTGCTGTATGGTGGTTTCTTGTTGCTGCTGCTGAGGCGCTGTGGACGCTGCTGCATCTGCTGTGTGTGAAGCTGCCACTGCGCCATAGAACTGTCGCTGCTAATACCAGCAGCGTGACACGGATGGTAAACACGGCCTGTATAAGCTCTTGGGTCTGCCACCTCAAGCGCTCTGCTCGAGCAGCAAGTTTGCTGAGCTTGGGCATCACGTGAGCGCCGCACCACCAGTAGCTAGTTCCAATGCTCTACAAATAAAAACTGATGTTACAAAGGGCACGGTTGCATGCAGATCCGCGTATCATCTTTCAGCACCAGCCAGTACAAACGAGCATCAGCAGGACAGCCACATGAGGCGTTTCAGCATATCGTAAGGTGAAAACAAACTTACAAGCAACCGTTTGACCAGTTTTAACGTGTAAGCTTGCAGGTGCCAGCAACCAACGAGCGGGAAAACACGGGCGCCGTTTGCGTCAATAAGTCGCACAATAGAATGGCTGACGCACAGTGACATAATACTGCTGTAGCAGAACATAGATGCAGCGCTTGCCAGCTGATGTCCAGGTGGGCGTGACTGTGTTTTTGAAGCTGGTGGGTTACAAGTGCGATACAGCAGCTGCTGGGCAGCCCGCAGCTGCTGCCTTGCCGCTACACCAAACACAGCAAGCTTTCATGCATAGAAGCCAGATCAGCAATGCCATCATCAAAGGGGCAGAGAGAATGCTGCTGCGACATTCAGACAAATTACAATACATGATAGGTGTACCCTGCTGGGTGACCCAGTAAATGAAACACGCGCCAAGTTCTTTCACATGCGCATCTATATGCCAGGCGTGTGCTCACACCAATGTCACCACCCTCAGTTTGCCAGTGCAGCCGGCTTGCGCAGCACCAGGATTGGCCGGTCGAAGCCCTTGACTGGCACTGCGCCAGGCCCAGCTGCCTGTGACACTGCACTCAGCTGCTGCACCAGCACAAAGCCCACACGCTGTGTGAGGAAGTCCAGGAAGCCCTCTGGCCGCAGCTTCAGCTGCTCTGGCTTGGAAAAGGGCGCTGCCGTGCCGCCTTGCTTGTGCACCGCTGCCTGGTAGGACTTCCAGGGCTGCGGCTCCAGCACCAGCAGGCCACCAGGTGCCAGGCACCTGCTTGCAGGGCAGGTGTGCACGGCAGACAGGCAGCCATCGTGTTCACAACTCCAGCAACAGGTGTGCGCTGCAGACAGGCAGCCACAGTGTTCAGGGCTCCAGCAACGGGCGTGTCAGCAGGCAGGCAGCCAAGGAGTTCAGAGCTTCAGCAGCAGTGCATACAGCACAGGCAGCCAAGGCCTTCAGAGCATGAACAACAACCTACTAAACACACCAGATAGAACCAAAATTCAGAATACCTATGCACCCACACCACACGAGCCACAACCCAGACAATTGCCGGCCCACCCAAAACCACACCAACAAGCAGCACAGCATAGCACTGCATCCCCACGTGAGGGCTTGCAGCCCATGCAGCACCACCTGCTACGCCCACAACATACCATCAACTACAACAACAGCAGCAGCGTCGGCAGCAGCACCCACCTGAAGAACTTGTGGAAGAGGCTAATGAGCCCGTCATCGCCCCAGTTGAGGTGCACCCACTTGCTGACACTGAAGCAGGTGACCACCTCGTACTTGTTAGAAGCGCAGCCCTGCTCCAGCCAGTTGCCGGCCTTGAAGCTCACACGCGTGAGCGCCTTGATCTGGCCAGACAGCTGCTGCACGCGAGACGTCAGCTGCCTGAACTGCTGCCGTTGGTCCTGCCACTGCTGTTGGTCCTGCATCCGCGGCGGCTGAACTTCGGCCTGAACTTCAGCCTGCTGCTGCTGGTGCTGCTGCAGCGGTGGTAGCTGCTCCTGCTGCTGCTCATGTTGCTCCTGTTGGTGCTGCTGCACAGGTGGCTGCCTCTCCCGCTGCTGTTGTTGCTGAGCTGCTGCTGCTGCACTGCTACTGCCGCTGCCCCCAGTGCTACCGCCAAACAGTGCAGCGCTCGATGCCGCAACTATGCTGAGGGGCCCGTCAGGTGCAGCTGCAGACGCCTGCACTGCCTGCGGAGGTGGTGGCAGCGCCAACCTGCGGCTGCTTGCAAAGGCGTCCCTGCGAAACAGCAGCAGCAAGCATTGGCAGCAGAGTTTGACACCTCACTCAGAACAGGCCAAAGGCGGTCCGCTGCGCGGGACTGCAGATTGTTGCTGCTGCTCCTGCCTCTGCTGCTTCATGCAGTATGAAGCACTTGCTACAGACAACACACAGCGCCTGCTGTCACAGGCAGCTATCGCGCCGCAGCTGGCTGCCAGCACATCTGCATGTGCTGCTGCCATCACCGCCGCTGCTGGGCCTGCGCCTGAGCTGCCTGCACCCACCTGGCCGTCACCGTGGACCGCATCTGCTGTGTGAGCTCGCTGCGCGTCCTGCTGAGGTTGGTGCACGCCTTGGCCACCAGCGCCGGGTCTATGTCCACGCCGGTCATGCTGCGGCAGCAGCAGCCCACTGCCAGCGCGAGCGTGAGCAGGCCCTCATTGCAGCCCACATCCAGGACATCAGCACCCTTGAACCAGCAGGGGTCCAGCACCTGGCGGCGGCAGCACCAGCGGCAGCAGCAGCAGCAGGTGCAACGACATCAGCGTCTGCCGCAGCAGGTGACGCATGCACGCGTGGCGCATGCACGTGTCATGCATATGCATGTGCAGGTGCACTGATGACGCAACTCGCACAGCGGCAATCAGGCACGCCAACACCACCGACTCACGTGTGTCGCAAGGCCAGCGACACGCATCACGCGCATGCTGTCGTGCAGGGCAACACAATGTGCACGCACGTCCTTTGGTGACAGTAGAAAATTTTATATTATAAACACACAAAGAAAAACTTCTTTATTTTATATTTGTTTAAATAATTTTGCATTGGCCTTGCCTTGGGCACATGTAGCTGCATGGCCCCTTCCCTGTTTGCTGAAAGTCATTGGGCAAAAACCTAATTGTTTTGGCAAGTTCAGGGTTGTATGTGACATGGAATCAACAAGTTGACACAAAGTTCTTCAAGCTGGACCTGTGTGCTGAGCATCTTTTGGAGACAGAAATTTGAACGTTTTGCGCCCCAGAGGAATCAGTCCAAACACACCTTCAGCCGCACATCCTCAAAACCACTGGGTCCAATCCGGTAGCCGTAGTAGTGATGGTAGTTGCCGTATATGAAGCTCGGCCGCTGCCGTTTGCGCTGCTGCTGTTGCACAGCCGCGCTGTCCTGCTGCTGCAGCTGCTGCTCCGAGCCCCTGCTATGGCTGCTGCCCGCATTGTAGCTGCTATTGGGCTCCGGCATGGGCAGGTGTATCATGCTGCTGTTGCTGCTGGCATGGTCAACGCTGCCATTGCTGCTGATCTCCTGCTTAATAACAGCTAGCTCCCCGGATAGGTCTGTCCTGCAAGGTCCTATGCTGGTGCTGCCACACGGAGCAGGCTGGCAGCTGCTAGCTGCGATCCCTGTTGCTGCTGCTGCTGCTGGGCTGCTCACTGCAGTCTGCCTGGGGTGGCGCATCTGCTGCGGCTGGGCCCGCACTTGCGGCACAGTCGCCAAGCAGCTGCTGTGCTCGCTGCTGGTCCTGTGAATGTGCCTGGTGCTGCAGAGCCTTCATGACATCAGACATGTCTGCTGCGCCCACAGCGCTGCCGCCGGCTCTGCAGTCAACCTGCACTCTGCTGCCGCTGCGTGGCTGCAGCATCTTCAGGCCTGCCAGTGGCGGCTTGCGGCTGTTGCTGCGTCGCTTCTTTCCCTGCTGCTGCTGCTGCTGTTGCTGCTGCTGCTGCTGCTGCTGCTGGTCTGCAGGGCCGTCTGCAGCTGCAGCTTCATGCGTAGAACTTTCAGAAAGAATGCTGCCACCGGGCAGCTCAGCTGCATGCTCAGCAAGCCTGCCCTCTGCTGTGTGACAGAGGTTGTGGTCCTGCTGCTGCTGCTGCTTGCACGTGCTGCCTTCCTGCAACTGTGAAGACATGGATGGCTCTGGCCAGTCTGCGTCTGAAAACTTGGTGCGCTTGGCTGCAGGCTGGCAGCCGTCTGCCAGGCTAGCTGTCAGTACCTGCAAACACGACATAGGCATGCAAGGGTGCAGGGGCGCGGCACTAATCAAGGTTCTAAACAGAAATGTAAGCCACAGCAGCCTCCCATTAAGCAGATGTGTGCATGACACGCAATGCACAAAAGTCCACATTGCAACACCGCAGGGCAGGGGTTCAGCTGTTTGCAACTGCCTGACCTGCTGAAAGAGCTTGGCCCGCTTCTTGCGCGCCCGTTTCAGCTGATTGGCTGTAAAGTTGCTTCTGTGCTCCTCCAGTTGCTTGTTGAACTCCACAGCCTTGTCTGCAGCCATGCTGAGACTGCTGTGACTGCTGCGACCGCTGAAGCGGCCTTCTGCGGCTGCCCAGCCCTCACGTAACCACTACTAAACCACTACTAAGTCAAAATATTCATCCGTAAAGAACCGACGGCTCGATCAACAGCCACAGGCCTACAGGAGTGCCCGTGTTGCCAGCTTTGAGACTGCTTCCTTGATTCGGCAGGGATGCCTAACAACCTTGATAGGCACAGAAGTTCTGGCTACTCAACAGACGTCGAAAGACCCCATACAGGTGTGCTTGAAACTACAGCCACTTTTCGTGTCATGACACCTAGCAATAACAGCTGGGAGGTCAACAGTCAACAATGCCCAACGTTGCTTTGAATGACTCTCGTTTAATCTAGTAGCTGTGCTGTGAGCCTTGCACCTGTCCTAGAGTTGGCATTGGATCGGCAAGGTGTCTTGCCTCACACTACTTTAGCTCATCACTGTCGTGTTTCTGTTCTGATCGCTTGATTCTGCTGGTACTAAGCTTGCAAGCGGTCATTGAGACCCTTGTGCACTCGTGAGAAGCTCAACTTTAAGGCACTCCTCATCGCTGTGCCAGCAGCAGTCTGTGCACCATGGTATGTGTGTGCTTTGTAGTTGATTCCGAGCGTGACAGTGGCGGAGCCTGGCAAGACTTGCTGCTCACGCTGAACACGGACCCTGCACATGCTGTTTGCTGCATGCAGTCTCCAGACGAGTGGTACAAGTCGGTAAGGGCTGATCAAAGGTCCTTGAGCGAATTCGTAGCAGCACAGCTTTGCAGGAGGTTGACAGGTGCTTGTGTGCTGCAGCTGCCCATCATCACCAGGTACTACGTGACTCTGTCGTTTCTGACAACGGCAGCTTGCGCCCTGGAGGTAGAACGGAACATTGTTGATAGTGTGCTCATTGTATGTCGCAGCACTTGACACGCAATCCTGATGCTTAGGATAGTGCGTCGTGGCGCGTCCCTGCTGCATGCACCATTACTGCTGCAGTTGGACAGCACTGTCATCGCTGATTGTTGTGCGCTTGTGTTGTCCGCGTGTGTCGGCGACGCAGATAATCACACCATTCAACGTGTACTTCAACTCGCATTTGATCTTCAAAAAGGGCGAGATATGGCGGCTGCTGACAAACTTTTTCTTCTTTGGCAACTTGGGTAAGTTGCTGCAACAGGCCTCATTTGCAGCGGTTGTGGGTTGTGCTGGGGTACATGGCATTGCAAGCAAGCTGACGAGGCAATGGCAGAGGTTCTGAGTTGCAAGGAGCAGCAGCAGCGACATGAATTGTGCCCAGTCACAAGAGACTTCCAAAGCACGGTGCAGCAACTGCAACAGTCACATCAGCGCTGCTGCAGCGTGACATGAGCTCAAGTTCACTGGCCAGGAGCCAAGGTGTTGTCGGTAACATGCATCATGATGCTACGTACTGTGTACCTATCAACCGCACCGGACATCTGCTGCGCTGCAGGCCTTGACTTTGTTTCCATATGTTCTTCCTTGTCAAGTACTGCAAGTCGCTAGAGGAGGGTGAGCAGTGGGCAGGCAGACAGACACAGACAGACAGGCAGGCAGGCAGACAGGCAGGCAGTTGAGCCACAATCAGCAGGGGCGCTTCAGCAGCGGAAGCAGCAGCATGGAGTGTCAGCAGCTGTGCTGTTGGTTGCAGATGTTGCAGCTGCAAGCTCAGTTGACGGAAGCTGGCTTGGGCTGGCGTGTGGACAAAACAGCAGCAAGAGACGGCGCAAATACAAGGTGCCAGCAGCAGCCATCCTGTGCAATGCCACGATGCGTGGCCAGCTGCGTTTGGCATGCCGCAGGCTGGTGCTCTGGTAGCAGCCCCTGGCTCAGCTGCTTTACTCCCCACCAGGTACACACTGAACTGCTAGCACCAGCCATCAGAACTGGAGCGCTCAACATTCTGCCCCACACACTTTTGCACCATGCACCGTCCTTTAATCTCATTGCCGCAGGCTCCTTCCGTGGCCGCAGCGCAGACTTCCTGTGGATGCTGCTGTTTGGTGGCGCCCTGCTGACAGTGCTAGCTCCCTTTGTGGCCATCGAGTTCCTGGGCAGCAGCCTCACCTTCATGATGGTGTACGTGTGGGGGCGCCGCCACCAATACGTGAACTTGAGCTTCCTGGGCATCTTCAACTTCACCGCGCCGTACCTGCCCTGGGTGCTGCTGGCGTTCAGTGTGATGCTGGGCAGCAGCCCCAAGGTGGACCTGATGGGCATGGTGGCTGGTGAGTGTGGCGCAGCGCTGCTTGGCCCGGGCCAGCCAAGCACCAGCAGCAGCAACGAGAAGCGAAACCAGCGGCAACAAATGTCCAGTGACGTTAGAGTCTGAGGCTGCAAAAGAAATTTGTTCGGTAGGTTGGTGGGTGGGAATTAGTGCTTTTGGGGGTCAGGCCAGTTGGGTAGCAGCAGCAGCAAGAGGAGGAGGAGGAAACACCTGCAGCACATGTTGTGCTGTGCACAGTGTGTCGGTGGCAGCCACAAATGGCACCTGCAGCGCACGTCACTGGTAAGGGAGAGGCAGCGTGCTGTGCTGGGCATTGGTGGTGGTTTTGGCGTGAAACAGGGATAATGGTGCTCTTTGAGGCAGGCTCTGATCTGACTAGCATTTGCTGGAGAGAGAGACCATCAAGTCTGCTCTGCTGGCATGCCGCGTTGCTGCAGGGCATGCATACTACTTCCTGGAAGACGTGTACCCTCGCATGACGGGCCGGCGGCCCCTCAAAACGCCTGGCTTCATCCAGGCTATGTTCCCAGTAGACGAACCGATACGGCCAGCAGCAGACGTCGTCATGCAGCATTTTGCAGCAGACGAGCCGCAGCAGCCGCCAGCACACGGCGTGGCACAGCAGGAGCAGTTGCAGCAGCAAGCAGCGCCAGCAGCAGGTGTAGAAGAGCGCGGCGATGGCAGGCCGCATGCCGACTGACTGGCTGTGGCGGAGTTTGAGTCGAGCGTGTAAGAGAATTCGGGGTATACATGTACTGATCAAGCATGGGGAGCAAAGGTTTGGTTGCAGCATGACTGCACTGCTTGTTTCCTGGGGTGCAGCAGTCCTGCAAGCGCAGCATGGTGTAGAGTGACCATCAGGCTGATGGCTGCATGGTGTGTGCATTTATAGAGGACCTGCACCCCGTGTGACATAGGTGCATGAGCTATCCTGCGCCTGATACCTTGATGTTAATCCAACCCACAGCTGGTTTGAGACATTACTTGTATCAATCGTTTTGAATTGTATTCTGTAATACATGTCTTGTTGCAACTTTTTGCCCACAGTACAGCAGAGTTGCTGGCTTTGCCCAGCACAGCAGTTGCCATTTCAGCTAGACAGCTTGTCAAGCTGCTGCTTTAGTTGGAGCTTCAGAAGTGTGAAAGCATTCTCCAATTGGTCTGCAAGCTAAACCCTTTACATCGGTCTGCAAGCTTGATACAAGGAACCTGTGCTGTGTGGCCGTCGATCGCGAGAGTCACCCATGGCCACTGCCAACGTTGCGGTCCAAGGTGACTCATGCAGCAACACCCATCTGCCTCATATGCGGAACAGAACGAGCGATTTAGCAAATGTTTGTTCCGTGCACTAATATTCTTGAAGTGTGCGTACAGGAGTGTGTAAGAACTTTGGACGGCACTTCGCCTAGCAGCAGCACCACCCTGCTCTCCCAAATTGCCGGAGATACAACGTGCGTCAATGGTCCAGGTCACTGTTCGTGTTGGAATGTTGCAACCGCACCACGTGCTCCCACGCCATGCAATACGGCGCTGCCACAAGTACCAAACGCCTTGCAGCAGCACAATGAAGTTCCCACGCACGCTTGCAGGTGTTACCCTACCAGCAATGGCTGCCCTTGCACCCTTGGGCAGCGATGCAGCAGCTCCATGTGCCAGCAGGGATCAGCAGAAGACAGCTAGCAGCAAGTACAGCAGCAGCTACGAAGTAGCAGATGCTGCTTTCAGCAGCATCATAGATCACTCGCAGCCGGTGCATGTGGTGGCAGAAAGGGACTATGCCTTTGCACACGAGGCGCCGGTGTACCTAGACAAGCTGAACAAAGTGAGCATCTTGATGACAGCCTGGCAGTTGTCAGCACACAGCCCCACCTGCAGCTGCAGCTTCGTGCTTCCAGTGTTGCATGGAGTGTCAGCTATAGCTTTGCACTGCAACACATTCAACCTGCCAGTCCATGTTTGTTGCATGATGGCAGCAGTCGAGGGTGTGCTGAATGCTGTGGTGCAGCGGCAGACAGTCTGCCTCAGCTGGGTGTGTCCCGTCCAGCAGCAATGCATTGCAAGCAAACATGTTGACCACACTGCATTGTCAAATTCTGATGCCGCGCATGGCATGCACCGTGCACAATGCTGCAGCAGTGTTCATGTGGTGGCAGTGACAGGGTACCATGGTGTCAGGCGTCTACCCCTTGCACAACTGCTACTCTGCCGCTGCTGGTGTGTGCAGCTGTTCTTTGTCTCCAACAGGTTGGGCGACAGGGACAGCGCACACCAGCACATCCAGGTGCGGTGAGGGCCACGAGCCCTGCAGCCTGGCCAGGCGCTTTGCTGTGGCCAAGTACAGCTGACATGACCGTCACGCGAAACACACATCCACACACACCCCGGCAAGCTCAAAGACAGAGGATGCAATCTGAGGACTGTTGCTGGTGGTGGCTGTCAGTGCTTGCAGTAGTTGAGCGCTGCTGCAGCACGTCCCAGCGTCAACTGCCGGCTTCTATGCCACAAGACAAAGGGTTGTATTGCTGCTTACCTGGATTTGCTGCTGCAGCTGCAAACGCTGGACCTGGCTTGCGGAGCGGTGGAGCACCTGCCCCAGCACCTGGTGAAGCAGCTGCCAATGCCAAACGGGGCAACGAACTGGCCCGCCACTGACGACTCGTTTGTGCTGGTCACACAGGTCTGGGACGCACGTGTTGCAGGGGTCGCCCTCACAACTGTTTGCACAGCTACATGCAAACAGCGATCAGCTGCCTTGTACTGCAGGATGGCCATGTCCCGTGTCGCATAGGTGTGGCTGGCTGTACATGGTTTAACACTGAGCTACCTGCAGTGTTGGTTCACAATGCCCTTTGCTGTTGCTGGCCGTTCGCATGGTAGCTGCACCACACGTGCGCAGTATCCGTGTGACAACCGTGCGGCTCTGCTGTCCTTGCTTGCCACAATGCTGCAGCAGTGGCTGACGTTGTGCATTGCTTTTGTGTGCTACTGCTGTGCTGCTGCAGGGCAGTTGTGACCACCCTCCCGCCATCAACAGGGTCAACCTGAGCAGCATGAGCAGCGAGGTGCTGCTGGACAGCTACCAAGGCAAGCAGTTCAACTCACCCAATGATGTGGTGCTGTACTGCGACGGCAGCATCTGGTTTACAGGTGAGGCTGGTTGACATGCACACGACATGTACTTCAACAGCAGCCGGCTCTAATCGTACGGTTGACTTGAACATGCTGTATCCAATCGCATGCGCATGCCAGCTTGGTGTGTGGCCACACTACAGCTGCAACTGAGTTGCAAGGGGTTGCGTGCTGCTGTGTAGACCCGCCGTATGGCTACAAGCAGAACTTCAGGCCCCCACCAGAGCTGGGCAGCAGGGTGTACGCGTTCAACCCCACCACTGGCGCTGTGTCTGTGCTGGCTGAAGACTTTGCCATGTGCAACGGCATCGCCTTCTCGCCAGACTTTCAGACACTGTATGTCACAGACACTGGCGAAGAGAGCGTGAGTGCAACATTTGTGAGGCCGTCTGGCCAGGGTGGAGCCGCTGCAGTGGCTGCTGCATTGTTGTGACAGCAGTTAGGTCTCCTGTGTGCAGCTTGTGTGGAGAGCAACTGAGCCAGCCAGCACGACTACATGCATGCTTTAGAACAAAAACACGCGATGTGAGGGTGTCTGACTCTTGCTTGATGTGTACAGAGAGAAGCGATCAGCGCTGACTTGATTTGCAGAGGGGCGTGATGTATGCACTGAATGTTCATATGACTGCTTCATGGAGCCTGCAGCGCCTTAATGTCTTATGCTACTCTGTGCAGCTCTGGCTGCCACATGACATCTGTCGTGCATCACCATCATGGCACCAACAACATTGCCGGCCTGTGCAAATGCATTGCACTGCTGCAGGAGAACACACAGCCGCGTGCAGAGACCATCTACGCCTTTGATGTGGTTGCGCCAGCACCCGGCAGCGACACTGAAAGCAGCGACAGCAGCAGCAAAAGCAGCAGCGCTGCCATGCCTAGGCTGGAGAACCGCCGCGTGTTTGCTGTCACGTGCTCGATCAAGCCAGACGGCATCAAGGTGGACAGCAACGGCAATGGTGAGCTGTGCAGGCTACATCAGCATCATGTACGCTGCTGTGCTTGCCATGCTGGGAGCAGTTGCAGCCTGTTACATTGTGTCTGACACCTGGGAGGGCACCGCCGGAGGGTGCAGCAGCATCCTGCATTGCCTGGCAGCCACCGCCGCACTGGCCTCGATCCATGTGCAGGTGCTCTTGTGTTTGGCAGCCACTAAGGGTCAGCAGTTTCAACTGCTTCCAACAGCTGTTTTAGCCGCTCTAACCGCACAATGTGCTGCCACAGCAGTCTCACGACTGATGTGTTACTGTTGGAAGTGTTGTGTCTGTCAACCCGGCGGCGTTGACACTCACTTTGCCACGCACAGCTTCATTATCTCTGCATCACGATCCCGCCTGCACCTGCAGTGTACACCGGCACGCATGACGGCGTGGAAGTGTTTGCACCCAGCGGCGCCAGGCTGGGCAGCATCAAGTGCGGCCGCGTCACCAACCTGGCGTTCATCGGCAGCACCCTGTACTGCTTGAGCGAGGAGAAGATCCAGGCCGTCAAGCTGAACGCAACTGGAGCGCAGCTGCCATGAGTTGCAGCTGTGACGCACAGCACGACACGGCATGGAGAAACCTTGAGCCTGGGGTTCTGTTGATCAACCACATACATTGTGAGCATGTATGCTTGCCGTTTTGTCTTGCTTTGCATGCAGTGCCAATTGCGAGTCCTTCACATACTTCTATAGCAACATACCAGCAAGTGTGCAAGCACCTGGAGCCCAGCATTGTTTTAAAATTGTTCAGCTACACCACTGACGGGCACTCGAGTGGCCGGTTTTTGTTGCTGTCAGCTGCGTCGGCTGGTGGGCTGGTACAGCTTGGGTAGCGGGCCCTGCCACACCGGGTGTGTCAGATCTTTTGATGAGGCATCATGTGACCACACACAGACCCCGAGAGCAGGCGCAAGTTGCACCAGCTGGTGCATCTGAGGCGTTGCATATGTATGATGTTGGTGCTGCAAGTTTGCATGAGAAATTGTTTGTCCTTACTTCAACCCTTGGAAGTTGGACTCAGAGGATTGCTCATCCAATTGGATGCATTGAATATTGTCCCGTTGTGAATATGGTGTCCAATTGGATGCATCGGATACCGTGATGTTGCCATTGCATTGTATACACAGCACAATGCAGCGATTGTATTTCAGCCATTGTTCAACCATAAAATGTGGCATAACCCTACAGTAGTCTGAAACCAAGGGGTGTTTACATAGGAGGGTGGTAGGATGTGGGGCACTACTTTGCATGCATGCAGTGCTGTGCCCTCGTACAAGCTTTAATGTAAAGTGTGAGAGGACATGGATCCTGTTCACGTTGGAAGCAGGCTAGCCATTCAAATTGGCGTATCGCTGTCCGCAACAAGCCTAATGTCATATGAAGCCATCTTCAGTAACAAGACTCTCTGTTCGCCACCATGGCGTGTTGTGACAGACCTCTGAACAACATTGATGCGGTGCCTGGAATGGGCAACTCAATGGTGGTACATAAACAAAACCTTGCCATGCACGCAACAAGCGGCATAGCGCACAGATATTTTGCTCCGGGTAGCAGGACCAGACACAAAATTGAACGCTCACTGGGTTCTGAGCCACCACAGGTCAAGCAGCTGCAAGCTGGCAGTGCCAAAGCCCTGGCTGCATCAGCCTGGTATGAAGTACTGCCCGCTTACCAAGCAGCGTACCCATTGTACCGGCAACCAGCACAAACGTCGTGACCAAGGCGCGCCCGAAATCTTGCCCCTCTACATGTGTGCGCGCGTTCCCAGCACTACTACGTGTTGGTATCAAGCACCAACAGGGCCACAATGCGCCGCGTGAAGACGACATGTCACAAGGAGGACGACCCCAGCGCTTGTGGCACACATGTGCCGTGCTTGGCACCCCAACCCTCAACCAACAACCACAGCCAAATCAGGCAATAACCACCAGCGCAGCAACTTGAACGGTGTACTGTCCAAAGACGCTGCTGAAACGTGGCACATCACCTGACAAGCAACCCTGCACCACTTAGATCAGCAACCTGCTTGAGCAACATGAGCATGCTGTGCGCAGTCTCAGCATGTCACATGTGCAGTACTGTGTCGCTCCTGACGAGCACATGCTACACCATAGCAACGATCACAGCATTGTGCGTTGTCTGGCTGACATTATTGCTCTACCCGCGCAATGGCAGCTGCTGCATTGCAGGTTCGATGCCATCAACTGCCAACTAGTCAACCAGATTACTGCAGCAGCCAGCCCCAAAATTGCTGCTCACCCTCAACACCATGCATTGCTGCTGTGGTGGCGGCTGCCATGTCGTGTTCCCCGCATCTTTGCTGTCCTTGCAAGCACCCCAGGCACCTCGTGGACAGTGACTACTCATCAGGCAGCTGACACCAGCAGAAGCAGCACAATAGGCGCATGCCCATGCAGACTCCCCTGCAGACATCGCAGGCAGCCAATTGTTGCCGTGATTGCCGGCAGCAGCTCTACTGCTGCTGTTCGCCATCGGCAGGAGCCGCACCATCCGCTGCTGAAGCTGCTGCCATGTCTTTGGCCTGTATCTCTGCTGTCCTTGCCAGCGCCTCAGGCACCTCCACCAGCTTGTAGTCTGCAAAGCGCCACAGCTTGGTCTCAGGGTCCTGCAGGAACCTGCTCTGCTCAATCTGCACCTTGCGCGACTTGTTGCCCTGGTCGTCAATCAGCGGTGTGCGCAGGTCGTACACAGTGTACTGGAACACTGCAATCGCCTCGCTGGCTGCTCCCCTGGCTGCACCTGTTGATGTTGCAGGCGTGGGCAGCAACCGCAAGCAGGTTCAGCAGCGCGGGACAAGCACAGGGAAAGCAGCTGCTGGTGTGCCGGCTGCATGATGCAGCAGCCAGAGACGGCGGTACGCATGCCCCTCTCTGCACATTCTGGCACGCAAGCTGCAGCAGCAGACATGGTGATTGAGCCTGTTGCTGCTACTGTCATTCTGGCTGCATCTGGCGATCATGCTCTGCTGATACTGTTGGCACGCTGGTGCTGCAGCAGCAATCCTCCTCTTGCTACTGCTACATCTGCTGCTGCTGCTGCTGCTGCTGCTGCTGTTACTACTGAGTGGATTTTTAGATTGCTATACTCGTAGTGGTCAGCTGCAGGGGCAGGCAGCACAGCATACACACAACCAGTGAGAGCACAGGCGTACATCACAGTGTTCACGCTGCCACAATCATCAGCTGCAGATGACAGCTAGGCAGGTGCTCCGAATGCCACCATCCAATTTTGGACACGAGCACAACTGCCCAAATTAAGGACCACTCACCCAGTCGGTTGGTTGGCTAACAAGTGTTCCTCAGGTGGTCCTGAAGCTGATGCAGTGACCGGGCTCTGCTCTGCTGCTTCCAAGCTCTAAGTGTGCAGACTGCTGTGTTACAGCAGGCACTCACATTAGGCCAGCTGACTCAGCAGTTCTCCGAGTCGTCCTGCAGCCGGCGCAGTGCCTGGCAGGCTCTGAGCAACTCAGACCTCTGCACTTCTGCTGCGCCACGACAGATGTGACCAGTCTTCGGAGCTCACCTGTGTTCCAGAGGTCGTCCTGGAGCTGGCGCAGTGCCTGGCCAGGCTCTGAGCCGTACATGAAGGTGTGCAGGTCAGGGTGGCTGGTCTTGAGCAGGTAGGAGATGTCCTTCTTGAGGATGGCTGAGAAGCGGGCACGGATGGTGGCCTCAATGCTGGGCGCGGCAGCGGCACCAGTGTGGTAGGGCTTGCAGCATTTCTGCAGGTGGCACAGCCAGGGGTCAGCTGGCTAGCGGCTACCTGAGCCCCCGGTGGAGGGTCTCCATGCTCCTTGGGTGTCGCCTGCCTTTGACAGTTGCACGCTTCAGGGTGTAGCTGCAGCTGCGGAGACTGTGGAGAGCTGGCTATCATAGATTGACACGCTTGGCTAGCAATACACGCAACAGTGAACATTGCACCCTTGGTCACGCAATGGCAGGTGCGCTGTGCAGCACAATGTTGCAGCACAGCCAGCTAACCTTGTAGTACTGGTTAGATCCGCAGGGGCAACCTTCCTCAACCACTTTCTGGGGCTTTGCAGGACCAAACCCCTTGCTGGTAGCTGCACCGCTCTTGCCCTTTGAGCTGCTCTTTGCAGCTGCCACTGTCACTGCACGCCTAGCCTGGCTGATTGCTGCTGGTGGCAGCAGCACCATGCTGCAGGGGTGCTGCAGTGCAGCACGGCAGCAAAGAGGAAGTTCTGGTTGAAGCTACCGCTACTATTCATTCCACATCTTGTGAATTGAGATTGAAGGCACTGCATGCTGACTTTGGTGTGATGGGCGACAGCAGGAGCAGCAGCAGCGCGGGCAGGGCGGTAAATTCTTCGGAATAAGCAGTCGGACTTGGCCGCAAGAGACTATCGGAGCGTGTTAAACAGCGTACCATCGGCTACTGATGCTGAGGCACAACAGTGTGCTCAATTCAAAGAGCGACACGAGTGACTGCGGGTTCTAGTGTGAACACGATGAAGGCAACATACGTTGCTGCGATAGTTGTGCTCCCTTCAGCTTTGTCGACCTGGTTATTAGCTTCCTGTGATCACAGGCTGTGAGTGGGCCAGGGTTGTGTTCTTTTCGTATCTGCTTCAGAAGTAGCCGAAAGCATTGTTTGTAGCATCTTTGTATCATTACGTGCTGTCGATTACTGTTTGGGGATCGTATAGGGCGGCAGCTGCTGGCCAGGGAGAGCAGCAGCACTTTCACCTGTAGTGGGGGCTAGTGGGGCCCGACTGCGGTAGCCGGGCAGCATGGAGGATTCCCACTATGATGAGTTTGGCAACTATATAGGTCCTGCGTTGTCGGACAGTGATCAGGTGGGACAAGGCTGGGCAGCAGCAGCAGCAGCAGCAGCAGGTGCTGTGCAATGTTTGCAGTGTATGCTCTCCTGCAGCAGCGGAGAGTGATCTCCTTGCCTCAGGGGTTGGTTACAATCTATTACTGCTGCATTACAGTGATGGTGTAGATAACAACGCGCAGCAGGCGTCTCTGCAGTCTGATGTGCTCAGTGTAGCAGCAATGTAGTGCACTGTTTCCGCTAAGCCTTCCTGCCATATTTACTGGTCTGCAAACCGTCATTGCTCTTGTTAATGACAGTAGATCCCTTGGGCTGAACAGAATTTTCTGCAACAGTGTCAGCTCACAAGCCCGCACACGCATACTTGCCTGTGCAGCAGCATGCAGCAAAGACTGCAGACAGTGTGCCTGCTGATGATGCTGGCAGCACCGCAGCAGCCGACTTGTGCAGCACATCAGCAGCGACATGGGCCCCAGCGCTGCAGTTGCATGTGCCCTGCTGGAGACTCAGGCTGCCCATCAGGGCGCTGCACAGCCTGTGTCTCCAGCTGGGCGCTGCACTGCGGCAGCTGGGTGCCATGGGGCCAGAGCCAGCGCAGTGGGTCCATCAGGCACAGGTGCTGCCTGTGCGGCTGCCATGCTTTGTAATGGAGGCCGCTCAGGGGCAGTTCAACAGCAAGCTTGTACAAGCTGCCACCATACATGCAGCCACCAGCACGTGCATGCCAAGGCCTGCCATATGCATCGCTGCTGCTGCACCACTGCAGGAAGAGGAGGAGGAAGAGGAGGAGCAGCAGCAGCAGCAGCTGGTTCAAGATGAGGATGATGACGAGGCCATGCATGATGCGGATGATGCAGGGCCGCACATGGGCTACGCAGCAGACGATGGTGAGTGCTCGGGCAGCAGGTGCATCTTGCATCCAAGCCAGCTGCACACCACTGTGTGGGGCGTTGCAGCAGCAGCTTCACCTGCTGGTGTGCAGCAGACTACAACAGGCAGGAGGTCCAGCGAGCTGTTGCGCGGCTGCGGCAGTGGCAGCGGTTGTGACAACTGCAGATGGCTGGAGAGCCGGGCAGTGCTTGTGGGGCCAGCATGCCGCAGCAGCATGCGTGGAGATCAGGCTACAGGAACGCAATCGCAATGTGCAGCGAGCAGGGGACAAAATCAAGCTGCAGTGTTTGCAGAGCGTGGCCTTGGCGCAGCCAACTTTTTGTGACTGGACAAACTGGGATTCCACCTGATGCCCCAATGATTGCTTGCGCATGATGGCTGGCTGATGCCTTGCCGTGGTGCCCTGGTGGTGGTGGTGCTGCTGCTGCTGCTGCTTCACAGATGGTGACCCCGGCACAGCCATTGTGCTGGCAGAGGACAAAAATACTACCCCACGGCCGAGGAGACGTATGGCGCCGAGACGGAGACCCTAGTCATGGAGGAGGATGCGCAGCCCCTGGAGACGCCCATCATCGCCGCCGTGGTGCACAAGAGGCACGAGAAGCTGCTGGACGCGCCACTGCCGACGCGCTACAGCGGGGAGTTCCTGGCAGCACTGAGCAGCAACCCAGAGCTCATCCGCAATGTGGCGGTGAGTGGGATGTCAGCGTGTGGGTTGCGTGTTGTTCTTTGTGGTCGCGTGTTGGGCATGTCAGCTTGCCCGGATGGGGCTGTGCTTGTGTCTTGGGATGACTGCTTGGCGGACATTCACATGGTGTGCGTCCCTGCGGCTGGTGAGAAGCAGCAACCAGCAGCAAGCTCCTTCGTCAGAAGGCGCGGCACTGTGCATGTGGCGCAGTGACTGCTCCTGGAAGCCGAACAGAGGTACCTGTATGTGCTCGACCTGCGTGGCCTGCATCCGTGTTCCCGGCGCCGGCAGGTTGTCGGTGGCCTTCACCACGGCAAGACCACGCTGCTGGACATGCTGGTGGAGCAGACGCATGACGTGGCCGCGCTGGGCATACGCAACCAACAGGGCAAGCAGCTGCGCTTCACAGACACGCGCGTGGACGAGCAGGTGCGGCACTCGTGGGCAGCGCTGAGCAGCCGAGTGTGTGCAGCTGCTGAACAGCAACTTGTGTGCAGCTTCTGAGCACCCGTTTGGCGCTGCGAGCAGGCAAGGGACTGCGGGTGGTGAGTGGGGAGCGACAGCGCTGCAGCTCTTGCACTGAACAGACATCGGGGTTGAGATTGTCGCAGGCTGCTGCCTTAGGTGGGGGTTATTGCAATCGGTGGGAGGGGCTGCAGCGTTGAGTACTTTGTCACCTGTTGACAGCCAGCACAGCATGCACAGCTGGCACACTTTGTGGAGTTGCAGATGTGGGTCTGCACTTGTTGGGCTGTCTGCCAGCATTAATGGCAACTGTTCAACGCACAACCATCAACGGATCCTTCACCCCCGTCTGCTGTCAATCGCTGTGCAGGCTCGTGGCATCAGCATCAAAGCCATGCCCATGTCGTTGGTGCTGGAGGGTGGCACTGGCAAGAGCTACCTGGCCAACCTCATCGACTGCCCTGGCCACGTCAACTTCAACGACGAGGTGCGACTCATTGACCATTCTGCGGTCCGCCTGCATGCTGCCTGTTGCGGTAGCGCCACTTGCATGCGCAGGCCTTTGCATGCGGCACCGCCTCTACCAACGTCGAAGGCAGCAAAGCAGTGAGCAAGCGCGGCTAGAGCGGCGTGTCGAGGGGCTGGGTGTGATCTTGCGGGGCAGCTTCGCCTCCGCTTCGGATGCTTGCATGTGTGATTCCAGGCATTGACGTGCCGCCCACCAACTGCGCTGCCTGCGCTGCTGCGGCTGATGCGCTGCGGGTTGCCGCTGCTGCAGGTGACTGCCGCGATGCGCCTGGCTGACGGCGTGCTGCTGGTGGTGGACGTGCTGGAGGGCATGGGCTCAGCCACCGAGCGCGCCATACAGCAGGCGGTGCAGGAGGGCCTGGCCATCACCATGCTCGTCAGCAAGGTGCGGCGCGGCGGGCATCATTGCCGATTTTTGCACACCGCACAGTACCATTGCGTCAACTGTAGGCCCCTGCATGGATGCACGGCAGCTGTTTGCTCAGCTTCGCCCGGTTTTGTGCGTGCCTGGTACTGATCTGCTCTGCTGGCTGATGCTGGATCGGTGCCTGTCTTCTGTCTGCTGACACGCCTGACATGCCTGACAAGCCTTTGTGTTGACTGCATCGCCCCGCCTCGTATGGCGCTGTGCTGCAGCTTGACCGGCTCATCACCGAGCTGAAGCTGCCCCCCGCGGACGCCTACCACAAGATTGCGTTCACATAGAGGAGGCCAACGCGGTCATCCGCACAGCAGGTGCGACGCGGAGTCAGGCTGCGTGAGCATGTACGAGCCTGGTCATCAATTGATTCACCTCAGTTGCTGCTGTGCTGTACGTAGTACTGCACACAGCAATTTTTCCGGTTGGCATGCCAAGCAACTGCCCCCCGCATATGTAAGACATGTCAGCTGTTGCAGTGACATAAGTTTGAAGCAGGATCTGCGTCGGTTGTATTTCCCACCGCTTGCAGGAGGTGGCGGCGCGGCAAACGGCGCAGCAAACGGCGCAGCAGCAGCAGCAGCAGCAGGCACCACGCCGCTGCTGGACCCGGTGGTGGGCAACGTCGCGTTTGCCAGCTGCGCGTACGGCTACAGCTTCACGCTGCGCTCGTTCGCGCAGCTGTACAAGGGCGTGTGCGGGGACGCCCCCAAGGACGTGCTGCTGGTCGACGAGTTTGCGCGCCGGCTGTGGGGCGATGTGTGGTACTACGCCGAGGAGCGCGTGTTTAGGAGGAAGCCGCCCCAGCTGGGTGAGCACGCGCTCCTGCTGGGCAGGTGGCGGCGCAGCTGCGCGCACACGGGGCGAGCACGCTGCCTGCGGGTGGTGGGCGACGTGTGCTGCAGCCTTGGCGGCCGCGGCGTGGCCCCAGTCTCCGCGGCTGGGTGGGCTCGAGCCTGTCGTTGTGGGCAGATGCTGTGGGTGTAGCAACCGCCTGTCTTGAGGTGCATCAGATGCTTCCGCGTGCGGCTTACGGCATCACAGCTGGGTGAGAGGTGTTGCAGGAGTCTGCAAAGCAGCTGCATTGTGGGTGTGCGTGCAGCTTGAGCGACCGTCCATCTGCAAGTCCTGGGTTGATGGCAGCTCAGGGCCCAGAATGATGGACATGACGAGTGAGGGTGTAGAGTTGAGTGTAGGCCTGGGCAGAGCACAGGGGATGGGAGTCCTGATGTGTGTAGCGTTTGTGGCTTGTGGCGTGTGCTTCTGCGTGCTGTGAGTTTTAGTGCGGTTTTGTGCCGTGACGCACACCTGCTTGGCTGGCCACAGGGGTGCAGGAGTGATGAAGAGAGATGCTGCTGCTGGTTCTGCTGCTGCTGGCTGCTGGCCCTGCAGGCGCTGACCGTTCGTTTGTCACGTTCATACTGGAGCCGCTGTACAAGCTGACGTCAGCAGTGGTGGGCGAGCACCCCAAGACCATCGAGCGGCTGCTGGGCGACGAGTTCGGCATCCACCTCAAGAGCAGCGCGTACAGCCAGGACGTGAAGCCCCTGCTGAAAGAGGTGAGCGCCACACCACAGGGCGCAGCAGGTTGCTGCAAGTGTGGGCGCATGAGGCGTGCCTGCACTTGAAGGGCACCGGTGCAGCCAGGATGTGCAGCCCCTGCTGAAAGACCTGCGGCGTGACAACCACAGGGTGCAGCAGGTGCCTGCATTGTCCGCCCAGCTGTGCACTTTATGCGTCTCCGGACAGTGCATACAGCCAGCATGCAGGCCTCCTGCTGGCGGAAGGACGCATGGCATGGTGGCGTGCTTCAGCGGTGTCGAGCCAAGCCATGTTTGTACTTTGACAGTGACTTTGACAGTGTGACATTCACAATGCATTCAGTGCCGTCGTCACTCACACAGCTGGGCCATCACGCATGCTGGTGCGCTTGTCAGGGGTTGGCTGGGTGGAATCCAGTCACTGTTGCAGACGGTAAACGCCACCAGGGGATGGTCATGCGGCGCCTTCCCACCTGCTGCTGCTGCTGCTGCTGCTGCTGCTGCTGCAGGTGTGCAGCAAGGTGTTTGGCAGCGCCACAGGCATCACCGACATGCTGGTGCAGCACGTGCCAGCAGCAAGGAGGCCACGGCAGCCAAGGTGGCGCGACTGTACACCGGCCCGCAGGACCCCAGCAGCACCCTCATGCAGTTCATGACCGGCTGCTCACGGACAGGTACGCACTGGCGCTGTTTGGGGCTGCACACCAGATCACGGCTGGCTGCAAGGCTTGCTGCGGTCAGACCGCAGCTGTCACCTTTCCTTTCGCGTTGTTCACAGCTTGGTGACATGCATGCGCGGTGGTGCCGTAAGAGTGGTCTCAGCAAAGTTGATTTTTGATGTGCTGTGCTGATGCCGCTTCAAACTGGACTGGGCTGCTGCTGCTGCCGTTCGACGTGTTTTTGCGTGCTTGGCTTGCAGGGCCGCTGGTGATGCATGTTGCCAAACTGTTCCCCAAGAACGACGCCAGCAGCTTTGACGCATACGGACGCATCTTCAGCGGCACGCTCAGACCCGGAGATGAGGTGCGGGGCCAACAGCAATGGGATGCAGCCGTCTCAGGGCTGTAGGGGAACAGAACAACTGCTTCGTGCCATATAGGTGTGGCGCAGGTTGCTGATTGCTTGAACACGCACTTGCGTGCTGCTTGGCAGCACATGCAACACTATTCCGAGGATGGCATCGTCTCTGCTGCTGCTGCTGCTGCTGCTGCCAGGTGCGGGTGCTGGGTGAGGGCTTCACCCCCGACGACGACGAGGACAGCGGGGATGCCGTGGTCAGCAACGTGTGGCTGTACCAGGCGCGGTACAGGTGCGGTGCGGCGCTTGCAGGACAGGCCGTTGGGCCGTCAAGCTCTAGGTGTCTGCCTGCGAGGCGGACGGTGTGCAATGCCCATCTCCTGGTTGCCGTCGTTGCTGCTGCGCTTTGCTCTTTTGCTTGCGGTCAGCTCTAGGCCGAAGTTGTTGTTCAGCACACCCAGCACGCCATGCCAAGGCATGTCTTGCATGCTCAAGCACGCACCTGCCAGTGCTTCCGCGCACGGCTTGCGCTGCCGCCGCACCTCTGCACAGCTGCTGCTGCGTCAACCCTGGGCCGCCCGCGCGCTTGCTGCTGTGCAGGGTGCCCATGGCCAAGGTGACGGCGGGCAACCTGGTGCTGGTGGAGGGGCTGGATGCCCTCATCAGCAAGACGGCGACAGTCGTGGGGCGCCACCTGGACGAGGAGGTGCACGTGTTCAAGCCGCTGCGCTTCCAAACGCGCAGGTGCGCAGTGCGAACAACCTGCCGACGTCACGGATTCCTGCCTGAGTGCTGTGCGGTGGCTGTGTGTGTGCCTGCCTGACTTTGCGTGGGGCTGGCCTGCTCGTCCGTTGACGCCTGTGGCTGCTGGCGCTGCTGCTGGTGCAGTGTGATGAAGATCGCCACCGAGCCGCTGCAGCCGAGCGAGCTGCCCAAGATGGTGGAGGGGCTGCGCAAGATCAACAAGAGGTGCGCAGCGCACGCCGCGCGACAGGCTCCGCAAGGCACAGCTGCTCCGCCCAGGTCTGCGGCGGTCCTCTTACTTGTACCGTCAACCATCAACACCTCACCACCAGCACTGCATAGTGTTGGAAGGCAGCCGTCACAGTGGCCTTGCGTCCTTGCTGCAGCCTTGTTGACGCGTCATCTGCCTTCTGTCGCCCTGCTGCTGCTGCTGCTTTCGCTGCTGCCGCCGCAGCTACCCACTTGCCGTGACGCGTGTGGAGGAGTCTGGCGAGCACACGCTGCTGGGCACTGGGGAGCTGTACCTGGACAGCATCATGAGGGACCTGCGCGAGATGTACGCGGTGAGCGCACGGGGTGGGGGCAACACAGCGGCAGCCGCTGCAGGGTGCTGGCGGCATCACGGCAGCAAGCATGCACGCTGTCTGTTGAAAGAGCCGCGGAGGTGGCCGCCTCCTGCTGCTGTCACGGGCGCTGGCGCTGCTGCATTTGCATTGCATTGCGCTTGCGCCCACCCGCCTGCCTTGCTGCCCGCTTGGCACCTGTTCGGCTCTCCTTGCAGATGTGACCATGTCATGCGCTCAGACCCATGCTGCTGCTGCTGCTGCTGCTGCTGCTGCTGGCTGCTGCAGACATTGAGGTGAAGGTGGCTGACCCCGTCGTGGCCTTCTGCGAGACCGTGGTGGAGACCAGCAGCCTCAAGTGCTTTGCGGAGACGCCCAACCGCAAGAACAAGGTCACCATGATTGCTGAGCCACTTGACAAGGGGCTGGCGGAGGATATCGAGTCTGGGAAGATCAGGTGAGGGGGCGGGGGGCCTCCTGTTGTGATGGGTGCCTCCTGTGTTGCAGGAAAGTGACCGGCTGAACGACGACTGGGGCGAGGCACGGGGCACGTGTACAACCACAGCACGAGGCGGTTGGTGGGAAGCATCAAGCCAGTGAGCAATGCTCCCTTGCGGCACTGCGTCATTTGCTGCATGCTTGCTGCGCTGCTTGTGAACAGGCAACAGCCAACCACCTCACACACGCAGTGCTCTTTGCTGCATTTGATGATGGCCTGCACGGGCACTGCCCTACCTGTGAGCTGCGGCACCACCTGCCGGGCGCTTGTGTGTTCTCCTTCTTGCGCGCACCCCTCCTGCTAGCACCACGCCTGCTGACGCCCGTGTGTCGCCTGCGGCTGTCGTGCCACCCTGCAGCATCACCTGGCCTGCGCGCAAGCTGGGCACGTACCTGGTGGACACCTACGAGTGGGACCCGCTGGCAGCGCGCAGCGTGTGGGCCTTTGGGCCCGCCGCGGACGGGCCCAACGTGCTGCTGGACGACACGCTGGCGGGAGAGGTCGACAAAGGGCTGCTGGGTGCTGTGCGCGACAGCATCGTGCAGGTGCGCCAAGGCTCCGTTGGGTGCTGTCTGTTGTTCTGCTGTGGGTCTGCAGCGCTGCGGCTGGGCGCATAGCGGCAATGCGCTGCGTTGGGTCCATGTTAGGCTGCCTGCATTGCGGGAGGACATGGATGGTCCTGACGGGGTGCTTCCGTCAGCCATGTGCAAGTGCGGAACGTCTGCCTAGTCCATGCCTGCTGGCAGCTGACAGACCGGCTGCATCAAAGGGGGCTACCACCACTCACGCTCCTGTTGCGCCATGGTGTGCTCCTGCTGTGCCCCTGCCTGCTGCTGCTGTGGCGGCCGCGTGTGCAGGGCTTCCAGTGGGGCACGCGGGAGGGCCCGCTGTGCGACGAGCCCATCCGCAACGTCAAGTTCAAGGTGACGGACGCGCTCATTGCGGACGAGCCGCTGCACAGAGGAGGAGGCCAGGTGAGGCGCTGACGCATACCTGGACACCAACTACAGTGGCGGAGACTGGACTGCTCGGTACAGCAGGCCGAATGCGCAGAAGGTCAGATGGAAAATGCACCTGACAGTTGTTGATACCGTTTCAGGCCCGCGCCGAGAACCCTGCACTGACTCGTGACTCAGGTCTGTGGTCATCGTCACCAGGCCTGCATCACGCATCAGAGGCGCCGCGGCCCCGCCCGATTGTTGCCTTGGCTGCGGCCTCTCTGTGTCCTCCCCCGCTGCCGCATCACCCGCAGGTCATCCCCACGGCGCGCCGGGTGTGCTACAGCGCCTTCCTCATGGCCACGCCGCGCCTGATGGAGCCGATGTACTACGTGGAGATCCAGACGCCCGCGGACTGCATCGCAGCCATCTACAACGTGCTTGCAAAGCGGCGCGGCCACGTCACCAAAGACCTGCCGCGGCCGGGCACGCCCATCTTCACGGTGAAGGCGTACCTGCCCGTTGTGGAGAGCTTCGGGTTCGAGACGGACCTGCGCTACCACACGCAGGTGCGGGGGGGTGGGGGCGCGGGTGGGCTGCACCGTCTCCCTGGTGTGGTCCTTCGGGTGGTTTGTGTCTGCTGTCCATCCTGCGCGACGGCATGCACGTTGCATGTGAAAGACGCCGGCGCCTGCCTAAAGAGCCTTGTCCATTGACCGCGTAGTTGCGTGCGGTCACTATCCTCTGCTCCACGCGTTGTGCACAGTGCTGGAGCGACCGACCCCTTGCTTTGCTGCCGGTCCGCTCCCACCGGCCGCACCTGCAGGGCCAGGCCTTCTGCCAGTGCGTGTTTGACCACTGGGCGGTCGTGCCGGGCGACCCGCTGGACCGCAGCGTGGTGCTGCGGCCGCTGGAGCCCGCACCCGTCGCCGCGCTGGCGCGCGAGTTCTGCGTGAAGACGCGGCGGCGCAAGGGCATGAGCGAGGATGTGAGCGTGGCCAAGTTTTTCGACGACCCCATGCTGCTGGAGCTGGCCAAGCAGGACACGGAGTTCCAGCAGATGGCCTTCTAGCGCGCGTCCTCAGTTGTGCTGTGTGATGCGCGCTGGATGGCTGTTGTACGCGTGCTGCACGTGCAGCGGAAGGAAGCTGCGCTGTGCTTCCCTGCGTGTGTTGCGTGCTGCGTCTGGTGCTGCTGGTGCTGCTGCAGAAGGTGGACCTGTGGCAGAGTTGAGGTCAGGCAGACGCCTGTGAGCCTGCAGGGCTTCTGGCTGGCCGGCCACATGGGCATTAACCCCAGGGTCAAGCATCAACACATGAGAGCGCAGTGGCATGTTCAGGCTATGTGTACACTGGCCTTGTATCTTCCTCCAGGAAGCTGGGTGACTCTGCTGTGCGTTTGCATGCGGGCTTGGTTGCCAAGTGGGTGGCAACTGATTGGTCAATGCTGGCCAAGCAGGAGAGGGAGGTCCTGCATGTGGCTGTTGGGAGTGGCTGTTAGGATACACCTCTTGTTGTGTTGCCTGCTGTTGTGCTGGTTGTGTTGTACAGATGCTTCCAAGCTTGAGCTCGGCTGTGCCTTTGGGCTGCAGCTGACAGTGGACCTTTCAGCTCACATGTTATGCTGCGAGGCTGTCATTTGCAGTGGGGGGTGCTGCTGCCTGAGTGTTGTTAAGTCCGCTGTGGTGAAGGGTGTGGAGCTGCGGCAATGCAGGCACCGGCTGTCGCATGTAGATGATGTGCAGCAGCACCCTGTGTTGAACACGCCAAGTTGGCGCTGCTACAGCTCTGTCTCCCTGTTGTGGTGCTGCAGGTGAAAGTAACATGCATGCGCTCTGCTCATCGTGCTGCATGTGCAGCATGCCGACTTTGGACGTTGTTGCGAGATCATGGTCGGCATGCGTTGTGCCACAATCACTGCAGTAGACAGCTGTCTACAGCAGGTCAGCAGCTGTGGAAAGTCACAAAGGCAGATCTACGCCCACAAGGCTTCATGACATGTTACAAGACGCGACATGATATAACTGACAAAACCTTGTCATGACGGTGATCACGCGTATGAGGGTCTCTTGGCTTGGTTGATGTCGGTAAGCGCCATGCAGTGCACGTGCCAGTACCAGCCAGCTCAGCTAGCTGACGCACGGTGGGCCATGCACCCCAGGCGCGGCCTCGGTGTGGTCACCAGCCAGCTCAGCTCAGCACCACTGGTGATGACACCACACTGCTGGCAGCAGCACCTGCTTTGCTTTCCTGCTGGGTTAACAGTGCTGCTGCTTGTATAACAGCACCACACCGTCCCGCCCTGGAGCCTCCAGGCTGGACTGGCTGGCTGCCAACAGCAACAACGTGCAGACCATGTAGAGCAGTGACGTGCCGCTGTGCAGTGCACATGTACAACCAATGTAAGAAGCAGCAGCACTGGAACCCAACAGCGAGCCTTCTGCTTGAAGCAGAGTCTACCTCATGCAACGCTGCAGCTGCATCGGCATCTGTAAGCAATGCTGGCCCTACCCATTGTAATCCTCCGCTGGATGCACTGTTGAGCGCTCAACCAATTGTCTGCGAGGACCCCTCTTATCTGAGATCATCTCTTCATGATGATGAAAGTGCTGCTTGCTTGCTGCACTGCAACAGCATCGGATGCTGCTGCCTGTTACAAGCATGGCACTGCATTGAATCTCACCCTCATAAAGGCTTCCTGTGGCACTATCAACACCTAATGCAGCTAGCTGGCTCCTGGATGTGTGGTCAAGGCAACGGATTTAATGGTGACAGTTTGAGGTTACAGTACATTGCACTACAATACAACACAATACAGGACAATGCAGGGCGTGCAATCCCCTAAATGGCAATCAAGGCATGCAGCAGCTACGCATAGCGGCTGCATCAGTCACTGCCGAAGGGCATTCAAAAACATATCTAGTATTGCGCCAGGCTGCCGCAACAGCAGACCTGACTTGGCAGTGCCATTCCATGCAAAGTCAAACAGGTCAGCTGCTGGCCATGTTTATTATCAATTGGAAGTGCTGCTGCCGCATAGTTATGCTGTTTAAAATTATAATTATAAAATACATTTTTAATTGCCAGCTGCCAGCATAGTTCGACACCCACACACAAGATGTTGCAGCCTGAAAAGTGGCACATGCATATGCAGCAGTGAGTGAGTATGGCCCAAGCTGTGCTGACACCATTCATTGGCAGAGATAGCACTATCAACACCCGCCCCATGCCGCAGTACCAGGCACACAGCTTGCATAGGCAACCATCAATTGGCGCATTAACTGCACATTGAAGCACCTTGAACCTCTTGAACTAGAAACACAAGTAATGCGCAAGTATCTTGATAAAACGCAGCTGCCTCGATCACCTGCTGTAGTTCATCACAGCACTGTGTGTGCACAACTTGCATCTAGAGCTGCTGCCAACTCAGCAGTTGTGCATGCAGGTGGGCCGCACGCGCGGGTGGACATGCCACCATGCGTGAAGTGCATTGAAGCGCATGCGCATAACCTGACCTCACCTGATCAGACGCAGTGCAGTGCAGCGCCCCAATCTGATATCAGGTGCAGTGGTTTGATGCAGTGCAGCCAGGAGTGCAGTGCAACGCCCTGACCTGATGCAATGCAGCATGCAGCGCAGTGCTGAGGGTTCAATGGAAACGGCACTGCAAACAACCTTGTCTGGCAGCCTCTGGCAGCCGGTGCAATCACCTCCGGCCAAGCGACAGCAGGGCCATGCTTCAATCTGCAAGAACCTTGCAGACTGACGCGCCAGAATCACAGTGCAACGCAGGCAAAAGAACAAGACCAGGCTGCCTACACGACAACACACTGGGAGTACAGGACAACCTGACAACGCCGATCTGTCCAGACCTAACCCTTTGCAGATGGATATGCACCTGATGAACTTGCGGTGTATGCTTCTGGAAGGGCATTACAGGGATGCCAGTGGCTGCAGAGCAGCCTGTACATGTGGCCCACACAGCAGGCCACACTGTGCCTTCACCTCTCTGTGCCGCCACGACTAGTCGCCAGTGCTCATGCAGTGAGCAACACCTTGCATGCCAGCCCACATGCACCAGTCGCGTGCACGGCACCAACACGTTGCGCGAGGTTGCGCTGCTGGCATGCACATGCAACCCGTGCAGCTTCAATCCACCGCATGGAGTTGCCCTGCACAGCCAGGCGCCAGCAACACTGCATGCACACACATACAGCATGCATAAAACAAAGTGACGCCAGCGCCTGTCGAGTCCCAGCACAGGGCCGCCGCAAACTACATTACTTGCCACGCGCTTCGGTGCGTCTCTGCAAGCCTGGCTCTAGCTAGCGTATCTGCACTGTATCTGTGCAACAAGCCAGGCAGCAGGCATGTTGCTGCAGCAGTGGACGCCCCAGATCCACCCGGGGAGCAGTGCTGCCCACAGCAGTGGGGCCTGTCCACCCAACCAACTGCATTCGCGTCTTGCCCAGCTGCTGCAGGCATGACAGGGTGCAGCAGGGAAGGCATCAATCGCGCTGCACTTCTGCCCCCTGAACGCCTCTCGATGACAGCCGTTTGAAACACACAAAGTAACAACGAGCTGCAGGCATGAGCGCTTCATCAAACAGCCTCCAAACACTGCTGTCCGCTACCTACATTTTCCACAGGCTGATGACAGCCCTGCCACCCTACCACACCCAGCGGCAGGCTTAAAACCCTTACCGGCAAACGACCACACTCTGTATGCACCTGGTACAGCTTCACAGCGACACTAGGCCAGACCAGATCAGGTCAGCTGCCTAACAACTGCACTCCTACCAAATAACAAAACAAAACAGCAAATCCTGAAACCCCTTGCCGTGCCAACCCAGACAACCATCTGGTGCCAGCTACCCCGGCTGACAGCGGCAGCGGCCGGCTGGCAAATGCGAGGCACTAGCTGCTGCCAAGCAGAAAGAACCGCAACTCAGCTTCTGGCTGATTGCTGCCGTGATCTGGCTGCAAAACACATCCCAGTGATGCAGACACAGGGGGCCCAGCTGCCAAGCACAATATGCTTCAAACCACAGCACTGCATGGCAGCAGAAGGCGGAATAACATGCTGCGTACCGCCCTGGCTGACAGCAAGGCAGCACAACAGCTGACCCCTCAGCTACGCACGCTGCCATCCTGTCCATCAGGCTGTGCTGGACAGTTGCCGCACCTCGCGCAGCTGCACAGCGGCATGTGCACGCCCAGCATGCCCATACGCATTGAGGCGGTGCAGTACGCACACATGCACAAGTGCACAACCTGCAAAGTACCGCACCACCTGCGGCCTGCTGCCGGCCTCCCCCTTGCGCCTGTGCCGTGCTCTGCGGCTCGGCTTCGAACAGGTGGCTCCATACATGTGCCGCCTTGCAGCGCTGCTGTCGACAGTGCTGCTGCTGCTGCTGCTGCCAGCTTTCTCTGCAGCGCCTTCAGGCAAGCCCTCTGCACGCTCGAAGGGGCCTGCTGCAGCAAACGTGCTGCTCAGGCAGACGCCGCTGCCGCTGCTGGTGTCAGCAGCAGCACCGGACACTGGCTGCGCTGGCAGCTGGTTTGCTGTGCTGCTGCGGGAGGTGCTGCTCCTGCTGTGGCTGCAGCTGCTGCCGCCACTGACCAGGTCCTGGCTGCCCGTCCTTGGCAGTGGCTCAGCCTGCCCTGCAGGAGCAGCAACGGCTGTGGCTGATTCGGCTACAGCAGTGTGGCTGCTGCTGCCCAGGGTGCTGGCGAAGCACCTGTCCTCAGCTGCCCAAGGGGCACCCTCAGCACCAGGCAGCAGCTCTCCTGCTGGTGCGGGCCCGTCTTTGCTGCTGCTGCTGCTGCTGCTGCTGCCAGCTTTTTCTGCAGCGCCTTCTGCTATAGAGCCGTCTGCACACTCCAGGGGGCCTGGTGCAGCAGATGTGCTGCTCAGGCAGATGCCGCTGCCGCTGCTGGTGTCAGCCACAGCACCAGACACTGGCTGCGTTGGCAGCTGGTTGGCAGTGCTGCTGCTCCAGCTGCTGTCTCTGCTGCGGCTGCAGCCGCTGCCACTTGAGATGCTGCAGCTGGTTGTGACGCAGCTGACACCAGTGTTGCAGCTGCTGACCAGGCCCTGGCTGCCCGTCCTTGGCAGTGGCTCAGCCTGCCCTGCAGGAGCAGCAACGGCTGTTGCTGATGCGGCTGCAGCAGTGTGGCTGCTGCTGCCCGTTATTGCAGACAGACCGGCGAAGCACCTGTCCTCAGCTGCCCAAGGGGCACCCTCCGCACTAGGCAGCAGCTCTGCTGCTGCTGCAGGCCCGTCTTTGCTGCTGCTGCTGCCAGCTTTTTCTGCAGCGCCTTCTTCTATTGAGCCGTCTGCACAGGCCCAACAGGCGCCCTCAGCACTAGGCAGCAGCTCTGCTGCTGCTGCAGGCCCGTCTTTGCTGCTGCTGCTGCTGCTGCTGCTTGCCACAACCGCAGGTGCACGTAAAAGGGGCTCGTCAGCAGCCTCCCAGCTGTTCTCTTCAACGCTGGGCAGTGGGCTAACTGCTGCTGCTGCCAGCCCGTCTTTGCTGCTGCTGCTGCTGCTGCTGCTGCTGCTTCTGCTGGCGGCAGCGACAGGAGCAATGCCAGCGGAAGTGCTTCCAGCAGCCCAGCAGTCACCATCAGCGCCAAACAGCGGCTTGGCCGGCAGGTGCTGCATCAAGGTGCCCCCATTGCTGCTGCCGCTGCCAGATTGCTTGCACCTGTCCAGCAATTGGCTGCTGCTGCTGCTGCTGCTGCTGCTGCCACCCTGCAGGGGAGTGCAAGGCTGCACCTCAGCACCTGCTGTTGGCCCTGCTGCTGCTGCTGCCATCTCCAGCTGCTGCTGCTGCTGCGCCTGCCACCATGTGGGCGTCGGGGTGCAGGCTGTGCTGCTGCTGCTGCTGCTGCTGCTGCTGGTGGTGGTGTTGGGCTGCCCGACAGCGTTGCTGTCTGCAGCAGGCATGTCAGGCTCCATGGGGCTGCTGCTGCTGCCACCCTGCAGCGGATAGCTCTGCTCAGCCACTACATTTGCTGCTGCAGCAAATGCTGCTGCTGCTGATGCTGCACAGCTAATGTCTGCGACTCCTGCTGCTGCTGCTGCTGCTGTTGCTTCTGCCAGGTCCTGCTGCAGCGCACGCAACTGCTGGTTGTGCAGCAACACTGCGTTATAGCTGCCTGCAAGTTCCGCTGGAGACTCCCCTTCCACCAGCATCCAGCAGAGCCGCAAGTACGCGCATGTGTGGAATGGCTGCAGCCAGCTCAGCTCCAGCAGCAGCATTGCTACAGACACGCTGTACTGTGCCCCGCACTGCGGCTCAGCCCTGCTGAGGAAAGCAGCCAGCCGCCCTGCCACGGCTACGAGCTGCGCGGGGCCGACGGCAGCTGCAACGCGGATCAGTAGTTGGTAGCCTCCCACGGTCTGGCGCTCCAGCAGCATTTGGTACACATGGTTCAGCTGCTCCCTCTGCTCCAGCGTCAGCTGCATCAGCATCTCATAACTCAGGCCCGTGTAGCGACTCATGAAGTTGAGTCCCACACACCGCTCCCTGAGGACGCATTTATCGAGCTGTTTGCCCTGCGCCTTCTCTTCCTCAAGCTGCCCAGCCACATCTGCAAGCTGCGTTGAAAGGCATGCTACTGCAGCTGGCAGGGTTCTACCCAACGTCTCCAGGCCAGCAAACACCCGGCCCAGGAGGCTACTGCGAACCGGCTGCAGCTTGCAGGCCTTGACAGCCTTCGCGTCCTTCAGCACCCGGACGAGTTCGCGGCCGGATATTGCAATCGGATGTAACGCATGTCTGTCAAAGGGCGTCCTGCAGCACAAGACAGCGAAGGCAGGCAGCCACAGCCAGACAGCAGTACAGGCATGTTAGGCAGCAGCTTTGATTCTCAGGACGGTGGCTCCAACGCATGCGTATCTGCTGTGTGAGTCCTTTCAAGCAAAGCTACTATATATTTTTGCACAGATTTGCACAGTACTCTGCTGTTGCGCTGGATGGTCTGTACAGTGCCGGTTGGTGAGGTACGCCGAGTCCTTGTAATAGGCTGTGCACGCCAACACCTTCACATCTATCACTTACTTTATAACTATCTTCATCGTGTCTAGATGCGACAAGCTCAGCGCAGTTGTGCTGCCCCAGCACTGCTGGGCACTGCCCCGTGAGCTATGGTTTGCGATAGCTCTCCACGCAGCTTCAATTGGTCCAAGCAAAGTGTTGAACCGATTGAAATATCAGGGAAGCTACTTGTGTCGACTGACGGGCTGCAGAGATTCGCAATTGCACATCAAGCGTGCATGAAGGTGGCTGTAAGCTTGTGAACATGTAGTATTGATCCAGCATTTACAACATAAACGGTTTGGTAACCAACGGGCCGTAGGAACGATCGGGAGAGGTACAGCTGTACCTCCGTTACTGATGCACATGACATTCTTTATACAAGAGCTACGAGCTCGGATGTGCGAAGATGGCCGCTGGGCAGGAGTGCGCAAGGCCTTGTCACATGCGCATGGCATGCTGCATTCAACTGCATGTCAAATGCTGTGGCAGCCAGGATGGACCAGTGGGTGTGCCAAGACTCTGGGTGAGGAGGGCGAGCAGCTGTTCTCCTACCTCTCCAGGTTCTCCGGCACAACAAGGAACCAGAGCTCAGCAGGTGGGTGGGGCAGCATCACGTGCTGGCTATTTCCATGTGTAAGCTTCTTGACAATGCGGGTATTGTCAAGTGTATGCACAACTGGCAAACCATTAAAGCCGGCGGCGCTTAGAGGATTTGATCTTGCAATGCATGCCATGCATGCCTGCTTGCAGGCTCCACAGATGCACTGACTGAGGCAGCGCTGCACTTTGGCCGCCAGAAGAGGTGGAAGCAGGCTCTGCTGCTTGTGCAGCGCTGCCTCAGTCAGTGCATCTGTGGAGCCTGCAAGCAGGCATGCATGGCATGCATTGCAAGATCAAATCCTCTAAGCATGGCATTAACCCCAGGGTCAAGCATCAACACATGAGAGCGCAGTGGCATGTTCAGGCTAGGTGTACACTGGCCTTGTATCTTCCTCCAGGAAGCTGGGTGACTCTGCTGTGCGTTTGCATGCGGGCTTGGTTGCCACAAGTGGGTGGCAACTGATTGGTCAATGCTGGCCAAGCAGGAGAGGGAGGTCCTGCATGTGGCTGTTGGGAGTGGCTGCTGAGGATACACCTCTTGTTGTGTCGCCTGCTGTTGTGCTGGTTGTGTGTGTACAGATGCTTCCAAGCTTGAGCTCGGCTGTGCCTTTGGGCTGCAGCTGACAGTGGACCTTTCAGCTCACATGTTATGCTGCGAGGCTGTCATTTGCAGTGAGGGGTGCTGCTGTCTGAGTGTTGTTAAGTCCGCTGTGGTGAAGGGTGTGGAGGTGCGGCAATACAGGCGCCGGCTGTCGCATGTAGATGATGTGCAGCAGCACCCTGTGTTGAACACGCCAAGTTGGCGCTGCTACAGCTCTGTCTCCCTGTTGTGGTGCTGCAGGTGAAAGTAACATGCATGCGCTCTGCTCATCGTGCTGCATGTGCAGCATGCCGACTTTGGACGTTGTTGCGAGATCATGCGTTGTGCCACAATCACTGCAGTAGACAGCTGTCTACAGCAGGTCAGCAGCTGTGAAAAGTCACAAAGGCAGATCTACGCCCACAAGGCTTCATGACATGTTACAAGACGCGACATGATACAACTGACAAAACCTTGTCATGACGGTGATCACGCGTATGAGGGTCTCTTGGCTTGGTTGATGTCGGTAAGCGCCATGCAGTGCACGTGCCAGTACCAGCCAGCTCAGCTAGCTGACGCACGGTGGGCCATGCACCCCAGGCGCGGCCTCGGTGTGGTCACCAGCCAGCTCAGCTCAGCACCACTGGTGATGACACCACACTGCTGGCAGCAGCACCTGCCTTGCTTTCCTGCTGGGTTAACAGTGCTGCTGCTTGTATAACAGCACCACACCGTCCCGCCCTGGAGCCTCCAGGCTGGACTGGCTGGCTGCCAACAGCAACAACGTGCAGACCATGTAGAGCAGTGACGTGCCGCTGTGCAGTGCACATGTACAACCAAGGTAAGAAGCAGCAGCACTGGAACCCAACAGCGAGCCTTCTGCTTGAAGCAGAGTCTACCTCATGCAACGCTGCAGCTGCATCGGCATCTGTAAGCAATGCTGGCCCTACCCACTGTAATCCTCCGCTGGATGCACTGTTGAGCGCTCAACCAATTTGTCTGCGAGGACTCCTCTTATCTGAGATCATCTCTTCATGATGAAGAAAGTGCTGCTTGCTTGCTGCACTGCAACAGCATCGGATGCTGCTGCCTGTTACAAGCATGGCACTGCATTGAATCTCACCCTCAGAAAGGCTTCCTGTGGCACTATCAACACCTAATGCAGCTAGCTGGCTCCTGGATGTGTGGTCAAGGCAACGGATTTAATGGTGACAGTTTGAGGTTACAGTACATTGCAATACAACACAACACAATACAGGACAATGCAGGGCGTGCAATCCCCTAAATGGCAATCAAGGCATGCAGCAGCTACGCATAGCGGCTGCATCAGTCACTGCCGAAGGGCATTCAAAAACATATCTAGTACTGCGCCAGGCTGCCGCAACAGCAGACCTGACTTGGCAGTGCCATTTCCATGCAAAGTCAAACAGGTCAGCTGCAGCGGCCCGTTGGTTACCAAACCGTTTATGTTGTAAATGCTGGATCAATACTACATGTTCACAAGCTTACAGCCACCTTCATGCACGCTTGATGTGCAATTGCGAATCTCTGCAGCCCGTCAGTCGACACAAGTAGCTTCCCTGATATTTCAATCGGTTCAACACTTTGCTTGGACCAATTGAAGCTGCGTGGAGAGCTATCGCAAACCATAGCTCACGGGGCAGTGCCCAGCAGTGCTGGGGCAGCACAACTGCGCTGAGCTTGTCGCATCTAGACACGATGAAGATAGTTATAAAGTAAGTGATAGATGTGAAGGTGTTGGCGTGCACAGCCTATTACAAGGACTCGGCGTACCTCACCAACCGGCACTGTACAGACCATCCAGCGCAACAGCAGAGTACTGTGCAAATCTGTGCAAAAATATATAGTAGCTTTGCTTGAAAGGACTCACACAGCAGATACGCATGCGTTGGAGCCACCGTCCTGAGAATCAAAGCTGCTGCCTAACATGCCTGTACTGCTGTCTGGCTGTGGCTGCCTGCCTTCGCTGTCTTGTGCTGCAGGACGCCCTTTGACAGACATGCGTTACATCCGATTGCAATATCCGGCCGCGAACTCGTCCGGGTGCTGAAGGACGCGAAGGCTGTCAAGGCCTGCAAGCTGCAGCCGGTTCGCAGTAGCCTCCTGGGCCGGGTGTTTGCTGGCCTGGAGACGTTGGGTAGAACCCTGCCAGCTGCAGTAGCATGCCTTTCAACGCAGCTTGCAGATGTGGCTGGGCAGCTTGAGGAAGAGAAGGCGCAGGGCAAACAGCTCGATAAATGCGTCCTCAGGGAGCGGTGTGTGGGACTCAACTTCATGAGTCGCTACACGGGCCTCTCACCGTGAGAGGCCCGTGTAGCGACTCATGAAGTTGAGTCCCACACACCGCTCCCTGAGGACGCATTTATCGAGCTGTTTGCCCTGCGCCTTCTCTTCCTCAAGCTGCCCAGCCACATCTGCAAGCAGCAGCAACAGCAGGAGCAGCAACAGTGTCAGCAGCATGCTGCACAGCCACAGCAGCAGCGCCAGCAGTGCACTGGGCAGCAGCAGCGTAGCAGCGTGTACATTCTGCATCGGTACGTGCACCAGCAGGCCCAACAGCGGTTTCATGCTTATCAGCAGCAGCACTCACAACCACAGCAGCGCCGGGACGCCCCTACATCAGGCAACAGGCGGACTCGTGCTGATGCTGGTGTTCCCAGAGGATCTCGGGCAACGCCTAATGCAGATGACCGGCAACAGCAAGCAAGGAGGGTGCATGCTGAAGGCCAGGCTGCAGATGCATCAGCACACCAGCATCAGGATGATCAGGACGATCAGCAGCAGCAGCAGCAGCAGCAACAGCAGCAGCAAGCATCTGATTGGGAGCTGCTGCAGCAGCAGCTGCAACAGCTGCATCAGCAAAGACAGACCGTGTTTCAGCAGTATGCACAGGCTGCTCAAGCAGGGCAGGCATGAGCATCGGAGTGGCAGCGGCACAGGGAAGAGAGGTTCAGGCAGCAGCGTGCAGCAGCTCCTGTTCTGTCATGTTGCGTGCTGGAGCAGCAGGCAGCGCCGCCTGCACACAGCAGATGCAGTTTCTGCCAGCAGACAAACTGCACCATACGGTAAGTAGTTGGCAAATGCTTTAATGCATGTCAGCAGCTGTAGCGCCTAACAAGGCAGACTGTTTTGCTGTCGCAGGTGCTTCACCTGTCACCCTGCAGCTGGCTGTGATGTGCTGCTGTGTGACACCTGTGACAAGCAACGACATGCAGCAGCCCACCTTCACGACAGGCAGCAGTATGTAGCTGCTGGGTACTGGCAAGACCTGCCACGTGCTGATGCCGCCGCTGGTAAGCGATTGTGTGAACAGCTGCACCATACTTAGCGTCACTGTCACTCATTGACTAGTGTGTGGCCTGCAGGGTTCTTCCAGTTCAAGCCCAAGTACTGCAGCAGCTGCGGGTGCAGTGACTGCTTTGGGGAGGAGCCGTGCGCGCTGTTACCGCTTGACTACATCACCCGCGGTGAGACCAGCGTTGCGCATAAGCCCAGCAGCATTGTCTGTTTTGTTTCAGCAACAGGATAAGCCGTGCTGTTTAGTGCCCTGTAAAATGGTGCTTGGGCTTCATGTCAACGTATGGTGTGGCTCCTGCAGATGGCATCATAGAAGCAAAGCGCGCTGGCTTCATGTGCTCAAGGTGCAGCACAACTGTCTGGCAGCAGCCGCAGGACTTCCTGCGCGTGCGGGCGTGGCCTGCATCACCCAGTACAAGTCAGCTGAGGTGCGCTTAGCAGTGTGTGGCACATTTGCCAATGTGGTTTTTAGTGCACCTGCAAGTCATGGCATAAGGTGGTCTGTGAGATCTTCCTACATGCTGTGGTCTGCAGCACAAATCCATGTTCCGCTTGGCGCTTACCTGCAACTGCTTGTTGATTACACTACGCAGCACCTCAACTTGCACATCAACTCCAGCCATGGGTTGCTGCTCCACTATTGTAACAATCTTACAGGACTGTGGTGGACGAGGCTTTGCTGCAGCTTTGGGACTCCCAGAAGCTGAACAACCCCACCACGTCACTGAGCGGCTTCCTGAAGGGCATCGTGGATGCCGCAGCCATACTGCGCCCTACGCAGGTGTGTTGCTGGTGTGTGTTGGTGGTGATGCTGACGCTCTGCTTGCTGTCTTACTTTTGCTGACCGCCACCATGCGCCGCCGTCGTGTGCACCGTGCTGCTGTGCAGCCCCGGCGGGAGATCAACACCACTGCCTTCCGCGACGCGCACCGCGAGTACCAGTTCTGCCAGATGGACCTGCGCCTTGGCCTGCAGCGGCTGAACGACCTGGAGTGCCCAGCCTGCAGCGCTGGCATGGCTGGCGTGCACGTAGACGCCAACATGAAGCTGTTTACGTGGAAGCGTGGCAGGGAGCCGTGGCGGCCGCAGCACTACAGCGAGTTTTTCGCAGAGGATGCCAGCGCGCAGCTGAGCCTGCAAGCGCTTGACTTGGCAATGGGCAGCCGGGTGAGACCCCGTGCACCTGTCAGCACACACCTGGCTTGCATTTTGATTGGCTGTTATGTTTGCTGCCTGTGCAACTGATAGCGACGGTGTTATACTTTACTCAGGCTTCACTTCAACAGCAAACGGACACTGAATCGCAGCAACCGAGCTAAATGCCGCGCCACCTATATACCTGTTGTTTCTGTGCATCGGCTAGCCACAGACAACGTCTGCAATGGCCTGTGGGCTGCAGCGGGTGGCAGCAAGCAGCGGCGGCAAGCACAGCAGGAGATCACGGGGCGCTGCGTGGGTGAGTCGAGCATAGCAGCAAGTTTCCTTGAGCGTGCATGCACGTGGTGATGAATCTTGCGCACCACATCCGCCCCTGATGAGCTGCTTTCTCATGCGTATACTGTATTGATCAGGTTTGTGGTACCTCAAATGCTGCTTCTGACTGTATTGATCTGTTGCAGCAACTGATGCACGGCATGGCGGCCCAATAGCAGCCGCCAACCTGATTGGTAGTGGCGAGCGCTATGGCTATGCCTTCCACCTGGCTGCGTACAACCTCATGTGCAGCGATTTGCAGCAGCTGCACATCGACATCATGTGCAAGTGGGCACCTTGGAGCGAGCGGGCAGTTACAGCGCTGCGGCAGTACCAGCTGCCCACCAGCACGCAGCCGCCCGGGCAGCAGCAGCAGCAGCAGCAGCAGCAGCAGCGCATACAAGAGCTACGAGCTCGGATGTGCGAAGATGGCCGCTGGGCAGGAGTGCGCAAGGCCTTGTCACATGCGCATGGCATGCTGCATTCAACTGCATGTCAAATGCTGTGGCAGCCAGGATGGACCAGTGGGTGTGCCAAGACTCTGGGTGAGGAGGGCGAGCAGCTGTTCTCCTACCTCTCCAGGTTCTCCGGCACAACAAGGAACCAGAGCTCAGCAGGTGGGTGGGGCAGCATCACGTGCTGGCTATTTCCATGTGTAAGCTTCTTGACAATGCGGGTATTGTCAAGTGTATGCACAACTGGCAAACCATTAAAGCCGGCGGCGCTTAGAGGATTTGATCTTGCAATGCATGCCATGCATGCCTGCTTGCAGGCTCCACAGATGCACTGACTGAGGCAGCGCTGCACTTTGGCCGCCAGAAGAGGTGGAAGCAGGCTCTGCTGCTTGTGCAGCGCTGCCTCAGTCAGTGCATCTGTGGAGCCTGCAAGCAGGCATGCATGGCATGCATTGCAAGATCAAATCCTCTAAGCATGGCATTAACCCCAGGGTCAAGCATCAACACATGAGAGCGCAGTGGCATGTTCAGGCTAGGTGTACACTGGCCTTGTATCTTCCTCCAGGAAGCTGGGTGACTCTGCTGTGCGTTTGCATGCGGGCTTGGTTGCCACAAGTGGGTGGCAACTGATTGGTCAATGCTGGCCAAGCAGGAGAGGGAGGTCCTGCATGTGGCTGTTGGGAGTGGCTGCTGAGGATACACCTCTTGTTGTGTCGCCTGCTGTTGTGCTGGTTGTGTGTGTACAGATGCTTCCAAGCTTGAGCTCGGCTGTGCCTTTGGGCTGCAGCTGACAGTGGACCTTTCAGCTCACATGTTATGCTGCGAGGCTGTCATTTGCAGTGAGGGGTGCTGCTGTCTGAGTGTTGTTAAGTCCGCTGTGGTGAAGGGTGTGGAGGTGCGGCAATACAGGCGCCGGCTGTCGCATGTAGATGATGTGCAGCAGCACCCTGTGTTGAACACGCCAAGTTGGCGCTGCTACAGCTCTGTCTCCCTGTTGTGGTGCTGCAGGTGAAAGTAACATGCATGCGCTCTGCTCATCGTGCTGCATGTGCAGCATGCCGACTTTGGACGTTGTTGCGAGATCATGCGTTGTGCCACAATCACTGCAGTAGACAGCTGTCTACAGCAGGTCAGCAGCTGTGAAAAGTCACAAAGGCAGATCTACGCCCACAAGGCTTCATGACATGTTACAAGACGCGACATGATACAACTGACAAAACCTTGTCATGACGGTGATCACGCGTATGAGGGTCTCTTGGCTTGGTTGATGTCGGTAAGCGCCATGCAGTGCACGTGCCAGTACCAGCCAGCTCAGCTAGCTGACGCACGGTGGGCCATGCACCCCAGGCGCGGCCTCGGTGTGGTCACCAGCCAGCTCAGCTCAGCACCACTGGTGATGACACCACACTGCTGGCAGCAGCACCTGCCTTGCTTTCCTGCTGGGTTAACAGTGCTGCTGCTTGTATAACAGCACCACACCGTCCCGCCCTGGAGCCTCCAGGCTGGACTGGCTGGCTGCCAACAGCAACAACGTGCAGACCATGTAGAGCAGTGACGTGCCGCTGTGCAGTGCACATGTACAACCAAGGTAAGAAGCAGCAGCACTGGAACCCAACAGCGAGCCTTCTGCTTGAAGCAGAGTCTACCTCATGCAACGCTGCAGCTGCATCGGCATCTGTAAGCAATGCTGGCCCTACCCATTGTAATCCTCCGCTGGATGCACTGTTGAGCGTTCAACCAATTTGTCTGCAAGGACTCCTCTTATCTGAGATCATCTCTTCATGATGATGAAAGTGCTGCTTGCTTGCTGCACTGCAACAGCATCGGATGCTGCTGCCTGTTACAAGCATGGCACTGCATTGAATCTCACCCTCAGAAAGGCTTCCTGTGGCACTATCAACACCTAATGCAGCTAGCTGGCTCCTGGATGTGTGGTCAAGGCAACGGATTTAATGGTGACAGTTTGAGGTTACAGTACATTGCACTACAATACAACACAATACAGGACAATGCAGGGCGTGCAATCCCCTAAATGGCAATCAAGGCATGCAGCAGCTACGCATAGCGGCTGCATCAGTCACTGCCGAAGGGCATTCAAAAACATATCTAGTATTGCGCCAGGCTGCCGCAACAGCAGACCTGACTTGGCAGTGCCATTTCCATGCAAAGTCAAACAGGTCAGCTGCTGGCCATGTTTATTATCAATTGGAAGTGCTGCTGCCGCATAGTTATGCTGTTTAAAATTATAATTATAAAATACAGTTTGTAATTGCCAGCTGCCAGCATAGTTCGACACCCACACACAAGACGTTGCAGCCTGAAAAGTGGCACATGCATATGCAACAGTGAGTCGCAGTATGGCCCAAGCTGTGCTGACACCATTCACTGGCAGAGATAGCACTATCAACACCCGCCCCATGCCGCAGTACCAGGCACACAGCTTGCATAGGCAACCATCAATTGGCGCATTAACTGCACATTGAAGCACCTTGAACCTCTTGAACTAGAAACACAAGTAATGCGCAAGTATCTTGATAAAACGCAGCTGCCTCGATCACCTGCTGTAGTTCATCACAGCACTGTGTGTGCACAACTTGCATCTAGAGCTGCTGCCAACTCAGCAGTTGTGCATGCAGGTGGGCCGCGCGCGCGCGGTGGACATGCCACCATGCGTAAAGTGCATTGAAGCGCATGCGCATGACCTGACCTCACCTGACCAGACGCAGTGCAGTGCAGCGCCCCAGTCTGATATCAGGTGCAGTGGTTTGATGCAGTGCAGCCAGGAGTGCAGTGCAACGCCCTGACCTGATGCAATGCAGCATGCAGCGCAGTGCTGAGGGTTCAATCGGAAACGGCACCACAAACAACCTTGTCTGGCAGCCTCTGGCAGCCGGTGCAATCACCTCCGGCCAAGCGACAGCAGGGCCATGCTTCAATCTGTAAGAACCTTGCAGACTGACGCGCCAGAATCACAGTGCAACGCAGGCAAAAGAACAAGACCAGGCTGCCTACAAGACAACACACTGGGAGTACAGGACAACCTGACAACGCCGATCTGTCCAGACCTAACCCTTTGCAGATGGATATGCACCTGATGAACTTGCGGTGTATGCTTCTGGAAGGGCATTACAGGGATGCCAGTGGCTGCAGAGCAGCCTGTACATGTGGCCCACACAGCAGGCCACACTGTGCCTTCACCTCTCTGTGCCGCCACGACTAGTGGCCAGTGCTCATGCAGTGAGCAACACCTCGCATGCCAGCCCACATGCACCAGTCGCGTGCACAGCACCAACACGTTGCACGAGGTTACGCTGCTGGCATGCACATGCAACCCGTGCAGCCGTCAATCCACCGCATGGAGTTGCCCTGCACAGCCAGGCGCCAGCAACACTGCATGCACACACATACAGCATGCATAAAACAAGGGCAGCGCCTGTCGAGTCCCAGCACAGGGCCGCACAGGGCGGCACACATGCACAAGTGCACAACCTGCAAAGTACCTGCAAAGTACCGCACCACCTGCGGCCTGCTGCCGGCCTCCCCCTTGCGCCTGTGCCGTGCTCTGCGGCTCGGCTTCAAACAGGTGGCTTCATACATGTGCCGCCTTGCAGCGCTGCTGTCGACAGTGCTGCTGCTGCTGCTGCTGCTGCTGCTGCTGCTGCCAGCTTTCCCTGCAGCGCCTTCAGGCAAGCCCTCTGCACGCTTGAAGGGGCCTGCTGCAGCAAACGTGCTGCTCAGGCAGACGCCGCTGCCGCTGCTGGTGTCAGCAGCAGCACCGGACACTGGCTGCGCTGGCAGCTGGTTTGCTGTGCTGCTGCGGGAGGTGCTGCTCCTGCTGTGGCTGCAGCTGCTGCCGCCACTGACCAGGCCCTGGCTGCCCGTCCTTGGCAGTGGCTCAGCCTGCCCTGCAGGAGCAGCAACGGCTGTGGCTGATTCGGCTACAGCAGTGTGGCTGCTGCTGCCCAGGGTGCTGGCGAAGCACCTGTCCTCAGCTGCCCAAGGGGCACCCTCAGCACCAGGCAGCAGCTCTCCTGCTGGTGCGGGCCCGTCTTTGCTGCTGCTGCTGCTGCTGCCAGCTTTTTCTGCAGCGCCTTCTGCTATAGAGCCGTCTGCACACTCCAGGGGGCCTGGTGCAGCAGATGTGCTGCTCAGGCAGATGCCGCTGCCGCTGCTGGTGTCAGCCACAGCACCAGACACTGGCTGCGTTGGCAGCTGGTTGGCGGTGCTGCTGCTCCAGCTGCTGTCTCTGCTGCGGCTGCAGCCGCTGCCACTTGAGATGCTGCAGCTGGTTGTGACGCAGCTGACACCAGTGTTGCAGCTGCTGACCAGGCCCTGGCTGCCCGTCCCTGGCAGTGGCTCAGCCTGCCCTGCAGGAGCAGCAACGGCTGCGGCTGATGCGGCTGCAGCAGTGTGGCTGCTGCTGCCCGGTATTACAGACAGACCGGCGAAGCACCTGTCCTCAGCTGCCCAAGGGGCACCCTCCGCACTAGGCAGCAGCTCTGCTGCTGCTGCAGGCCTGTCTTTGCTGCTGCTGCTGCCAGCTTTTTCTGCAGCGCCTTCTTCTATTGAGCCGTCTGCACAGGCCCAACAGGCGCCCTCAGCACTAGGCAGCAGCTCTGCTGCTGCTGCAGGCCCGTCTTTGCTGCTGCTGCTGCTGCTTGCCACAACCGCAGGTGCACGTAAGAGGGGCTGATCAGCAGCCTCCCAGCTGTTCTCTTCAACGCTGGGCAGTGGGCTAACTGCTGCTGCTGCCAGCCCGTCTTTGCTGCTGCTGCTGCTGCTGCTGCTGCTTCTGCTGGCGGCAGCGACAGGTGCAATGCCAGCGGAAGTGCTTCCAGCAGCCCAGCAGTCACCATCAGCGCCAAACAGCGGCTTGGCCGGCAGGTGCTGCATCAAGGTGCCCCCATTGCTGCTGCCGCTGCCAGATTGCTTGCACCTGTCCAGCAATTGGCTGCTGCTGCTGCTGCTGCTGCTGCCACCCTGCAGGGGAGTGCAAGGCTGCACCTGAGCACCTGCTGTTGGCCCTGCTGCTGCTGCTGCCATCTCCAGCTGCTGCTGCTGCTGCTGCACCTGCCACCATGTGGGCGTCGGGGTGCAGGCTGTGCTGCTGCTGCTGCTGCTGCTCCTGCTGCTGCTGGTGGTGTTGGGCTGCCCGACAGCGTTGCTGTCTGCAGCAGGCATGTCAGGCTCCATGGGCTTGCTGCTGCTGCCACCCTGCAGCGGATAGCTCTGCTCAGCCACTACATTTGCTGCTGCAGCAAATGCTGCTGCTGCTGATGCTGCACAGCTAATGTCTGCGACTCCTGCTGCTGCTGCTGCTGTTGCTTCTGCCAGGTCCTGCTGCAGCGCACGCAGCTGCTGGTTGTGCAGGAACACTGCGTTATAGCTGCCTGCAAGTTCCGCTGGAGACTCCCCTTCCACCAGCATCCAGCAGAGCCGCAAGTACGCGCATGTGTGGAATGGCTGCAGCCAGCTCAGCTCCAGCAGCAGCATTGCTACAGACACGCTGTACTGTGCCCCGCACTGCGGCTCAGCCCTGCTGAGGAAAGCAGCCAGCCGCCCTGCCACGGCTACGAGCTGCGCGGGGCCGACGTCACCTGCAACGCTGATGAGCAGCTGGTAGCCTCCCACGGTCTGGCGCTCCAGCAGCATTTGGTACACATGGTTCAGCTGCTCCCTCTGCTCCAGCGTCAGCTGCATCAGCATCTCATAACTCAGGCCCGTGTAGCGACTCATGAAGTTGAGTCCCACACACCGCTCCCTGAGGACGCATTTATCGAGCTGTTTGCCCTGCGCCTTCTCTTCCTCAAGCTGCCCAGCCACATCTGCAAGCTGCGTTGAAAGGCATGCTACTGCAGCTGGCAGGGTTCTACCCAACGTCTCCAGGCCAGCAAACACCCGGCCCAGGAGGCTACTGCGAACCGGCTGCAGCTTGCAGGCCTTGACAGCCTTCGCGTCCTTCAGCACCCGGACGAGTTCGCGGCCGGATATTGCAATCGGATGTAACGCATGTCTGTCAAAGGGCGTCCTGCAGCACAAGACAGCGAAGGCAGGCAGCCACAGCCAGACAGCAGTACAGGCATGTTAGGCAGCAGCTTTGATTCTCAGGACGGTGGCTCCAACGCATGCGTATCTGCTGTGTGAGTCCTTTCAAGCAAAGCTACTATATATTTTTGCACAGATTTGCACAGTACTCTGCTGTTGCGCTGGATGGTCTGTACAGTGCCGGTTGGTGAGGTACGCCGAGTCCTTGTAATAGGCTGTGCACGCCAACACCTTCACATCTATCACTTACTTTATAACTATCTTCATCGTGTCTAGATGCGACAAGCTCAGCGCAGTTGTGCTGCCCCAGCACTGCTGGGCACTGCCCCGTGAGCTATGGTTTGCGATAGCTCTCCACGCAGCTTCAATTGGTCCAAGCAAAGTGTTGAACCGATTGAAATATCAGGGAAGCTACTTGTGTCGACTGACGGGCTGCAGAGATTCGCAATTGCACATCAAGCGTGCATGAAGGTGGCTGTAAGCTTGTGAACATATAGTATTGATCCAGCATATACAACATAAACGGTTTGGTAACCAACGGGCCGTAGGAAGAATGTCATGTGCATCAGTAACGGAGGTACAGCTGTACCTCTCCCGATCATCGGGAGTGTGACACTTGATATGTGGAAGCATAACACTAGCATGAAGCGCCCTCATTACTTCCATTATGCTGTTTGTGATGTGTAAGAAACGACTAAAACCCACATCTTTGGTGAGGGTAAGGTCAACAGCTGTCAATGCCACAAAGGCACAATTGTTGCAACCTCCCCTACAATTGTACATATCGGCTTGCAAGGCTTTCACGTAGGAAGACCCACAACAGCAACATACATCTAACACCACATGCCACCCGTGTGCTCTGGTTTCTTGGCTGGATTAGTTTAGTTTCAAGGTAAGCGCCAGTCACTGTTGCCAGTACCAGCCAGCTCAGCTAGCCAACAAACCCACCGCGGTGTGGCCGCCAACCAGCTCAGCTGTGGCAATACAGCAGCACCGCACGGTCCCAACCTGGCAGGCTGGGCTGGCTGGCTGCTGACGGCACCAAGGTGTTAACCCTGACGAGCAGTGGCCTGGCATTGTGCAGTGCACGTGCAGGGTCCCCACCTCTTAATACGACACTATGCAGGCATGGAAGGTGACCGCAATGTTGATATATGCATATATCACATAAAGGTTTTCAAAAGAGACAGCATGCTAAAGCAGCAGTATAAGGGTTATGTTTTGTCATTTTTTGCAGCAATGTATCATGGTCATTGAAGTAAACAACGTATAATGATGCAACATTGAAGCAAAGAAGCTGGTTACATTATATGCAGCTTAATACTGTGCCACTTTGTAGTGGTACTGTAGTCTTTGCCTGCTGCTTGGTGCTGTACCATATTTCTCTGGCTGTGCTGCTGGCTGCTGCCATTGCCTCATCATATCATCAGTGTCCGTCCCATTGTCGAATATGGCAGTGAGGTTTGGTTTCCGTCCACAGCTAGGCAACTGCAGCTGATTGACAAAGTGCAGACAGACATCATCAAATGTGCAATGCGCTGTGGCAAGGAGCGCCCATGCTCTTCAGCTCTCTTGGCAGAATGGGGTGTGAAACCGTTGCATATGTGGCTTCATCAGAGGGCTTTGGAGTACTACTACAGGATTCAGCGTATGCAGGGCGTTCGGCTGCCAAATCAAGTGTTTACAGCTGAATGGAGGCGTCCTAGTGGTGCTGTGGCGGTGACACCGTGGCACAAGTATGTGCAGAGCCTGCTGTGCAAGTATGGTGTGGATGTTGTGACCGCGGAAGGCAGAGCCAGTGCGTGCAAGAGCCATGTCAACAAGCAGGTCAAGACACTACATGCTGAAAGGATTGCATGTGAAACGTTGGAACACTCCACTCTGAGTCGGTATGTGGCTCATGTGCATCCCTCTCATGTTGATGCTATGGGTTTCAGGAGGCCTAGGCCGTACTTGCGTTCAGTGGCAATTCCACGTGGTATTGAATTGCTGTTGCGTGTTCGTATGGGTTGTCTGTGTGTACATGAGCGTACTAGTCAGTTTGGCGGTCGCAGAGCTAACTCCACTTCAGGATGTCCTTGTTGTGGTGCAGAAGTTGAGTCTTTGTCACACTTCATGTTTGATTGCCCTGCTACTTCTGCTCAGAGGGATGATATGTTTGCTGAGATCAGATCCCTGCCTGGTTGCGCTGAAAAGTTGCGCAGCGTTTTCTCCATGGCTGATTCGTCAATCAAGGTGTTGCGTTTTGTATCTGATGATATTTGGGGCAGTTCTGGAAGATGTCTGATGGTGTCACCGTGTATTGCTGCTTTTCTTGTCAAGTCTTGGGATGTGCGCAATGCATGCAAACATTCTGGAGCAGTGCTCCCTCCTCTTTCCGCCCCGGTGGGGCGCGGGGCCGATGGTGCTGATGCTATGGCTTGAATGGGTAATATGATGATGATGATGATCATCAGTAATACTTGCCCAGATCAATATCTTTTGTTACCTCGACAGACAACAACAGAGCATATATCTGTTTGTGAACCTGTACACTTTCAGCAGTAGCCTGTCCAAACATACAATCATCAATCCTCCCACCGTTTCCAATGCTTGCAGCGGCAACAGGAAAACTGCCACTGCATTCGACAATTTCCAACCAAACAACTTGGGACAGATGAGTGCTCAGCACACACACTTTGCACCACTGCCACATTGGTAATGAAACATCGTTGTACACCAGCCACAGGGGCACACCCACTGTTACAAACTGGCACACACCCAGCCTCTTACAGGCAAAACCACGCTTGCAAATTTTGCAAGAATCTGCCTACACCTGTGATGACAAAACTCCCACTCATCAGGCTGGTGCACCAACAGTGGTAGTTTACTGCTTGCCGGTGATCCTGTCACCCAGGTCCTGGGCACCCTCCTTCACGTTCTCAGCGGCACCACCCACAGCCTTCTTGGCTGAGTCGAAGCCCTCCTGCAAGATGGAAAAGCAGAAATGAAGGCAACATGTTGACAACAGTGCAGGATACTATATCTATGTCCCTCCACAAGCCAAGGGGAGCTGTGAACCACTTTCTCTCCTATGACCCTGTCATTTCATGCCAGCATGCTGCTGTCCTGCACTTAATGCTCAGCTGGCACCACTGCTGCTAACAACCTGTTGCTGATGCTGCTCCATTTCCCCTCATCCTCTCAGCCGCACCGTCCACAGCTGTAGCTAGCACAGCAAGCCCATCTTTCCCTCTGCTCACCTGCACGTTGTCCTTAACATCCTCGGCAGCCCTGTTGACGTTTTTCTGCGCCTTCTTGAGCTGGCCCTCGCTCTCGTCACCAGCCTTGTTGGACTGGTTCTTCAGCTTGTCGCCGGCGTCGGACACAGCGTCCTTGGCATCCTCAGCGCCACGGGACACCTGCACCATGCATTCGGTGTTACAAACATATGGACGAGGGCAGCAACAGCAGCAGCAGAGGTGAGCAATGATGCAGCTTTACCCAGTAGGTTGGTACCCGCACACAGCAATTCAGCAGCTTGCTGCCCCTTACTGCTGCTGCCTGCATGGATGCAAAGTATGCATGCATATGCACCAAGCAGTGCTGCAATGTAGTACATGACGACCGTACATCTGGGACAGTTCAACACCTCTAACAGGCTGCCAAGCTGCTAAACAATGCCAACAAACAACCACACAGCATTGCTTTAACAGCACCACCACGTGCTCAAGCTGTGCTGCGAGAGCCAAAGGGAACCGGGCAGCGGACCCTCACGTTCTTGCCAGCGTCGCGTGCGGCCTGGCCGGCCTGGTCACCCAGGTCACCAGTTGCGCGCACCAGCACTGGCCTCACTGGGCGCACAGCCACAGGGCGCACCTGCACCTGCAAACAGCAACAGGTAGATCAAGCAGCAGCAGCAGCAGCAGCAGCAAGGATATGCTTTTGAGACAGAATTGCACACACCGGCAAGGCACGGTGCTTGCCATTGGGCAGCTGCGGGATATAGGCCACTTCAGGGCCCAGAAAAGGGCCAATCTGAGTATGCATGGATGCAAATTGTGCTGTCTGATGTCAAATGCAGACCTTGCTCGGCAGGTTGCTGACGAGGCAGTGCAGTGATCGAGCTCCTGCTCAGCAGGGCTGGCAGCCATAGCACATTGCTGCACGACAGTAAAGAGCGAGCACTCACTGCGCGAGTGCCGGTCATCCTGACGGTGGGGGCCTTGGTGGTGAACATCATGTTGTCTGGTTGTGTTGCGGTCGAAGGGCTTCAAAAGAGAGTAGTAGTCGGTACGATTTTTGATGATTGAGAACGTGTTTGTTGCTTATTGTGCAACTGCAAGTATATATAGTCAGGAGACAAGCTGTGAGATCCGCTTTCCCGATGTATGCGCATGTGCCACTCGTGATGACATGCATCCTTGGAAGTGGCAGTTGTTTCGGGTACCGTACACATAGTTCGCGTCATTTTAATGCGGAAGGGTGCGAAAAATAAAATATTCAGTACACAAATACATTTTGGCATGTGTTGCTCCCAAGTCGTAGTCGGGTGGTAGTAGGTAACGTACAGATCTGCTGTGTGCTCACAAAGAAGATACCGTAGTGCTTCAAAAGGTGGGAAACAAGTATTAATTAATTATTACTGCTGGCGAGAGTTTATGGTAGAAAAGTAATAAGGTGGCTTGCGTGCTCGAAAGGTTCGGAATATGCTGGCCAGGCAGCGGAACTTCAAACCGCCAACTGCTCTACTACAGCAGCGAGCTGTATGAAAGGTCAAAAGCTCGCGCAGCCCGTGTACGAAGTGCAAAAATAGCTAATATTAATCATCGTACAGACAAGTAGATCAACCTTTGGAAGCACTAGTACTACCGTATGTGATGCAGATGGCATGCAAGATGCGACAAAGCTTGCAACAGATAATGTTGTTTCGCCACCACCGATGCTGATCTGGTACCTAGTTGAACAGCAGGACCAGAGGTTGAATCGATATGTACCTGCCAGGCTGGTGTGGTGCCACACGTGTGCACAGCAACATCAGCTCCAGCAACCAGCTGCAGCCATGTACTGTTCTCACACACATGAGTGTTGAATACGCTGAAAGCCGGAAACAAAAGCTAACCAACTTGTCAACCGCCAGTACCAGGCCCTGAGGGTGTCACAGCAGCACTTGTCGCCAGTCCCCAGCCTGACAGGGTGCAGCAACAATCTGGGCATGTACGCCTCTCGTACGTGTACACAGAATTGTAAATTTTGCCTACATTTGACGCCAACTGTGAGATTTCCAGACTACAGTCGCATACACGAATGACAGTGTCTCGTACAGCAACGTGAACCACGGCAGATGATTTGAGACAGACAGTTGCAACTGACGCCACTGCGGAAATTCAACAATGGATGGTGATGTTATTTCGTTTGAGGTACGGCCTTCCTGGCGTATCGGGTGATGATCACGAAGTGCTGGGTGTAGCTCAGAGAACATTTGCCAGCAGTACCAGCGCGACGTATAAATGCTCTCAAAACAATTAATTTGAGTCTTCCTTGCTCGAGAAGTGATCAAGCTGTTCAAGCAGAAGGCCTCAGCACGCCCAGCAGTAGACTTCAAAGCATGTCGCTGTCTTTTGTACTAGTGGGCCATCAGATCAGGCGATTTCGCACTGCCTTAAAAGCCCTTGCAGCAATAGGTGGGTATGGTACTGGTACAAGCTACAGTGCGCCAGTATAACAAGGGCTGAAGGTGACAGCAGCAGTACATGGTCCTGCAGGGTCCGAGCTGCTAGTGGAGGGCGTGCCAGAGCGGGTGAGCGCACACAAAGAATCTACTGATAGCTAGGTCACTACGCTTTATGCGTGTCAGCTGATGTGGTTCATAAACGGCATAATAGCAGTGACCTTCATAGCAGCACAGCGCCCAGCAGTGAAGCAGCAACGCGTGCAACCCAGGATGTACCAAAGGCTTCATCAAAACAAAAGTATTTCAACCATTTGTTGTTGCACGTCAATAGCACACTGCAGTATGTTGTATGCCAAGCCACTTAGCGTGTTGTCACCTGTCTTCTGTTCTTTGTTTTGGCTGCAGCTGGTGCTGCGCTCCATCAACAGTGCACGCTCAGCGTTCCTTGCCGTCACGCTGTCAGCGCAGTTTTTTGAAAGCTACAACCTCTTTGCTAGCAGTGGTTTGGTGCAGGCCGGTGTGCTGCTCAAGGTATGTGGCAGCGTGCCAGCCGCAGCAAGGCGGTCCAACAGCAGAGCAGAGCCACACCTCGACTGCACACCACCCCCTGGCTTGCACACACAACAGGCTGCAAATGCTGTAGTGCAACTGACACAGAGGTGCTTTTTGACATCAAACAAGGCCGTGCCACGATCAAAGCGCTGCGCAGGCACCTGCATACACTGCAGCTGCATGGTTGCCGGTTGGGGTCGCTGCGCGGGTGTGCACCTGCTACTGCAAGCTCCTGCAATTTCCACTGCACATGCTGTCCTGCAGCACCTGCTGGCCACCTTCCGCTCCAGCCGAGTCAGCAGCATGGCGTTCGAGCTGAATTCAGAGCAGGCGGCACTCACAGTAACGCTCAAGTGTGACAATGGTGCGCTGCCTGTTTGTGCAGCGCTGCACCTCCTGCAACCTGTGCCTGCTAGGCTAGACAAGTGCTGCTGTGTCACAGCGTCTCTGTCTCGGCATGTTGAACCCACTCACACGTGCTGTATGTTTATATGCATAGTGTCTGCCGTATTCTGTTCAAGCAAGGGACTGCTCGTGCTGCTGCTGCCTGCAGGTCTGTTGAAGCATTATGGCCTGGACATCTCCTGCAGTGACATCCTGCAGGCCACCCTGGATGGTGACGACCTGCCTGTATGTGTGGTGGCTGAATCGGCAGAGCTGAACAGGTGAGGCGCTGCATTAGCCCAAGCTGTGTAGAACTGTCCATCTGCCCTGCTGTCTTGCGGTTACCTGTCACCCACCTCGTGTATGCAATTAGAGCTGGTGTGTGGAGGTGTGCACTTCGCCTGCATGCTGCGGCACTGACGGCATGGCCTGTCGCGTTTACAGGATGCGTGAAATCACAATGCAGCTCAACAACTGCATGCCCAGTGTATGGCTGCACAATTCCTCACCCGCCGTGCTGCAGGCTGCTGGGGACCTTCCAGAGCACACTGGATGAAATCACCATCATCGCACAGCCGGAGCAGGAGCCACAGGACAGCACAGCGGCAGCGGCAGCAGCAGCACGGCGGTCTGTGCAGATTAAAAGCTTCTACGACCCAGCCAAAGGTTCGTGCACGCTTGTGTTGTATGCACTGGACAAGCAGGTGGCGACACCGCCAGCAGCTTGTTGTTGCCGTGGTTGCAGGCGGCAGCAGCAGCAGCAGTGCTCCTTGCTCTTCAAATCCCTTGGCCAGCTCCAGTGCATGACCAGCACCTTGAGTCCATGGGATGTAGCAGGTGACCCATTCCATTGAGCTCCAGCAGTCTCCCTTGTAACCGTTACACCAACAACTGACTCGTTCTGGTGTTGCCGGTTGGTCGCGGTCGCCACGTCACACAGGTGCCAGCAGCCGCTCGCTGCAGACCTCACTTGAGCTCAACAGCCAGACAGTGTTCAAGGCCTACAGCCACGCTGGCATGTCGGCCAGTGACGTGACCATAAACCTCAAAGACCTGAAGGCCCTGCTGGGGTTGTGCCTGGAGCTGGGGGCCGACGTGTCGCTCAAGTTTGACAAGGCGGGACTGCCACTGCTGGCGGTGCCACACCTGCGAGGTGCACAGGTGAGCGCAGTTGTGCTGGTCTTTGCAGCAGCTCGGGCGTGTACACGTGCGTATTCTGGTGCTGGTGTGAAGCGTCTGTAGCAGCTGCTGGGCGTAACAGCGGCACACATACACTTTTGCGCTCCTTATGCTGATCACAAACTAACCGTTTGCATTTGCCACCTCATCCGGGCGCTCCGCCTCCCTCGCACTTGCCATGCGCTGCTCTGCCTTGCTGACTGCACCGGCGCCTGCTGCACCGGCTGCTCCGCCGCTGCTGCTGCCGTGTCTGGCCCGGACAGGAAGTGGACTACACAGCTGAGCTGATCCTGGCCACTTTGCAGGAGTCACAGATCCCAGATGATGAGTGGACCACAACAGACAATGCAGGGGCGGCAGGAGCAGCCGGTGCAGGGGATGGCGTCGAGGTCAGGGATGCGGTGCACGGCAACGGCAGCAGGCTGCCAAACGGCGCAGCAGCACCAGAGCGTACGGAGACGATTGCTCCTGCAAGCACGTTTGCGCCCGGAGGGGATGGTGGCGGCGCGGCTGCTGGCGGTGACGTCACACCCCAAGGCGGGCTGAACAGGCCTCCAGGCATTATACGCTTCAACGCCAGGCAGCAGCAGCAGCAGCAGCAGCAGCAGCAGCAGCAGCAGCAGCAGCAGCAGCATGGACCAGCAGGCACATCAGGAGGCCGCAGCGCAGCACCTGGCAGCGGCAGGTCAGGTGGTGCTGCTGGCGGTGCTGGCTCAGGCGGCAGGTACAGCCGCGGTTCAGGTCTCAGCAGGCTGCAGAGGCTGGAAGCAGAAGATGATGCAGAGCAGTCCGGTGGTGTGGGGCCCTACAGCAGGCTTACCAGCAGCATGGCGGCACGCAGTGGTGAGGGCTCTGGTGGTGCTGCTGCAGCGATGTTTGGCGGAGGCGGCAGCGGGGGTGGGGTTGGCGGCCGCAGGAGTCCAAGGGTTGGCGGCGTTGACAGCAGAGCAGCAGCTGACAGCTACCAACACCAGCAGCAGCATTGGCAGCAGCAGCAGCCAGCTGATATGGGCTGCGCACCACGCAGCTTCGGGGAGTTTGGTGCAGGACAGCAAGCAGCAGAGGCTGCAGCAAGGTACCAAGGGGCAGCCGCTGCTGGTGCTGGGGGTGCCGTGCGGCCAGGTGGCAGCACTGACAGCCAAGCAGATGACCCTGAAGCTCTGCCTGGCATGCAGCGAGCATATCAGCAGCAGCAGCAGCAGCAGCAGCAGCAGCAGCAGCAGCAGCAAGCTCACCATCAGCAAGGCTTTGGCAGCGAACAGCAGTGGGCACCTTCAGACCAGCAGCAGCAGCAGCACCAGCACCAGCACCACCACCACCACCACCAGCAGCAGCCACAGCGTCAAGAAGGAGGTGGTGATGATGGTGACGATGAGGAGGAGCTGCTGCCGTCTGAAGACCAGGACATGCAGCAGGCAGACGACGCTAACTTTGGGTTCCTGTAGCACATGCAGCTTGTTACATGCACGTAGCACTGTTGCATGATGCAGTGTGTGGCAACATGCACAACTATGAACAGCCTTATGCACAGCATTATTTGCTTTACAGGACATCTCATCTTACATCATGCATTAGAACGACACATTACCGCAAGCTGCAGTCTGCACTCTGTCTAAGCCAGCATCAGGCTACTTATACAGCTCCTTGAGCAGCTTTGGTCCCTGGCAGCTTGGCAGTGCGCACTGCGTGCATGCTGGCCAGCAGCCATGGCTAGTTATATTGCTGCAACTCTTGGAAACCAGCTGGTCACAGCTGCCATAGTACGCTGCATATTTCAATCATTGTGAGTTAACGTGTATTTGATATTGACTTTGAGTCAGCCAGCATAACCATATCATGTATGATTCACCAGATGCATCTTGCGCAAGTGTCAAGAGACTAGAGACCCTAGTGGCCCGGGCTTCTCTGGGACCACCTTTCAAACTATTCATAGGGTAATGATCCTCTGCAGGCTGTGGTGCCAGGCAGTGCAAGTCAAACCGGCCTAGACGCCGTGAGCCAGCCGACAACCCGTACCTGCCACAACAATGAGCGCATACGTGAAACATTGCGTTTCTGAGCGCAGTCTTTACCAGGTTGTGGTCAAAGTGACCGCAGTGTGACACTGCAGCGACTGCTGCAGCATACACGCACACATGTGTGCATATACATGCAGTGAAGAAGCAGCAGCACTCTAGCATGAACAGGCAATGCAGTGTGTTGCCTGCAAGTCTTTATGATGCAGCCAACCTTGGACTGCGGTGCACCATATCCCAGAGTCTAGGCCAGACAGCAGCGTCCAACCACGCATGCTGCAGCACGCGAGGCACCACACTGCCGCCGCATTCACAATGCCGTTGCAGTGGCTGCAGCGCGCAAGCATACTGCACATGGTCATCCCAACAGTGTGCCTGCTGCACACATCTCTTCAAATGCATCCAATGCAGCCAGTCCAGCACCATGGTGAGCGAAAATGACTTGAAGCGCCTAGCTGCCGCCCGCCCGTCCTGTGCCGTCCCTGCCCAAGCCAGCCGGCCCTGCCACCCAGCGCTGCCACTGCTCCACATCCGCGCCCTCACTGAATGACTTGTCTATGTCGGCCATCACGCGACCTTCCAGCTGCTTGGTGGCGCGGGCTTGCCGCCTCGCCTCGTAGCCGGCGTAGCCCTGCATGCCGCGCAGGTGGTCCACCGTGATGGGGTTGCTGTGCGCGCTGAGCGTGGCGAGGGAGGTGCAGCCCACAAACAGCTCGGGCGGCAGGGACACCAGCCTGCAGGACAGCCAAGAATGAGTCGGCAGCGGTGAGGGTGGGGTGGCACACCATGCACAGCGAAGCACGGTTGCGCGTGCATAGCTAAGCACGAATGGCATGCCTGCTGGAATCAGGAGGTGCCCGCAGCAAGAGGCGGACACAGCACGCAGGGTGCTGGCAAGAACATTGCCAGGCGCCGGCAAGCCCTGGGCACACCCATACAGCTCTGGGCGCACCTGTTGCTGTCCGCTGCCAGCACCTGCAACCTAGCCAGGCGCGACATACTGCCTGGCAGGGCAGGCAGGGCGTTGCGCGACACGTTGAGCGCCACCAGGCTGCTGCAGCACCCTGCAGGGGCGCACGGCATCCGCAGCGATGTTGGCCGACAGCTCCACACCAGGCGTATGGGCAGTCACGACAGCAGCAGCAGCCACCCAAAACATATGATAAAGGGCAAAAGTGAACTATTGATGACCGAAACATCATGTGCACGCTGGTGCACAGCAGCGCTGCAATTGTGTATGTGACAGTTGAATTTGTCGCATATCCTACAATCTGTTGTGGCTGAGTGCACAGGGACCGCTGCAGCGCCATGTGCCTTGCCATTACCATCCGACTCATACTGCCTCAACCCACCTAAGCTTTCTGGCAGCTGTGACAGCTGGTTGTCCTGCAGCATAAATGTCTGCAGCTGGGACAGCCCCTGCAATGCCCCTGGCTCCAGCTGCTGCAGGCTGTTGCCCTCCAGCCCCAGCTGCACCAGGCCAGAAACCTGCCCCAGGCACGCAGGCAGCACTGTCAGCTGGTTGTGGCCCAGCAGCAGGCTGGTCAGTCCTGCAAGCAGCAGCAGCAGCAGCAGCAGCAGCAGCAGCAGCAGCAGCAGCAGCAGCAGCAGCAGCAGCAGCAGCAGCAGCAGCAGCAGCAGCAGCAGCAGCTTCAGGCGGGGTCAGCAGGTGCTGCCCCATCACACGAGTAACACAACTGGAGATGGCATACTCTGCTATCACCTTGTGGCTAAACTATCCTTTTCCTCAGGTGTTGAGCGACACAACTGCACATGGTGTCATGCAGTGTGCAAGACGCTTTCTGCCACTTCCCACACCACCCACCCTCTCCAAGCAGGCAGGTGGGGCGGAACAACAACACCTGTTTAGTGTCCTGCCTGGCACGTCAACCTCCTCATACCTGCAAGGCCGCTGCACAGCTGCTGCCAAGGCATGCTGCTGTCCTGTAGGCAGTTGTGGGCCAGCTTCAGGCTTGCCAGACTGCTCAGCTGGCACAAAGTCGACGGCAGGCTGGCCAGCCGGTTGTGGCTGAGGTCTGCTGCACGAGCACCAGCAATGCCTGCACAAACATATGCAGTAGGAGGGAAGACTATGTCAGCAATGGCCCTGCGAGTAAACCCAGCATCAGCAAGGACGCAGCAAACAGCCGCATTACTTGCCAGTGGCGCCGGCTGAATGTGAAGTGCGCAGGTGAGGCTTCTGCCGGCAGCGCTGTACTTGCAGAACCCTGTGTATGCTGCGCGGCCCACAGCACACACACCTTGCAGCCATTGTGGCTGGATCTGCGACAGCTGCATGTCTCGCAGCGCAACCACTCCTGTTTTTGACCACGCAGCCCGCCGCTCTTGCATGTTCAAACTAGAGCCGCCTGCTGTAGCAGATGATGCAGTCCCAGCAGATCGAGCTGCTGCCATGTTGGCCATCTTCTCAGCAAGTTGGCTGCTGCCGCTGTCACTGGTGCTGCTGCCTGGCTTTGCTTTGCCAGCACCAGCTGCGGCCAAGCGCTGCTGAGCCACAGCATTCGGTTTTGTGCTTGCTTGGCCCTGCAAGTGGGTAACAGCAGGGACGATGGACATGCAGGTTGCTGACTTAGATTTTTTAGCTTTCAACTACTAATTGCTGCTTAGCTGCTTCTGGCTCCATGCTCGGAAGCAGGACCTTCTGACTTGCTGATAGCTGTTGTGTTTGCCTTTCTACCATGGCAGGACAGGCCACACGCAAGACACCAGAGCAATCACCCAAAGACAAGCCTGCCACATAGGTTGATGCTGCTGTATGTCCTTCACACACCTTCACTGGCAGGCCCTCCGATTGAAGCAGCATGACCTTGGAGCCAGTCGTCAGCTTGCATGCATCAAGTGTTAGGGCGTCAGCCAGCACTTTGCCTTTGAAAATCAACTTCTGGTTCCTTACAAACAGGCCTGTCAGCTGCTCCAGCTCCTGCTTCAGTTGCTGCACAGTGCAGGTTGCAGCTTTACTGACTGACAGTGTCTCCGCGCCATATTTAAGTTGCAGCTGGAGGTTCATGGCAGCCGTTGAGACCTGCTGTGTTGCGCAACGAGTGCAGCACAACAACTCCACGAGCTATTACTAAGCGTCCGGTTGATTCCAGCTGCTGCTGCTGCTGCTGCTGCTGTTGTTGGCAAGAAATAATACTGTGTGGAGAGCTGAAGTGATCTTCCGATGCGGGATTTGCTGGCGCAGAGATGCACGCTTGAGATATCGATGCCAATAACACTTTGCTGTGTCGTTTGGCGATTGTAAACCAGTACGGCGCTGTCATATAGCGCCTAGCATGCGACAACAATCATACAACCATGCAGGTGCAAGACTAGCGCATTTGTCGCCTCTGCGACTGAAATGTTGAATTTTAAAATGACTACATGCCTCTCATTTCCAAACCCCATTGCTGCTGGCACAGACAACTTGCATGACCAGCTGAGCTAACCGTCCCTCTTTGCACATACACATAACCTCAATGTTTATTCTTCATCTGTCGCTATCTATCACTATCAATGTTTGGGTTTAGAAAATGCGCATAGTACAGCACGATTCGCAGCCTTCTTGTGGTGGCAGTGTGATATGTGTTTGTGATGGGACACAGCACTGCATATGTATGTAGTCAACAGCACTGTTGATGATGCAGCGTCATAGGAACCTACCTGGTTGCTGGGTTCATGGCATGCAAACTCACAGCATGCTGCAGCCAGCCGGCCAGCACATGTGAAAGGACACACGTGAGTCATGTACAAGCGGTACCGCTACAGCGGTGTACCAACAAGCTGCAATACTCGGACTGTACTTGGTCTGGTTCCAAGCCCCCCCATCTTGCTTTGAAGGAATCAATTGAACAAACCAATTGTATGCATTAGACTACTCGGTAGTGGTTCTGCGCAATCAGTGGGCTTGTCGGGCACTTTCCTGCAGAGGAGTTGAAGCGTCAGGTCCCAACTCTTGACGTGTGGATACGGGAGCATCGGTTCCATGTTGTATAGATCAAAGCCAAACTTTAGTTAAAGTGCATGACGCCATTGTCAGAACTGCCAGCTGAGATGCGGGATGTTCTTCCTGGTGGACACGCATAATGTACAAATAACGCAGCATATCCTTTCTTTTTGCACGCTCCCCTCGTTAATCTTTGCATCGCGCACCCAACAACGTTCACCAGTTTCTCACAGCCCCTGTTGCATTGTTTGCTCCAAGCGCGTGGACATCACACTCTCACAGGTCTTGCTCAGGCAGCTCTTCTCGGACGCTCTGGCTCCCGCACCGCAAGTGTCAGTTGAAGTTACAAAGAAACTGTGCTGAATCATCGAGATTGGAGCCACAGGTGAGACTGGCACAGGGGTAGGCCGAGCCCTAATCGAGACAAGCAGCAGCATCTTTGCCCGCCGCCGGCTCCGTGGCTTGGAAGCGGTTGTAATTTGGTTTACGCACGTTTACAAATATTGCTGTGGGAGCGGGCAGTCACTTTGGGGTCACGTGCGGCAGTGTGGCACGGCCCGTGTTCCTCAGAATCATGCAGGGAGCAGCAACATGGTAGCTGTTCTGTATCAGTATCAGTTTTGATCAAGACAGAAACTTAATCAAAGAACGCACCAGACGCTTGACAGCAACGGCAGGAGCATCTCGGCACAGCATCTGCTTCCGGCCTTCAGGCCTGATTGTTGACTTGGGGCCGCAGGTGCAATTCCTGTCACATCCAGCCCAGCAGCTTGAAAGCACAGCAGACGCCGCTGGGTGGCGTCTACAGCAGCAGCGGTCACCAGCTGCTGGTGAACCACAGCATCACGCTGCGTGGCGGTCTGTGAACAGCAGCAAGCATGAAATTTGGCAAGCGCTTGGCAGCAGAGGCTGCACGGTGCTGGCCTGAGGCCTGCTTGGACTACAAGGCCATCAAGCGGGCGCTGAAGCATGACCTGGCAACAGGAGGTGCGCAAAACAAGCAGCAGCATCTGCTGAAGCATCTATCCAGAGCATCAGCATCGACATCGGCATCAGCAGCCGCTGATGTGTTGTTGAGCTGCTGGCAGGTCAACTGTATGTGTAACAGCTTTACCGATAGGCTGCTGCTGACCCAGCAGTACTGTGCAGATGTGTTGCAGGTGCACTAGTGCCATGGCGATGTAAGCAAGGTTTCCTTGCAACAACACGCTGCCGCTGTGCACTGCTGCATCCGTGCAGATGCCGCTGCCCACACGTTCCTGCAGCAGCTGCTCAGTGAGCTCAACAAGGTGTCCCGCTTCTATGTGGAGAAGGCAGGGGCTCTTGAGGTAATGCCTGTGAGCCAGTATCAGCAGGGGCATTCTTTTACTTGCTGGGCTTGCTGCACCCTGTACCAGTGCTAGCAGCTTTACAGCGCTCTTCCAGTCAACACACAGCAATGCCTAAGCAATCAACTTGAGCAGCAGCAAACCTGTGCGCTCACATTCTGCTGCCTTGCCGTCCGCCATGCTGTGTGTCCCTGCAGGCGACCCTGTCGCAGCACAGCAGCCCAGCAGCACTCAGCAGCCAGCAGCTGTCAGCCCTGCGCGATGAGATCCGCCAGCTCATCAAGTTTGTTGCGCTCAACTACCTGGCAGTTGTCAAGGCTATCAAAAAGCGCAACAGGCACTGCAAGGCTACCTTTGGTGCAGCAGCTACGGGCCCAGCGCTGCACCCACTGGACCTGCTGAAGCAAGAGGTGTTCTTTACCTCCCCCCGCCTTGCAGCGCTCTCAACACGTGCGGAACTCATGGCAGCAGCAGCGGCAGCAGCAGCAACAGGCCCAGCAGCGCTGCTGCCTGGCTCTAGACAGTCGGCACCACCCCGCAATGTCTCGCCTGGGCGTGCGGTGGCTGCGGCGGCGGCAGCAGCGGCGGCCGGCAGCATGGGTGGCGCAGTGGAGCTGGACGACTACCAGTGCCCCATCTGCTTGGATGTGCTGCGCAGCCCAGTGGTGCTGAACTGCGCGCACAGGTTCTGCTGGGGGTGCCTGGTGGCGCACTGCGCCTCGATCACAGGGCCCAGCGCCACACATGAGGATGCAGCAGCACTGGAGGCAGCGGCAGAGGCAGCAGCAGGCGTCCAACAGGCAGGATGCGACCAGGGCAGCGGCGGTGCTGATGGCGGCTGCACACACCAGCAGCAGCAGCAGTCGCCAGCCTCAGCTGCGAGTAATGCAGCAGCCAGCAAGGATGGCGCCGGCAGCAGCAGCAACAACAGCAGCAAGGAGGGCCTGGTGGTGCTTGAGAAGCTAGTGTCTGCGGATGCCAACAGCAGCACCGCCAGCGACTATTACAGCTGCCCAGTGTGCAGGCAGCCGCAGGTGCTTAACATTGACAATTTGACCGTTGACCCACACCTCTCGCGCTTTGTTGACGAGCTGCGCCTGCGGCTGCGCACTGCGGCTGGCAGTTCTGGCAGCATCACCAGCAGTGTGGCGAGCGAGCTTGCCACTCCTGGCAGCAGCAGCACCAGCAGCAGCGCCAGTGCGATGCCTGCCAGCTTGAGCCGCAGCAGCAGCACTGCAACTGTGGCAGCAGCTGCTGCTGAGCAGCAGCAGCAGGCTGAGCTGGAGGCTTCCCTGCTTGCCAGCGAGGAGCTGGAGGAGCCCGACAGCAAGTACCTGCTGCCCAGGCCGGTGGGTGTGCTTGCTGCGTGTCACTGTACGGCTGACGCTGTGTGCTGTATATGCTCGCGCTGGCAGCACCAGCGACAGGTGCCGCTGTGCATGTGCTTTCCATGCTGCTGCTGTACCTACAGCAGTGCCGGCAGCAAGCTGCAACGCCCGCAGCCTGCCCCGACGTGCTCACCCACACACCAGCGCCTCTCATCACGTGTGGTGCTGCCGCTGGCCTCTGTGCTTGCCTCCCCTCGAACCTGCCGACTGCAGCTGCCGCACCATGCTGGCCGCCTGACCGTGCTGCTGGACCTTGACGGCACGCTGGTGACCTCCTTCACGCCCCGCCGCGCGCCCCGGCTGCCGCCCGCCATGAAGTCGCACCTGGTCGGCGTAGGCTCCAGCCTCAACCCTGGCGGCGTGTTTGTGGTGGAGAGGCCGGGCCTGCACGAGTTCCTGCAGCAGCTGGCCGGCATGGCAGAGGTGGTGGTGTTCACCGCAGGTGAGGGGCGGCGAGGAAGTGCAGCGCAGGAGGGAGCAGGGACAGGCTGCGGCGGTGGCGGGTTGATGCTGCTGCAGCGCACATTGCCACGGGGGCTGTGGCTATGGGCCTAGATCGTAGCAGATGGCTGAGTGGAGCTCGTGCAACGGTGCAACCTGCATCACTCAGAACTTGTCCTCTCTTGCCATGCTGTCGATGGTCAAGCATGCAAAGGAATTGTTGTGCTGTGTCGCGCTCAACTGCCCTCCATCAGGGCTTGAGGAGTATGCAGCGCCCATCATCGACGCCATCGACCCCGACAACAAGTTCATCGCTCGGCGTCTGTACCGCCCCGCCTGCACACGCACCGCCCACCACCAGTGCATCAAGGACCTGCACCTGCTGGGCAGGCCCCTGTCCAGGTGCGTGGCGGCACAGCTGTGCCCAGGCCAGAAGAGTACGCACACGACCACGCATGTTGCTGTGCTTGTGCTGTGACCTGATTGTTGGAACACCAATGCCTTGTCTTGCCAGGTTAACGTTGCGCGACAGGCTGGTATTGCTCACGTGGTAATTTTTAAGCAGGTGTAAACTAGTCCACAAGAAATTGCTGACCACTGGTGGACTCGCTGCATTTGCAGGACTGTGCTGGTGGATGACACGCCGCTTGCCTTCCTGCACCAGCCTGCCAACGGCGTGCCTGTCCTGGGCTTCAGGGGAGACCCAGATGACAGGCTCCTCATGGAGGCAGTGCTGCCACTTCTGCAGGTGAGGGGGGCTGCAGCCACACAGGGTTCAGGGCAGGGCTGAGCTCCAGTGGGGTGCCTGTATTGCAGGACGTTCGTGTTAGGTTTGTCATGGACGCTCAGCGCGCTTGTTGCGTCTGTTTTATGAATATGCCGTAGTGCAGTCGTGCAGCATATTCTCCTGACACTCGGGCACCATGGCACTCGAGGCGATCTGCTCTACATGTTCTGGCAGCATGCACAGCTTGCCGAGCTCATTGCAGGGTTCGTCTCTAAGCGTGTTTGATCGTAGCATGATTCGTCGTCGTCGCCAACCAGCGTTGCTGCGCCAGCAGTTGCCTGGCTCTGCTGCTCGACCGCCACGTTGCACGGCCTTCCTGCGAAGGCGTCATGACGCGTGCACAGGTCGACCTACTAGCCAGGTTGGCCTCGTCCAGGTTCCCCAGGGTACCACACAGCCAGACTGTAGCACTTCCACGTCTGGTTAACTGATAATGTGCCACTGCGTGCACTGCTGCAGACCTTGGCCTCTGCGCCTGATGTGCGAAGTGTGCTGGAGCGCCGCTTTGACATGATGAACTGGTTCAAGCGCCACGGCTACCCAACAGCCTCTGGGAGCAGCAGCATGCGGCTGCCCCTGCAGCGGTACCAGCCAAGGTGGCACAAGCCGCCGCAGAGCGCGCAGCAGTGCAGCTGGCTGATGCTGAGGTGCTGATTGAGGACAGCATGGTGGTGGACGACAAGCACAAGGAGCGCTGCTTGCTGGTGTTTGACTTTGACAAGACCCTCACTGACTTCGATGCAGGTGGGTGCCCGTGCCTGGCAGCTCCTGTGTGCTGTGTTCACAGAGGTGGTTCATGGCGGTGGCTCCCGCCAGCTGCAGCTTGTTCTCTGCAGCTTGCACAGCACAACACTGCACGCCTGTGCATTATCGGCAACCCCTGCTCATCCGTCGCCTGTCCTGCACTCCCTGGCACCCCGACGCTTGCAGGAGAGCGCCTGGTGTCGGAGCTGGCCCCCGAGCTGCTGCCCTGGCTGGCAGGCCTGCAGCAGCCCGCCAACTTTGTCCCCATCACCAACGAAGTCCTGCAGGAGATGGCTCGGCGCGGCGTCAGCCGCGACAAGCTGCTCACGCAGCTGCAGCTGCTGGGCTCCGAGATGCCTCCTGCGAGCGTGCGCATGCTGCGCTGGGCTGCGCAGCAGGGCCTGCCGGTGCGCGTGCTGTCAGACTGCAACCAGGTGTTCATCAGCCACATGCTGTCGGGCGCCAAGCTGGGCGGCATCTTCAGAGACGCGCAGTCGAAGTTTGAGGTCATCACGAATGCAGCTGCATTTGAGCGCATTGCGGCGGCACAGGCAGCAGACGCAGGCATTGGGCTGGGCGTGTTTGGGCGCCGCAAGGCACCAGCAGCAGCTGCCAAGAGCCCCAGCCACCGCTTGGTGATCCAGCCGAGGCACCCAGAGTCCTCCTCGCCGCACAACTGCCCCAGGTGCCCGTCCAACCTGTGCAAGGGAGCAGAGCTGCGCCGGCTGCGCTTCGGGGCCAGCAGCACCAACCACGACGCGCAGCAGCTGTGCAGCGGCAGCTATGGCCGCATCGTGTACGCCGGAGATGGTGAGTGCAGGGCCTGTCGCTTGGCTTGCTTTGGCAGACCTACCCTGCAAGGCAGCCGGATGTTGGTCAGGTGCTGTGCTGCGTGTGCATCAAGGCGTACTAGTGCTGGCAGGGCAGTTGTGGCCGATGCAATGTGTGACCAGACAGGTCCTTGCTCTACTGCACCGTGTCATCTCACAGCCAGGACGCTAACTGACCCTGTTGCTCACCAGAAGTGCTGTTGATGTGGTCGCCTGCAGGTGCCAACGACATCTGCCCTGCGCTGTCACTAGGGCCAAACGACGTGGTGCTTGCGCGTGCGGGTGAGGCCCTGGCGATGTATGCTGTAGCAGCAGCACAGGACAGCAGCGTGCAGCAGCTTGCCGCGCCTGTGTATGTGTGGAACACGCATGAGGAGCTGGCGCAGCTTGTGAGGGAGCACGCGCAAACCTCCAGCAGCTGAGCATGCTGCGGCAAGTGCTTGCCGAACTTGGGGGCTGCAAGGGGCTGCTGCGTATGCATTTTGTTTGGTCTGGCATGCCGGGGACGTTGGTTCTCATCGCGTTGAGCCTGGTGTCAACGAGTCTTGCACGGGGGCGCCAATGGTTGGTTAGTAGGCAGCTGACCTAGCAGCGACTGTCGCATGTGCGCAGTGTGCGTGTGCAGCATCAGGAGCGCAGGAAACACGACTGTGCTGTGCGGTAGTGTTGCGGTGTGGTGCAAAGGTACTACGGCTGACCGGCTCATCAGGTGCATGCTGGTGAAGGTCATGCATATTGAACCTGCCTTGCATGGCTGCTCACAGCCGAGTTGGTTGCCGGCTGATGTTTGGCGCTGGCCTACCGCGAAGGCCCGGTGAGCAGCTAGTTGTGTGTTTAGGAGCATCTGCATCCGCGCTCGGTTCCTGCCATGTGTGAGGTGTTGTCTGTACTACTAAAGGGTGCGCTTTTGTCTGTCTGCACACGGGTGTGTTTCCAATGCGCAGCGCGTGCTGCGTGTGTCCTGCATCCCATGGCTTGAACGAGCTGTATTGAGTGTGATGCTATGCAAACCTGCAGCAACAGAGCGTGGCATGCCACACTTGGTACTGCACAAACAGGGGTGGCTGGGCAGGCTGGGTTGACAATATAAGGGATGGGATTGGCTGTCGGATGGGATGCGCCTTGGAAGGATGCCGAGTGTTCAGGGCAGGCACATCTCAGTATGTGTTGTTCTGTGTTGCTCCTCACAAGATGCCACATGTAGCAATGCAGCATGGTGTGCCTGTTTTGCCAGGTAAAACACATGGCGGATGTTACACTACCTTTTGGACTCTGTGCAGCACTGCTGTGCTGGTAAACTAGGCTGGCGGTTGCAGCAGGCAATACGGTCGCAAGCCCTGTTCACTGTACTTGGATATTAAGGCGCTATTTTACTAATGGCGTATGTGTGTCACCACACAGCTGAGATTGCTGGTGGCAAGGGGTGCTGTATTTTCCCAGGAATGGGCACGTTTTGTGTGGGTGGGCATGCTGTGCCGTGGCCGTGCATTCTGCGGCCACGGCAGCAAGTTTTGTGTGGAGCATGCAGGCTGCCTTCTGCATGCTGTCTTTGTCCTTTGAGCTCAGTTAAAGCTTCGCCTGCTGTCCTTGGTGTTGTCCTTGAGTACGCACCAGGAATAACTGTGTTTGATCTTGCCTGGGAGGCATTGGGCTTTGGACTTATTTCACTGCCGCCATTGCTGTAGATGCTCAATTGGTTGTGAGAAATCTTACTGTGCTAGTTTTCTTGCATGTGGAAGCGCTTGTTTTTGCCGGTTGTGTTGGCACTTGAGTGTGGTGTGTGCTTTGGTGTGTTTGTGCGTGTGCTGGTTGATGGACTGGAAGAGTGCTCTGCACAAACTGGCTTCCCCTGCAGTACCTGCAAGAGACTGGCTGCACCTTACCCGCAGCCACTTGTCGTTAGTTGTTATCACCGAGGGTAGCTTATTGTGCTATGGCGTGGTGCTATCGCCTGTCAGTGGTGGTTGTCCACAGTGCATATGCATGGTGAGTCTTGATGTCTTCACTTGAGTCCCAGACCTGATGACCAAGCGCAACCGCTGCGTCGGTGTTGGTTTTGCATTCAGATGCAAGCACTTCATGAATAAAAGGCAAGCACTGCATAGCCGGTCCCTTTTTACGTCCGTGGTTGGTGCCAGCGGCAGCCGCCACATTTGGTTGCCCTCTCCAATGTGTAGGCCAGCATGTACAAGCATGATTTTTGGGCATCCTGCAAGCATCCCGCAGCTGCTCTTGCTGGGTGGCTACATTCCTTATTGTTTGCAAAACTTGGCAGAGGCCACTGGTTGTGAAGAAGAAGAAGAAGCACTCTGGCTGTGTTATCTTTGGCGCAGGTTTGATGGTTTGTCTATGAGCTGGCATGGCCCATTGGCCTGCTGCTGTTACAGCGAAACAGAGGTGATGCTGGGAACAATGTAACATAACGACAGTTACATGCGACACCATGCCTTTGTTGTCACACTCGTCACATCAACTGGTTCTTCTACAGGAAGGGCTTTGGCAAATGCTTGGTGCCAACACAGTCAGTGTTGCATTTACCTGGAGCCCAGGAGCCGTTGAATCCGTTCTTGAGCAGTCACAGAGGACGGACACCTGCATGCACACTCACACTGCTCAAGCATGCAGCCGCAAGGACCGCATCACGGAAACCAAGTGCAACTCAACACTGCACCTGGCAGACTGGTACAGCTGCTGCACACGTGCATGGCAGCGCATGGAGCTATGATGCTGCAAAGACATCTGTACGAGAATGAGTGCTGCATGTCTGCGACGACAACTGCAGGACCGCTTGGCTGCCTGTCTGGCAGGCACACCACAGCAGATGAGGTGGCAGGTGCCACACCAGACAGCCTGCACCATCCTCACAGCTGTTGCATGCGAGTGCAACATGCACGCAAACTTGGGCATGTTTAAAGCGCTCAGAGCACCCCGAAAAAACACCAGCATCCGCTGCAATCACGGGCCGCCTTCTCCCTGCGCCTCTCGCAGGCTGGTGTACTGAGCGGTGAACATCACTGCACAGCAGCTGCAGCATTGGCTGTGCGTTACCGTGTGCAACAAAGCACAGTGCTAGCCCCCTGCACAGCTAGCTAGCGTGCTGCAGCTGGCAATCCAGGATATGCTCTGCCTGCCGCACAATCATGCACAACAGCTGCGGCTGTACATAGACTGACAATCCCATTGACATGTTGCTCCAGGTGCCCGCCAACTAGGCCAACAAACAGTAAACAACGTCGACCGCGCACTGGGGTGTGGGGCTGAGGTGCTCTGTGCTGCGAACCTGGCGACAGAGCGCACCGACTGCACACCCGGGAATCGAAGTAACAGCATGCTGGAGCAGTGCCGCCACCAAGGTCAATATTTGAGCCCATGACATCAGCAACAGCAGGTCACCCGCAGCAACACAGCCATCTGCAACCTTCGCTGCGCCTGTGCCATGCGCCTGGGCTGCAGCCAGCACCCACATCACGGCTTGGCATCCATGTCTTGGTACAGCTTGTCTACGTCCTGGTACTTTGCCATCGCCTGTTCGGCGCGGATCCGCCGCGCAGTGTCTGTCGCCACGCCCACCATGATCAGCACGCTGGTGCCCGCAAAGCCCCTGAACGCCGACAGGTGCGTGATGCCCTCCACGGCAGCAGGCGCCAGGGACAGGCCCGCGAGGAAGAGGCTGCCCAGCAGCGACATGCGCGTGAGCGTTGACGCGACGTACTCAGCGGTCTGCTTGCCGGGCCGGATGCCTGGGATGGCTGCTCCTGTGCGCTTCAGCTGCTCACTCAAGTCCTTTGGCTCCAGCTGCGGGCACAGGCATGACATCCAGCGGCGCGGCCACAGGATGCACAGGCTTGCGCAAGTGCGCAGGAAGGGGTGGCTTGAGGGTGCACGCACATACGCACGTGCTGATTTGATGGTATGTCACGTTGTTCGAACGTCACATTGGGCGGCCGCTGCAGTGCAGGCAGACCGGCAGCTCACAGCACAAGACAGCTGCTGATGCACTTGAACCACCTGCAGGTCTAGCCCTGCAGCGCTGTGTGGTAGTGGGTAGCTGGGGGCGGCACGGCCTGTGCTGCTGGCTGGTGCAACATGCACACACAGTATGAGGGAAACACAGGTGCAAGACAACAAAAGCGTATGATGACACAGCTGCTGATAAGACAGAACAGCCACCTCTGCGTCTGTGCTGCAACAGCGGCTGAAGGCGATCGAGCCGCATCAACTGGCAGGGTGAAGATATGCAAACAAATCAGCGGATGCAACCAGCTGTCTCACCTGCAGGAATGTGTAGTAGTAGTTGAAGAAGGCGATCAGCGCCACGTTGACTGGCAGGTACAGTGAGCCGCCAGGGCCCAGAGCCTCAGCCGCACGCTCCAGCCCGGCACTGTCGGTGAGGCGCGCCAGCGCCAGCGGCAGGCCCAGCAGCGACGATGCAAAGATGAGCGGCATCACCCCTGCACAGCGACAGCGACGCAGGACATTTGAGATAAGGCCACACAGGATGGCATGGGGTGGCCCAGGGGCTGATCACGGCATGTCGTGCACTGGAATGCAGTGCTCGGGGTGTCAACTGTGGTTGGGAAGTTTGGGCACGATGAAGTTACACGTGGGCGGAGCCTATGCGCTATGTTTGTGATAACTCACAATGTCACAGGTCACGTTTCACTACTTGTGTGCTACACAGCAGCTGTGGCCAGGCAGCCAGGCAGCAGCCAGCCAGCAGCAGCCAGCAGCAGCAGCAGCCAGCCAGCCCTCGCCAAGCGCCTCACCCGTTGCGTTGACCTTGAAGGGCAGGTAGCTCTGCCGTGCCAGGTTGCCGCCTGGTACCTGCAGCCCGCAGCACGACCACGCCAGGCGCCGTCAGCAGGTGCTGGCGGTTGTGTAGGGAGGAGCACCCACCTCAACGCTATGGCTGCCATCCTCGCTTGCACGTGCCATGTGCAGGTGCTGCAGCACGTGCAAAGATGCGGCGCAGTTTCCACGGCGTGCTCTGGGTGCATGCAGGCATGCCTGGAGCTGATCGCAAACAGGCACACCAGCAGTTCCAGCAAGCAAGCAAGCAACAGAAGCGCGCATGCTGGGCAAGCCCGCCAGCATGCACAGCAACACACCTGCTGCTGTAGTTGACGGGGATGCGGCGCTCTGCTTCCTGCACGTAGATGATGCCGAGCGTTGTCAGGAAGAACGCCACGCCGTAGATGGCCACGTTGCCAGGGTTGCTCTCGGCGTTTTGGGACAGCAGCGCGCCCACGCTACTGGGCAGGCTCGAGGCAATGTTGGCAAAGATCAGCACACTGGTGCCATTGCCCAACTTCAACTCGCTGATGGTGTCTGCAGGGCAAGGCGGCAGACGTGCGCAGCGTGGGTTCTGGACTTGCCTGTGCCTGTGCATGTCAACCACAGCCGTTGCTGTGTGCAACACCAGTACACCTAGTGTGGCGCGGCAACAGCTGGCAATGCTGTCCGCATACTCTCTGCAAAGTAGACCTGCAGACTGCTACAATGCAGGTGTGCGCCCTTGTGATTGCTGCTGCTGCTGGCAGTGCTGCAACTGCTGCCCCTGCTGCCCCTGCTGTTGCTGCTGCTGCTGCGCACCCGCCACGTAGATGAGGCCCAGCGCTCCAGCCACCAGTGCCATGCTGCTGCTGAACAGCCACTCTGGCGAGAAGTCGGTCACATACGGCCGGATGTATGTCAGCTGACCAACAGCCTGCAGCGGCAGACAGCCCCACAGATGCATGCAAAGCACGTCCAAGCAAGGTGACGCATGCATGCAGGCGGTACGACGGCCAGCTGCCTAGCAGCCACAAGACAGGCAGCAGCTGTGGTCAGCAAGGCAGGCGGCGAACAGGGCTCGGCTTAGAGAGGTGACATGTGTGTTCTCAACGACGACGCTAGCAACAGCCCTGTCTGCCAGAGATGTATTTTGCTTCACGGCAACACCTCAGGTCTGTAACAGACGTAACAGATGGAGCTGCATGACAGGGCCTTGAACAGCAGCTGCAGCAGCCTGCACAACCAGTGTGTCAAGCCCTGCAGAGTTGCATCTGCTGCTTCACCTGTGCAATGGCAAACACGAACGCTGCCAGCTTCTGGTAGTACTGGAAGCGTGCACGGCCCTGGGGCCCGTCCTCCCGCTGCATCTTCTTGAGCGCTGGGAAGGCCGCGCTCATGAGCTGCAGCACGATGGACGCGTTGATGTAGGGGATGATGCCGAGGCTGAACAGGCCCACCTGCGGGACAGCAGCGCATGTGTGGCGCAGCGTTGCGTTGGCAGGCGCGGGAAAGAAGAGGGAGGCAGCGAGGGTGCAGATGAGGTGGAGTGGACCTGGAGCAGAGGCATGCACTGGCGCTACCCTCCTGAGATGTGTCGTCTGCTGCTGGTGCTGGTGCTGCTTCCAGGTGCTGCTTGTGTCTGCACCCAGGTGCCTGGCAGCTGCATGCACCGCAGGCTCGCCAGTCCACCCAACCAGCTGAACCAGCGAGGCCTCAGCCAACGCGACACTTGGCTGTCTGGCTGCTTCGTGCTGACAGCCCCAAGCAGTACACCATCACCCACAGGCATGCGTGCAATCACCCACAGGCATGCATGCAACCGTCATGAGCGGAACGACGGTTCGCTGGGCTGGTGCCTGAGGCAGGCTCAGTCCTGTACTACCGTAATGCATTGTACTGTAATGCAATTGCACAGCAGCGCATGAATGGCCTGCCACCGCACACCCTACCCAGCATACAAATGTAATGCACTGCTGCAAGTTCCTGCAAGCACACCTTGCTGATGCTGCCTCCGGACAGCGCATCCACGTAGCCCAGCAGGCCGTTGCTCTGCATGGCTGAACTGAAGGCGTCCACATCCACCCCAGGGATGCGCACATACACGCCGACGCGGCTCACAACAATGAGCCCAATGAGCGCTGCAAGTTTACCAGGCAGAGGCCCAGACAGGAACGAGCCCCAGCTGAAGCCATCCTCTTCCAGTGAGGACGCGGCGCTGCTGCGGGTGCTGCTGGGGGTGTTTGCACGGGAGACGCTGCTGAGCAGGCTGTTGCCATTGCTGCTGCTGCCGTTGCTATCCTTGCTTGGAGGTGTGTCTGGCACCTTGGGCTGGGCTGCGGTGTCGGTGTCTGGCTCTGTGGCGTGCACGTACACCAACCTGCTGCGCCTGCTGCTGGACCCCAGGTATGGCCGACTGCTGCTGCTGCTGCTGGTGGTGAGTAACCGGCTAGCCACACGTTGAAGACGACCTGATGAAATTGGTGATTTGCTGCTCGCTGCCCGCATGCTGCTGCCAGCTGATGGCAGCATTGCCTGTGCCATGGCTGTGCGGGTTGCTGAGTATCAGCTGTTGATGGCTGCTACTGCAGCCAATCACTCCTGCAACGTACATGCATAACGAATTGTCAAACAGGGGTCGTCCGTGGCTTGATCACCTGCCTTTCAGATACAACTCGGCATACGAATGCGCCAGCATCGTGCCATCATTTGCTGTCATTTGAAGCACATTCAGCACAAAATTGTCACTATTACCTTTTCGTCAAACTGGATCTCAGTGCAGCGAGCCCGATCAATCTGCTGCTGAGTGCAGACGGCTCCCTTGCACTAAGAGACCCACACACAGAAAAAGGTTGCAGCAAGCAGCTATGGTGTTGTGGCATGAGCAGAGCATGTGCAGGCTGCTTGAGCCCAAGCATCTGAACAGGTGCCAGGTGTGCGTCACTGACTGGCCATTGTCACACCAGCGCATGCACATGTCACAGTATCAGGCCTGGCCTGCGCAGCCCAGCCTGAAGTGCTCAGCAGAAGGACAGCTTGTTGGTGACCTGCTTTTACCACAAAGTGCGCCCTGCAAGTGTCCACCTTCACCTCCTTGGCCAGGGATTGCTGTAGCTGGCTGCAGCTGCAGCTGCAACCACGTCCAGCTCACGCGATAACGGCACACTGCTGTCAAATTCCACATGTAGGTGATGATTTCAACGCATTGTCTGCATAGGAAAATTCAGCATTGCTTTTGCAGACTAATGGCCTGACCGGATCCGGGGGGCCCTACCAACCCTAGGTAGGAGGTGCAACGTCAAAGCTTCGCATAAGGTTGATCAATATCAAATTGGTCCTTGGGCACATATCAACGTGGTTCAGCATGCCAATCCATGGTGTCCACCCTATCAGCACACTGCAGGGATGTTGCAAGTTCTTGAGGAAGGATCAATTGAGCGAGGCATTATCTGTTGGGCAAACAACTGAAGCTGCGGGCAAACAGTGTACAAATCACTGAAACAGTGTACAATTCACTGCAAGGTGGCGCAAGTTCCTTGTTTTGTGATACATCATTAGAGTTTACCTTTGGCAAAAGTCATCAAGGTGATTGGTTATGGAGCCAGTATCCCGCATGCAGTAGACCACCGGTGACAGCTACAATGCAGTTCTGTTGTCAACACCTACAAAGCAAAAGGCATGGCAGTAGCATGTAGAGCACCGCATTGACAGCAACATGGAGCGCTGCGCATGCAGCACACTGAACCCTCACAGCGCCTTGCCTGTGTCCACTGCCATCCAGCTGCAGGCCATGCAGAAAGGCAGCGCACTGGCATCAACCGCTTCCGTGCGTGGCGCACCGCTGAGTACCACAGTACAGCAATTGCATGCCACGCCATTGTGTAAGCCCTCCAGGCACTCAGCAGCAGCAGCAGCAGCAGCAGCAGCAGCAACATGACTACCTTGCTTCCTGGTGTGCTGATGGTACTGCTGCAGGTGAAGCTGCACACAAGAGGCTTGATGCAGCCTACACCACCTCTGCCACATCTAGATGACCTGTGAAACATGCCTTGGCTGCTGTTTGCGTCTGCAACTATTGAAGCGGCTGCTTAGCTTGCAAACGCTGCATGCTTTGTGTGTAAGCGTGCGTGCAGGAGGGCCGCCACATACTTGATCTTGCTGAGCCCCACCTGCAGCGCAGCCACATGGCGATTCAGCAGCCAGGCGGTGTTGGCTCTGAGCTGCCATGCAGACCAGCTCAGGCAAGCGCCTACAGCATGGCCAGGATGCCGCCGTAGCAAGGTCAGGCAAGCTGAAACCTTACGAGTTTGGCGGGCTACAGGGCAACCTCCGCCTTGACAAAGGCTTTACGGTCTCAGCTCAGCCAGGCACTTGGTTGCGGTGGTGGTGTGCAGCATCCCTGCAGATTATGTTGCACCAGCTGGTCGCTGTTGCTCAGCACTGCCAACTCGCAAGGAGTGCACAGCGTTGATGTTGTTGGCGCCATGCTAGCAGCATTGCCCAGCAGACACTCCCAGCCCGTGCACATGCTGCAAGGCTGGTGCTGCTGAGCGAAGGTTGAGCATGGCACACGGCAGTTGACGCAACCTTGCACAGCACAGAAAATGAAGGCCGTTGCCATCATCCAAGCACGGCACAAGCTTGCGCGACTTGCTTCTCTGATGAGGTCAACACAAGACAGCAGCAGCAGCAGCAGCTACAGCAGCAGCAGAACAGTTGTGATGAACAACACCATTTCAACATGTGCTATGCTAGTACAGCAGTGGGCAGCACCTGGCTAGCAGAGTGCCCACTGCGTATGCACAGTCACATTTGTTGTTGCTTACTTCCATCATAAACATCTGATTGTGTGTACATGCTGCTGCTGCGTTTTGCTGCGAGTGTTATTGTCATGACGGGCTCTGACATGGGGTCTACTGGAGACTACTTCAAGGTGGTGCGCAGGTGTCATGGGTGCCTCCCCGCCCGGGGTGTGCACTCGTTGACACTTCTGGCCTTCAATTCTCTGCGCTACAGGTATGTTTGGAAATTTGAGGCCTTGCTGCAGGAATGCGTGCCTGCATGGCAGCCCACTTGGAGCACCAAGAGAACTTGGGCGGGGGTCTCCTGGTCCAGCATTGCTTGAGGTGCGCAGTTTTGCATTTACCTGGAGCCCAGGAGCCGTTAAATCCGTTCTTTTACAAGAAACAGCAGTGACAGGGAGCCCACAGCACTTCTGCATTTGTATGTTGTGGAGGAGGGTGGTGAGCTGCACTGCTGCAGGCATGGCATGCCAGACCCGATCACTTTTTGAAGTGCTACTGCTGCTGCTGCTGCTCTTGATGGTGCAACATGTGCTGCTTTTCAAACTGTCCATGGTGCTGCATCTGGGTCTCATTAATAGCTGTGCAATCGAGCACGTGACAGCCCGGACGGTCGACCGACGTTGTCGCGTGTCCTGCTGTTGCAGTAGCTGCTGCTGCATGCACACATGCAGTGCAAACGTGTCTCTTGACATGCAGTGCAACTGTTGCAATGATTGGTCCCCAAGTACTGCTTGACCCTCATGCTGCAATGAGCCTGCCCTTGGTGTTCACCCTGCTGTGCAGGCAGCAACTATGCTCCTAGCACCTGCTGTCCAGAGTTCTCCACCTCTGCCAGGAAGGCGCTCGCTTTCAAGCTCGGAAAGGGCACAGGTGGGTGCTGAGTGCGATAGATCAGGATGCCACCTAGCCGCTAACCAGTGACTGGTGGCGGCACACCACTCATTGCGCCCAACATCCCATGCAGCAGGTGGTGCTCCTGCAAAGTCCAGTGTTGACCTGGCAGCACAACTCTGCCTGTCGGCTTCTTTGCTGTAAGGTCACCAGCAGGCCTAGCCTGGTAGGGGGCTGACTTCCTTCATGCACCTACTCCGTCACTGCACCAAACCTGGCTTCCACCACCACTGCAACTGCGCTTTGCCACAGCATGACACCATTCATTATTAACAGCCAATTTTAAGCGCTGCTTGCTTAGGTATCTTCACGGGGTGTCTGAGACTAGGCAGACCTCTCGCCTTTTACTACCTGGTGGCCCCAAGCGGCTTCATTGGATCCTGATGTTCACAGCAGTGCCCACACCCGGGGCGTGCATCCAGCTACAGTATTCTACGGTGGGTAAAGCCAGCGTTGCTTGCATGCGCGGTCTTGCATAAGGGGGTCAGGGAACCTGATTATTACTGCTTTGTTCCCCTGCTGGGTTGGAGTGCTGCTGCTTATTCACATGCACTGCATGTCAGTGATCAGTCATCAGCGCTCCTCCAATATTTATTCAGGGGCTCTTCTGGGTTGTACAGAACCACCAGCAGGGGTTTCACAGCTATTGGTAACAAAACTCATGGTAGCGGGGAGCAACGCCTGAAACCAGCAGTGCAGCGGAGGCAACTTCTGCCAAGGACTTGGGAGATCAAATTGCAGTACAAGTTGAGTACAAGGCACGTGGAGCTTGTGGCGCACATGGCCATCCGTTGTACAGCCACGCAAAAACGATGCGTCAATCGATGCGTAGAATTCATGAGTTGTCTGAAGCAGTTGTTCCCTGCATTGACCCCCAAGGACCCGCTTTTCAAAGAACCCTTCCTATGCAAATGCGGTGTCTGGCTCTGCGTACGCCACAGTCAAGTATGCGCCGTGCGTATGTAACGCCGAAGACGATGCAATCAATTGTTTGTCTGTAAGTTTGTCGCACGCCTTCAAGCAACACCCGTACCTCGCTGGCAAAAAGATATGGACGCGCTTCTGCAGGAGGTGCAACAAGAGCACAAGCTGCATCATGTTGAGACTGTTGATAAGAGCCAGCCAGCCATCGATCCAGGTAGTGGCAGGATCATGTGCCCGGAACCAACTACTGCCGTGCTGGCAGCATCAGCATGCTCTGTGTCGCTGGTTGCGTCCGTGCGTGCTTCAAGCCTCTGCTTTATTGCGAGATTTCTTTCGGAGCATGTCGTGAGCTGCTACGTGTCGCCGTTGCTGTGTCGCTGTTGCTGTGCTTGAACTGCAGACGTGCACCTGAGGACATTCGACAAGCAGGGCCTGCTGAGCAGCATTGCGGCTGGTAAGATATGTCCTGATACATACGCTGATAAGTTCAGGCCAGAAGAAACCACGTGGACCTCGTTTGGTGGTTGCTGTGGTTGAATGGCTTTGTCCTGCAGTGATGTGCACGTCTGCGTTGGTGATGTGCACAGTAGATGTAACGTTTTAACAACGAGCCACTGTGAAGCATGCTGTTGTAGCAGTTGCTGCTACTACTCGGATGGCCTGCAGCATTGTGCTGATGGACTTGTGTGTCTGCCACTGCCTGCTGCTGCAGGTGTGCCACTAAAGCACGTTGACACAGCAGACAAGAGCCAGCCAGTAATTGAACGTGAGCATGCAGCCGTGCTGTCAGGCCATATTCAGCACAGCAGCAGAAGCCACACAGTGTGGTGCCCGCTGTGCTGCTGCAGCCTGCACTTGTGCTGACCGCTGATGTGCTTGCTAATTTTACAGGTACAGCAGTGACAGCTGGCCAAATGCTTCTGCCCAGCACAGCCCTTCAATGTTCTGCTATCACGCCAGCAGCTTGGTTGTCCCTGCACCTGCATGATCCCAGCACTGTTTCACAGCTCGCCGCGCATCGCACAACTATGCTAAGCACCACGTACTGCACAGCTCATCTGTGTGCATGCGCGCCTGCTTGTGTCCCCGTCATTGTCACCACCACGTGCTGCATTGGCAGCTGACGTGCATGTGCAGCCCAACACCCACAAGGAGTTCCTGCAGGAGGTTCGTGCAGCAGCAGCACACTCAGCACTGGTGCGCGAGGTGCACGCTGTCAGTGATGCTGCTGGTGCTGGCGATGGAGATGAAGATGCAAAGGCCAGCCCCATCATTGCACAGCTGAAGCATGTGGAGGTGCATGACAAGGGCCAGCCAGCCATTGACCCCAACGCGCATGTCGGCAAGGTAAGGATGCAGTTGGAAGAAGGTCGTTTGGCCATCCGTGTTCATAATTTACGCATGGTACATAGCAGCTTGTGCCCGTACATGTTGCATAGATGTAGTGCAAGTGATGCAAGGAAAGCTGGCTGCTGCCAGCTTGCGTGATGCACATCCCAGGCAAGCACATGTCGCCTGACGAGGCGCGTTCCTGCAGGAGGTGGCAGTGCCTTGACGTCTGCGCTGGGAGCATCAGCACCCTGCGTTTGATGTTGCGTTTTTTGTTCGCTGCGCTGCTTGCCGCACTCTGCTGGTTCCTTGCAGTGGATTATACGCCTGTGCTGGGATCATCAGCACCCTGCGTTTGATGTTGCATTTTTCTTCGCTGCGCTGCTTGTCGCACTCTGCTGGTTCCCTGCAGTGGATTTTACGCCTGTGCTGGGATCATCAGCACCCTGCTTTTGATGTTGCGCTTTTCTTAGCTGCGCTGCTTGCCGCACTCTGCTGGTTCCCTGCAGTGGATTTTACGCCTGTGCTGGGTTCATCAGCACCCTGCTTTTGATGTTGCATTTTTCTTCGCTGCGCTGCTTGCCGCACTCTGCTGGTTCCCTGCAGTGGATTTTACGCCTGTGCTGGGATCATCAGCACCCTGCGTTTGATGTTGCATTTTTCTTCGCTGCGCTGCTTGCCGCACTCTGCTGGTTCCCTGCAGTGGATTTTACGCCTGTGCTGGGATCATCAGCACCCTGCTTTTGATGTTGCGCTTTTCTTAGCTGCGCTGCTTGCCGCACTCTGCTGGTTCCCTGCAGTGGGACAAGAAGGGTTTCCTGCAGGAGGTGGCGGCACCTCACCAGCTGCGCCATGTCCACCCCAGCCAGGTGCACGACGCCAGCCAGCCAGCCGTCCCGGCTGATGCACACGTGGCAGACAACCCGGCCAAGGCAGTGATGGAGCAGATTGAACACGGGGAGCTGCCGCATCTGAAGCATGTGGAAGCGCCACATTGAAGCTTGCTGTGTGAGCTGCACTTTTTGGCATGTATGTGGAGGGGGTGGGTATCCTAACGTTCAGTAGCAACATGCTGTTGGGTCAACAGGCCACGCTGCTCTGGGGTGAACCTGACTGAAGTGTTATGTCTGAAATTGATGATCCTGTGCTTGTTGAGCAGCAACACCTTAAGGGTGCTTGCGCTTCTGCATGCCAATATTCTGAGGAGTACTCCTGGAGAGTATGGGGCACGGTGTATAGTGTCTGGATGTCGTTAGTATGCGACAATCAGAGTGTACAAAGTATGACATATGTACATTGGGTGCACGCAGCAGAGCTTGCATGCGTATACATGCGGGAGGGTGGTGGGCTGTGGGGCAATCCCTTGCATGCATGCAGTTGTGTCCTATGACTAAGATGTGAATTTGGGTGGCATGCTAGCATGTAGTCAGCAAGCGTCCAAGGTGTCACACATACTCTGCTTTCGTTTGCTTTTCCGGCTGGGTTGGAGTGTTGCTGCTTGTTACAGAGGGTGACACGTTGGATGTGTTAGCTGAAGAGCTGTGCTTGGCACTTTCAATCTTGCAGCAAATTTAATTGTCAAAACAATTGTGTAAAGGGAAGTCGCTCAGCCGCTGCCAGTGGTCCGTGTTTGCAGTGAAGCAGCATGCGCCTAGCTAGCTGTTTCCCTGCTGGCATGGACACGTCTTTACATGTATGACTGGTTTCTCTTCCTTGTGGGCAAGTGACAGCAGATCATTGTCAGGGCTCGCAATCGCCAGTTGGCATATTCGACCTGCCAATCAAAACGCCTTGGCCCTTACTTGGTCGAGAACAGGTCTGTTGTAAGGCGGCAGGTGCCGTTTGGCGGGTTGATACGAACCCTGTTTAGTGGCCGATTTTCAACCATGGGGCCTTATCCGGGCGAAGACCATATCCATATGACAAGGCAACGAAGCCCTCGGCACCTGCCTCTCAACCGTCGATGTGTTTGCCAGCCCTGATCATATTTGGAAGATGACGCCGCCGCATTAATACTTTCCAGCTGTTTGCTTTTGTTGACCTGACAAAAGCATATGACTCCATACCAAGGCATGCACTGTGGTGTGTGCTACGAGCATATGGAGTTCATGACAAACTAGTACAGTTGCTCATTGATCTGCACACAGGCACTCAAGCAGCAATCAAACTGGCAGGTAGAGTAGGAGAGTGGTTTGATATCAGCACTGGGGTGCGGCAGGGGTGCGTGATTGCTCCTTTGCTGTTCAACATGTTCTTTGATTGTGTAGTTAGGCAGGCGCAGGCAGCAATGCCAGAGGGCTGTGGTGTGCAGCTGTCTTACCATGCAAATGGTGAGCTGTTCCAACGGTCAACCGGTGCTGGTTCCTGCTTGTTTACCCTTTCCACTTTGTTGTATGCAGATGATATGGTGCTCATGAGCTGCTGTCAGGAGGAGCTTGAATGCATGCTCAGGCTTGTGGATGACATTTGCAACAAAATCGGCATGCGTATCAATGCCAGCAAAACAGAATTGTTAGCTCTGGCACCCTCTTCTACTGGTCCTCCGCCGCAAGGTGTGCAGCTGTCAGGAGGGGTGGCAAATTATGTGTCTAGCTTCAAGTATCTCGGTGGCGATGTTGATACAACTGCCACTTGTGATGCATAAGTATGTAAAAGAACGGATTCAACGGCTCCTGGGCTCCAGGTAAATGCAAAACTGCGCACCTCAAGCAATGCTGGACCAGGAGACCCCCGCCCAAGTTCTCCTGGTGCTCCGAGTGGGCTGCCATGCAGGCACGCATTCCTGCAGCAAGGCCTCAAATATCCAAACATACCTGTAGCGCAGAGAATTGAAGGGCAGAAGTGTCAACGAGTGCACACCCGTATGTGCCCGCATAAGCAAGGCCAAAGGCAGGTTTGCTCAGATGCAGAGACTCTGGGGGATGAAGAACATGTCTGTGAGTGTGAAGATGCGATGCTACAATGCGTATGTTTTGCCTGTTATCATGTTGGCCAGTGAGACATAGGCCAGTGAGACATGAGATCAGATCCCTGCCTGGTTGCGCTGAAAAGTTGCGCAGCGTTTTGTCCATGGCTGATTCGTCAATCAAGGTGTTGCGTTTTGTATCTGATGATATTTGGGGCAGTTCTGGAAGATGTCTGATGGTGTCACCGTGTATTGCTGCTTTTCTTGTCAAGTCTTGGGATGTGCGCAATGCATGCAAACATTCTGGAGCAGTGCTCCCTCCTCTTTCCGCCCCGGTGGGGCGCGGGGCCGATGGCGCTGATGCTATGGCTTGAATGGGTAATATGATGATGATGATGATCATGTTGGCCAGTGAGACATGGGCTTTGACTAAGCAACAGACGGAGCGCCTGGAGTGTGTACATTCTGTACAATTCTAGCTGCTTGCGGCAGCTGTTACACGTGCGGCTCTCTGATAGACACCGTCTCGTGAATATCAGGAAGCAGTGTGGCACAGTTAGCCTTGCAGAACACCTTGCGGCGGCTCGCCTGAGGTGGCTGGGGCATGTTGTGCGCATGGATGAGGGCAGGATCCCCCAAGTTGCTTTGTTTTCTTCATTGCATGGAGTTACAAAGCGGCCTAGGGGCCGGCCTCCAGTTCGGTGGCAGGATTGTGTACACAGCGACTTGCAGCGGCTGGGACTCCCTCATCAGATGGATGACCTGCGTGGTTACTGTCTTATGAGGGGCGCATGGCGTTCTATGGTCTACAGGGTTACACACCCTGAGGCCGTAGGGGCTCCCCTGCGGTTCTCCCGTTCCTCCTCCCACTACAGGCAGCAGCAGTCACTCATGAGACAGCAACGCCTACAGCAGATGTATCCGGTTTCTAGTGAGCCGTTTATGATTGCTGGTGTGGGCTGGCAGTGCCCTTGTGGGAGGATTCATCCCACGCGGGAGTGCACCGACGCTGTGGTCCAGCTCAGGGCCATCAGTGATTAGGGTTTGGGTATGATCATTGCATGAGAGATCTGTCAAGCGAGCGCTCTTGCGTTCAAGGTTTTGGCCGTAACTGGCCCTAGCTTGTGGGCCTGCGCCCACCGGTTAGGAACCACTGAAGGTGGTTTGGGAGCGGCTCCCCCCTTCTTTTGGGTTGTCACTCTTGCTAGAAAAACGTGTAATTGATTGATTGATTGTTTGCTTTTAACGTTGTGCAACATTGGCACTCGCTGCACTGCAGCAGGAGATGCTGCGAACCCCAGGCACCGACCAGAAGCACAACATGCGCACGGAATGGCAGAAAAACATTACAGAACAGTCAAAGCACAATACGTAATAAACATCTGTGGGGCGAATTTTTCTATTCTGGCAAAACGTGTTGCCGTTTCTGCTGCGGTAGAAACAGCAGGCCACAAAACCATGCTGCATGCATGATACTCTACAACATTTCTGTCTCTGACACGCAGTCAAATGCATGCGTGACTGATGGCAGGAGCAGCAACTTTCAAGGCTGCGCCGCGGGTGCACCGTGCCGTGCAGGTGGTTACTGTTTTACTCATGAGTAATGATCAAGCAGCCAGCCAGCCACGATGCTTGAAAACGCTTACAGAAAGCTTCCGCTCACTAGTAGCGGGTAGGAGCCTCCAACTCTGCATGGGTGTCGTAACGAAGCACTCGCGAGCGGTCGCCTGCAGCACGACATACTTTGAGAGTGCCGCAGCTTTCTACGAGACAGCAACATACATACCGTACAACTTGTTAACACCAAGTATGTACTGTCACCTTTAGCACTGCCAGCAATGCCGATTAGCTCCGTGAACAACAGCACCAGTGGTATGCCGCTGCTGCTGCTGCTGCTGCTGCTGCTGCTGCAGACAGCAGTGATGTCCAGGATCAATCCAGACATCTGCTTCGGCTTTTGTCGGACCCACGGGGCCTAAAAAGCAGGCCAAAAAAACATGCTGCATGCTTGATCTACTGATTTCCTTCCTGCGACGCATGTTCACAGTTTCACAGTTTGCATGTTACACGACATTCAATACATGCGTGACCTACGGTAGGAGCAGCAACCTCCAAGGCTGCGCGGCATGTGTGCCGTGCAGGTGGTTACTGTTTGAGTCATGCAGCCAACCAGCCACGATGCTTGCAAACGCTTGTGAATGGTTTACACTCACTCATGTTGATGCTATGGGTTTCAGGAGGCCTAGGCCGTATTTGCGTTCAGTGGCAATTCCACGTGGTATTGAATTGCTTTTGCGTGTTCGTATGGGTTGTCTGTGTGTACATGAGCGTACTAGTCAATTTGGGGGTCGCAGAGCCAACTCCACTTCAGGATGTCCTTGTTGTGGTGCAGAAGTTGAGTCTTTGGCACACTTCATGTTTGATTGCCCTGCTACTTCTGCTCAGAGGGATAGTATGTTTGCTGAGATCACATCCCTGCCTGGTTGCGCTGAAAAGTTGCGCAGCGTTTTGTCCATGGCTGATTCGTCAATCAAGGTGTTGCGTTTTGTATCTGATGATATTAAAGGCAGTTCTGGAAGATGTCGGATGGTGTCACCGTGTATTGCTGCTTTTCTTGTCAAGTCCTGGGATGTGCGCAATGCATGCAAACATTCTGGAGCAGTGCTCCCTTCTCTTTCCGATGGCGCTGATGCTCCCGGTGGGGCGCGGGGCCGATGGCGCTGATGCTATGGTTTGAATGGGTAAAATGATGATGATGATGACACTCACTATTAGCAACTAGTAACATGCACTCTTTCCGCCCCGGTGGGGCGCGGGGCCGATGGCGCTGATGCTATGGCTTGAATGGGTAATATGATGATGATGATGATGCACTCTGCAACCAAGACGTCCCGCTCTGCCGGTTGCCCGGGGTTGATAGCCTGCAAGCAACAAGGTTATTTGATGGCAGCATACTCATTGCAAGAGCACCCGCAGGCGCTAGCACCACCGACTCCCTAAACCCGAACCCGGTTACAAAGCAGCACGCGACCAAACCAGTCGGAACAACAGCAGCGCGCCTTTTACCCAACCAGCCCGAACCTGTTATCCATTCGCGGCGGCCCAAACCACAGTACTTTGGCATGAGGTTGATGATTACATGTTACGCATTCAAGCCATAGCATCAACGCCATGAGCTGGAACTTTCAAGCCGTGAAAGCTTCAAGCAAGTTGCAGTGGAGCTTCACTGCCTCGGGCACAGCAAACGTGCGAGAATCATGTACATCTGCGCACTGACACTGTCAGTGTTGAGACCTGCGCACTCAGCGGTGGAGGATGAACGTGCATGACACTTTAAACGAACATTCATGAAATGAACATTCATGACACTATCATAAGACCAATAATGATGCTGATACGAGCCTTGAGCTGCACCTGCAAATGTAGGCTGCATGCTAGATGCACGTTCAAGCATGGAACAGTCTTGGGCACATACACAGCCGGACCACAGTCGGAATGTGTGCTACTGTGCAACACCGTAGTGTCACGTGACGACAAGAATGTATGCCTGCATTAGACCACTGCGCAGAGCAGGTGAATCCCCCTTCTGCTGTCTCAAGACACACATCGGTCGTTCAACCACCCGTGGTGTGACATGTGCCACAAGCCGTCATCAACAGCATCTTCCTGGCCTGCCTGTTTCAAATTCAGTGCCTCCCTCCCGTGATCAAATTGCACACCTAAGCTCCGGTGCTGTACGAGTCCTGGTCACTACCAAGCTCAGGGCTTCCGCAGGCCTCCTGCCTGCATGATGTGCAGCACCGGCCGCAGGTCCCGCACCTTCCTGCAGCCAGTCAGCACCAGCTCGCTCAGAGCGGCCAGGCTGCTGAGCGGCGCCAGCTTGACCAGCTCGCGTGCCTCTGTGAGGTCGAGGCTGCGCAGCCCTGACACAGCCTGCGGCCAGTGATGGGCGTGGCATGGCACGTGGCACGACAGCATGCATCAGGCGCACTTGCGCTGCATGGACCTGGATAGGGTGGTTGCAGGCGGCTTGAACCCCAGGCTGCATTTTGGTGCACAGTAATACGTGCGGCGAGCACTGTGGTCATTCCATCAAAAAGCAAGCAGAGGATGTAGGTACACAGCAACCAGCACAAGCTCTTTCAGGCCGGCCCGGTTGCTGGGGCGTGCTCCTTGCCGCCAGCTTGTGTGCCTCAGTGGGTCCAGGCTGTGAGCCCTGACACAGCCTGACGGCAGCCTCACATCACGGCAGGTCAACCGGCACCACAGTACTGAACATATGCAGGAGCGCACAACTGTATCACCTGTGGCAAGTGCTGGATACTTGACAAGGCCCAAAACACACTTTACTGTTGAAAGTTGACGAAATGACAAGCCAGTGGTTTGCCCCACGGTGCAACAGCACACACGCTGCTACACACAGCACACCTGCCCCGGCCCCACCTGTAGCGGTGTCAGGTCTGACACGCAGCTGCCGTGCAGGTCGACGCGGGTGAGCTGTGGGAAGCAGTGCCAGGGGCAGTGCTGGCTGATGGCGGCATCGCAGCCCTGCAGGCCCAGGCAGCGCAGGCTGCTCAGCACTGCCAGCGGCGCCAGCGCATCCAAAGGCAGCTGCTCCTCTTGCAGCTGCCGCAGCGGCAGGTACAAGTAGTACGTAAAGAGGCAGCGCGCAGCCAAGTTGCGCAACATCAGCATCAGGGTTGAGCACAATGAAGTTCGACGCAGCATGCAGACAGAAGAATGAGAAGAACCACCGCACTGCAGAGCAGCACGACGAGCAGGAGCATGTCACCGCATCTGCCAGGCGCATGCACACAGTGAACAGAGGCGGCAAGCCCTCCCCGCAGATCGTGATACAGTTCAGTCCGCATGCAATGTGCGCCGCTGAGCTGCTGCTGCTGCTGCTGCTGCTGCTGCTGCTGCTGCCTCGCCTGGTGCAGGTCCAGCTCCTGCAAGTTGGTCAGGCAGCTGAGGGGGCTGATGTCATACACCGACACAGCAAACACCTCCAGCTCCTGCAGCAGCAGCACCACCAGCATCACAGCGACTATCACAACAAGCAAGTCGGGGACAACAAGCAACTCCAGCGCACCTTGCAAAACGGCTTTGTGCAGCGGCTGACTGCGTCAGGCAACATGCAGCCACTCAAGCCCTGCAGCTGTTTGCTGGTCTGATCTTGCGCCCTGCCCAACTGCCGACATGCCTGCCACAAGCACTACACGTTGACGTGCCTACGTGCATAACGCCATGCCTGCTTTGAGGTGCAGCTTGTTACACAGCTGCCAGAAGCAGTACCTGCTGTGTGTCACCTGCAGGCTTGCAAAGTTGGCCAGTGGTGTGAGGTCCTGGATGGCGCTGCTGATGCGCAGCCGCCGCAGCACAGGCAGGCAGCCCGGCAGCTGCAGCCCCATCACCGACCACACGTCATAACCCAAGTACAGCTCCTGCAGAAGCAGCAACAGCAGCAGCTTCAGCAGCAGCAGCAGCAGTTGGATGCCACGCCTGGCATTGTGTTTAGCCCATCAAGCACTGCATCAGTGTGGCTTCTGACATTGCAGCAGCTGCTACCATGCACCAGTTTGCCCAGCTCGGTGCCAGCTGTCTGGCCTTGGGCCAGAAGTAACCGCACATGCCATTGTGCTGCTGCTGCTGCTACTGAGGTGCAAATGCGGCTGGTGCATACTGATAGCATCTTGCAGAACTTAACATGCGCAGGTCACCTGCAGGGAAAAAGGCAGGGGTAAATGGCAGGCTCGCACCTGCAGCGTTGGGTGGCCTGACAGTGGTGTCAAGTCGCGCGCAAAGCAGCGGTCGATCGTCAGCGCAGTGAGCTGCACACGCAGCAGGCTGCTGAGGTCGCGCAGAGTGCGGCAGCTCGCCAGAGTGAGGGCGGACAGGCTTGGCAGGCTAGCCAGGGGTGACAGGTCTTCCAAATGGCGGCATTCTTCAAGGTGCAGGGACTGCTTGCATGGAAGGTGCAGGCGCTAGTGAGAAGAGAGCAGGAGCTGGGAGCACAGGCACATGTGCGGGCAGAAGTCATGTCACATAGCTCTGCTGTATGTGTCTCATAGCTCTACTGTTGCAGAAGGTACGTAATGAGACAGAGATGCATGTGACAGCAAGCTGGTGCGACTACGGTCCAGGCACAGGCCAGACACTTCCTCCTTGCGCTGCACACTGACAGCGCTGCTGCTGCTGCTGCACAACGGCTACCTGCAAGTTTGATGCCGCCGTGATCCAGCTGATGTCATCCACACGCCTCAGCGAAAGCCCAACAAGCCGCTTAGCGAACTGCTGGAGCCAGTCCTGGTGTTCCGGCAGGGGTGAGGTCAGCTTCAGGGCTGGCAAAGGGAACTGCGAGTGAACGAATGCCAGCAGCCACTGACGACAAACGCAGCATAATGCCGCATATGACTCCTTCTCGCAGAAGCGAAAGATGTTGCACAGTGCTTGGATAGGAAGATCATGGATGGTGGTGAGTTCCTCCGCCATCTTCCGCACGTTCCCATTGAATAAAAGGCAAAAGGCATGTGCTACAAAATACGCGGGTGATAGAGTGCACTACTTGATGAATGGCTGTGCATCTGGCAAGTAGGGTTCTGAAGGCACAGGTCACCACTGGCCTGTGTCTGACATTCCAAACACTCTGAAGTAATGCGTCCTTCAGCTGCCTTAATATCAGCAGCGTCTGCTGGTGAAACGGGGCTCACAGCACAATCATGAATTGGGAGACATCTGGCACAAACATTATATAAGGGTTGCAGGAGAACAAACGTTCAACAATTGCTGCGCAAGCTGGTGTCCATGCACCCCGCTGCATCATTGAGCACTTCATCTGATGCATGCAAGGTCGCAGCACAACAACTGCGTCACGTCAGCAGCAACCAAATGCAGTGTGCCTTCTCTTTCAGATCCTGCAGCACACCAAACAAGCACCTGATGGTGCTGCTTGGTGATTGCCGTCAGTAACAAAGGCACCTGGTCAGCGCCACACCTGGGCGCACAACATCCGGCTGCTTTCCCTATCCTGCTGCTTTCCCTATCCTGCTGCTTCCCTATCCCTGTATGCCCAACACGGACTGCACCACCACTGCAGTGCGCCTAGAGAACCCCACGCTCCCAAACCGCCCATAAAAAATAACAATAGCCTTGACAGGGTGACAGCAAGCCTGCCTGATGCAACAGCTTGGCACAGCTTGAGCCCTGAAATAACAGTGCTGCGCTGCCAGTTTTGCAGGGCATAGTGTACAACCAGTGCACTGCAAAACAGCAGGTCCGGCTTGAAGCACTTCTGCATGCCTTGAAAAGATGTGGGGAACGCTGGCGGCAGTACCTGCTGCACTTGCTTGCACACCTCAGCAGCCACGCACAAGATGCATAACACCCCGTTCATGAAGCAATGAGCAATGTGCAGCTCTGCACAGCGTAGGCAACAGGGTGGCTGAAACTAGTGAGACCAAAACCATACCCACTCGCACGCCCGAGAGTACGAAGAGCAGCCAACTCGTAAGCCATATCACAAAGGGTGATCAAACATAGCAGCAGCAGCAGCAGCAGCAGCAGCAGCGCAATGGAAGCCTGAAGCACATAGCAACAACTGCCAGCAGCAGGTACAAAGGCATATCCACTGCAGCCGCCGCAGCCAGTGCTTCAGCAAGGTATGTATGGTGGTGAAAAGGGGCCCTGTTCCTCGTGCGAGTGCTGCGCTGCTGCCAAACGCACATGCAGCACGCAAGCCGCTTGCAGCTGCCGTGTTCAACTGCTCTCAGTCAAGCCGCGCCTTGCTGCTGCTAGGCAGCTACCTGCCACCTCAGCCTGACCTTCATGCGACCACAGACGCAACAGCCTGAACTATCCTGCCAGTCTGGTAATAGCAACAAGTCAGATGCCAGGTGGGGCAGACAATGCGCATGAAGCTAAACAAAGACAGGCTCCGTTGAGCTGTCAGCAATGCCTCCCCCGCATGCATCCTCGCATGTACCAGTCGCACCATGGAAGCGGCTGCTACACACAGCTGCACCCAGCCCGCACGCTACGTGCGCAGGCGCCAGCTTGCAGCACAGACCGAGGTCAACGCTCTTCACTGAGGTGTTTGTGGCTGAAAGGCACTGGTGTTTCTTTCTGTTCATGAACCCCAAAATGCTGATGCTGCGCGTCCAGTCCCTGGCCAGTGCTCGTTTGGCAACAGCTAGGCCTTGCTAGCAGCCAGGACATCGCAGCCTGCAACAGCCAATGCTGTCGCATAAACCTGTGCATGGAAGCAGGCACCCTGCTGCACCACACGCCGTGCCCAAAACATAGCAGCACAAACAAAGTGTCCGAAAACTGACCAGCGCAGGCTGCTGCCGTAGACAACTGACCTGCTGAAGTTGATGTACACTACGCAGCCGCACTGTGCAATGCAACACAACATGCAACAGAAACTAGAGCAGCACCTGAGACAGACCTCAACACACTTGCAACAGCAGCCGAGCATGCACTGAACCCTCTGCGCTGAGTGCTTCACGCTACACAGGAGCCTGGACTTGCGTTGCGTCGCGGAACCAGATAGCGCGACAGCGCGCCACTCGAGTGCTGCACAACCCGCCAGACGCACGCCACTGGACAACAAGGGACCGTGCTGTGCCACAGCTTCAAGTTCTGTTCAAGGTGTGACACACTGCAACTGGCCCGTGTTGTGCTGACCTGGCGCACGCCGGCTGCAGCCGCAGCCTCAGTCCCTGAGGGCCTGCACGCTTGAGGCGTTGTACACGCGCCAGATGGTCTCGCCCAGCAGGTTGGCCACCGACAGGATGGTCAGCTGCGGGAACACGTTCTCCGGCGCGACGGGGATGGTGTTGGTCACGATCACCTCGCTGAACACGCCGCTGCTGAGGCGCTCGATGGCGGGCGGGCTGAACACCGCGTGGCTGGTGCAGGCATACACCTGCAGGATGCGCAGGGCACAGCACGCGGGGGTGACCCAGCTGCCTCGCATGATGCACATTTTAATCGTACAAGACAAACACCTCACTGGCACGGCAGCTGCCCCTGCACAGAGCATGATGTGAAGGAACAACGCAACTGCCGAACAACGGCGCTGCTGCAGAGACGACACAAAAACCATCCTCCCAGCAGCAGTTTGCTCACCTCCCGTGCGCCTTCCTGCAGCAGCGCCTTGCCCGCGTTGGTGATGGTGCCTGCCGTGTCAATCATGTCATCCACCAGCACCGCCACCTTGCCTTTCACATCACCAATGAGGTGCATCACCTCGCTGACGTTGTGTGCAGACCTGCGCTTGTCAATGATCGCCAGAGGAGCATCGTTCAACTTCTTGGCGAATGCGCGTGCCCGCGCCACTCCCCCGACGTCCGGCGACACCACCACCAGCTCCCCTGTTGCAATGCGCTTCGAGGCGAGGTAGTCCAGAATGACCGTCTCGCCATACACGTGGTCGACGGGGATGTCGAAATAGCCGACGCACTGCCCGCTGTGCAAGTCCATCGCCAGCACACGGTCTGCGCCGGCCTCTGTGATGAGGTTGGCTGTCAGCTTGGCAGCAATGGACTCGCGGCCCTGCACGCATGCGGCAGGCACACGCCCACAATGAGCAGAGCTGCTGTGGCAGGAGCCTTGCGCAGTGCAGACGGCAACAGTCACATCACGTTGAACTGATGCGGTTGCTGAAGCTGCTGCATATCTGCTAGTGCCTGCTGCTGCTGCAGCCCGCTTCAAGCGCCTTGCTGCACTCCATCCACTCGAAGCAAGCCAGAGCTTGACGTGCGCAGCAGCACCGCCGCACCTGCGTCTTGCGGTCTGCTCGCGCGTAGCCGTAGTACGGCAGCACTGCTGTGATGGAGCGCGCACTGGCACGCCTGCATGCATCAATGGTGACCAGCAGCTCCATGAGGTGGTCGTTCACTGGCGGGCAGGTGGGCTGCAGAAGGAACACGTCACAGCCACGGATGGACTCCTGCAGGTGTCAGGCGCAGGCAGCAGCGGCGCAGGCAGCAGCACGCTTCAAGATTCGAGCCACGCGCTGTGCTGACCCTTGCAAGCTGGCGCGTGTGCACCTGCATGTGCACACTTGTAGTTTGCTTGTAGGCCGCGGCGGCACAACATGACACAGCAGGTTGGCTGCACATGTACATGGTGGCACCTGCCGCATTGCAGGCATGCAATGATGCAAGGAAGCAGTGCAGCAGCAGCGAGTGCTTGCTCACCTGAACCTGCACATAGATCTCCCCATCAGCAAACCGCTTGATCTTGATTTTGCCTAGGTCCAGCCCAAGATAAGATGCCACCTCTGCTGACAGCGTCTGCGCGCAGCAGCAGCAGCAGCAGCAGCAGCAGCAGCAAGCGACTCTGCACCAGAACAGCATGCACAGCCCAGGTACAAGTGAAGAGCCCCGCCAAACAAGCATACAAAGCGGTTGCTGCTTTGACATCGAGTGACACCACGTTTGTGCTCTGCTGCTGCTGTTTGCCTCAGTGCTGCTGCTAGATGAAACAGAACAGGCACTGCTGAACGAAGCTCCAGTGATGCCAACTGTTGCTACTTACTGGATTGGAGGTTCCTGAAAAGATGCGCAGCCTGCTCAGGCTGCTGAGCACACTTTTGCTGGTTGCTGATGGCTGTGTGTAGCGGTCCCTCCAGCCTGGCACCTCCAGCACTGGCCTGCCTGGCACAAAGCCATTTGGTGTAGCATTTAAGCCAGCCAAGTGCTCAAGCACTCCCACACCCAAAGACTCCTTCAGCGTGGCGTGGGCTTCTGTGCTCTGGTTGTGGAAAGGCTTCTGCAAGGTTAGCAAACGGTGCAGTTTAGCTGGCATGCCAAACAAGACGCCCTCGGCACGCAAGTCCCGAGCAAAGGCTGCTGCTGTTGTTGCTGGCCAGCAATTCAAGCCAAGTAGAATTGCATCCTTACCTGCGCAGAAAACTTGGGGGTGCTGGCGAGGCGGGCCACAGGGCGGGCGCCTGCACACCCGGGCCAGCAACCTGTGTCAGCGCGGGGGAACTGTCTGCCTGCCGGTGCCTACCCTAATGATCGCCGACAAACTACACACCTGCTTCTGAGCCGTGTGTGTTCATGCTTGCGCAGGCGTGCCTGCCGGCCCTTGCCTGCGCATGGGACTGCAGCGCTGCTGCCATCTGTAATTCAAGCGTGGGTTGAAGTCGCAAACGTGCACAGCAGCTGCTTCGCTGCTACCGTGTACGGTGCGTTCAGGCAACTTGCTTCAGTGGTAAGCGGTCAGGGGCCTGGGTGTGCCTCAGCTGAACACAAACAGTAACAAAGCACTGTCGGCAAGCAAGCAACAGGATTAAAGGTAAACATCGGCACTATCACAAGAAAGAGGTAAGTGTGCGCCGCACATGCCAGACGTGCTGCTTACTGTGCAGAGGAGAGAACGAGCGTGTTGTCATTTGCATGTTGTCACGTGACTTGTCAAGTGACGATAAGCAGCTCCAGAGCGGCTCAATGTTTCTACTCTAGTCCAGCAATTACTCCGGAAGCTGAGCACAGGCTGTCACACGGGGGCTCTGCTCCATAACAGCAATGGCGCGCCACCCGAAATGCCATTTGCAAAGTGATCGCGTTTGCAGCCTTGACGTGCTTGTAACCTTCAAAGGCAGTAAATTCCTTCCTGCACAGGTTTGCAGGCCTGGCGACATGCGCAAGTTTGACTTGTTTTGAAAGCAGCCAGCAGCTGTAGCACGAGAGCTGGCACTTAATCTAGCCGATGCAATGCGCCTACATCGGGTGGCTAGTGAGGTGACTAGTAATGGGTGCGTTATCACTGAGCGAGCTTACAACAGCATGCTGAAATGCAGCAGTGTTTTCACTGCTCTATTATTGCCATGCCACATGGGTAAATTTGCACTGAGGACGAGCAAGAGCCCATGTAAGTGGCATCAGCACGTTCACTTACGGAGTCCATTTGAGTGGCCAGCACGTTCAGTATATTTCTGGTGGCCCATCAGTAACCCTTTCAAGGACCCTCAGGACCTGGCATAACAGCTCCTCTGGCACAATCCGCCTCTGCATATGGGTGCGTATCGTTATCAGGAAGGTATCAAGGACACAGCCAGAAGGGCAGCAACGTGATTACGACAGCTCGTCAGGCGACCTAGTGCTGCAGTAGCAGGAGTGCCTACAGCACTGAAACATGGTTGTGGTCATGACAGCGGTGCAGCCAATTGCATTATTGCAGTGAAACATGATAAGCGTTGCAACATGAGCTAACGACGAGCTAAACCTCACGCAAAGACCTAGGGCCTGGATCTCCTGGGCTGTTTGCCCGCTCAAGAAGCAATTGGCTTCGCTGCCGACTCTAGCCACCCCTGCACATCAGACGCCGTCGTATCACCACCCATCTGGCACGTACAGCCGCTTTCAGACACAATGGCAATTGCACAGAAGGCAGCAACCCGCCAGGTGGCTAAGGCCACTCAGGGTACGCGATCATGTCAATGACTTATTACGATTCAATCATGGACGCCAAGGCTGACCCACCATGCCTGTATTTTGCAGCTCGTGCCGTGAGGCCCGTGGTGGTGCGCGGTGAGTGCTCGCGTGTTGCTGGGTTGGCGATGTGCTTTGTATTGGTGACTTGTTGCTAATCGCGCGTTTATGGCGCTTGCAGGAGCCGTGAAGTGCCAGGCACAGCAGGGCCAGCAGCTGGCCAAGAAGGCCGCAGCAGCTGCCGCTAGCCTGCCCGCCATGCTGGCTGCCAGCCCCGCATTCGCTCTGGTGCGTGCTGTCCGGCTTTGCCCTGGCTTGACCAGCAAGGGCAGCTGTGCCATCAGCATGGCAACGCATGGGCTTTTGCATGGCTACGCAGTACCTGTGGACTGGACAGGACAGCTGTGCGCCACAGCAACAGCGGGCAGGAGCAGCAGGACATGCAGATCTTGCAGAGTACATCCCAACAGCAGCTCGGTATAAGGGCAACAGCAGGGCCATGATTTTCTGGGGCCTCAGCACCATATCATCTGCTGACCCTGGCACTGGACACAGGGCACTGCACCAAGCAGCAACCATTGGTACAGATCAAGGCTATCTTCTTTATTGGGCAGCAGCATGTCCATGCTGTCCATGCATTAGTATGCAACAGACTTTATAGTGCACTCCACGCCACCTAAGCATGTTGCTGCCGGTTCATTCAACTGTCTGTTGCCTAATAGGTGGACGACCGCCTGAACGGTGACGGTGCCGGCATTGCACTTGGTGTGAACGACCCCGTCCTTGGCTGGGTGATTGGCGGCATGGCCGCTGCCATCTGGATCGCTTACTACATTGGCCAGAAGGACTTCGGAGACTTCGAGGACAAGGTAATGTGCTGCTGCTGGTTGTGGTGATGCAAGGAACCAACAGTTCGGACATGTGATTTAAATATGGAGCACTAGCCTACACCCTGCCTACACCCTGCCGCATGCAGCTTAGAAACAGCATACTCCATTGGACAGTTCTTGCAGATGGCCTGGCTGGCCTGTTTTGCCTGCTGGTTGTGCGCAGTTCAGTTGCTGCTTGCTCTGCACACCAGCAGAGCTGCCCTGAGTTGCGGAGTGCAGCAGCACGAGCACCAATGCCCATATGCTTTGCTTAGATTTTTGTACCTGAGAGCAGTCCGCACCCCGTGGCAAAGAAGGCAGGATTCCAGCTGGTTGCTCACCCGCGTCTGCTGCCTGTCCTCCCTGCCTGTTCTGTCCCGCCTGCAGGACTCCGGCCTGGGCCTGTAAGCAGCTATAACTGAGCGGGTTGGTCCTTCTAGGGTGACAATGACTCTGATTGTTGCAGATGTGCCTGAACAAGTCGCGCCGCCAGATATGAAGCAGGGCTGCCTTTTGTTACAAGCAGCGCAAGCACGTGCAGCTGACGCAGCCCTGCGGCGTCTGCCGATCCGGCGCGGGGTGTGTGTTGGTGTGGTGACGGTGTGGCAGGGTAGGCAGAAACACATTTCGCGGCCAGCTGGCGGGTGCCGAGCTATTGCCGGCCAGCATTGTACGATTTGCTCCATGCAGCGGCCCGCTTCAGCAGCAGGTGTTGCAGTGTAATATGTCTGAATGCTTTTGGAGCACAGCTGCTGCATTTAGGCCTGGCTGGCGGCGTGGCGTCTGTCCACTGAGTTTGATGGGCCTGAACGCTGCACAGGCAGCAGCCGCGTGCAGCAGTGTGAGCACAGCAGCAGTGGGTTTGCTAGCCTTGTGTAACATGCTGCCAGTTCACAGGATGTGGCTGTCAAGCGCTTACTTGCCTTGTTGCTAGCTACAAGCAGCCACGGCGGGAGGAGCTCCTCGAGGGGCATGGGGTCATGCTAGTCTCTTTGGTTGTCATCAGGATCGCAACAATATTTGCAAGTCGCTCGTGTGCGCGCGGCGTCCCGGGGTTCAGCATTAGCAGGCAGCTCAAAGTCGCAAAGCAGCAAATGTGGTGTCGGAGGAAGAACAGGTTGTCAAAGCAAGTGGCAGCTGCAAGTGCAGCCAGCCCAGCTTGACCTGAGAAACATACTTATCACAGCCTTTAAAAAAGATTTTTAAGTGTCACTACTTACCAAGGTGCTTGGATTGGGTACCACCGTGCGGTAGGCAGCACTGCTGGCGGCCAGCACTGTAAGCTATCATGAACAACCAGCATGAATGAACAGCAACACGATGTACGTACATATTGTGGGTGGGTGGTGGGCATTTGGCATGTATAGAATGCTAATGCCGTCTCCTTTTAGATGTTGTCAACAGCCCCATGTCGAGAGCAGCACTGTAATCTAGCAGGGAACCAAAGCAGGCCGGCAGGCCATGATGAGCATAGATCAGCTGTGACTGACGCAGAAGCCTGCCTGCGAGAAAACTGGCAGTTGCAGACTACACCACTCTGCCAAACCGAAGAGCACCTGCCAGGTGTAGGCTTGCACTACTAGGCTAGTGCTTCAAAACACCAAGTTGGCTGCGCACACGGCGCATCATGTGCCATCCTGGAACACTATTGTGACTTGATGAACATTATGTTGTGCTTGTGATTTGACATGGTATCATACCCCGTAACCCCGCTTTGAGTGACTTTCTGGTAGAACTGCCTCTTTGCGCTGTGCCACCGTGGCACTGTAAGGCTCACAGTGACGCTCAGGCTTGCAGTAGCACTAGCACTTGCAGCCCAGCCAGCCAGCCGGCCAGTACCGTGGCTAACATCACACTGGCGACCCTAGGCTAACCCGCCACCTCGCATCAGTACTCGTCCTCATCCTCGTCCTCAACCAGCGCATCGCCCCTGTACTGCCGAGGCACCCCACCTGCGCTGTACTGCTGCGCCAGCCAGGGAGCATAGCCGGGGTGCGCTGCCACAAACTGCCGGCCGCTCATGCTGACCGCTGCCTTGAGGCTGCTGCCGGCCGCCTTGCGCATGCGCGCCAGGTAGGTGAGGCGCAGCAGGCGCAGCGGCTCGATGCGCAGCGCACGGGCGACGTTGACGGGCCTGGACATCAACTTCCTGTGTGGGTGAAGAGGAGGGCAGCAGCAGCAGCAGCAGCAGCAGCAGCAGCAGCAGCAGCAGCAGCTCCTGCCTCAGCACAAGCGAGCTGGGTGGAGACCACGCAGCCAGCGCACTCGAGAGGCACAAGCATGGGTTCCCGCCTGTGCTTGTTATCCATCAATGTAAAGGCTAATGCCGCGCCCTCCTTCCGCGATGGCGTCGCAACTAGTGCAGGAGATGCACAGCGGCCACAGACACGCGCAACATGTGCTACCCACTGACACAGGAGGGTGGCAGGCTGTGGGGCAACTCCTGTGCATGCATGCAGCGAACAAACACATGCCGCTCCCACCAGAGCAGCTGCGAGCGCCTGCATGCAAGCCCGCACATGCTCCTGACCTGTACTCTGCCGACCATGCCTTGTGTCGGCTGGCAGCCTCCTTGAACTTGTTGCTGCTGTCAGCGAGGCCACCGGGAGAGCAGCACAGCACGGTTGGGTCGTACTCGACCACTTGCAGCAGCTCGTCGTTGCTCAGCTTGAAGGTGGAGCGCAGCACGCCCAGCACGGCGGCCACAGCGCCAGGCCGACGCAGGAGCAGCTGCGGCTCCTGCAGACGGGGCATCATCATCATCATCATCATCATCATCATCAGCAGCAGCAGCAGCAGCAGCAGCAGCAGCAGCAGCAGCAGCAGCACAGCACAAGGCAAGGTGATGGGACAAAAAGCAGCCTCAAGAAAGCATACATTTGGCTTGGCAGATACTGCATGTGATGGTCGCAGCCGCATGCGCGGTCACCACATCGACATCATCAGCAGCAGCAGCAGACAGGCCCTGTTACATCCAGGCGACATCACGCAACTGCAAGCATATGAGCCGCACTGCATCAAAGCTGAGCCTCAAACCCCAAGCCAGGTGCCCCTTGCTGCACAGGCTTGCGAGGCTGATGCTGAAGCACTCCCTTCCTCACCTGCAGCAGTATGTCGGCTGCCACGTCTGTCGGCACGCCCAGGCCTGACGCCAGCTCAGCAAGCACGTCCGCCAGCTGGCCTGCAGGCACCAGCAGCGCAGCGGGAGCCCTGCGCCCGCGACCAACACACGGCAGCGGGCGGGGCAGCAGGCGGCACCGGCGGCACGCAGAGGAGGGATCACCACGCCTGCACAGCGCCCCAACCAGCAGGCAATCCCAACGATGGACGAGAGCTAGCGCTGCTGAGTGTCGCAGCTTGCGCATGGCAGCCCTGGATGCACCTGCACAGGGATGATGAGCTGGCACGGCCTCATCCATGCCCCGAGGGCATGCTGGCGTGCGTGTGCGGCATGCATTGCAGTGTCACAGTGCGAGCTGCTGCTCCTGCACAATTGCGCAGTGCAGCACCCATGTGCTGCAAGCACGCCAAGCACGCACCGGGGCAAGGCCATGCCCTTGCGCACTTGCGCGGGGCACAAGGGCCTGTGTCATTCAGCAAGGTAGGCAGCAGCAGCAGCAGCAGCAGCAGCAGCAGCAGCAGCAGCAGCAGCAGCAGCAGCAATGAGGCAGCACCCACCTGCGCAGAGCCAGCGCCAGGCCTTCCTCACTCAGCCGCAACTGCTGCTGCAGCGTGGCTGCTGCTGCGTACAGCTGCTCAGCTGGCGTCACCAGCAGGCGTGGCTGCGCACACAGGCCGGGCAGCAGGCGCACCAGCGGCCAGCTGCAGGCCTGCGGGAGGCAGCAAGCCAAGGTGCTTTGCGTGTGTATTTGTACGCCCAAATGCAACTTGATGGGCTGTAAATGAAACTGCATGGATAAATCTGCAGCGACGCACAGCTGAGGTGCTGCTGCTGCTGCTGCGCCTCACTGAACCCAGCACGCGCTCATCACTGCCTGCAGCAACATGCCTAGGCACAGCTGCATGTCGCCGCGCACGCCAGTCCCTGTGTTCACCAGCACATGCTGGCTGTTGCAGCCCACCTGCTCCAATGCTTCGACTGAGCTCACAAGCTGGGCCTGGCCGACAGACAGCAGCCGGGGCTCCTGCACAACCATCCCCACAACTTGCTGCCGCAGCTTGCGCGATAGCTGCTCCAGCTGCTGCTGCTGCCTGCTGCCGCTGCTGCTGCTGCTGCTGCTGCTGCTGCTGCCTTGCTGCTGCTGCTGCTGCTGCTGCTGCTGCTGCTGCTGCTCCAGATCCAGCAATTGCAGCAGGTGAGCTAACCTTTCTTCGAGCTCTTGCTTCGACAGCAGCAGCAGCTGCCAGTGCAGCTGCGGAGTGGATGTGCCCCGCCTGCGCTGCAGCTGCGCCAGCGGCAGCTGCAGCACCTCAGCTGCCTCCGTCAGCCTGCTGCTCAGCACCTGCTGTGGCTGCAGCAACAGCTCTGGGAGTTGTAGCATTGCCTGCAGCAGCTGTGGTCGTGACACAGGCAGCAGCCCCTGCAGCTGTGCCCAGTTTAATTCTAGCTGCTGCCGTGACAACGCTGCTGCACCAGTGCTGCTGAGCATGACGAGCTGGGCCTCTTTCGGGGTGATGTGCAGCACCTCACACAGCTGCTCCTGGCAGCTGTCTACTGTGTTTGGGTACGAGGGGAGCAGCCGCGGGTGGAAGCTGCTGCTGCTGCTTGCTACGACTGGCAGCAGCTGACCAACTGCTGCTGGGCAAGGCATAGCATCCTGCGAGCGCGAGGCCTGCTGTTGGTGCTCTTTCTGCCGATGGTGTGGCTGATGAGATGCAATGAATTGGCCTCCAACCGTGGCTGTGGCTTCCACCACTGCTGTGCCTTGCCTGGGAGGCTGCTGTTGACTCGTGCCTGCTGCTGGTGCTGCTGCTGATGGCTGATGGCTCTGTGGCTGCAGCTGCTGGTGCTGCAGCTGGCTTTGGTGGTGCACACCGCGCTCTGGTCCCTGTCTCCACTGCTGAACTGGTCCCAACTGTTGCTGCAGACATTGAGCGTGCTTTGTGCTGCATGAAGCAGCCAGAGCCGTAGCAGCAGCAGGCTGCGGCTGATTGTTGCTGCTCCAGTGGTGCTTGTGGTTTCTACGCCTGGCAAGGGTGATGCCTGCCACCCATGGTGTGTGCGCAGCAGGCTGTCTCAACCCTGTCCGCACTGCAGGGCTTGCGACATGAGCCATGGTGGCCACTGCTGCTGTTTGTGGCGACACTACTTGTAGCAAGAGGCATATGCTACCGGGTGAAAGCGATGCTACGCGCTAATGTAGCGCTTGCAACACTTCTGCTCCTGCTTCTGCTGCTGCTGCTGCTGCTGCTGAGGTAGCGTCTTGACGAATATAGCGATTCATCTTTTACTCTTATTTGCATTTACATTAATCCACAATGTATCTCGACATGACGCAGCAGCAGTTGCTTGCGCCTGTGGGCACACCTCAGCTGTGGGTGTTTCGGCGTGGAAGAAAACCCGACGCATGCACTGTATGAGCATGTATGCTTGCTTGTGACACTGCTGCTATGTTGAGTTGAGTTGCTGTCTCTAAATCAAAACCACTCAGTATCCTTGCACTGTGGCTGCCCAGCTCGTCCCCTCCCTCACTTGAACAGACTCAGTGGCACAACTGACAAGTACATGATCAGTTGAAGTAGTTAAATTCGCACGGAGGTCCTTGCCTGTATTGCCAGAGACAGCTTTCGCGCGCTTTTAAGGTGTGAGGCAGTCGCCAGATGGGCTAGTGAAGCGTGAACGAATCGAAGCTGGTGGAAGCAGTTGTGCTGCAGCGGTCAAGATGTGCAGGCACGCAGCTGGCAAGCAAGCAGCAGCAGGGTCAAGGATGCTGCTGTTCCTGGCCTTCCTGCTGCTGGGACACACGCAGACGTGTCATGGACAGAAACGGCTGCTCAAGGCACTGCGTGAGCTGCAACAGGTGCGGCCATGCAGCTGGAGATGTTGAGAGCCAGTAGCTGACGCAGCTGTGCCACGGCAGCCTTTGCCCACACCGGGAGTAGCAGGCCACACTGCAGCATCACGCCAGCACGCCACACCTGTGCATCACAGCCTAGGCGATGCCTCATACATGAAAGCAGCATACATCATCGCCTGCAGTCTGCACACGCCTGTCTGCTTCTGTGCTCGCTTGCAGGACGCTAGTACACCAGGTGACCAGTACGCAGCAGAGGCCACATGGAGCAACCTGTTCCACCACCACCCGCTGCAGCAGCACCATGCCAGCTACCGCTACTTGCTCAGCAAGCAGCAGCGTCAGCGTGGCATCAGCCACTTTGGCAGTGCCGAGAGACTGAGGCTTGCACTCAGCAGGGCCATCACAAGTGAGCTGCAGGGCTGGCACCTGCAGGTGCTGCCATTGCTGCATGGCTCATGGTTGATGTGGCTGGCACATCACTGCAGCGTCAGCAGCAGAGCAGCAGCAGACCTGAGTTGCTGCTCACACAGCAGTGCAACACAGTACCACTCCCCGCAACTGGGCGACTCCAGCAACGGGTGTGCAAACACACAGTTGAAGAGGCCGCAGCACACACAAGCAGCGAGCATGACACGTGCAGCATAATGCCATGTGGTCATACACGGTTGTGATGCGCCGCGTGCGGCTCTGTCCCATCAGGCCACACAAAGCATGCCAGACACCCTGAGCGGAAGACCTTGCGCTCTGCCCTGCTGTGATTTGCCTGCTCCCAAACCATCCTGCAGACAAGAAGCTGACAGTTGCAGTAGTCGGTGGCAGCATCTCAGCAGGCACTGGCGCAGAAGACGCGCCTGCCTGGGTAGACAGGCTGGAGACGTACCTCAGGGAAACCTACGGCAGAGTTGCCAGCGTGAACGTCACCGTGAACAATGGAGCCGTCCCTGGCACCACCAGCGCATACATGTCTGGCTGTGTGAACCTGCACGTGCCGGCGGATGCCGACATAGTGGTGGTGGAGTACACGGTGAATGACGACCACATGGTGCTGCCTGCACTGGACAACCCTGTCAGGTGTGTATGTGTGTGGCAGCAGCTGGAGGTTATTACCTGGCGTGCAGCATGTCATTGGACGTGAGCTGGCAAAACAGTTGCAACAGCTGGCAGCAGCGTATGCCACCAGGCAGTGTCAGCAGCAGCGTTGCTGCACACTGTCGACACAGCAAAAGGCTGATACTTCGCAGCCACCAGATGCATGTGTTGCAACTCATTGTCCCTGAGAAGCCACCTACTGGCACTGCATGCCACGAGCTCAGTACAGGTTGCAGCGCATGTTACAGTGTTGACCTTATGACGCCCTGCATGTCTGCAGGCGGCCCTACGAGCGCCTGCTGCGCAAGCTGCTGTCAATGCCCACTTCGCCAGCAGTAGTGCTGCTGCACGCGTACGCATGGTTCAAGCCGGAGCCGATTGTGGGTGTGTTCTACAGCAACGCGGAGCGCGACCTGAACGAGCTTGCAGGCTACTACGGCCTGCCCGCGGTGTCTGTTAAGGGCTGCTGCTTCCAGGCAATGCAGCAGGGTGCACCAGGCTTCCAGGTACGGCAATCAAAGTTTGAAACTCGCTGCAGCTGGAGCTGAGCTGGTGGCGTGTGTTTGAAAGTTTCCTGCGAGCGTGTACGATTCTGAGAGCAGCGGCGCCGCTGCACGGCAGTAGTAGTAGTGCCTGCCAGCTGCCCAGCCGCCACTCCTCACAGCGGCGCGATCCCCCCGGCCTGAGCATGCTCAGCATGTGTGCAGCACACTGAATCAACGTGTGCAGCACACTGAATCAACGTGTGTGCAGCACACTGAATCAACGTGTGTGCAGCACACTGAATCAACGTGTGTGCAGCACACTGAATCAACGTGTGTGCAGCACACTGAATCAACGGCCGTCATGTGCCGCCTTGCTGCCAGGTGCACGGCATACGCAAGCAGAGCCTACTGGACAGCAAGGGCCTTGCCTTCTATTACGACGAGATCCACCCAGATGGCAACACCGGGCACAGGTACAGATCTCTACGCATGCCCTGCACACTCACTGGCTGCGCAGTTTCAAGTTGCGCAGCGTCTGCAATGCACGGTCTGAAGGCAGCAGTGCGTTGCAGGACAGCAGCTGCGCATTCGGCAGCCGTGCCTGAAGCTCTGCTCCCCAGTGCTCACCAACTTGCTTATTCCGGCGCATGCTGCAGCATGGCGCTGCTTACTTTGGCACAAGGGAGCTGACGGATGTCCATGGACGGTTGAATTACGTTACCGACGCAGGTGGTGACTGCATCCCCACATAGATCTTTTTCTAATTCGTTCCTGAATCTTTGGCATGTCATTTGGCTGCCTGGTGCATGCAGGGTCATGGCTGAGCTGGTGGTGACGCTGCTGCAGCGGGGCGTGGCGGACCTGCTGCACAGCCCCCTGACAGAGGCCGACAAGGCCGCAGCAGCACAGCCGCTGCCGCCTCCCATGATCCGCGGCAACTGGGAGTCACTCAGTGACAGGTGCGGCAACTGGGAGTCGCTCAGTGACAGGTGCGGCAACTGGGAGTCGCTCAGTGACAGGTGCGGCAACTGGGAGTCACTCAGTGACAGGTGCGGCAACTGGGAGTCGCTCAGTGACAGGTGCGGCAACTGGGAGTCGCTCAGTGACAGGTGCGGCAACTGGGAGTCACTCAGTGACAGGTGCGGCAACTGGGAGTCGCTCAGTGACAGGTGCGGCAACTGGGAGTCGCTCAGTGACAGGTGCGGCAACTGGGAGTCACTCAGTGACAGATGCGGCAACTGGGAGTCACTCAGTGACAGGTGCGGCAACTGGGAGTCGCTCAGTGACAGGTGCGGCGGGGGCAGGGGGAGCCTGTGCTAGGGTTACATGACATGCCGAGTTGAACTGAGAACCATGCTGCTGTTGCTGCTGCTGGTGCTGCTGCTGCTGCTGCTGTGATGAACATGCACACACTCCCAGTCAGCAACAGACCTGTAAGTCGGTCTCAGCAGGCCAACATCTAACGCCTGTGCACATCCAGCGGGTGGCAACCTCTGCCACACACGACGGATCCTTCACATGCTGCACTACGCCGCTTGTGTGCAGGTGCTTTATGGGGGAAGCCTTCAGGAGCAAGGCGGTGATGGGGCAGCCGGCCTCATGGGACTGGGTCAATGAGGCGCGCAGCCTGCGGCCCAAGTGGGGCTACGTGTCGACGACGCCCGGCTCGTCGCTGCAGCTGCTGCTCAACACCACGGCCAGCACGGGCGCTGCTGAGCACCCGGTGCTGGTGCAGGTGGCCTACCTGAGCAGCTACGAGCACATGGGCAAGGCGGCGGTCGCGTGAGTATGAACGCCGCGGCGCACTGTGCATGTCTTGCGCACATATGCACATGTGCACCTGTCCGCATGTGTGTTGGTGGGGTGTCGAGCGCACGGTGCAGGTCGTGTGACGTGCTTGAGCAGGGAGGCCCACTGCACTGCGCTAGCACCTGGCCGGGCAATGCAGCTGCATGCCTGCAAGCACACTGCACCAGATGGAGACTGCCTCCTGCTGGTGCTGACTGGTATCTTCGACACCTCGTTGCCAAATCCTGTCATCAATGTACTGGGACATTGAGGGCTGCCGCTGTGCAGCCGCAGTGCCACTAGAGTGCTTGGGCTGTGTCTGTGCGTGCATGCCGCCGACGCAACGCCCTGCTGGCTGTGTGCGCTGCAGGTGTGTAGCCGGGTGCAGCTGTGAGGAGTCCGAGATCAACGGCTATCATGCGGACCACAACAGCCTGCTGAAGCTGCACCGTGTGTACGTGTCACAGCACGAGGAGTGTGTGATGGCGGTGCAGGTGCGCAGGCAGCTGGGCTACAGGGAAATCCCAGCGCATGCGGCATGGCAGTTGCAAACAACAGGCAGTGCTTACACATTATTGAGAAGGTGCAGGCAAGAGCTTCAGCTTCACTCAGCTTGCTTTGACTGAGCTGTGTCACCCTACCAACCACCTTTGGGTGATGCTTACAAACAGCAGTCGCTGCAGGTTGAAGCCAGTGGCATGCTGCTGAGCATCTGCATGCTGCATGCTGCTGTCCTGCCTCAACTGCTTTGCAGGTGAAAGAGGAGACGGAGGCGCCTGATGGTGAGCACAAGGTGAAGCTGGCTGCAGCAGTGGTGAGCGAGGAGGCAGGGGAGCTGGCCGCAGGCCTGGACAACGCTGCCGCCGTGGAGCATGTGCATGACATCAGCTTCCGGCATGTGGGATTTGGGCACAATGCGGTGTTTGACATACGCAACCATATCTGAGGTGCTGCTGGTGTGATATGCCGAGTTCAGAGTCTGATCAAATACAGGAGGCTTAGAGCTGGAGTGTGTGTATGTGCTGTGATGGCATGGCTTGCTGAGCTGAAGGGTAACAGCAGCAGCTGCTGCAGCACGGCATGCGGTGGTGCCATACTGTTTCGTTGTGGGGGATCAGCAGCACTGTGCTGTTGCTGTGCGCTGCTCTAGGTTTGTTACTTTCCTGCAGTGAAGATGTCATGATGCTCACATTTGTTCCGGCCTATAGCCAGCACACTTGCCACATCACACTGTCGGGTATTCTTTTCTGGTGCTTTGATGGGCGGTGTGTTGTGGCCTTCTTGTTCTTGGTGTTGTTACCACCGCTGTGTTGCATCTGCATGCTCTTGTCTGAATGCAGATGCTTCGGTGTCTCACTGTACCAAGTTGGTACAAGATGGTTGACAGCTGTGCTTTGCCTTGCTTATGAAATTATTTGCATGTCAGCTTTTGCTTGTGCCTCAAATTTTCCATGCGGAGGGGGGAGAGAGCTGAGCTACAACAGCGCTGGCACTCAGCAAATTTTAGAGTGTGAACAGTAGGTGCACATTGTTGTGATCTTGAGGGTAAAACGGTATTGGAGTGTGCGTCGTGGTGAAAGGCGCCAGTGTAACACGACCTTGAATTGCTCGCCTAACTGTGGGACGGTATATTCTACTGATGCCATGTTTACATTATTTTTAATATTATTAACTACAGCACATGTACTTGCACAGCTCAGCGCTCGATCGAGTCGGGTCGCGACCCAAGCATCGGCGCCGTCATAAGTTGAAGGCCCGTTTCCACCTATGAATGGCTACCACTTATTCTGCACCGGTTGAGCCAGCAGCGAAGCTATTATTTATCAAGAGGTGGTATGAGGACACAGCACTGCATGCATGCAAATGTGAACACCAGATCACTCTGCCACGACTGCTGCTGAACCGGCTGGCGGCCCGGCGGCCCCACGCTGCAAGACCAAGCCACCTTGGCCTGTTGAAAAAGACCGTCTGTGTCTTTGGTGCATTGGCGCCATCGGCTCCTGGATGTTGACTCGTCCATGCTGTTGCGAGCCCATCTCCACTTGTCGACTGTACCTGCTCAACATTGTCTGACACAGCTGCTGCCGGGAAGCAGCAGGCAGGGCTTGTTCAGCAGCATCACTACATCAGCTGCTCTACTAGATACACTGCCGGGGTTCTTCTGGTTTGTGGGGACATGTGATGGCACTGCACACTGGGCAGAAGTTGAGTCTTTGTCACACTTCATGTTTGATTGCCCTGCTACTTCTGCTCAGAGGGATAGTATGTTTGCCGAGATCAGAAATATGCCTGGTTGCGCTGAAAAGTTGCGCAGCGTTTTGTCCATGGCTGATTCGTCAATCAAGGTGTTGCGTTTTGTATCTGATGATATTTGGGGCAGTTCTGGAAGATGTGGAATGGTGTCACCGTGTGTTGCTGCTTTTCTTGTCAAGTCTTGGGATGTGCGCAATGCATGCAAACATTTTGGAGCAGTGCTTCCTCCTCTTTCCGCCCCGGTGGCGGGGCCGATGGCGCTGATGCTATGGCTTGACTGGGTAATATGATGATGATGATGCACACTGGGCAGCTTTGCAGCAGGCAGCAGATGTTGGGGCCAACAGCAATTGCTGCGTTGCAACGCATGCTGTCACAGGTGAGCAGTGTGATGTATTGGCACAGCGGGTGAAGGTTGAACACACTGACTCATGAAAGGGAGGTGCTTGGGGCAACGCTAAGGCAACAGGAACTAGCTTGCAGGAAACATTACCGTTTTCTCCCTGTTATTTATATAAAAGCATACCAGATTTCCTGCCAAGCGGCAGGGTGGGCAGGGCAGGCCCAGAGTGTCGGGGAGAAAGGTCGAGTTCGACTTTCATTTTCAAGTGTTACAAGATACAAGTGTCTACGTTCTTGTCAGGGGTGTCTAATGTAGTACCATAAGATAGTATCATATTGGTGCCACGACGCAAAGGGCAGTGCGGTGAGCTTTCAAGTATGAAGGCAACGTTCGTGAAGCCAATATTACATTACTATACTCTATCGCACTCTACCGTACTCTACCGGTATGGTACTGCATGAAAACCCTGCAGCTACGACTAACAGCGGTTGACAGTTGTGCTTCACGCTGGCACGAAAGCCATTTCAGAGCGGTGAGGGGATGGATCAAGCTTCTGAGAGACTTGATGGAGTCTTGCGTGAAAGCTGCCATTCAACAACGACGCTTCGTCAGCAATTTCCGAGACGTCAGGAGGCAACCGACACATGTGAACTTCCAACAGTTCGCCAGAATGGTCAGCGGGGGGCCTAGTTTTGTAAACAGGCAGGAGGCAGGAGAGCGATTGGGCGCAGCTTTGCGACAGCAGTTCGGACAGCAGCTGGGCCAGCAGCAGGAACTCTGTGTGTTCGGGCTGGTGCGTGGAGGTAATAAAGCTTTCTACGGGAATGTCAGCGTTGAATGCAGGCAAAAGGTGGATAGAACTGGGGTCACAGCTCGTTGATGAAAGGCTTTTTACGTGGCTAGCTGGGTGTTGTTCAGCACACATGCTGCTGCTGCTGCTGCAGGCCTGCCAGTTGCTGAGCCAGTGGCTGCTGCATTGAATGCCCCGCTGGATGCGTTCGTTGTCAGGAAGATTGGCGCCCCCATGCAGCCAGAGTAAGTGCCAGCGCACGCAATTAGGCTGGTTGTAGGCACCCTTCAGATTGGTGCAATTGGAGGCAAGCCAGACTGCCTACAGAGGTGCAATCCAGCACCCTGCACTGCGTAAGCTACCATTTGCATGTGTAAGCAACACCTGTGACCTCATGCCTTTTTCCATGCCAATCTGCTACCAATGGAAACCATACGTCAGTCTAGCGCTTCTCCTGGGCAGGTGCAGCCCACCGCAGCATACACTAATCCAACCATCTGCACGCAGGTTTGGCGTCGGTGCCATCGCAGAGGGGGGCACCATCATCATCAACGAGCACGCTGCACATGCTGTGGGCGCCACCCCCAAGGAGCTGCAGGCCACCATCGACAGTGAATCGCAGGAGCTGACACGCCGCATCCAGGTGTACAGGGCAGGCCACGACCACCTGCCTGTCCGAGGTGTGTAGGGGGAGCAGCGGCCGCATGCTGCACAATCAAGCTGCATGTATGGTGGTTACACGTGCGCTGAGTGCAGCCATGGCATGGGTATGTGGCAACTCACTGGAGGCTGTGCCATGGATCGGCGGCACATGGAGTTAGCTTGTGCCTTTCATATGTTATGCACTGCCTGGTTCGCCCCCTGACAGGTGCCTCCGTCATCTGCCAATGGTGTGCGGCATGTTTGGTGGTAGACTCCTTCAGCTGCAACACCCGCCTTTGCTGAAGTCGAAGCCCACTGTCAATTCTGCTGACACGCCACACTCGTCACAACTGCTGCTGCTGCTGCTGCTGCTGCTGCTGCTGCTGCTGCTGCTGCTGCTGCGCAGGCAAGACAGTTGTAGTTGTGGATGACGGCCTCGCCACAGGCGTCACTGCACGAGCAGCGCTGCAGGCGCTGAGGGCCAAGGGCGCAGCCCGGCTGGTGCTGGCAGTGCCTGTGGGCGCCGCGTCCACGCTGGCGGACATGACAGCAGCAGCGCTGGCCGACGACTTCGTGTGCCTCAGCCAGCCACGGCTCTTCCGCGCTGTTGGGCAGTGGTACGACGTGAGTGCAGTTACAGTAGTTGGGCTGTCAGCAGCTGACACTGTCACACTGAGCTGGACCCTAGAAAACTAGACCCTTGGCAGCGTGTGGGTGTGCCTGAGCCGCAGCTGATCTGTTTTCGCAGTTCACCCGGCGGTGCCGCCAATTGTGCACAACATATGGCCTTCCGCTGCATTGATTCTTGGGCGTACCTGTTCAGCCTGTGTGTGACTGGTGGGTTGTTGGGCTGCCTGCAGGACTTCAACCAGACATCAGATGCAGAGGTGGTGGCCATCCTGGGAAGGTTCTCCTCGCGCAACGCAGCTTACCGTGAGGCAGCAGCAGCAGCACCAAGCGCAGCAGCAACAGGTGAACACGAAGCAGCAGCAGCAGCAGCAGCAGCAGCAGCAGCAGCAGCAGCAGCAGCAGCAGCAGCACCCCCAGATGAACAAGCAGCAGCTGCGGCACCAGGCGAGCAAGAAGCAGCACCACCACCGCCACCACAACCAGCAGCAGCAGCAGCAGCGCCCAGGGTGATGGTTGCGAAGGGCGTTGGGCACGACCCCGCCCCCGCAGGCAAAGCAGCAACCGCCACAGCACCTGCCTTTGACCAACATGCAGAACTTCCTGCTGTGAGCGTTGCAGGCAAGCCGCCAGCAGCAGGCGGAGGTGGTGGTGGACCGGCAGCAGCACATGCACCCACAACACATGCGGCAGCATCAGCAGCAGCTAGCCCAGCTCAGATGGAGGTTGCTGTCGAGGAGGAACTCGTCATCACCGACGCAGCAACATCGGGCGTGCAGCTGCACGGCACGCTGAATGTGCCGCAGGGCGCGACAGGCCTGGTCATCTTTGCGCACGGCAGCGGCAGCAGCAGGCAGAGCCCAAGGAACCGCCAAGTGGCGGCGACGCTCAACCACGCAGGTGAGGCCTCACGTTGGCTGGCAGGATGGTCGCTGGCACGGTGGGCCTGCGGATGCACAGGGCGCTGACTTCAGCGTGGTGATTACAAGACACTAAGCCTCTATGCAGGCATGTGTTGCGAGCAGCACAGTGAGCAGCAGTGCGGTGTTGACAAAGTCAATGCTGATGGAGCTGCCGCTGCCGCTGCTGCTGCTGGTGGTCACTGCCGTGCAGGCTTTGCCACGTTGCTGTTTGACCTGCTGTCAGGTGAGCAGACCTGGCGTCATTCAGCTACTACCCGGACCTGCGTGCTGCCTGCGTCACTGAACTAAAACCTGGACGTGCCTGCTGCCTGCATCTTTGAACTTATGTCTGGACCTGCCTGCTGCCTGCGTCGTTGAACCTATGTCTGGACCTGACTGCGGGGGTCTTTAGGATAAAGATGAGAGCCAACGCATGTGCGGCATACGTACCGCATGATTGGGTGACCACCAGCCTGCATGCTTCGCTCACAATGCGTGTACTGCTTTGCTTGCCGCCTGAGCTGAGAATCATTGCTGCTGCACATCAACTGCTGCTGCTGCTGCTGCTGTTGCATCGCTGCTGCTGACGCCTGCAGAGCATGAGGCTGAGCAGCGCGCCAACGTGTTCAACATCCCGCTGCTGGCCAGCAGGCTGCAGCTGGCAGTTGAGTGGATGCAGGTCACAGGGAAGCTGCCGGATGATTTCCCTGTGGGGCTGTTTGGGGCGAGCACAGGTGCGGTTGCGGCTCAGCCGACTGCCTGCACTAATGGCACCGGGACTGCATTTGTGCTGCGTTTGCTGTGGTGCTGCTGCAAGAATGTTGGGTTCGACATTGCAGTGTCTATTCTGTGAGCATGTCGTGCTGGCATATACATGTAAAGATTGAACGGCAGGTAGACAGCACCTTCCTGCAGCATCACCGGCAGCAGCACCGGCAGCAGCATTGGCAGCAGCAGTGCGTTGCACAGCCCGCCCTGCCAGGCACCAACAAGCGATGCAAAGCAATGTCTGGCCCCTGGGAATGTGTGAGCCTGAGGTCAGAACCGATGTGCGGTGTGCGCAACAGCTGCTGCTGCTGCTGCTGCTGCTGCTGCTGCTGCAGGGGGTGGTGCCGCGCTGTGGGCGGCCGCGTACCTGGGCGCCAGGGTGTCGGCCGTGGTGGTGCGCGGCGGGCGACCAGACCTGGCTGTGGAGAAGCTGCCTGCTGTGACTGCCCCCACGCTGCTGCTGGTGGGCGGCGACGACTACCACGTGCTGGACTTGAACAGGACTGCGCTGCATGTGCTGGGGTCTGCGGGGGCGAGTGAGCTTGTGGTGGTGCCGCGTGCGGGGCACCTCTTCGAGGGGCCGGGCCAGCTGGAGGCTGTGGCTGAGGCTGCGTGTGAGTGGTTTGGACGGCATCTGAAGCAGCAGCAGCAGCAGCAGCAGCAGCAGCAGCAGCAGCAGCAGCAGCAGCAGCAGGGTGAGGAGAGGGAAGGGCAGGCCTAGGGCTTGTGGCGGCAGGGTTGCCGCGGCTTGCAGTGCGCCGCGTGATGTGCGGTTGGAGGGTTGCTCAAGTGGCCGACATCCAGCGTTGTTTCTGCAGGCCCACTGAGGAGGCTGCTGTGGGGCAAGTATAGGACCTGATGTGCAGTGCGGGGCCGCACTGCGGTGGCAGCGCTGCTGGGCATTGCGCCAACACAGCGTCACGGTTTCTGCTTCATCGGCAGTAGCATGTTGCGTGTGGGTTGGGGCATGGACTAGCACATGCATGAGCACAGAATGGCAGGTGGTTAAAATGCACATACATGCATGCAGTGCATGAGAAGCTGCTGGTGTTGATTATTTTGAGCAAGGGGCATGATGACAGATGGCAGCAAGTTGACTTGCAGAGGCTGAGTTGACTAGAGTTGAGTGAAACACATGACTTTCCAATGTTTTATGCATGCGGAGATAGGCCGCCCAGTGCTGGGTAGGGCCCCACCTTGAGCGCTTAATGCCTGCAATGAGGCGCAAGCAGAACCCAGCCATGAACGGCTGAGTGGTGCTGCCCCATGTTTGACAATGTTACGTGACACGGTGACACTGTCCAGAATCCTGCCCAGGACCCCATGAGGCAGACTTACTGTCCATTTGTGTGCAAATACGGCACCAAGGCAGCTGACAGACTTACACTGTCATTTGAGAGTTCGTTACATAGCAGCGTAGTTTTGCAGGAGGGGGCCGGGTGACGCTGCTCTTCCGTGCTTTGCTTCCCTGCCAGGTGCAAGTGCTGCCGCTTTTCACATAGCAGTGTAGAAGGTAGCTTGTGCCGTCATGTATGTTTGTCAACCCTGGTTGTAGATGCCGCACGTCCGGCGGACCCTGCATGCTGCCATGGCCGGCGCAATGGTGGTTGGCAATGGGTTACAGCCTCCTTCAAGAGGTACAGCCCAGCCTCTTGGTGCGTTCGACGTACATGATGGGCGTGTTGCATGCCATCAGTGAGCGTGTAGATGTCACATGTGCATTGGTTCTGATGAGTTGACCAATTAGGGAAGCGCCTGCACAGCTGTGTTGCAGCGTGTTGTGCCAGCCAGGCCGCACAACAGTGCCGGTGGTTGCACCACCACTTGAAATCATCCTAGGCCAGCCATGTGTGCCCTATAGTTGCCTTTGGATGCTGCCATCACACATCAGTTTGTCTGCTTGTAGATCAATTGCGCCTGTACTTGCCATGCACAAGAGAGCGGGTGGGGTTTTATGAGGGAGAGATGTTGCTGCAGGCATGTGTATGATTGTAAACATCGTCATGATTGCATGCAAATGTACTCTGTCATAGCGCAATTTCCATAGCACGGACTGCTTTTACTCTCTGGTTTCCACAGCAAAGGCTCAGAATGCAATGTGCTGCCAGCTAGCGGTGTTGCAAACCGCAGTCACACGCAACTGCCCTGGACAGTCGTGACAGCACGTCACTACCAGAACCCTGGTGTCACTGACACACACACACACACAGACCTTGAGCAAACCGCGTGTCCTCCATCGGTGAGTGTGATGTCAGGTACGACTAGCAGTCTATACTGTGTTGCTCGTTGTGGGTCAGTTTCTGCATGCTAGTCACGGCACACTAAGTTGGTACAGCACAGCATCACCAGCTTGAAGCTGACCCGGCACTGCTTTGCTCGAACACCACACGTGCGGGCTTCAAAACCAACTCGACACGTGCTTCAGGCAAACAGTGGCACAGCAGCAGCGCAGACAGTGGTTGCATCATGAGTACTCCAGTGCAGCTCGGTCCCCCGCCAATCGCAGCAGAGCCACCAGCGCCAAAGCATCCGATCGCCTTTATATTTCACTTTGCTTTCAAGGTATGCTGCGAGCTTGTCTTCAGCAATCCAGCACCTGCATAGCTGCTGACAGTAACTGCTGCACCTGCATGCCTGTGCTGTACATATGCGCTGAAGCACTTGTAGTGCTGCCATGCAGGTAGCAGCCATGGTGTTTTACGTACTCTGCGAGACATTCAACAAGAACCAGTTTGTGCTGAACTTCGTAGTGTGCATAGTGCTACTGGCGATGGACTTTTGGACGGTGGGTCTATTCACAGCAGCAGTTTGGGTGCTCCATCCTCAAGCAGCTGTGTGAAGAAAAACGAAGCAGCACAACAGTGGAAGCGTCTTGATTTAGCTCGTTAAGGCGGTGTGCCTCCATACTGCAGCTGGCTGGGCAGCCCAAAAGCAAGCATGTTGCTGTGCCCCACAACAGCCTGCATGTGCCTGCAACGCTTGGCATGATCACCCACCCCTGATGCTCTGTGGTGTTGTATGTCCTGCAGGTGAAAAATGTGACAGGGCGGTTGCTGGTGGGCCTGCGCTGGTGGAATGAGGGCAACAGTGAAACAGGCAACGCGTGGCGCTTTGAGAGCTTGTCAGAGGTGTGAAGTCTGGCAGTGTCAGCAGCAGGCCTTGCAGACTTTCCAATTGAAGCAACAGCAGCTGCAGAGTACAGGATCGGAAAGAGCGCTCGGCCTCATCTCTATGTTAGGATAGCATAACAGCAGCAGCAGCAGCAGCAACATGGCCACTGACGAGCATGCAACAGCTTCCACTGCAAATAACGTTGACCAGCTGCATGTGCTCTGTTGCTGATAGCCAAGCTGCCGTATTAGCAGGTTGACTGCATGGTTTGTCCACATGTCGCTTCTCTCTCATGTGAGTACTGTCATTGGCACTCCTTGACAGCAGCAGTACTGTCTGGTGGCATGCGATTCCTGCCATTCCACCTTGTTGCCACCTGCTTGCATGCCGACCTGCTTGCCACTGTTGCTGCGCTGTGCTGCAGGGCCAGCGTGTGATAAATCCGTACGAGTCGCGATGGTTCTGGATCGTGCTGGTGGGCAACCCAGCAGTGTGGGTGCTGCTCAGCCTGTCAGCGCTGCTGGGGCTGGACTGGGGTGAGTGCCACTGTACAATGCATGCAGCAAGCAGCAGCAGGGTGGCATTGCTGTTGTTCAGACGTAGGGCAGCCCAGGAGCCATGTCACAACTGGCCAGCAGTAGTAGCAGTGCAAGGCAGCAGTGCCTGGTCCAGTTTTCACGGTCTAAAAAGGCGAGAGCTGCTGTTCACTGCATGAAATGCACGCTGCCGTGTTTGCACAGCACCGCCTCTTGATGCGTCGCAGCCTTCCGGCATGCGTCAATGTTTCGTGGTTCTTGCGTTTAGCCAGTCGCCAACCTGTTGCGTTGGCAATGCCCCTTGGTGCCTGCTGCAATGCTCGTGCTGCAGGCTACCTGCTGATCCCCATCACCGGTGTGGTGCTGGGCGGCAGCAACCTGGCGGGCTACTTCAAGTGCAGCAAGGACGCCAAGAAGCAGCTGCAGAGCATGACAGCCAACATGGCCACCAACGCCATGACGTCGGCAATGACGGGCAGGCTGCAGGCAGCGATTGCACGGGTGTAGCTATTGATGAAGTTCAGCGCCGCCGCAGCGCAGCGCTTTGTTGCATGTCCAGAGCCAAGCACCATGGGCATGCAAGCAAGGCGTATCGAGAGCAGTTTCCAATCCGCGCACATCATGCATGATGCAAGTAAAGCTGGCTTCACCCGTTGCAGTACGATGTCGTTGGGTGCAGTACTGCACTAGTGCCAAGCACTTGAAGAGTGGCGTTAGCCATGCTAAAAGTCCTCTGAGTCAGAGACCAACTCAGCTGTGGGGGACATCAGCTGCAGCTTGTGGTTTTGTTTCTTGTGCCTGCTTTACCTGTGGTGTATTCATACAGAAGCAGTTGACTGCGCAGTGCTACCGCATGTTCTTTGCGCTTCATGATAACACAGCCTCAGTTTCAGTTTCTGCCTCCCAGACTGAGGTGCTGTCTTGCCCCAGTGGGACTCAGTGATATAGGCTAGCGCTATCGAACGCCAAACTCGTATCCAACATTGCTGTTCTGCTACCGGTTCTGTTGGCAACATTAATATCTACTTTGTTATTCACTTTAACTTCACCAACGACAGTGCACTCCACACTGTGGGACCTGGTTGTATTGAGCAGAACAGGAGAATAAGAATGTCAGGCAGGTCAACATGTAGTGTGGTAGTTGCAGCACTGTGCTGTTGCTGTGCGCTGCTGTTGGTTGTTACATTCCAGCCGTAACACATTCACAGATCTGTGCCTGCCTATAGCCAGCGCACCCGCCACAGCCCACTGTTGGGTGTTAGGGTAAGAATACAGGCTCATTGGCAACGTGTGCTGTCGTTTGCTGTTCTTCCTTGTGAAAAAAGTAAACAGTCTGTTTGCACCCAACCCCCGCACACGCGTTTGCGATCTATAGACTGAGCAACCCCATTGCAAAAACATCTCAATATGGTGGAGATTGAGGGAATGTGCTGCATCTGCATACCCGTGTCTAGACGGAGCTGCTTTCATATTTTTTACTATACATCAGCTGTGCTTTGCCATGCTTGTTTGAGTGTCATGTCTTGCTTGTGCCTCAGTCTTCCCTTGGGGAGGGGGGAGACAGCCAGGCTACACACAGCGCTAGCACTGAGCAGATGTTACAGTTTGCACAGTAGATGCAGCATGTTGTGAACTTCAGGGTGAATAGGTATTGCAGCTGCTGTGTGCATGCCTGCTAGGAAGTGTGTCAGCCCGAGGCACTACGCTGTGAATGACAGCTATTATCTCAGTTGGCTGGGATGAGTCAGTGTTACAGTTACGGTATGTGTGATGAAAGGCCGAGTTGGCAGCAGTAAGGAAAGATTGGAGAAAAAGAAAGTATGTTGCGGCGCTGTCTAAGCGTTTGCAGACGGTGTGGTCGTCTAATGCCACAAGGTAACAAATCCAGTGCTACAAACACACCATTGTTACCAAGTAGTACATGAGCCCTGTCAATACGCAAAAGCGGCTGACACTGGCAAGCATACAATTATCATACAAGCAGTGACCTGCCAGGCAAGCACTGTCACCAAACAATGCACAGTGCAAGACTTGCTGAGTCGAGCTGTGCAACTGGTGGCGAGTGTACAAGTACGATCCACAAAACAAAACAATGCGCTCAAACCACATACAATGAATGCTCCCATGCAGCAAAACTGAACACAAGCAGACAGCCACTGGCAAGCCCTCGCTCCTTCAGGATACGGCAATTTCCAGCTTGGCCTTGAACCAGCAGCTGAACCTGAGACACACCAGTAGCACAGCAGCAGAGAGCACTGCAGCGTACTGACGGGCAACACACCACCCACGCTGCACTGTCCTGCGAGCCGTTGCCACACCCACAACACGCCACCCGCTGGCTTCATTATGTAGCAGCTCCCTCAGCAGCATGCTGCGAGAACTTCACCAAATGGAAGTGCGCATCAGCAGCCGGCTTGACGGTGAGCGCAAACTTCTCCTCCTTCTCACCCTTCTTCACCTCAACCAGCAGCTCTGTGTTGCTGCTGCCGTCGTTGGAGGGGGTTGCAGAGAGCACGCGCAGCAGCTGGTACGGGAACAGCGAGTTGGAGCGCTGGTTGAGCTGTGCCACGCCTTGCTGTGCGGCCTTGCTCCACTCATCACCGCCAGCCTACTGCAGCAGGGCGCAGAACGGGCGGTTTGAAGCAGGGTAGCGGGGAGACAGACAACAGCAGACAGGTGGAAGAGGCAGGGAAGAGGCAGGGCAACAGCAGCAGAGCAGGGCTGCGTGAGGGGCTGCAGCGGGCGCATGGATACATGGGGGTACAAAGGAGGACATTGCAGGACTGTGTCAGCTTGCAGGATAGCCGCACCTGGGCTGAACTGACCAGCCGCACACCCTACGCATGCTTGGCTTTGTTGTTTGTTGTTCAAGGTTTGCTGCTGTTGCATGAGCCTTGCACTGTCGCATGCATGTACAGTGAAGCGCACAATGCATGTACTTGCCTGGTGCTGGATAGGCGCAAGCCTATGCTGGTGCTGCTGCTGAGCCCACTAATCCTACCCTAGCTATGCGTGTGCTTGCTGTGTCCGGGTTGCCACAACCTGCCCAGCATACCTCTGCAGCAGGGCCAACCATCTTGAAGTGGGTCAGCTCCATAGGGGCCTCATTCTCCTTGACGTTGCATTGCAGCTTCTCCCAAACAGTCACCTCCAGCGTCTTGGGCCCAGCATCGTCTGCTGCCTCAACCACCAGGATGTGGTTGGTGCCAGATACAACCTTGCAGAAGAACAGGGCAAGCAAGCGTGCATAGCCAGAGGTGCGTGCTTAGAGGCAGGTGAAGTCCAGGTCAGCCGTTAGCTGAGGCCTGTGCCAAGCAAGCTACGCTCACGCCGCACCTGACGCTTGGCGGAGACAACCTTTGCAAGCTGCAGGTTGCCCTGGATCGCAAAGTTGGCCTTGCCATGCTTCAGCTGCTCGACCGCGAATGTTGCAATTTCATTAGTGCGGTCATCAATGGGAGCATCAGAAGGACCGCCCAACATTGTGCCTTGTGCAACTACGTTGACAACCAACAACGAAAGCAAGCAGAAGAGCACAGCCCTCTGCATGTGGGATGACTCGGAACGCTTTGTCTGGATGTATGAGGACGCTGGGTGCTTTGAGAACGTTCGAACAAGGTGTTTGAGGAAACAGTGACTCAGAACTGCTGCGCTGGCAGTTCATTGGCAAGGGCATAGGGCGGGCGTGTGTTATCGCTGGGTTCGTTGTTCTGTCTTTTTGTTCAACGCGTGGATGTGAGTATGAGAGCTTCCCTAAGAACAGCCAAACGAGCTTGCTCACGGTTGCAGCAACCAGGAACAGCAGCAACACCCCAGTAGCGGTAGCAACAGCAGCAGCAGCAGCAGCACCAGCAGCACCAGCGACCCAGGGGCATTGAGCCATCCGGGCCTCATCTAGGGGAAACGTTTGCGCCAGCACACAATGTTCTTCTCCAGCGCACTGCAAGTGGTGTTCAAATCCACTGGCGGCAGGATCTGGAACAAGCGCTGGGGTTTGCCAAAGCTTACTCGCACACGCAAGGAGAACCGCAAGAAGGACATCCGGCTTTTCAACCAAAACATGGAGATACTGAAGGCAGCAGAGTACTGGCAGCCGGAGGTGCCAGTGCGGTTAGCGCAGCCGCTGCCAGGCTGGCAGCGTGAGCAGATGAAGCAGCGGCTGGAGCGGCACAGATGCTGATCAACTCACGCGGCTCGCTTCTTCCAGCAGCAGCTGCAGAAGCAATGATGCAACAGTGGCTGCAGAAGCCGGAGAAGCAGCAACAGCAGCGGCACCAGCGCAGCCTGGAGCCACCACGCGATCCGCAGCAGCAGCAGCATCACCTGCGCCGGCAAGTGCGGCCGCGGACTCGAAAGTAGCTGCGCTCCACTCCCAACGAGCCGCAACTGGATAGCCTGCTGCATGGCAGCGCTGTTATATTCAAGCCAGCTCAACCAGCAGTGGGTACTGGGAAGTGAGAGAAGTGAGGTGGACACGTTTCATGCACTCAGCTACGTGAAGAGCGCGTGTGATGCCAGCTGTCTTCAGCGCCCTCACCTGCATCATGTTGTTGGGCCCGCAGCAAGCACCGTGTTTGATAACTACATGTCAGCTGCTGCTTCCAAGTGTGGTCGGGGCAGCTGTTGCTGATTCGGAGGCCTTGCTTTGCTTGATGGCAGCAAGTGCTGGGCCTGCGAGCCATCCGCTGTTTGTTTGGGGCTCTGCACGAGTGTTTGGCGCTGAGCTGGTTCATAGCTGTCTGGCAAGGCATGTTTGAGGCACGTTGCTGGTTGTCGAGTGCAGGCTTAGGACGTGCAACCCAGGGCCACACACAATGGACTAGCGCTCCCTCTTCTGGCCGCTGCAACGGGGCGAAATGCTGATGGCGTTGATGCTATGGCTCAGATTACACACTTGATGATGAGAGGTTTCTGGCAGTGTTGGAGAGGGGATGTTGTGGGTGAAGAGTGTGTCGTGTGCTTGTGAGATGTTTGTTGAATTGCAGCCGACTGTGCAGGGCCTTGGCTTGGGTTGCTGCTGCATCACTGGCTGGACCGTGCCCTGACAAGTGCGCTGCAGCCAGTCGTGATGTGCAGCCTCTGCACTTCACATGCTGCTGCTGCATGCCTTGCAGCATCTTGCTCATCAGTGGTGAGCACGCCGTGCGGTTGGTGCAGTGCACAGCAGCATCAAGGGTCATAATCAGTGCAGGTGTTATGGACCTGTTCTACCAGCTGCGGTCTCCACTCTGGTTGGCCAAGTGCCCACACTTCATGCGGGGGGGTGGGTGGGCTGCCAGTGTACTGCATGTTAGTGCCGTGTCCTCTCACACTTCATCGTTGTTTCCCTGCTGCTGCTTCAAACACTCAACACGGGGCATTCAGGCATGCATCATAGGCATGTATGCCTGCGTGTGTTGAGTCGAAGCGCCTCGACAGCCGGCTGTCAGCTGCGGCTAGCACACATCGGCCAATTGTGATGCATGTTCTGGTGCTGCCCACCCATGGGGCCCATGGAAGTAACTGCTGTACTGTGCAAGTTCAGCGCGCGATGGTCACTGCCACGTGCTGACAGGGGGTGCCGTGCTGATCGCGTTGTTGAAGCACCACGCATTGGATGTCACATGGTCATGGTCTGATGACGTCACAAACCAGGAGCGGTTGAATCCATTCTTTTACAGTCTTATGACGTCATGGTGCATGGCACCATGCTCTGACTGCACGAGGCGGTGCATCAATGCGGGTTATGTAACGCCACAATCCACGCTGCTGTTTGGGTGTGATGCACCCAAACATTTGTGAATCTGCCCAACCGCAACTTGTTCGCGAAGATCACAGTGCAATGATGTCATCACACGGGCAACACAGTCGCTGCACACCATCGCAGGCAGCACACGGCCACTGGCAGCCGGCTGGGTCAGCTGCAGCGGCCAGCAGTGGTGCGCGTGCTCAGCACGGCACAGCGTGCCATGCTGTCAGCGCAGTGCGTGACCGTTGGTCGGGTTGCATACCGTATAATTAAACACGCCATCTATCAACGCAACGCCAGATGAGCAGCGTCAGAAGATGCCACCACGCTCCCAGTCATAGCAGTCGCCCTTTGGCCCAGCCCCCCTCGCCAGCACCGCATCGATGCCCGCCAGGTCGTCGCCATCAAGCGCGAACGTGAACAGGCGCTGGTGGTCGGGCACGTGCAGCGCATTGCGGGCCCCCAGGATGACGGCGGGCACTGCGGGGCGCTGCAGCACCCAGCGGCTGGCCACGTTTGAGATGGAGGTGCTGTGCTTGTCAGCAGCCTGCTGCAGCACCTGCAGGCGGTTTCAGTTGAGGATGCAAACAGGGACGGCAGCAGACACCAGCTTGTGGCAGTTGTCGAGGGCCAGAATGGAAGTGCTGTGCTTGTCAGCAACACCGCGCAACAGCGCCTCGGGTTGGGTGAGGCTGAGTAGTAAGTTGGGAAAGAGGAACGCAGGCATGGAGGTGTCTGAAGGAGTCAAAGCATCAACAGCAGACAGCTGACAAGGATGGCCTGAAGGTGCGGCTGCCTGTGATGCGAATGCCGTGGGTCCAGGAGTCGACAGCTGTTGGGCTGCAGATGCAGCCGAGTGCCAACACATCAAGGCTGCTGCAAGCATTGCTTCGACTGCTGCTTATGCACAGGACGCAGCAGAAGGGTGCAGTTTGATTCTGCACTGCACGCAGCAGCAGTGCACATGAAAGGGTTGTTACGCACTGCTAGTGATGCTGTGTTGTATTGCTTGCACACCCATTCCTCACCTGCAGCAGCTGCTGCAGCCAGCTCCAGCCGCCAGCCTGCCCAAGCACCGAAGCGTACTTGCCCTTGCTGTAGGTGTCAACGCTGACGTCCCTGGCGCTCAGGTTTAGGTATTTGTTGCTCAGGAAGCCGCCAGCAACCACCCCATAGGGCAGGAGCGACATGCCGTTGGCTTCACAGAAGCCAGCCATCACGTTCGCAGGCCGCCTGTCCAGCAGGGAGTATTGGACCTGCACACACCGCGAGTGAGTTCTCATAAGCAGCAGCACTTAAACCAGCCGGACCAAGAAGCAAGGGAAAACACAGTCGCAGACACTCAGTGTCAGCAGCTTGGCGTGCACTGGTAACTTGTGCAGCTTGGTCAGACAAGACAGCTTTCATGAATATGCAGGCTGCAGCACCCGCGCATGACTGGCTGCTGGTGTCTAGGTTGGTAAGCAGCAGCAGCTTCACACGAATGAACCGCAACACTAAGGACAACGCTGATTACCTTGACCAATCATCAGCATTCTCGTTGTATAGCACAGCTGCTGCTGCCTGCTTACCTGATTGCTTGACAGCTGTGCCCCCTTGCTGATCATCTTCTCCAGGCGTGGCACGTCAAAGTTTGTGACGCCCACCTGCCCGATTACACCAGCCGCCTTCAGCTCTGTCAGGTACAGCGCAGCATCAACGTACCTAGCAGCAGCGGGAGCGGCAGGAGGCAGGCCAGCAACACTCTGCAATCGTGGACAAGCACAACCTTACTGTCTTCCACACGACAGGAGGCCATGATACTGCAGCCGGCACGGCCGGCACGCAGACAAACTTGAACGGCGGATGCAGCATGCAGCATGCGCATGCATAGAACGCGCCACCAGGCACTAGATCTGGGCTTCTATATGCTGCCACAATATGCATGACCCCCCCCCCCCCCCCTTCAACCACTGTGACCCCTGTGGCACTCAGAAAAGTCGCTCCAAGCACCAACACAGCAAGTATGCACGCACAGCAACAATGCCACGCACCAGGCACGCAATGCAGTGAATGCCACCTGCTGTGTGCTGCGCACACTCCTAACCCTGCCCCCCTGTCATTGCCCTGCCGCTTCGGTTATACTGAAGCAGGTTGGTACCCGACACATCCACACATGGTTGCTGCCACCACCAACCATCCGACAGGGTGCAACACTGTTCTGCTGGATGCGACTGCACACCTGTCATATCCATAGTCAGCCCAGTAGAACTGCAGCAGGTCGATCTTGTCCACGCCCAGGCGTTGCCTGCTGACGTCCACTGCTGCTGCCACCGATGCCTTACTGAGCGTGGCCATGTCCCTGCCACTGAACACACAGTACTTGGTGGCCACCTGGCAGCAGCAGCAGCAGCAGTGACGTCGCCAGCAGCAGCAGCAGCGGCACCTAGCTCAGGCATTCACCCATACAGTAACAGTAACGAGCTTATGCTGCTTGTACAGCTTCATGCTGATATGCACTGTGCATCTGGCTTGGCAGTTTGACAGTGGGGTTGTTCACAGGGTGTGTGGTGCAGCTCTGGACCGAGCGCATGCTATGCACCTTCGCTGCTATAGTCAGGCACTGCCTGGCAGCCATGTGGCCATTTATTGCCGCTAAAGTTGCAGGGTGCAACACATCCAACACACCACTACATTGTATCATTAGTCGCTGCCGCTGGTGCTGTCGGTGTCCATCCCTGGGCGGCTGCTGCTCCTCACCTGCACCTTGGTCCGCAGCTCAGGGTTCTGCTTCAGGAAGCGCCCAATGAGCACCTCTGCAGGCCCGTAGTGGTCTGGTGCAACGGTAAGGTTGCATAGTCACAAAACAGGGTTGTAGATTCAATTAGTTGACATTGTGAAGTCACACAACCAAGGTTCATCACACAAGTCAGCAGCAGGGCCACACTTTCATGATGTGATGGGTGTGACGGTTTATTGTCCAGAGGCTCTTACTCAGTGTAGCGAGCAGCTGACATGCTATAGTGACGCTGCTTCTGCCTTCTGTGGAAGACGTCAAGGGCTGCCGATCCCTGGCAAGCACGCTGGGTGAAAGATGGCGGTGCAAAGTTGCTTGTAGGCCGTATGGGCTCCCATGTGCCTCACCAGCAGCATCAAAGGTGGTGATGCCAGCTGCTGCAAAGTCGGCGAAGTCCTGCAGGACAGCAGCAGCAACAGCAGCACCCTTGCAACAGTATTTTCGCGCTGTGCTTGCTGACCGGCAGCGTCGCAGACCTCTGGTGGCACTGCAAGTGTTTGCAGGACAGCTGTCTTGCCAAACGTGATGCAAGTACAGGTGAAGGAGTGTAAGTTCCAGCTGCAGCTCACCCGCACAGCTGCTTCCCCGCCCGTCCTGTCGGTTTGCTTGTCCCCTTTATGCCCGCCAGACAGCTGCCAGCAGCCCTTGATGACTCGGCTGACTTCAAAGCCAGCTGCGTTTGGCGCTAGCTGTACATGTGGCACCTGAGGCAGCGCAACTGCTGCTGCAGCTGCTGTACTACTTTCTGGCGATGCATCAGAAGGGCGTACACGACCTACTGCAGCTCCGGCTGTGAGAGCGGCTGCAGACAGGCCGAGCTGCCTCTTGCTGGTTGTACCAGTGCTAGTGGTGGTGCTGGTGCTGCTGCCGCTGGAGCAGTCCTGTGTGTGGTGGTGAGAAGCTCGAGCAACGAGCGTCCAACTTGATGACTGCGATTTCAATGCTGGTGTTATTGCGGGGCGCTTGGATGCACGAAACAGCAGAGGCACGGTGCTGTGCTGGTTGAGCGAGTGCATTGTGTAGATCACACAGCGAACCGTACATGCCGGACCTTTCAACCAAATCGGAACAAGCGCGTCAGGCTTGACAACTCAAAATGGGTTGTCAACAGCAAAACCTGAACACCAAGGTTTCGGGTACCAGAGCCTTACAATAGGAAGATGTTGCCACGCACAGCTGACCGCTGCGAAAACTGACCAGCTTGAGCCCAGGTCTGTTGGACGCTCAAGCGCCACGTTGGCCCCATTTGCAGGAGCCCTGCAATACACTGCACTGCAGCTGCGCAGCGCTGCGCAGCTGGCATGCCTTGCTTCCTGAGCACATCTGTACTTAGCACTACGGCCGCACATGAGGAAGAGAGCAAAAGGGCCATTCAGTGTCGCATTCTAGTTCAAAGGGAACCAGGTCACTGATGAACAGACTCGTGATGCTTGCCATCAGACTACGGTGCCACCCAGACCCTGCTGCCTTGCTGGTGACATTATGTACACACTCCCCGTCTCAACCACACACCAAAACAGATGTGATGTGCCAAGCTCGCTTGAAGTCGGTTTATGCCTGACCCACAGTGTCACGGTAACAGATAGCAGAACGCTCGACAGGCCAAGTCACTGACAAGAGCACCGCCCGTTGCCTAATCGCTGAAGTAGCGCTCCCCAAACTCGCCTATGCCCGGCACGATCCTGCAGTCCTCATCCAGCCCCCTGTCTATCTCGCTGGTGAGCACCTTCATGCCCGGGTAGGTGCCGCACAGCTTGTGGATGGCCTCAGGCGCAGCCACCATGCTCAGGAACAGGATCTTGTCCTGCTGCACACCCCGGGCCAGCAACACCTGCGGCGCCAACCACAGCACACAAGAGCAAAGCGGGTTGCAGTGGGCTGCTGCTCAAGCCCGCGTTCATGCTCTTGCAGAGTGATGCGACTGCATTACGCGCCCGCAGCTCTGCAGCCACGCCCGCCCTTGCTCCCGTGCGGCCGCACACACCAGCAGCTGCTTGAACGCGGCTCAAACAGGAGGCGTTGTTGTGAGCGCAGGGCAGCCGTGGCGTTTCCTGCGGGCTCACCTGCACCGCCCTGCATGCGGTGCGCCCCGTGCCCACCAGGGGGTCCAGCAGCAGCACGTGGCGCTGCGCGATGTCGCTCGGCAGCCGTTCATACACCACCTCCTCCTCCTCCAGCGCGCCGTGCCTGGGGGCAGCAGCAGCAGCAGCAGCAGCAGCAGTGGGAGCAGCAGCAGCAGCAGCCGTGGGAGCTTCAGCACAGCTCGCAGGACGATGCCCACACCAGGATGATGCCTGGCTTGCACACACTGGTGAGATGCCAGCACATGGGCGCGAACTGTGTATCCATACCTTGCAGAGCGACTGGGAGGAAGGTGCATGCAGGTGGGTGCTCCAGTCATGCAGGCCTGCCTCACCTCACCTGTGCACGAGTATCTTGCCCAGCTTGATGCCCTGGCAGCACTCCCGCAGCGCCGTCTCCATGGCCTCGCCGCTGCGGATGATGGACACCCCGCAGATGCCCCGGGTGAAGTCCACGCCCACGTAGCGGTGGCCTGTGCACAGCACACAGGCTCGACAGTGAGCGGTCCTGCAGCTGGCGCACACTGAAAGGTGGGGTGCATGCCAAGGCATCTGCCTCCGCAGGTTGGGCGGCATCACAGCACCCGCAACTTGCATGCTGATCTACCCACTACCAGCACAGGACCAATGTTATTTACAAGTGGTTCATGGTGTTGTCACAGAGAGATGTGCCTGGAACCACATGTGTGTGGAGTTCTTGCGTGCTTGCCGCACCTGTGGGTGTCTTGACGATCTTCTCTGTGAAGGGCAGGTGCCCCAGCCCGGCCTCCACGATGAGCCTGTTGAGCCGGTCCGCGTAGAACACAAAGTCGTTCTTGGACGACGTCGCGTCACGGATGATGGTGTGCATGCCGCGGATCTGCAAGGCGGGGGCCGCAGCGGCAGCAGCATGAGCAGCACATGTCAGAGGCATGTGCAGGGACCTGTCAGCACAAGCATGGTATGCCACGTACATCACAAAGCCAGATGTTGCTGCCAAGCCGCTTCATGGCCAGGTACCATTCAGGATTGCAGGACGGCTGGGGAACTTGCACAAGGGGCGGTCACGCCTGTTGCAGCAACAGCACCGCGGCACACATGGACAAAGGAATGCAGCTGACGGCATCGCTCCCTGCACCTGAAAGTTGCTGGGCAGCAGCTCCAGGTTTGGGTATATCCGCAGCAGGTCGTGGCAGCGCAGCTTGAGGCTGATGTGCTGCGTGATGAGGTCGATGGCCACCAGGTTGTCGCCACGCTGCCAGGGGATGATGATGTCAGCATACCTGCAATGTAACATGGGACGGTGACAGCAGCCGCGTAGGTTGAGTGTGCTGCTGCTGCGGGATGAGGTACATGTGGATCCTTGTCAGCACGGTGATAGCAGATACCAATCAGCATTGATGAAATGCACCTGACACGGCATGCAGAGTGCAGATGTAGGCTCCACTACTACATTTGAAGAACCCTTGTCAGGTGTAACTTGCAGCGAGCTTTCATTATCAAGGGTCAGCACAGCATGAAACCCCCCCACCCCCCGCAAAAATGGCTTCAAAGCTTCTGTCTGTCCCTTTGCTATCTCGCTGTCATGACCTGGTTTTGGGGTACCGTGCTGCTTGAGAGGCAGGCGCAGCCGTTGACGCACCAGTAGCTGCAATGCTAATGTCAAGCATGCACTGCAGCCACAACAACATCACCGGAGCCATGCTCAAGCCCGCGGCTGCGGCACCCACCACTCACCGCCTGCTGGGAGCCACGTACTGATCAAAGGCTGGCTTCACGAAGCGCGTGTACTGGTTGATTACCCCGCCTATGTCACGCCCGCGGTGCTGCACGTCACGCTGGATGCGCCGCGCCAACCGCACGTCATCATCTGTGCAGCCAGCAGCAGCAGCAGCAGCAGCAGCAGCAGCAGCAGGATCACCGCTGGTGACTCAACCCTGCTGTGGAGTTGGGTTTACATCAAACCTTGCCAGCACGCTGCTAGCAATAACATCACCGCTGGTGCACATGCGGCTGCCTCTCTGCCACCCAACGCAACGAGTCTGTACATAACAGGACTGATGCGTGTTGAGCCGTGCACTGGAGGCAGGGGTGCGGTGCATGGCTGCCCTACGGTGCATGGCAGCGTGCCTTGCTGGCGTGCCGCTGCGCTGCCTGGGCCCACCGGTGTCGACGTAGACCAGCATGTTGCAGTGCGCACGCAGCTCCTCCATGTGCAGCACCAGGATGCCCTCCACTATGATGACGTCAGCAGGATCAACCTGCACGGCGCACAGGGCGTTGAAGGCGCGCACTCGTCTGTTGCAGCTGGATAATGTACAGGCATATGACACCTGGTGCGTGCTGCAAGTCGGTGTGCCTAGCATGCTGGGGTTCTACCCAGGGTCGCGCGCACGCCATGCTGCATACATACCAGCAGTGGCAAGCAGCTCTTGAGAGCATGTGTGGCTGTGGCCGCATGCTGCTGCACACCTTGCGAGTCTCGGTGCCGCGCCTGTGCCGCGTGAAGTCGTAGGTGGGCACTTCACTGTGGTTGCCCGCCTTGAGCTGATCCAGGCACTCCAGCAGCGTTGGCGTTCAAACGCATCAGGAGAGTCGAAGCTGCAGCAGCAAGGCACGACAGCAATTCAAAGAACCTCAGACACCATCAGGTAGTGCCAAGTGCTGGGCATGTCATTCACAGACGGTGGACACGTGCACCTGGGTGGGCAAAGATGGGATGGGACATGACACCAATGACAAACAGAGTGGCCATGGGCACACAGTGGCCACACGAACATGTTGAGGTCAACCACACATTGAAATACATATTAGAAGCTGTCAGCAGCATGTCTTCGGCATGGTGTAATCAACACCAGCAGCGTCCTCAGCCCAGCCTGTTGTGCAGCGTTAGACCCTGGTATACACACTGCAATGCCAGCGGGAACTGCCGCTACCCGACTCACTTGTAGTTCTCCACATCCTGCATCTCCTCCTGTGAAGGCACAAAGCAGCAAGGCAGCACATCAGCAGGTACAGGGCGGCATGCCTGGAGTGTGATTGTGCTGTGTTCTAGCAGGCTGTGCACCAGCTGCCGTGCATGCAGCCGACGCCGAAGCCAGACTCTGTGAACACCTCCCTACAAAGCGGACACCGCACAACAGCAGATGCAGCAGGCACGATCAACACCTGCTGCATGCATGCAAGCGGCAATCAGACCTACATATGTTTAAGAGACTTAAAGGCTTTGAGCTGCAGACATCCTTAACCTCTACTGACCCCGTTCTCGACACAGTGGAACACATGTCACCTGCGTGAGGCTCCTGTAGAAGCTGTCCTGGTTGAGCATCACCACGCACTGATCATGCAGCCGCTGGATGATTTTGTCACATACAGTTGTCTTGCCGCTCGCTGTCAAGCAGACAGCAGCAGCAGCAACAGCAGCAGCAGCAGAAGCAAAAAGTCAACATTGATGCGGTGACGGCTGATGCAAGCTGCTGGTGCTGCTGATGGCTACTTGCTGCCAGCTGGCCGACAACTGCCGAGAAACATGAATGCCTGCCACTTCCTTGTTGACGTGAAGCTGCATCAGCTCAACGGCAGCAACTGCACCTTGCACATCCTCATGCTCTGCTGCTGCTGCTGCTGCTGCTGCCTTCAAAGGGGCACTTCACCGCATGTGCTGTGTGCAAGCACTGCGGCAGTAGCATATCGTTTGCATGTGCTGGCTTTGTCATCACACACTGCAGATTGTGCTGAGTATTGGAGCGCGCATGCCTGCTCCCTTTGCATGCACTCCCTCCACCATCCACCAAGTCCCAACAGCAATGACATCCAAACCCACCAGCACCCCTGCCCTGCGTGCCTCACCTGTACCACCTGCTACGCCTATCACAAAGGGGCAGCGCCTGTTGCGATCCTGTGGGCTCCTGCCCTCCGGATCCTCTCCCTCCCTCAGCAGCAGCCCACTGCCAGCACCAAACACGTCTGCGCCGATGAGGACGATCTGCTGAGCGTTGCTAGCCCATGCCCATCCATTGACTGATACCCTGTTGCACCGCCTCCTAAGCTTGAAGTAGAGTCCAGCCTAGGGCCAGGAAACCGCCTCCGGCAGAGGGGCTGCTGCCAGGCATGGGCGGAGGGTGAGGGTGCCATGCAAAGTCTCTGCTGCTTCTGCTGTCTATCCGGTCCAGCCTGTCTATCCTGAGGGGGCTGCTGATGGTGTTGATGGTGGTAGAACCACCGCTGCCGCCATCACCACTGCTGCTGAGTAGTGGGCTAGCATCTGAGGGGCCTGCTGCTGAAAGGCCGCCATGGCTGGTGGTGTTGGCCACTGCGGAGCCCAGGCGTGTGCTGCTGTCTGCTGCTGATGTGGGCTGCCTGTTGTAACAGCTGCCTGGCAGTGCTTTGACTGGACTATGATTTGCTGCTACGTGCAACAGCCATGCTAGCTGGCCCTGCAACTGCCTGCAATTGCAGCCAGGCACAGCAGCAGCAGCAGTAGGGTTGTTTGCTCTGACAGCAGTTACTTGTCAGATCGGCCAGTGCATCGACAGCAACTGCCTGGCGATATATACCAAAGCGCATGTAAATAGGACGGCAGGGGGATGCACGGGTCACGCTGGTGCTAAAGATGACAGCATCACCTGGTGTGAACAGGTGCAGCTGTGTTGAGTGCCTAGTTGTCAGAAAGACAGTAACTTACCTGATGTAAAATAATTGGGCTCACTTTGATATCAGACTGCTGGCACTGTCTACAGGCACGAGGTGCGTAAGTTTCATTCAAGCTGGGGTGCGTTCGTATGATTGACGCAGCAAGAGCTGAAGAGCTGAATGGGCGTGACCTGGGGGTTTCTACACGCACAATGCATTTTGCTCACGCTTGCCATCGTCGTATCATTCATCTAGGCTGTACCGTCACCAGCAGTGACACTTCAATGGTGTCACCCTGGCAGCGTCTTGCACCAGCAAAACCCTTCTCACAAGACCCCATCTTCCTGTTGTTATTTTGTTTCTGTGGTATAAAGCCTAGGAAGCATAGCATTAGTACAATCTTGTGTGTCACAGTGCCTGATGCGCTCCCGCTGACGCATGTGTAGTGGCACTGCTGCTGCAAACCTGGGTAGGAGCTGGGGGACATCAGGAGTGTAAGGACAATGCAGGAGAAATGTAACACTGAGTGGCTGGTGACAGAGAGCTGTTTTGGAACGACGCTGGTACCAGCAGAGCTGTGGATTAAATTCTGGCCACTGCAGAATGTCGTCTGACCTGGCAGCTGAAGAGACACAAAATGTGGCAGCTGTCCACAGTTCTTCCTTGGTTGTCTCCTTGGTAGCTGTACTTAGAAATTCATCATTTTGAGTGAGCGTATCCTCGGGACATTGGATCGCTCAGCAGAAGTACTTGTCCCGCTTGTCTCGCTGTGGTACCTGTCCGTGCAAAGCCATGTCACACAGCGGGTTGATCAAAAATTTGTAGCATGCCATAGTCTGCGCTAAGGGCAGGGGCCGGGGCATCTGCTAGCAAACACCCACCGCTTTCGTTGCTAAAAATCTTGGGCAGACCGGCATCCGGTGCAGCGCAGCACAGCCACAGCAAAGAACACGATGACGCTCGCCAACGGCGTTACTCAGCAGGCCCCTGAACGCATGGGCCCCAAGGGGCTGATCAACAGGACAGAGTACATACGGATTCTGGAGCAGGCACTGCACCGCCTTGGATACCCCAATGTGGCTGAATTGTTGCAGCAAGAGTCGGTAAGTGGCATCTGAAAGGTGCCGCACGCCCCCTTGCCGCGGGTATGTGACCAGTTGTGGCATGTGAGCAGGCAGCATTGTGTACCACAGTGCACCTGCTGCATGTGTGCCGTCTTGTGCAGCACAGGCTGTTCGTGCGCTGCAGTACAGCTTCGCTATGTAATGGTGATATGGTGATGCTCGCAGCGCCTGATCGCGTGGTTGCAGTTGCTGAACAGTAGGCTATTTGTTCCCAACCAGGCTACTGCATGTCGCACCACATGCTGTAGCTTGCAGGGTGCTCTGCAAAAGCATATGTTGGTAGCCTTGCATGCTAGCTGGGCTCGAAATGTGTGCCACTGAATAGGGCATCCTTTGCATCTTTACCTGCTTACACACCCCACCCCACGCGTTGAGAAGCACTGCTCACCATCATCATGCAGCTCATGCAAGAACTTACCACCTGCACCAGCAAGGTGCAGGCATCCACACACACGCTGCGCTGCTTCCCTTGGTCCGCTTTCACAAAAAATTGCAGTACCCGCTGCATTGCACGCGCTGTCCTGCAGGGCATTCAGATGCAGCCGCAGCATGCTAGCGACTTTCAGCGCGCAGTGCTTGCAGGAGACTGGCCAGCAGCGCTGGAAGCCCTGCCCAAGCTTACCAGCAGCGATGAGATCATCAAGCATAGCACATTCCTCATCCTGCAGCAGAAGTACCTGGAAGCGCTGCAGGGGTGTGACTACAGCAGCGCGCTGAGCGTGCTGAGGGGAGAAATGGCACCCATGCGCATCAACGAGCACCAGCTGCACCACCTTGCAAGTGAGGTGTAGCGCACTGCAGGCCATGCTGTCCCCTGCAGATTGTTGTGAGCTACCTGCATGGTGAAGGGCTGCTGCCGGACATGCATCACTGCTGCTTTGGTGAACAGACACAATTGACAAAGCTTCTGTAGTTGAATTTGCAGTTGCAGTCGAGTTATGACTGCAACGCCCACCATCAGTATCTGACTGGCCTGCCTGCACCACGCCGCTGCTGCTGTGGGTGCCGTCGCGCCGCTCCCGCAGGCCTGCTGCTGTGCCCTGCTGGTGGCGACGCCTCCAGCCGTGCGGCTTGGCTGGGAGGGGGCAGCGGCAGCAGGGGGGAGCTGCTGGCAGCGCTGCAGGCGCAGCTGCCGCCCGCGCTGCTTACGCCTGATGGGCGGCTGGAGCAACTGGTGGAGCAGGCACTGCTGTCGCAGGTATCTCATCATGTGGCGAATTGTGGCGGAGAGTGCTCAGCCCAGCTGTGTTATCAAGCATCAGCAAAAGTGTGTCATGCATCCCAGCTGGTGCTGGTTGTGGTGCTCCGCAGATGTTGAACCCATATGGCACCTTGAGCAGCAGATTTGCTTGATGTCAGCTGTCACCGCCAGCATTCGCCCTGCGCAAGCTCTACTGATGCTGATGATGATCACTGCATGATACGAACCACTGGGATGAATCACATGCCAGCAATGCATCGTAGCCTGCGTTGAGTGCGCCGTGGTCGGCAGGGATGACCAGCTGAGGCGCTGCGTCGTGGAAGCAGCCACTGTGCACCCCTCTGTCTGTCTGCCTGCATACATAACCTTGCAACGCGGTTGTCCTTGAAGCGGGCAGCAACGCTTCCCGTGCTCTGCTATGGCGCTGCTGCGGACTGTGCGCAGGTGTCCCGCTGCCAGTACCACAACTCCCTAGATGCGCAGCTGAGCCTGTTCACCGACTACCAGGCGGGCGTTGACAGCCTGCCCTCACAGTGTGTGGCGGTGAGGATCGCCACTCAGCTTTATCAGCGTGCTGATTGTCAGTGCAGCAGTAGCCATGCGTGCTGTCAGGCATATGCTTTGGCTGCTGCCAGCACCGCCTGAAAGGTCCATGGGGTGGTGGGAAGCGATGCGGCTTTTGGAAAGGTCCATGGGGTTCGTAAGGTCCATGGGGTGGGTGGGAAGCGACGTGGCCAGTCCTGCTGCAGGATGCACAGGCAGGCAAGGAAGGGGCAGCGCAGGTTGTACATGCCCACCACATGTGAGTGCGGCGTGGCGTTCGACGTGTCTGCCAGCACTTGTGAACACGCTGCTGTGCTGCGCTGTGCTGTGCTGCCGTGCAGGTGCTGGAGCAGCACAGCAACGAGGTGTGGCACATCGCCTTCAGCCACAGCGGCCACATGCTCGCCTCAGCTTCAAAGGTGAGCGGCGCCAGGTGCTGCATCATGTGCTGTGCACCAGTGGAGCTCCTGGTCAGGGCCGCGTGTCTGCAACCGGCCGTGTGCAAGGACGCACCATGGGGGGCCAGGGGGTGGGGTGCGCATGACCACAGCGGCTGTGTGCAGTGCATGTCAACGTGGTGCATATGGCATACCTGCGTATGCGGCACCTTGGCGCGTCTTTGCTGGTGTGCTGACAGCATATCTGGAAGGCAGACCGGCGTCACGCCACCAGCTAGTTTCAGGGCGTGTGCCGCTGGCTCGACTCGGCCGCCCCGCTGCCCTTGCAGGACCGCTGTGTCGTCTTGTGGCAGGTGTGCCCAGCACCGGCCGCTGCACGCTGCGGCACAAGCTGGGCGGGCACGCCGCCGCCGTGCTGTATGTGGCATGGAGCCCCCGCGACGACCTGCTGCTGTCGTGCTGCGAGGACGGCAGGCTGCGGCTGTGGGACGCTGCGACAGGCGCACTGCGGCACACATACAGGTGAGCAGGCGTGACGGGGTGCCTGCTTTGTAACCTGTTGCTGGCTGCTGTCAGGCTGTCAGACTGCGGCTGCATTTGCGAGCGCAAAAGATGGACAGTGGGTCTTATCGCGGCAGAGGCAGCGGATGCAAGGAAGAACAGTTGCGTACTGATGGCAGAAGCAGCGGTTGCAAGGGATCAGTCGCTCGCATCATGCAGTGGAAGGTGCTGGTGGTGCAGGTGGACATGGCAGTTGCAGTGTTTTATTTGGACTTTTTGTCCTTGCCCCAGTGTGCGTGCTGCTAGCGACTGATGGGAGCATGGGCACCTCATGCAGTATGATTGACAGACTACGCCGTGCCTGCCTGGCTGCCTGCCTGTGTGCCTGCCTGCAGCCACCACCGCGAGTCTGTTGCCTCGTGTGCATGGCTGCCTGACGGGCAGCGCTTCCTGTCTGCTGGCCCCGACAAGCTGCTGGTCATGGCTGACATAGATGGGCACGAGATCAGCAGGTGGGGTTCAGCGCGCTGCATCATGCTGTGCACTTTGTGACAGGCAGGGCTAAGGGCCTGGACATGCCACATGGTGCTGTGGCGGTGCAGGGCTTCCGGCAACGCGTGAATTGTAGTCTGTGTTGTGTGGTGTGTCTGTGGCGTCTGTGGCATGCACCACTGGCCGCTGTTCGCGCGTTGGGGAACGATGGGAAGTCAGCATGCAAGTATCTGCTTTGGGGTTGCCAACATGCAAGCTGGCCAGGCCGGCCATCATTGGGATAGCAGCAACAGCTTTAGAGGGACGCCACTCCCCATCTGCTGCACAACGTCAACATGCCGGGCCGTGCATGCACTGCCTGACGTGCACTGTGTCACTGCCTGCTGTTCAACTCCTCTCACCTCGTCAGGTGGAAGCGGCCGCTGGCTGTGCAGGACATGGCGCTGAGTGGGGACGGCGGCCTGCTGGTGCTTGGCTGCAGCAGTGAGCGGCTGCTGCAGATCATCCGGTGAGCTGCCTCAGCTGGGACAGGGTGGACCCTTGCAGACGGACCCTTCTAGTTGTGTGCTTGTATGTGCTTTCATGCGTGGAGGAGGCCGGTGACAGCGTCAGCTTCGGGCTCACGCTGGCCTTGGCAGACGATTCTCGTACAGTGTGTGCCGCACAGGACTGGCTGTGCACATCTTGATTTCATCAGCGTATGCGCGTTGGGGACTTGTCCGCTGTCCTCCACCAATTGCACAGCTGCACTGCGACGCGCCGGTGGCCTGCGTTGCCTGCTTCCCTTTTTCCGTTTCTCAGGTGACAGAAATCACTCTGAGCATCGTGTATTTGCCACCTGCTTGTGTCACCGCCTGCCTGCCTGCCTGCAGCATGTCTGACCAGGCTGAGGGGTCCCTGCAGGAGGCCTCCCCCCTCACCAGCGTGGCACTCTCAGCAGACGGGCGCTACCTGCTGACAAACCTGCAGGTGGCTGCACCATGAGTTAGCGGCGGCCTGCACGCAAGCCGGGGCATCCTGGTGCGCTCCAAGTGTGCAGCCGAGGTTGCTGCAGGTGGTAGGCCAGAACATGTGTCTGACTTGTAGGGCGGGCATCTTTGGTAAGATGCAGACACCGCTGCTGCTGATGTGTGCTTGTGCCTACTGCAGCGTCACATGGGTGCTCTGCGGCACCTGGATGAACTGCTCTCGCTGCTGCTGCTGCGGCTGCTGCCGCTGCCTTGCAGTGTCACACGGTGCACCTGTGGGACTTGGGCAGCAGTGCCCTGGGCGCCAGCCCCACAGCGCTAGCAGCAGCACTGGACCATGGCGAGCCAGACCCCCTCACGTCGCTGCCCGCTGCCCCCACCATGGAGTTCACCGCCAACGGCGGCAAGCAAGGCCGCTTTGTCCTGCGCAGCGCCTTTGGCGGCAGTGACGGCCGCTTCGTGGTGGCCGGCAGCGAGGACTGCCGGGTGTACCTGTGGCACAGGGACAGCGGCGACTGCCTGATGCAGCTGGAGGGGCACACGGGGACCGTGAATGCGGTGTCGTGGAACCCGGCCAACCCGGCCATGATGGCTTCTGCGAGTGACGACAAGACGGTCAGGATTTGGATGGCGCCCGCAACTCTGCGGCATGGGGGCGCGGGTGTGGCCCAGGGGATGCTGGGAGTAGGCAGCGCTGGCGGTGGCGTTGGCGGCGGTGTGTTGGGTGCTGCTGCGCCGTTTGGAGGGGTATGAGTGGGACAGCGGCAGCTGCAGCTGGCAGTGCGTGCGTGCATGCCAGTGCGTGGCTTCTCAGCCGTATCGCCATCGTGTACATACTTGAGGAGGTGTGGACAGGGGTTGCATGCACATTGTGTGCTTTTGGGGTGTCTTGCGCTGCAATGGTTTGAGTAGCAACCAGGGCGTCACCCGTGGCGTGTTGCTTGCGCAGGTGGCTGCCTGCTGTGCCCGTGATGAGCAACGGCCGGCAGTGCCGCAAGTGTCATCATCATCATCATCATATACCCATTCAAGCCATAGCATCAGCGCCATCGGCCCGCGCCCACCGGGGCGGAAAGAGGAGGGAGCACTGCTTCAGAATGTTTGCATGCATGCGCACATCCCAAGACTGACAAGAAAAGCAGCAATACACGGTGCCGCAAGTGTGAGCGATGTGTACCATCAATGCGTGTACAGTATCAAACTGCACAGCCGTTGGAGGGCTGCTGCTGGACAGTAAGGCCAGGGGTTCTGTACAAACTAGTTGCGCAGGCACTCTGCCGATTGTCCTTGCTTGCTGCCGTCAGGTGGTCCTGTTGTGACGAGGAGGTGTTGAACATGTTCCGCACGGTGGGCTGTAGCACAGATTGAGATGGAGCGCGGTGAGCTGCGTGTGCTGCATGTGCCGTACGTTCTGCCAGCTGGCTTGGCCCTCCATCCCAGCTGGGCGTCAGCGACAAGTGCACTGCAGTGGTCGCGCTGCTGCTTGCCGTGCACAGACGGCGCATGGGTGGCAGCCCAACCAAGACGCATGTACATTTGGGGAGGTCATGCTCAGCACATCAGTGACATTGCTGACGTGCCGAGCCGGGTGCATGTCACGTGCTGTCTCTTGTCGCATTTTGACATATAGTGCAGTCAACACTAGTTAATGTGAGCGCATGGTCTGTAAAACTGCAGGTGGTGTGCGTCTCCTTGTGGTCTCCCTTTGCTGGGTTGCTTGTTGAGTCCTCCCTTTGCTGGGTTGCTTGTTGAGCATGTCTGGGCATGCGGTGGGCGGCATAGCTGACCTTGTGCCCAGCTGACAGTGTAGAAAGAGACAGATCGCACTGCACAGGCAACCTAGTCATGGGTGATCAGAGGATTTCTTGGCAACTGCTGGTGTAGCACACCCCTATAGACTTAGCAGTGAGAAGTACATTGAATATGCTTGCAGGAATGCAGTACAGCGGAAGCTGCCTTACAAGCCTATAGGTCTTATAAGCTTAGACTCAGCGGAAGCTGGCTGTCATCAGGGATTACATCCGTAATGATGTAGGATGTGTTCAAGGACATCCTGATGGATTTGTCGTGGAATAAACATGCAAGGTTATGGGTTGGGCAGTGGCGTAGCCACTGTGGGTAGCATGCGTGTTACATAACAGTGTCATTTGGTTCACTGTTGTCGCATGCGTGCATTGCCACATTTAGGTTGGTCAATCGCTGTGTTCAGTGTCTGTTTGCTTCACGCAACACGCCATTGGTTGGGCTGTGTTGCGTTCAGCTGTTTGCTTTCCGCTCGCCTGCGCTGCTCGCGGTCCCACGTTTGGTCCCCTGTTGATCTGCCCATCATGACAGACTCATTTTTTACGCCACTCGGCAGTTCCCGTGCCTCCCTGCAGCGCGCTAGCCCCAGCTTCGCTGGCCACCCCGCAGTAGCGGACAGCCCGGCTGCTGGCGATGCATCGCAACATATGTTGCCGGATCCAGCGGCGATGCTACGGACCCGTTTGCGTTCTTGCGGGCCGCGGCGTCCAACCCCGACCCCAATTTCACGGCCGGGCTCATCCGCAGCCTCATTGGTGGCGGTACCACCAGCCTTCCACAAGCATCCCTGGGTGCCCCTCCGCCACAGCTGTCACGTGACCACCTGCACCTGCACCTGCAGGCACCTGCACCTGCAGGCACCCCTACAGGCACACAGTCGTCAGCCGAGCAGCTCTCACGGCTGGTCCAGCAGGCCCTGTCGCTTTCTACGGCTACTTCTGGCACAGCAGCAGCACACACCTCAGCAGCAGCGGCAACAGCAGCAGCAACCTCAGCAATGTCTGCAGCCCCGGCTGCTCACATGCCCCTGGTCTCTGCCCAAACCGCAGCCCCGCCGCTGGTCGCGCGGCTCCTTGCACAGCTGGCAGCACAGCAGCAGGCGGCAGCGCAGCAGTACGCCCCCCCGAGTGCGGCAGCCGCGCAGCAGTCGGTTCCCCTCGGTGCAGCAGCGGCGCAGCAGCAAGCTGCTGCCATCCTGTCTAGCTTCGGCGGCGGCAGCAGCAGCGGTAGCATGCAGCATGTTACCAATGCTAATTTGGAGCAGATATCGATTGGTAATCAACGGGAGGCCTGAGGGTAATATGGAAGATTACCCAACGTCGATGGGCTGCCACCTCCAGATAAAAGGAGACCCAGCAGTCCGGCCCTGGACCCAATTTACAATCCCTCTGTCGGACAAATGATACTCGAAGCTCTCGTCTGGTGTACAACCCTGGTGTTCGTATATTGTGGCCTTGCACAGAGGTACTGTCTTGTGATTTCTCGTAAGGGGTTTGGCGGACTGCCATAGTGGTAGCTGAGAACAACGGTAGTGATCCTGTGGTCTGTGGTTGTGTAGGCCCATGGACGAAGAAGACGGGAAAGCGTCTGAGAATATGAGCCCTCCGAGAGAGGAGCCAATAGCGACACGCGCTGCGGTCGCTGCAGGTAAAGTAGCGCTTGGACGAGGAATTCCATCCAAGTTAGCTGAGCGGTATGCATGGGGTAGCCTCAAGCGCATGAATGATGTTCTGGCAGACTATGACTCCCACAACAGCTTTACAGGCATTGAGCATGATGACAGCGGTTCATCCATGCAGGACGATGCAGGAAATGCAGACGGTGCCATTACTGATACTGACACCTCTGATGTGTTGTTCACCCTCTCTGCAGACACCTCTCCCGCCTCATTCGAGAACCTTTTTAAAGGACTTGATTCCGATCAGTTGATGCAGGACGAACCGCCCTCGAGCAGTGCGGACTCGGAAGGCAGTCGCCCGCCTCGTTTGAACATCCTGGAAGAAGAACTTCGCCTGGAACAGGGGAAGATCAAGTCGCTAGAGGACCGAAACCAGCAACTGGAGGGTCAGGTCCAGGCGCTACGTGCGCTACTGGCCACTACGGGACAGGAAATGTCCTCAACGCTCGGTGAGAGGGGTCGTAGAACTGACAGGACAGCAGGAAGAGCTGTTGCTGCCAACCCAGCTGTTACACCTGCTACTGCTGCTTCTGGAACAGATGTCAGCAAGCTTGTGAATAAGCCACCTGCATACAGCGGCTTTGCTTCATGAATGAGCTTTGAAGATTGGCTGTTGAAATAAAGCAGTATCTTGCCGTTACAGCAGCAGCAGCAGCAGCAGCAGGGTTTTAAGCGGGGTCGCAGCAGCAGCCGGGCCGGAACGGTGAATCCAGCTATGCAGCAGCCGCACGGCGTGCGGCTGCTGCATAGCTGGATTCACCGTTCCGGCCCCGGCTGCTGCTGCGACCCCGCTTGAAACCCTGCTGCTGCTGCTGCTGCTGCTGCTGCTGGAAGGGCTGCTGTTTGGCACCTGTGGTGTCAACCAGTGCATCATTTACCGTGCCTGTTTCAGACAGCAGAGAGACAAGGTAGTTTGCAAGCGGATAGTAAGTTATCCAACGCTTTCCAGTCGTTGGATTGATAGTGACGCGTTCCCGCCAGTTCCTGTTCAATTTCGCCAAGAATTTGTGGATTTTCTCCTGTTCATCCCAGCTTGGCAGATGGTTGCAACACGTGTCAAACTCATTAATGTACTGTGTCACAGACATGTTATTCTGCTTCAACACTAACAGCTTATCCCTAGCTGCCAGTTCTGGATTCTTGTAAGCAAAACGTTCCCGCAGTGCATCCACAAACACTTCCATGCTTGCAATACTGCGACCCTCCCGCTGCAAACTGACACTCTTCGATGACCACCAACGTAAGGCTTCCCCTTCTAGGTATGTGGCTGCCAGTGCAACATGGGATGATGCGGCTGCTGCTGGCAAGACTTTTCAGCGGTCAGCGCATCTGATTAGCTGGATGGTGAAACAGCAGCCGCAGCCATGTTGGTGCTGCTATGAGGCTGGTCATCGGAAGGATGAGTGCACGGCAAACCCTGTGCGGGGTAACCCGCCAAATTATTCACCGCCACAATAGGGTGGTTGGGCTTGTGGCCAGGTCTCCAGTGTGCAGCAGCCAACTTGTGGAAAGCCAGTTGAACAGCATGGTCGGAATGATTGTGTTGGTGTTGTTGCAGCTGTAGAATCTGCGGATCAGCAGAACCCTACTGGTGTTGAGGTGCCTTTGGTAACAAATCTCAAACTGTCTCTATGCCTGAGGGTCTTGTCACAAGCCGGGTTCAAGCAATCACAGCAGCAATTGCTTATGCACAACAGCAGACGCAGCCCTTTGCATGCACTATTGCTGATTTGGAATCTTGCAAGGATCTTGCAGGACAGCACACCAAGCTTGTTGCTTTAAGTGATGGCAGTACAGTCGCAAGTATGGTCAGGCAATACAGTGTTGCAGCTAAAAGTGCACCATTGTCTACTTCAGCCTGCTTGCTAGTACCTCACTGGCCATCCGCTATATTTAACCATCACTTGAAGGGCATGTCAGTGTTGCGTGAGTTTCCTGCAGGTACCCTTGCCAAGTACCCATCTAAGCTGGTTTACGCTGCTCCAAGTGTGGCTACTGCCAGCGCATCTGCCTTCACATCGGGCCAGCTTACTATGACTTTTCTGGGCAAGCAGGCGGGTCAACAGGCCAAGATTGCTGCTGACAGCCAGGCGTCACATAACTTTGTGAGCGAACAATGGGTGAGCAGAGCTGGGGTTCATGTTTTATCTCAGGCTGGCCAAGCTACTCTAGCGTCAGGAGAATCCGCCCGAGTGCTTGGTGCCTGTTCACTTCAAATGCAAATTGGGGCTCTACATGATGTTGTTGACTGTTTGTTTGGCTTCACATCATGACCTAATTTTAGGGGAAACCTATTTACAGTCTAGGCAAGCATTATTATGTTATGCCACTTCAACTATGACAGTAACAAAGGGCAGCAGGAAAATAAGTGTTGCTTCTGTCAAGAGCTCTGAATCTGGGAATTTGCAGGAACCAGTTACTGCTGCTTCATATGAGGATGAGGAAAAGCCGTTGCTCACCAGTGCATTACAGCTGAAACGTGCACTACGCAAGAACTGTCAAGCATTTACTGTTTCTGTAAGAAGCTTGCAAAGTTCTGCTGTAAATGTCCTGGAAAGGGACGGGCTTGTATCGGAAGACAAGCTGCAGGCACTACTGGAAAAGTATAAGGCAGTCTTCCCACCAAAAGATGATATGCCTAATGCACCTCCTCTTTCAGAAGCCGCAGTACATGCAATCCCAGAAATCCCTGGTGCCAGGCCAGTAAACATGCCACTATACCGGTTGTCTCCGCGTGAAAAAGAAGATGTTGAATGTCAAGTCAAGGATCTTCTGCGCAAAGGTTTCATTGTTCCAATACCAGCCCGTATGGTGCATCAGTAATTTTTGTGCCAAAACCGGATGGCTCTTTGCGCATGTGTGTTGATTGGCGGGCACTAAATAAAAAACCGTCAAGGACAGGTATCCCCTGCCACACATCACAGATCTGCTTGATCAACTAAGGGGCGCAACAGTCTATTCTGCGCTGGACTTGGCACAAGGCTATTTTCAGTTGAGATTGGCACCAGAGGATCAGGCCAAAACAGCTTTTAAAACACCCATGGGTTTATATGAGTGGCGTGTATTGGCTTTTGGCCTGTGCAACGCTCCCGCAACGTTTATGCGTGTCATGAACCAGGTATTAGCTCCATTTATTAGAAAATTTGTGGTGGTTTTCATAGATGATATTTTAATCTATTCAAAATCACCAGAGGAGCACCTGGATCACCTAGAACAGGTGTTCACGCTTTGCAGAAAAACAACTTGTATTGTAACGCTGCAAAATGCAAATTCAATATGCCGGAATTCAAGTACTTGGGGCATACTGTGGGCAGGAACACGGTTCGCCCTGACCCTGCAAAGGTCAGTGCGGTCAAGGACTGGCCAGTGCCTAGCAATTTGCACGAGTTGCGATCGTTTCTAGGCCTGGTGAATTTCTTCCGGCAATTTATGCACAAGTTTGCTGAAATTGCTTTGCCCTTGACACACCTACTTCGTAAGAAGGTGCCCTTCAACATGGACACGCGTTGCATATCTGCCTTTCAGGAATTGAAAAATGCTCTGACATCCGCACCTGTCTTAGCCATGCCAGATTTCATAAAACCCTTTGAGGTAGTTGTAGACGCCAGCAATCATTCTTTAGGTGCAGTGCTGTTGCAGGATGGTCATCTAATTGCCTTGGAATCAAGGAAATTGAACGCTGCAGAAAAGAATTACATCTCTTATGAGCGTGAGGCATTGGCTGTGCTGCATGCACTGAAAACTTGGCGTTGCTATATGGAAGGGGGTCCTCCGTTCCGTCTTGTTACGGACCATCAGACCTTGTTACACTTGGACAATCAGTCAAGTATACATGGCAGGCAGGCTAGATGGATGGAATATCTATCGCGGTTCAACTACACATGGGAGCACAGAGCAGGCAGATATAATGTAGCAGATCCGCTGTCTCGCATCCCTAATTCTATCGAACGTTCACAAATTTCTGTCTTGACACGTTCGGGTTTAGGGGGGGAGGAGACACAGTCGGACGCTACTCACTCTGCTGCCAGGAAGACTGTTCCCACTGCAGGGTCTACACGCAAGAGAGCACGAGTGCCAATCCCGTTGCCCACTGACCCGCCAAAGAAGGCCAGGTCTGCAGCTGAGGCTGCCAAGCAATTCATCAAGAAGGTTGCTGCCGGAAAGGAGGTTCAACAACCATAGCAAAAGGAGCTTACCTGAGGGCACTTCAAGTAAGCAAGGGGGCAGGAAAGGGAAGCGTGTGCGGTGGTTGGGTCAGCAGAGTGTGCCAGTAAATGGCCGTGCCACAGGAAGTGGCTCAGCAGGGAATGCTGACTCAGTAGGCAATGCTGACACCTGGGAAAATTGGAATGAACGGATTCGTTCGGCAGCTAATGCTTATGTAATAAGCTCAGCAGGAAAATGCGTAGCACGTTGCAGGAAAAGCAGGGCCTTTGGTTTAGGAATAACTGTGTGGTGGTACCGCCCGAGGGACGCCTTAGGCAAGAGATCGTAAGAGCTCACCACAACACACTGACAGGAGGGCATTTTGCTGTGGCCAAAACTTACCAAAGCCTCTGTAGACCCGGAGGGTACTGGTGGCCAGGAAGAAACATGATGTGGAACACATGTGCAAAATTGCCATGAGTGTCAAACCAACAAACCTTCTAACAAGAAGCCTGCAGGCCTGTTGCAACCTTTACCCATTCCTTCCAGTAAATGGGAGTCAATTGGAATGGATTTTATAACGCAGCTGCCATGCACAAAGCAGGAACATGACTCAATTCTTGTTGTCATTGACAGATTGAGTAAGCTTGTGCATTTGATTCCAACCAGGTGTGACGTGGATGCTGCGGAAGTAGCTCAACTGTTTGTGCAGCATGTTGCAAAGCATCACGGCCTACCGCGATCAATTGTGTCAGACAGAGATGTGAAATTCACAAGTAATTCTGGCAGGCAGTGTTGCAACTGTGGGGAATAAAGAGCCTGATGTCTACTGCATTTCACCCACAGAGCAATGCGCAAACAGAACGCGTCGATAGAGTGCTGGAAGAGTACTTACGTCATTTTGTCTCGCCACAACAAGATAATTGGGATTGTTGCTTCCGGTGGCTGAGTTTGCCATTAACAATTCATTCCAGGAAAGCATTGGCATGACACCTTTTTACATGACGTATGGTTATCACCCGACATCACCAGTGTCTGTTCAAACTGAAGGTTTAGACAGTAATGTACCTGCCGCTACTGACTTTGTGTCGAGTATCGAGTCTGCGGTAAAGCAGGCCAAGGAATTGTGGCACAAAGCACAGCAGCGTCAGAAATTTACAGCAGATGCTGATCGCAGGAATGTGAGTTTGATGTTGGCCAGCAAGTTTTGCTAAGTACAGAGAAGATAAGAATCAAAAGCCCTGGCTCGCAGAAGCTACTGCCACGATATGTAGGACCTTTCAAGGTAAGGCCCGGAAGGGTTCTGTTTCTTATGAGTTGGAATTACCTACTTCCTTACGTGTACATCCAGTGTTTCATGTATCGCTGTTGAAGCCTTACCGGACGGACGGCTCTGTCCAGCCGCCGCCTTTGCCGTTATCAGTAGATGAAACGGGCCCGTTATTTGAAGTGGAAGCTGTTCTACGATACAGGCCTAAAACAAAGCGGTACTTGATCCAATGGAAAGGTTACGGCAAGGAGCATAACACATGGGAGCCAGAACGTAATGTTAATGATGCAGCACTGCAGTCGTTCTGGGACTCAGCGACTGATGCTGATATTGAACGGTGACCTTATGTTTTGTGCAGCTCATACTGACCTGGATTTAGGTGGGGAGGAGTGTAGCACACCACTATAGACTTAGCAGTGAGCAGTACATTGAATATGCTGCAGGAATGCAATACAGCGGAAGCTGCCTTATAAGCCTATAGGTCTTATAAGCTTAGACTCAGCGGAGCTGGGTGTCATCAGGGATTACATTCGTAATGGATTGGTAATCGACGGGAGGCCTGAGGGTAATCTGGAAGATTACCCAACGTCGATGGGCTGCCACCTCCAGATAAAAGGAGACCCAGCAGTCCGGCCCTGGACCCAATTTACAATCCCTCTGTCGGACAAATGATACTCGAAGCTCTCGTCTGGTGTATCCTAGTGTTCGTATACTGTGGCCTTGCACAGAGGTACTGTCTTGTGATTTCTCGTAAGGGGTTTGGCGGACTGCCATAGCTGGGCAGCCTTGTATACAAGTAGCAGCACTGTTACCTGTCACGTCATTAGTTGTGGTTGTGTGTGAGTTTGGTGCATGGTATTGAAACGCATACTTAGCGTATTGACCCATTAAGCTCGTTCAGCTGCACCGGTATCTGTGGTTGTTGAAACGATGTGCGGTTGAACATGCACATGTCAGTATGGTGCAGGTGGAGCATAAGTCATGTGAGATAGCTGTACTTCTGCTCAAGGTGTCGGATTTGTGTAAATCCCTGACGCCTTTGGGACTAATGTCTCTGGGTGATTCTGCGGTAACACCAGCGTGATCAAGGCCAACGAAACCACTGGTACCGTACCGCACTAGTCGCGGCGGGCTTCCGGAAACCATGTCGGTGTCACCGACAACCCTGGAGCCTGCACAAACCTGATGAGCCAGCTGTGCTGAAGTACAAAGTTAATAGTCAGCGTCTAGTGCACTGGAAAAGCTTGATGGAGCTTGACCGCTGCTGCACTTGTTCTCAACCCGGCATGCTGTTGCTTCCATTTGATGCCCGCCAGCCCGCCTGACAAGCCCGGCCAGCCAGCCCTCCAAATGGCTCAGACATAGCAAAAGCAACGTAAGTTGTTATTGCGTTCGCCTGCGCGGTATCACCTACTGCAGCGGCTACGCGTTTTCTGTTGCCCTTGCCACTGCTTGTGCAGCTGCATACTGCAGTGAACAACACAATGCCGCACACAGTGCAGCTCTGGTGGGTCACAATGCTGTTAGTGTTACTGGTGGCGTTGTCAGCAGCCCAGAAGCAGGCAGGGGCAATCCACAAGCATCCGCTCATGGCGAGGAACGGCCTCATTGCTTACGCCGCTAACACCTCTGGCACCTATCAGGTGACCTCATCGTTGATGCAGACACGCTCGTACAGCTGCAGTGTCAGCATCACAGTGAGAACCTGTCACCTCAGCAGCTTTATGAAGCAGCTGTGTGTCGCAGCGCTGAGGTCATCATCTGCCAGCTTAACGACGCCAGCTTCAGCATGCTGCAGACGTCTGCACAGCACGTGTTTGTGGGGCGTTAAGCTACTAGCACGGCAACGTCATCCCCACCAATATGTTGCCATGATAGTGTACACAGCAAAGCATATGAAATTGTCTAGATCAGCCTCCGTCTTTGGTGTGAACAGCCGCCGGGCATGTGCAGCCCATGATGAGGTGACTCACCCCTGCAAAGATGTGGCACAATCTCATTAACAATTGTTGCGACCCTTGCAGACCTAGGCTGTCAACCTCAACGGCTCAAACCCCAGGCAGCTCACAACTGCCGAGCAAGGCTTGGAACTGGCAGTCCACCCAGCATGGTCCCCGGATGGCAGCCGCCTGGCATTCACTGGCATAGTTGCAGGCTCCACCAATGCGTGGGTCCGCAACGCAGATGGGGGTCTGTTGCAGCTGACAAACTCTACGTCGCTCTCCTTGTGCCGCCATGGATGGCACAGCAGGCGGGTTGTGTTTGAGAGCTTCAGAGCCGTGCCGCCATCGGAAAGTACACCCGAAGACCCGTACGATGTAAGCTCACGAGCCAGGCGGCAGCAGCCAACAAACAGCAGCAGCGGCGTCGTGCGGCGCTTTGTTCAGCCTCATGCTAGCGGCCACAGGCTGCGGCAGCAACCCTGCTGACGCATGCCGGATCGTGCACTTCCTTGCACGACGCAAGTGCTGGCTGCAGCAGAGGCCCTGCAGAAGCAGTAGCCACCTGCCAGTGCTTCATTGAGGATGGCCTTCACGACAAGCTCACTGGTGTGCAGGCAGCGCTGCGCCTCGCCTTGCAGCCAGCACACAAAGCCTGAAGCTGTGTGCACTGCCCCTGCACCCGCTCCCTGTGTCAGTCACACGCATGCAACAAACTGCATTGATCATCGTCATGCACGACTGTAGTTGTACGCTGTGGATGCCGCAATCGGCGCAAACCTGCGGCGCCTCACATCCTCAGCCGGCGCGCCCACCGGCGGCATGGCTGGCAAGCCCAGCCCTTGCGGCAGGTTCCTGGCGTATGCCTCAGACAGAGACACCAGCATGCCATCCGTGAAGTTGAAGGCCAACGGCCTGCCTTTTGGGCCTGCCAGGAGACTGACGAGGGGTGCTGCCAACCAGCTTTCATGCAGCCGGAGCCCTGACAGCAGGTACCTGGCCTCCAACAGCCAGGTGAGCGCATGACTCTGCCCCGTCATGCATGGAGCGATCAATGTAAGCACACAGCACTGCATGCATGCAAAGGAGCACCCATAGCCTGCCACCCTCCTGCGTGCAAAGCTGGGCTGTGCGCCCACTGTAAATGACGTAAGACGCATGACGACATGTGTCTCCAGCATTGTAAGCCGTGGGTAGCTGCAATTTACCGGCTGACTCCCAGCTGACAGACAGGCCTCCATGCACGTGGCCGGCGGGCCATGGCACTCCGTTGGTGGCCTCAGCACATTAATTGCGCATCTGTGGTGCAGCACCCAGTGCGCTTGACTCAGCGGCACTGCAGCCATGGCACTTCTAGTGCGTCACATCGCGCATGCATCTCCACTTGCTGCGCTTGCACAGCACTTCGCATGTTTGGGGCAGTGTCACACTCTCGCTGATCTTGCTGCCACCTGCTGTGATGTCTACAGGCTGGCTGGACAGGCACTGCAGCAGACAAGGTGGGAGCCGGCCGCATCATGACAGTCAAGCTGAGCAGCGGCAAGCTGCACCCCCTGACGCAGCCCAACAATAGGTTCGCCGCCTTTGTACCTGGCGGCTGCTTCCCCAACGTGCGTGGCGATGTGACGCCCGCCCGGAGCCCTGATGGCAGCTGCATCGCGTTTTCTAGTCAGACTGCGTCAAACGTCATGTTTGAGGTTGTGAGCGTGCGCGCTGTTGATGGAAAGGATCTACGGAGGGTTGCCAATGGCGGGTTTGAGCAGCATGTGACAGTGGCATGGCAGCCGGTGTCTGCACAGAATGACCGTGGGTGGCATGCATGTGGGGCCTGCTGTGCAGTGACGGCCTGTGACACCTGTGCATGGCTGCTCGCTTGCTTCATGCCGTGCCATCATTCGCTTCATAAGCACGGTACCAGAAACCAAGGTACGGTTCTGCATGGTCGGCATGGCTGGCTGCGGCTCTGCGCACTCAATGCTACGGTAGGCCTTGACAAGACATAGTTTTGAGACCGCAGCTCACTTGCTGGTGGGGCATCCTGACACACCACTCACTGCACAACGCATGCACGCATGCAAGGCAGGAGGGAACACCACACAGCATGCGTCCATTCACTACACTGCAGGGCTCGCTGCAGCACGTGGGCCTTGTTAGGTAGCGCACACAGTCTACCTCAAAGCCAGGGTTGTTGAGAGCCGTGCAGGGCCAGATCTACTGGGTGCGGGGAGCCGCCCGATCTTTGCACCATTGCACGGGGCGACTGCATGGCACCCCAAACAAGGGGTTGTCCGTCAACTTGGAAGACCAGTTTCCACTAGTGCCATGGGGACGCCAGGCCTTGGCCCCGACGACACACGGGCAGCCTTTTGACCCGTGTTGATTTTTCCAAGGTGCCTGAAGTCCCCTACCGGCGCAGCACTAGGCCTGTCGGCCATGGCTGCAGCGGCAGCGCATACACGGACGGACATGCAGCAACAGGAACACAACTGCAACAATATCACAACACACACGCACACGCACATGCACAGCCCACCTGGTTGCGCAGGCCGTGGCCGGTGAAGTTGGCAGGTAGCAGGTCATGCAGATGAGCCAGCGGCAACCCCCGCACAGAGGACGCACGTCATGTTGGCCTGCAGGCAGCACCAAGAGGCAGCAGCAGCACACACATGCAGTTGTGCAGTTGCAGCGGTAGGCATCGGTGGCGTGCAACGGTACTATGGGTCGCCAGCCGTACTCCAAGGACATGCATGCGCTGCTCAGCTGTGCAACTGCGTCATGTACGGGCGCAACGTACTTTAGGACTTCCAGCACCATGAACAGCCCAGCCACAGCAGCACCTAACATGGCTGCTGCAGCTGCTTCTTGTGCCGCTGTTTCAGGCCGGAGCACGCTCCACCCTTACTGCACACATCAGCACCACAAACAGTGGGACACGTGGGAGGACACACACGCACAGGCTGTGCACGGACGCATCTCAGCTTGCTGTGCCAACAGCAGCAACTAATCATGACATGCGCTTGAGCAGGCTGGTGACAAGGTCCATGCTTGCTTTTGCGTGTTCGTATGGGTGTACATGAGCGTACTAGTCAGTTTGGGGGTCGCAGAGCTAACTCCAGTTCAGGATGTCTTTGTTGTGGTGCAGAAGTCGAGTCTTTGTCACACTTGATGTTTGATTGCCCTGCTATTTCTGCTCAGAGGGATAGTATGTTCGCTGAGATCAGATCCCTGCCTGGTTGCGCTGCAAAGTTGCGCAGCGTTTTGTCCATGGCTGACTCGTCAACCAATGTGTTGCGTTTTGTATCTAATGGTATTTGGGGCAGTTCTGGAAGCTGTCGGATGGTGTCACCGTGTATTGCTGCTTTTCTTGTCAAGTCTTGGAATGTGCGCAATGCATGCAAACATTCTGGAGCAGTGCTCCCTCCTCTTTCCGCCCCGGTGGGGCGCGGGGCCGATGGCGCTGATGCTATGGCTTGATGGGTATTATGATGATGATGATGATGACCCACAGCAATGTCAGCATCAACCATCCTGCAAATTGTAGCCAAGAAAAATGACAGACATTTGCAGGTGCCTGTCAATTGTGCAGCCAAGGCAGTACATCGCCAGGCCACGCACAGCGCTGCTAGCAGCAAGCTGGTGCCCTGCGCCGCCAGAACCAACCGACAACAGCAGAGTCGGTACAAGGGCTGGCCAGCCGTCTACTGGCTGGATCAGCCAGCAACAAGAGCACACCGACAAATGGACTGTTTCAACTCAGCTGAAGCTTCGCAACACGCGGCACCCTCACTGCATGCACACGCAGCAGCCTCGGCGCCTGCACACCTACCAGGACAACCAATGTACAATGCTGACAGCCAGGTAGTGCGTCGCAGCAAATTGCAACGTGCAGAGCTATGACAGCAGTCATCAGCTTGCAGAAAGGAGATGATGTGCTGGGCTGACATAGTCGTACAGCATCAAGTTACCACAACACATATCCAAACTAACCCCCCCTGAACCTGGTGTACAGCAGCAGCAGCAACAGCTACAGCAGCAGCAGAACAGTTGTGATAAACAACACCATTTCAACATGTGCTATGCTAGTACAGCAGTGGGGAGCACCTGGCTAGCAGAGTGCCCACTGCGTATGCACAGTCACATTTGTTGTTGCTTACTTCAATCATAAACATCTGATTGTGTGTACGTGCTGCTGCTGCGTTTTGCTGCGAGTGTTATTGTCATGACGGGCTCTGACATGGGGTCTACTGGAGACTACTTCAAGGTGGTGCGCAGGTGTCACGGGTGCCTCCCCGCCCGGGGTGTGCACTTGTTGACACTTCTGGCCTTCAATTCTCTGCGCTACAGGTATGTTTGGATATTTGAGGCCTTGCTGCAGGAATGCGTGCCTGCATGGCAGCCCACTCGGAGCACCAGGAGAACTTGGGCGGGGGTCTCCTGGTCCAGCATTGCTTGAGGTGCGCAGTTTTGCATTTACCTGGAGCCCAAGAGCCGTTGAATCCGTTCTTTTACATGCAGAATCAGCGGCACACAGAGCGCCACAGTATTGTATAATCATTTAGTTCACCTTCGGTAGACGCATCCGCCCACAACAGCAGCAAACGTTGTGCCAATGCCTGCAATCTCGCCAAGGGCAAGTGCGCCACACCTGCACAGGCCATGCAAGTGCCAAGCTCGTGCAGTGGAAGGTGACAAAGGGGTGTCATATTTAATCTTGAGACTGCAGCGGCCTGCACAGACAGGCTGGCAATGCATGCATGCACGGTCGTAGTGCATGACATGTGTGCACGATGACAACATCTACACAGACAGTCCCACCACCAACACAAGGAGCTGTACAAAGCTGCCTCACCGTGCCAGCACACTGTAACCGCCAATCCATTTGCAGCTTGCAGCATAATGCCGGCTGCACTTCTACCGAGGCGCGGGCACGCATGCCTGAGCAGCAGCAGCGCGTGCCGCAATGACGAGGCTGCCTTGCTTGATGTCAACAGCCCCCCCCCCCCCGCCGCCCAATGATTTACGCCATCAACGCTGCTGGCTTGTCAACAAAACCTCCGCTGCGCAGCATACAGCAGCCCTCTGCAGCTGCCACCCGACCAAAGCAAGCCGGTTGACAATGAAGCCACCACAGGCTCAGGACACGCGCTGTCTGGCCAACGATAGAACCAGCACCGCACCACACCCACAGAGATAGCCTTGTTTCTTACCAGTCCACTATGGTTCCATACAGCACATGTGTATGCATACGTGTGGCAGCAGCGGGAGCCCTGGCGTATGCTCATGCGCTGCAGCGTCGCCCTGCAAAGGTTTAGAATGCCCGCAGCTGCGAGCTCAGCAGCCCATGGCTCCGCGCTGGCGCCTGCATCCACTGCTCATGCACTTCAACCCCAGTAACCTGGACGCCAGCTGCAGACTCGCAAGGCAGCAGCCCCAGGCTGCCGCTGCCGCGCACAGCCAAGCGCCCTCCACCGCTGTGCAGCAGCAGCAGCAGCACGCGCTGGCAGCGTCGCGGCACTACAGCGGGGGCAGCGGGCCCCACCTGCATGTAGGGCAGGCCACGCCTCCCACAGGCACCTCCATCCACTGCAGCAGGCACTGCTTGTGGTAGAAGTGGCCGCAGGGCGTCACCACTCTGCCTCCCAACGGCATGAGGCTGGCGGGCCCCATGCAGATGACACACTCCACCACACCCTCGCCCGTCACAACGTCACAGCCCTCCACAACGTCACGAAGCAGATCATCACCTGCGGCATAGCTGCTGCGCCAGTTGCTGCTGCTCCAGCTGCTGCTCATGGTGCTGCTGCACTTGCAGCTGCTGCTCGCCAGCAAGTGCTGCGCATTCTGCTGCTGCTGCTGAGGTTGTAGCGGTGCTGCACCATGCACTGCCCACCTGCACCCACACCGCTGCGATGGCAACTGTCCACTGCCTGTGACACACATGCAGCTGTGTCGCTGCTGCTGCTGCTGCTGCTGCGGCAGCTGCAGCGAGGGCTGCTGCCAGCAGCAGCTGGCCTGCTGCTCACTGCAGCCGCAACTTCTGCAACTTCTGCAATGCACTGTGCATGCAGCAGCTGCTGCTGCCTGGTGTTGACTGCTGCACCATGCTTGCCCTGCTGCTGCCAGCCCCATTCCTGCAGCGACCTGGCAGCTGCTTGCTGCTGCTGTCCCTGCTGCTGCAGGTGGCCTGCATGCCACTGCCAGCTGATTCACCTGCTCGCTGCTGCAGCAGCTGCTCGACTTGGCTGCAAGGTGCCTGAACTGCCATGGCAGCTCCGGCCGGTGGTAGTTGTACCTCTCAGGCTGCAATGCAGCTGGCAGCAGTACATGCGGATGTGTGTAGTGCTGCAGCAGCAGCAGCGCGACTTGCGCACCCACCCACAGCAGCAGCGCCCGCACCAGCCATGGCTGCGTTGGCAGCGTTAGTATGTTGTCTGGACAGCTGAAGACATACACTGGCAGCAGCAGCCGGGCTGCACTTGACGCGAGGATGTAAGAGGGTTGGATGGGCTGCTTGGAAGTGCTGTGGATGTTGTGCAGCAGCTGCGGCACCCAGAAAGAATAGGCCGCCAGCAGCAGCAGCAGCTGTGCCTGGGAGGCAAGGGCCCAGGATACAGCTGTCGCTGCAGCAACACAATGCATCGCACACGGGTACACACAAAGCACAGAACGTCAGTTTCGCATACAACATCAAGCACGCCGAGTGCGACAGCACACACGGCTGGCACAGCAGTGGATGCAGCAATGTAAAACATGTGCAGAAGGCAGATCACGGCAAAAGCAGCTGGCGCATTGTCGGCTGTAGCCGGCATGTTGTGTTGTTATGCATGGCAGGTCTGTACCCAGCAGCAGTTAAGGTGACACGTTGTAGTTGCTAGCAAACAGACCAGCAGTCAAACCTAAGTCAAACTAGTTAGAAACGCAGCAAGTGCTCACCAAGCAGCAGGACAAGGTAGAACCGCACGTACAGCAGCAGCAAACTCCGCCCCGTTGCCAGCTGCACCAAAGCCGCCGCCGCAGCATCTGCCGCTGCAGTAGCGGCTGATTGAAGCCTGCCCCTGCTGCTGCTGCTGCCGCTGTCAGCCTCGGCGTCTCCACTGATGAAGCTCCTCACCCGCTGTGCCTGCAGCTGCCACTGCTGCACGGCTGTTGCAGCCGCCGTCTGAGCCAACAGAGGCAGGCTCACCACCAACGCCCTGCTGCCTGGCCTACCCGCCTGTGCACCAAGCTGTGTGTCAGAATGCTGCCCAAACACCTGGCCTAGCCGCTGTGTTTGCTGTGTGTGCAGCTGCTGGTGCTGGTGCTGATTGTGTGCCCGCCAGACATGCATCAGCAGGGTCATGTCGGCGCCGGCAAACAGGGCAAACTGCGCTGCTGCTACAACCAGCAGCGGCAGGCTGATGTCTGGTGCTGCAAGCGCTGCAGTCAGGTGAGCCATGCTGAGGAAAGCGTCCAGCTGGATCCAGCACTGAAGCAGCAGCAGCAGCAGCAGAGCAGTGAGCACAGTAGAGAGCGCGTGGGTGCCAGAGTAGATGCACTTTAACAACCCAGGATGTAATCCGGTGTTTGCCAACAGCGCTGCACCGTGCGTGCTGGCTGTGTCGTGTGTGCCAATCAGGACACAGGTTGCCCACCAGCTTACTGCTGCCACTGCAGCCGCAGTGCAGCCGATGCATCTTGTCCAAACCTCAGTCAGGCGCGGCCGTGCCTGCCATTTGCAGCTGTCTGCCGGCCACATATCTGTGCTTTGTTGAATCCACAGAATACCAGCCGGCGTTGCAATGCACCTGGCTGCTGGAGAGGCCATACCACTGCAAGGCCCTAGCCACTGGGCCCAGCAAACCAACCGACAGCACAGCCGTGGCGCCACCCACCTCACACCCACAACCGACACACGCAGCGCAGCAGCTGCGCTGCCGGCCACCCGCTGTGCCTGCCGCCGCAGCATCGCCACCTGCAGCAGGCAGACCAGCAGCGCCACCAGCGCATAGCGCATCGCATGGCGCTGCATGCCGCCCGGCGGCAGCGCGACGGCGGTCAGCGCCCAGCTGGCGTTGCAGTTGTCGCTCAGGAGCAGGCCCTGCAGGATCAGGCGGTGCTGCTGCAGGCGCTGCTGCTGCTGCAGCTGCAGCCTGCATCGCAGCTGATGCTGCTGCAGCGGGTGGGAGCACGGCAGCATCCACGCGTCGACTAACGGGAGCCTTGCCACTGCAGCCTGAGCTAAGCTGCCCTGCAGCTGCTCCCTGGGAGCCGCCGACGCTGCGTCACTGCTGCTGCTGCTGGCAGCAGGGGCATCTGTACGGCTGCTGGTGTGCTGACTGTTGCTGCCTTTGTTTCTGAACCTGGCTTTGGCGATACCTCCGTGGCTGCTGCTGCTGCTGCCGCTGCTGCTGCCGCTGCTGCTGCCGCTGGGCAGAGCCTTGTTGGAGGAAGCTGGAGCCGCCGCCGCCGCCGCCGCCGCTGCCGCCGCCATTGCTGCTGCTGCTGCTGCTGCTGTATCAGGAAGGCCCTGGGCGGGAGCTCCGACAATGCTGCCTGGCTGCTCTTTCAGCCGTGGGAAGGCTCTACTGAGCAGAGCTCTTGCTACATGGAGCGGCTGCGCAGCTGCATCATCACTGCTGCCTTCTTGCCCAATCTGCTGCTGCTGCAACAGCAGGTCTGCATCTGGTTCACGTGCCGACTCCTCAATGCCGCCACCAAGGACAACTGATCCTCTGAGCAGTTCTGTTCCGTCCAGCGCTGGCAGTGCATCCACCGCGCAAGGTCTAGCTCGAACGCTGGGCGGCCCGGCTGCTGCCATATGCAAGCCAGTCATTGCTAAACTACTGTCATCAGCAGCTGCAACTGCCGTCGCCATTGCTGCGGCTGCTGCATGCTGCGCTTTCTGTTGTCCAAGCAGCGCTTGCTGCTGCAGCAGCAGCTGCTCCTGCTGCTGCTGCTCTCCCTGCCAGCCAATCAGCAGCAGCTCGGGCTTGTCCGTAGCCTCATCAAGCTCACCAATGGAGGCTGCTGATATCTGCATCATCGACCGTTGCTGCTGCTGCCTGCGAGCCACGGCTTCAGCAGCAGCTGCTGCAGCAGCGCCACGCGCATCCCTGTCAATGCTGCCCGCTGTCCTGACTTGAAGCTCCAGCCTGAAGTTGCACTCAACTGCTGTGCCTGTCGCAGCTGTGTCGACTGGCGCACGACCTAACCTTGCAGCTGAACGCCCCTCTGCTGCAGCAGCAGCAGCAGCAGCAGCAGCAGCAGCAGCAGCAGCAGCAGCAGCTGGCAGACCGACCGCAGGTGCTGCACCTGATGCACCCATGCTGCTGCCAGAAGCAGATGCTTCATTGTTGCTGCGCGGTTGGGTGTTTGGCCGCTGGTGCTGTTGCTGGCCAGCTGCTGCTGCTTGCCTCCCTGGTGACAGAACACGCGCGCGTTGCTGCCGCTGCTGTGCCGCCTGTCGGGGCCTGCTCCAGCCACCAGCTGCTGCCCTCAGCCCCACCTTGTGCCGCTGCTTGCTGCTGCCGGCGGTCGCGTTGCGGTGCTGCAGCACTATGGGCGAGGGCGGGGCCACCACCGCATGGAGGGTTTGAGGGCCTGCAGGGTGGCCTTGTGCAATGCCGGACAGCTGCAGGTGCTGCAGGCCTGGGCCCAACACCAGCCGGCCTTCGGACATGTGCAGCACGCCCTGCATGCGGGTGGCAGGGGCAGCGACGGCAACGTCAATAGTGCAGCCGCCAGATTCATAACCGGAGCAACGTAGAGACGTATTCAGACGGGCAACTCAAAACAAGGGCAGCATGCAGTCAGCTGAGTTGTTGGAGGCAGGCTCGCTTTGCCCCGGGTTGCCTGCTTGTCATTCAGTACTTTGCATCACAGCATGCCTGAACACCAGCACAAGACACATGTTCTGTTACTAGTTTGTCAAAGCAGGCTAGCGACAGTCCTGCAATGCCCTGATTCGCTGCGCAAGCTATGGCTGTGCATGAACCTGGCTTGCAGGCTTGCTGGCCTGGTTGGTAAGGAAGCTGCCGCTGCTGGTTCTGAATTGTCTCTCTGTGTAACTGTCCCTGTTGCTAGAATAACATGCAAATGACATGTTGGTGGCTGGCTGGTCCAGCCCCGAGAGAACTCAGCTGGTCACCTCTATGCCAGCCAGCTGCTGGCCACCCTGGCTGATTGGACCAGCCTGCAGCTGCAGCAGCAGCCTGCCGCTCATGCCCTGCATGATCAGGGCAGGTCCGCCACCCGCCAGCTCATTGTGCGAGTGTCTGGGGCTGCCATAGAAGCGGCCGCCAGTGTTGCTGACACCTGCTGCTGCATGTCTGCTGCCTGCCATGTAAGGCAGCCTTGTCCAGGTGCCTGCAGTTGGTACAGGTGCACACAGGGTTTGGTTTTAGGGTATTTGGGTTGTAGGGTTGATGGGATGACACCTGTGACGGACAGGACTCTGGCGACAGCACAACGTCCACAGCTGTGCTGCATCAGCAATGTTTGAGGCTCGAGTTTGCTGCTGGACCTGACTCTCCTGTGGCAGGCCACATCATTGCGCTCAGCAGTCATGCTTTATGTTGGAGAAAGAGGCCAGAGGCTGTGTGCTGCAGGCGATGCGGCGAGCCTACATCATGCAGACCTTCGCACCGCAGGGTGGCTGACATGCACCTTTCACCTGCCTCATGCTTCTTTGCGACATAGCTGGCTGAGCTACTACCACACATTGACTGATCAGTGGTGTGCCGCGTGTGGAGCACAGCACGCATGGCAGCAGTTGGTGGCGCGCTGGCTTCCCACCTGTGTACATGCCGCTAAGATCCGCTACTTGGCCTTGCTTGGCATGCTGCTCAGATGGCTGCAAGCAAGTCTCAGGATACATCAGTTGCATGCGATTGATGTTACTCAAGCATAACGAGAGGCGCCACACGGCAAAATGGCAAGCACAAGCTGGAGTGACCTCAAGCGTGCGGGCATGCAGCAGTGGGGCAGCTGTACTAGCACACGCAAGTGTTATGCTACAAGGCCTTGAAAGCGCGCCCATCGCACGTTAAGCGACGTACCTTGGCACCAAATGCATTTAGCTGCGCTGCTGCGGGCCGAGTGTGGACAATGCTGGCAGAAGTATCTGGTGCTGCCAGAAGCAGGCCAAACACCGCGTAGATCACTGCCCAAAACATCTTGATATTTTAGAGAGATGCTATTATGTTGCAGACATGCAAATGGATGGTCTTCCGTCAGCGTTCTCACGCCAGGTCACCACTGCTGATTGTCAATTTCATCAGCATGTGCCTCAGGCGCCCAGTACCATGGTCGATTATAATTATTGTCGATTTAACTCTGAATTCAACACGTTGTGCCAAGAACTGCACCCACGGGCCAAGGACAGGTGAAAACTCCCTCCGCGAAACCCTCCCCGCACGACGAATGCTAGCGTCAGCCAGAAGCAAACTTAGAAGCCTGAGAACTTTAAGTGGCAATTTTGATATTAGAGTTAAAGACATGCAATCCGTGTCAGACACCAAGTCCAAGGCCAGACTGCCAGCAACTGCCCCGCCACACAAAAAAACCTCAGTCACCTGCCGTCCAGCAGGCTGGCCTCGGCATCCTTCAACACAGATAGCACCAACCACAGCAACCCAGGATCATGCCGTGCATAGACAAGCACGAGCTCTGGCACACCCACACCACCTGCTCCTTGTGCGGTGGGCAACACAGCCTGCTGCCACACCAGCTGCTTCTCTACAAAGCCAGCAAGCAGCAGCAACTGCACAGCTGCAGGAAAGCCCAGTTTTCGTTGGAATGCTGCGTTGCCGCACCTGAGTCGCTTGTACTTTGGCTCATCTGGGTGGTTTGCCAGGCTGCCCAAGACTCCTGTAACAGCCTGCACTGCTGCTGTGCTGCTGGCGCCAACCTGGCTCGCCTGCTGCTGCAGCTGCTGCAATAACACCTGCGCTTCCTTCAGTTTCTGTGACACCACATCATCAACAGCACCTGCTGCTGCTGCTCCTGCTGCTGCTGTGCCTTCAGGACTGTCAGGGCTTTGCATGGCTGCATCCTGCTGCTGCACCTGAAGGCGCTGTAATGGCGGCTGCGCTTCCCCGTGTGCCAATAACTGAGTCTGCTGCTGCTGCTGCTGCTGCTGCTGGCTGAATGCCATGCTGCTCCAGATGCAGTGGCACAGGCACTACTGCTTGCTGCTGTTCAGAGCGGGAGTTGAGCTGATCCTGTTGCTCCTGCTCCTGCTGCTGTGGTGTCATGGCAAATCCATCCTCTCCTGGCTGAAAGCTTCCAAGACGCCGCATCTCATCTTCTGCTGCTGCTGTGGCTGAATCATCACAGAAACCCTCTCCCTCATTTACTGCTGCCGTGGCTGCTGCAGCAGCAGGTCCAGCACCACTGCCAGCAGCAGCAGCAGATGCAGCGGGATCTGCAATTGCTGCACCCAAGTGCTGCGCCGAGATGACGCCGCCCTGCTCTGCAACCACAGCTGCTCCAGCAACCTGCCCAAGTAGCTGCTGCTGCTGCTGCTGCTGCTGCTGGTTAAGCTCCCATCGCGCCAAAGCTGCAACAGCGGCAGACTGTTGAGCGGCAAGCAGGCCCTGCAGGCTGCTGCTGCCAGCTGCATTGCCACCTGCCAGCAACCTACCTTTCTCAGCCACTGCACCAGCCCCTGCTGCTGTCCGCGCATCAAGTTCTTCGTCTCCTAGCCAACCGCTGTTGCACACGCCTCCAGCTGCGAGTGTCCTGCCACCAGCTGATGCCGATGCTTCATACTGTGCAACCTCGTGCAGCAGCTGGCTGTTGAGGGCCTTGAAGCGAGCATCGTGCTCATCGTGCACCCTGCAACCAGGTCGCGCACGCCAGCATGCACCAAGCAGCAGCAGCAGCAGCGGCAGCGTGACATGCCTGCCATTGGCACATATGTTTGTCACAGCCTCGTACGCCTTGTAGTGAGGCATCACCACACAAGAGCCTGATACTAAAACGCAGTGCAGCAAGGGCCGTGCTGCAGCTTTCCAGTCAAATATTCAACCTCCTAGGGGTGGTTGTCCTGCTCAGCAAATGCTGACCTAGCACCCTGCTGAGCCAGCATGAATGCCAAAGCCCTTGCTGGACCCTGCATGCATGCTTTCACCGGCTCTGCACACAAGCACACCTGTGTACACCTACACCAGCCCCTATCACATTCCCCGCACTCACATGTGTGCCAGTTCGTGCACGAGCGTCTCCCTGATGCGTAAGTACTTCCTGAACCCCCGGTAGTCGTCAGTGCGCAGCCTCAGGCTGATCTCCTGGCCGCGATTTACGTTGAACCCCAGCACACAAACCGCACTAACACCCACACGGCCCTCTGGCGGCATCTCTGACAGCAACCCGACGCTCCAGCCATGTGACGTCATAACATGTGTTGTAGCGGGGTCGGAGGCCAGGCGATGCAGCAGTGCAAGGGCAGCTGAGGGGGTTGGTGCAGAGGGTGGAGCGCCTGCTGGGAATGGCAGCACTTGGAAGGTGGCAAAGAGCCCTGCACGCCACGACAAGCAGCACATACAACCACCAAGCAGTGACACTTGAGGTTCATAGCCGTTGCAGCTGCTGCATGATGGCCACAAGCAGAGCGGTGCATGCTAAAATGCAACAGGATGCGGGACAGCAACGCATGCGCAACAACTAACTGCCCGCTGCTTGCTGACTGCCGCCACACTCGCCATCGGAGGGTTTGTTTGCTCGTTCAGAAGCCCGCCCGTCGCAGACATGCCCACCTGCCGCTGCTGCTGCTGCTGCTGCTGCTGCTGCTGCTGCGCTGCGCCTGCGCCGCCGGCGCCCCTCCTGCGCTGTGCTGCCCTGGCTGCCTCACGCTCAAAGTGGGCAGGCGCAGGCTGGCCTCCGCCGCCTTGCTGGCCTGCAGGCTGGCCAGCTCGGCGGTGTAACTGCCCAGCAGCATCAGCTTGACACCTGGCTGCACCCCTGCCCGGCGATGTGGCAGACAGAAGAGGCACGAGGAGGAGGCGAGCACATGAGATGGGAGCAGCACTGGGGTACACGGCACTCTTGAGATGCTTGCAAGCGTGCGGCTGCCCAGTAGCATCAGCCTGACACATCTTGCCTGCCTGCGCATTGAGGTCGGCGAAACGTGTTGGAAAAGTGCCTAGTGCGGGGTGTGCCCCAAGAGGGCTATGCATGCGAGCCAGCAAACGTGCAGCCATCACTGCACAGTCACGGCAGCAGGCGTCGCTGGGGCCGGATCCTTGCAGCAAAGCTGGCGGTTGGCATGCACAGGACAGCAACAGGCAGGAGATGCATGCAGCGCGGGCAGTTCGTGGCATGGCTGCTGGTGCCGGGCGACTATTGGCGTGCATGCTGCGCTGTGCATCGCCTTGCATGCAGGCATTACGTAATACCGCATGCAGTACCATGCATATGCATGCCAGAAACAACCCTGCCAGCTGTTGCTCCTGCAAGCATGGACTCACCAACATCGGTCAGCAACATATCTGGCTGCTTATCCAGTTGCAGGGTATGGCTGCGTGGCTTGCTGAGCAGCAGCTTGAGAGTGTGGGGTGCCAGTCCAGGAATGGTCTGTTGTAATGCTCTACATAGCTGTTCAATTGTTGCATTGGTTGCATCTACTGCTAGCTGGAAAGAATGTCCGCGAAAGTTAACAATTAGGCCGCCTGACATCTGCTCAACTCGCTGCAAGTGGCCTGACAGATGATGCACTTCAGTCAGGCAGACAGATGTATCTGGGTAAAAGACGGGCCGAGCTTTGAATTCTTTCAAAGCTGCCTAGCCAACAATCCTGAAAAAATGAGCGTGCAGGCCACAAAGCAGTCACGTTATGTCGTGCATGACGAAGCTTCAACCACCAGTTGTGTCTCGTAATGCGCTGGTTCAGTTGCTTTTCCAACGATGTCTTCTGACACACGATGTTTCAAAGCTCTCAAATGCGGAACGCTCCGTCCGTTTCGTCCCAACAACGAACCCTAGCAGCCTGCCGCACCGCCCACCAACACCGCCGCGCAAAGCATCGCATTGCAAAAGCAGTAATTGCTACAACAACTGTCATTAAGCTGCTTGGGCTGCCAAACGTAGCTTAGCAGCGGCGGTGGAATGCAGCAGGTGCCAGGCCCAGCAGTGGGTAGACCAGCAGTAACTGGCTGCAGGCCCACTCCACCCACCCCTTACTGCTACACTGCTGGAAGGCGCTTAACAGGTGAACTTTACACCCGCAACCTGCCAGCTGCCATGGTCATGCAGGTCTTTGCATGTGCAACAGCTGCTGTTGTGTGCACGGGATCGTGTTGCAGCAGCAACATGTGGATTTCAATCACCAAACATCGAACCACTGGCAGTGCTATCAGATGATCGAGTAGCATGATGGATTTTGACCTGATCAACTTATTTTTTGCTGCATACCTGCAGTTCATGCTGCCAAGGGTGGCAGCCCCTGGTCCACCGGCCCAGGATCAAGCAAGGGAGGCAGCAGCAGCAGTAAAGGGAACAGCAGTAAAGGCAGCAGCAGAAGTAGCAGCAAAAGCAGCAGTCAGGGCAGCAGCAAAGGCGGCAGGAGCAGCAGCAAGAGCGGCAGCAACTCAGGCAGTGGCAGCAAGTCCAAGAGCAGCAAAGGTGTGCCGAGCGGCACAGGCTTTGCACCTAAGAAGCAGCAGCAGAAAGCGGCAGTTCACAAGCTAACAGCACCTCTGACACCTCAGCTGCTGGTAAGCGCGGGGCTGTCGAGAAGCAGCAGCAGCAGCAGAGTCAGCTGTATTATTGGCTGTGCATGAACAGGCTCGGCTGGCTGTTCCACTTCCAAAACGATTCGGCGGTGTCTGAAGTGTGAGTTCTTGGCGGCAATGCTCGCGCTGCTGGCGAATTCTCAGCCATGCATGCACGGGTGAGTGCTGCTGGCAAAATGGACTGTACTGTGCAGCTGTCACCAGCAGAATGGTAACAGTACGAGCATATAACATGTTGTGGCGTGTGACACTGCAGGATGAGTTGTCGGGCTGGGAGATGGTCCCTGCCCCGCTGTGGGGCACCTTCACGGGTCACTGCGAGGGAGAGTGGCTCGGGCAGTACGCAGCGTACACCCCATGGGGAGGTGCGCCTGCGCTGCATCAAACACCCTGCGGCAGAGTGGTTGAACACAGGGTTCACAAGCACCATCGTCCTGCAGCACCGTGTCTGTAGAGCTAGCACCACAGCTGCTACCTGGCGCCCTCGGTTTGACGCACGTCAGCAGATATGTCGGTGTATTGTGCTGGTCTAGCTGCATCTAGCTGGCATAATGTCATCAGTGCGGTGCGTGACTAAGGTTGTCTGCATGCTGCTGCTTGCAGGCGACCCTGAGCCAGTATGGGCGGACGAGTCAGGCGCATACCTGCTCAATGCATACAGCAGGGCCAGTGAGCAGCGGCGGCAAGTATCTGCAGGCTTACCGTCAGGAGCAGCAGCAGCAGCAGGGGGCAGGAGTTCATCATCGGATGCATGTGATGATGCGGATGGCGATGAAGATGCAGACATGCTGGTGCGCACCACGCTGCGTTCTGCATCCGTTGGCAGTTTGATCGGCGGTACATCTGCCAGCAGAGCAGCAGCAGCAGCAGCCGCTGAGCGTGCAGCAGCACGATTCGCAGAGGCGGCTGCTGGCGGTAGCACAGCAGCAGCCGCAACAGGGGGCAAGGATGCTGCCGCTGCAGAGGCAGCAGCAGCAGATGATGATGCGGAGGGCTTTGCATACAACCAAGGTGGCTCTGCTGTGTTCAATGGAGGCTCTTACTCTGTGGGCCCCGAGCAGCTGGGTGAGCGGGCTGATGCTCCTGCTGGGCTGCCGGTGGCCAGCAACACCAGCGCCGTCGACGCGCCTGCACCTGCGCAGACCCGCAAGTGTGCTGCTGCGCAATCACAGCCTTGTCACGTGCACTGGCGCTTGATGGTCCTGGCTGCAAGTTCAGCGCAGCGTTGTGTGTGCAAGCAGGCCGTACACCGCTGCCTGTGCTTACCTCTTGCCTGTGCCGCGCCCGTGTCGTCACGTCGCACCTCCTCTGCATTGCCGCAGACGCTCCTGAGCTCGAGCTTGGCGCTGAGGAGCTGGCGCAAGCGGAGCCCGACGCCCTGGCCAACCTGCCGTACGGCACTGCAGTGGTGGAGCAGGCGCTGGTGGCGGGTGGCGACGTGCGGCTGCGGCTGGCGGCTACGCTCAAGCTGCGGCAGCTGCCTGGGGAAGCAGAGCTGGATGTTGAGGTGAGGGCAGTGCTCTGGCTTCAGGTGTCGAGCTGTTTCCATTGTTGTTGTGTGCGGGTGATGTGTTGGCTGTGTTGTGACAGAGGCAGCAATGCTGGCGCTGGGCAGTGCTCTGTCTTCTTGTGTAGACCTGTGTCCACTGTTCTTGTGTGCGGGTGATGTGCTGGCTCTGTGTAAGAGGAGGCATCGCTGCTGTCGCTGCGCAGCTGCCCAAAGGACGTGTGGCGTGTCGCTTGCGCCTGGGCAGCAGCTGCATGCTGGGACAGATGTCGCGCCATCCGCCTGCTAACAGGTGCGGGTGCAGCCTGCATGTAAATAAACGAGTTTGGAACTGCTCCTGGGCTCCAGGTGAATGCACAGCTGCGTTCCTCAAGCAATGCTGGACCAGGAGACCCCCGCCCAAGCTTGCCTGGTGCTCCGAGTGGGCTGCCATGCAGGCACGCACTCCTGCATGTGTTGCAGTGCGGGTGACGCTGCCATGTATGAAGCATGCCGTGTGGTGCTTCAACCGGCTGCAGGTGGCGCGCCTGCTGCTGTACAGGGAGTACTGGTACGGCACAGCAGAGAGCACCAGCGGCCTCACCAGGAAAAGCAAGCAGCAGCAGCTGGCAGCCGCCGCCTCAGCAGCTGCAGCTGCAACCAGCAGCAGCAGCACCAGCACCAGCACCAGCACCAGCAGCAGCAGCAGCGACAGTCAAGCCGCGTACGTGCTGCAGCTGCTGCCGTCGCACAAGTTTGATGTGCCGGTGACGGACCTGGCGCGCCCGCAGCCGCAGCAGGTGGCTGGCAGCTGGAATGTGTTCCTGGTGGCAGCCAACCCCATCACAGAGGAGGACCCCGACACGCTGCAGGTGAGGGCGGTGCCCTGCCATCCATGTCAGCACTTGTGCGTTGGCGGCCATCGTGGTGGTGCTGAGTTTTGGTCAGCATGCTGTGCAACTGCCTGGGCACGTGCAGGCAGCAAGCTGAGATGGTTGCGCTGTTGCAAGCGGCGTGCAGGCGTGCAGACTACGGTTCTTGTCAGGTGGTACGGCAACAGGCTCTGCGCCATGGCGGTGGCATGCTCTGCATGCTTCATCAGCGCTTGTGGAGGTGGTGCTGACCGTCCACAGCGTATGGCTTCACTGAGCACGCCAGCAAGGCAGGTTGTTGTTGCTGGAGGTCTGCCCAGGAATGGTGCACTGGCTGCTTGCCTCACCTGCCTTGCAGGATGAGGAGGTGCTCGTGTACAGTAGCAGGGAGGAGCGGCAGCAGTGGCATGTACCAGGCCTGACCAGCAGTGCAGCGCTGGGCAGCAGCATCACCAGCAGCAGTGCCAGCAGCTCACTTGGCACTGGTGCTGGCGCTGCCAGCGATGCATCATCCGCAGCAGCAGCAGCAGCGGCAGCAGAGGATTTGGATGATGATGGCTCAGGCGGTTCCTTCTGGCTCCCTGGCGGGGCGGTCGTCACGATCCGTATGGTGGAGTGGCCGCCGCCTGGCACACCAGAGGCAGCAGCCGCCGCCAGCAGCAAGCACAATGGGGCCAGCAGTTCTGCGGCACGTGGGCTGCAGGTTGCGCTGCACTGGCTTGTGGATGGCGGCAGCTGTTTGTTTGTCGAGCGGCAGTATGATGCTGAGGGGGTGTTGGCAGAGGTGCGCCAGGGCACTGCAGTCAAAGGCGGTTGGAGTGGAGGTCGCATGTAAGCAACAGCCATGTCCTTGTGTTGGTGCCGTTTTTGCGAGGCATGCTGGGCCGCTGGCAGTATTTTGATGATTGCCACAGCACGGGTCTCAAGGGTGACTTGTCAAGGCAGGTGTGGTTGGTAGTCAGCCTGAGCTGACGTGTTGCCACCGGTGGTGCGTGCACAGCAATGTGCATCGCCTTATGCAAGCGGTATCCGAGGCCGTGAGCATTGTTTTGCTGCTCTTTGCGTTTGCATTGGAATAGGAGGTATAGTTACACCCTCCCCGTGGTACTTTCCTCGTCTTGGTGGGCCCTCCGCCTTGCATGGCTGTTTGCTTATCAGTATACAATTGCTTGATTATCGTGGCAGCACGGGATCTTGCAGCTTTGAGCCCGGAGCTTGTGTCGATTTGCATGCACCCAGCAGCTGGCCGGATATCGACCAAACCTGAGGTATGTTTCTGACCATTCATGCAAATATGTAACGCAGTAGCGATCAAACCAGTGTGTGTGAGGGCAGTGCGTACCCTGGAGCGGAAGCATCTAGGGCTTATCAACAAACAATAAAACATATGGATTTGATATGTTTGTCTTCAGCATCCTAGACTCCCTGTGACCAGCTGCGTGACCATCCTCTGGTGCAACCCGCTCGCTGAGAGCTGAGTGCTGTGCGTGCTTTCTGCAGGCTCCTTAGCGCGGATCGGTGCTCGTTATAGTGTTTGACTGTCTTTGGGTGCCTTTCACTGCCTGCCCGGGAGCAGAGCAGCGTTGCAGAGTGGCACTCCACTTGTCTGACACTGCAGACAGCCACGCAAGCCTTGGTGCCCGTTCCGCTGGCGTTGTCCACGCCAGTGCGACGTGCTCAGAGCACTGGCCGCGCGGCATGGGAGATGGCAGTGCTGTCATGCAATCAGTCATGATGCTGAGGGGTGCAGGCAATGGCCATCAGGCAACAGAGGCCGTTCCTGCAGTGGATAGCAGTGGTTCATTTTTGAATAGTGCACTTCAACAGCTGGAGAAGCGCCTTAGTGCAGGAGCCATGGGCGCAGGCAGCAACGGCTGGGGTCAGGCTTCAGCGCAAAATGGTATGTTCAGTCAGCCCCAGCCGAACAACAGCGTAGAATCAGATCTCATGCGTGGCCAGCAGCAGCATGCATTGCTGCAACACCAAGGTCAGTCAGAACTTCAACAGCAGTCGCAGTTTGAGTTTGCACAAGCCACGCCACAGCAGTATCAGCAGCAGGTCAGTCGTATGCAGGCCTACCTTGGTGCTCAAATGGCACAGCTGCATGGCAGTGTAGAACAGCAGGCTGCTGTGCAGCAGCAGCTGCAGCAGCAACAGGCAGTGCAACTGGCCAAAGCAGCAGCGGCCGCAGCAGCAGCTGCTGATGCTGCGAATGTGCACCGGCAGCGCATGTCGAATGATGGCACTTGGTTCAGTGCAGCAAGTGCCACTACCCAGCAGCAGCAGCAACAAGGGCAGCTGCAGCAGCAGCACCATTACCAGCAGCAGCAGCAGCAGCAGCAGCAGCAGCAGCAAGTCGCAGTCTCTGCTTTGCGGCAGGGCCTTTTATCACAGCAGCAGCAACTGCAGCGGCGCCAGAGCTTGGAGCAGCAGCAGCAGCAGCTTCCTCATCACCAGCAGCAGCAGCAGCAGCAGCAGCACAGCCAGGACCAGGATGCTCAGCTTGCAGCCAAGCCGTTGGTGGTCAAGCTTGGAACACCAGGGAAGCCTGGCACTCACACAATGGTAGCAACGGCAGGCAACAGCATGCTGTTTGGCACAGCACCAGCCAGCAACCAGCCTGGCATTTACTTGCAGCAGCAGCAGCAGCCGCCGCCACCGCTCAGCAGCGGAGATGCCAGTGTGCAGACCTCTGGTCCTGCTGCAGTGACAGTGTTAGGCGTGCAAGCACCCAACAGCAGCAGCAACGCTGCCGCTGCTGGCAGCACCAGCAGCAGCAGCTGCCGCTTCAGTGCAAAGGGGTCGCCCAGCAGCAACCTGACCATCCGCATGACCATTCAGCTGGTGGCCACGTACAAGAAGTGCACCCCTCCTGGGCCTGGTGCAGGAGTGCCGCAGCCGCTGCCACGCAGAGTGCTCACAAAGCCGGGTGCGGCAGTGAAGAATGACGGCTGGGACAATGAGTCAAGCGACCTGGTGCTGTGCACGCAGGTGGGCGGCAGCAGCACCAACAAGGGCGGCAACGCTGCACACAGACGCAGCTGAGCTGCGTCGAACCCGCACAGTTCATGTTGTGCGTGGAATGCGCCTCAATGCGCAGGGCACATGCTTGTCATGTGGCGCTTGGTCACATGCCAGCTTGCCTGGGGCTTGCATACCTGGTGGTGGCTGTTGCAACAGGTTCCAGGCTGTCTTTCAGCGGCATGCGCACCTGACAACGTATGTTATGGTTGAAGTTATGTACTGAGAAGGGTCTGCGCATGTTCCGCTGCTGCTGCTGTGTGGTTGACGCTGCAGGATGTGCTTGTGAATGCAGCTGGTCAGCGCTACACCGTGCTGGACATGCTGGGCAGCGGCACGTTTGGGCAGGTGGTGTCTGCCTACAGCGAGGCGGCAGGCAGGCCAGTGGCGGTCAAGGTGAGGCAGCGCCGTGTGTGGGCGCAGTGCACCGCAACAGTGCATTGCAGGTACATGCCGTAGCAGGCTGGTCAGCGGCAGCAGGCAGGTCAGTGGCAATGTAGGTTGGGCAGACAGCCTTGCATGGTGTCGAAAAAAGTATCGCCCATGCAGATTGAGCGCAGGCTCTGAACAGCCCCTTCAATTGGCAAGGCAGGCAGCTTAGCGAGAGCAGCAGCAGCAGGACTCCGCAACAGAGCACGCATTTGAACGGGGCTGTTGCCCCAGTGCACCACCACACCTGAAGCAGCAGCAGCAGCAGCAGCACAGCAGCCAAGAGCACCTGATTGCAGCAGGCAGGCTGCTGCGCTCTCATGCTGCACAGCCTGTGCTCATTCGAGATCCAGGCAACTGCCTTGCCTGCCTGTGCTCACGCCAGCACAGCACTACCTCGCGTTCGGGTGTTCAGCGCACCCAGTCACCAGCAGCACCCACCAAGCCGAGATGTGTGGATTGACCACCGGCTGCCCGCAGGTGATCAAGAACCAGCCGGCCTACTACCACCAGGCGCGCGTGGAGGTGGGCATCCTGCAGCTGCTCAACGGCCGCTGCGACCCGGGCGACTGCCACCACATCGTGCGCCTGCACGACGCCTTCCTGCACAGGCGCCACCTGTGCCTGGCCTTCGAGCAGCTGGGCATCAACTGTTTGAGCTGCTCAAGCGCAACGGCTTCCGCGGGCTCAGCCTGGGCCTGCTCAGGCTCTTCCTGCAGCAGGTGCGCCGCGCCCAGAGAGATTCAAACAGCAGAAAATTTTCACCTCGGAACCTCAGAACCTCACCTCAGAAAAATCTTTTACTGAAGCGGGGCTGTTGGAAGATGTCTCGTCCGTCGTGACGTGGGGCGTTGATTGCGATGTGTGCGCAGTCAAGACAGCCTGGCGCCGGCTGCCGGGGGCTCGGTGCGGGGGCTTTGCTCAGGCGGTCCTCCTGCAGCTAGCACATGGTCGCGTGGTCACGAGCTTCAATCAGCAGTTCGTGCAGTCGCTTGGTAGACCATGCCGTGCACAGCCTAGGGGTTGCGCAGGGGGGCGCAGCCTAGCGGGGCTGCGCCTAGGTCTGCCGCCACTGCTGCTGCTGCTGCTGCTGCTGCTGCCGTGTTGGCAGTGAGCGTGCCTGCACCAACTGATGCTGCAGCGGTGTGCGGCATGGTGCACCTGCAAGAGCCGCATCGCACCAAACAGCCTGCACCCGAGCAACAGCCGCAGCTGGCCCCTTGCGCTCACCCGCACCGCACCGCCTGCCGCCTCTGGCGTGCTCCTGCGCAGATCCTGGACTCGCTGATCGTGCTGCGCGAAGCGTCTATCATCCACTGCGACCTCAAGCCCGAGAACATCCTGCTGGCGCCCCCCGCGGCCTCCGGCGGCGCGCTCGGCCAGCTCAAGCTCATCGACTTCGGCTCGGCGTGCTTCGAGACGCGCACGGTGTACAGCTACATCCAGAGCAGGTTCTACCGGAGCCCCGAGGTGCTGCTGGGGCTGAGCTACAGCGCGTCCATCGACATGTGGAGCTTCGGGTGTGTCGCCGCGGAGCTGTTCCTGGGGCTGCCGCTGTTCCCAGGTGCGTGGCGCCGGGGCGTGCGTGTGGGTCTGTTGGCGGGCTTCGTGCTGTTACGTGGATGTGTGTGAGGCAGACACGGCAGTGGTAGCAGCGGCAGTGTGAGAACATGCAAGCTGCGCGGCGCATGTGACTAACCTGCGGAGCTGTTGCTCGGGGCGGCCCTGTGCTCGTGTGCGCATCGCTGGACCAGAGGCCGTGGTGGCTGCGGGGCGGGGGCGTGCCTGGCTGCTTGGCTGCCTGGCGAAGCTGGGTCCGTCAGCCCTTGCAGGCCGTGCGCACAACCGCAGCGCTCAACAAGGTTGTTCAAGCATGTTGAGAACAGCGCATGAGTGGGGCAGCCTCCTGAATGCAGCGACTGTGCTGCCTGGTGCCGGACGCTCGCAAGTTGCGTATACCATAGAGAACAAGCTCTGCCTGCCTTCCCGCCGTGGCGCCGTGCCCTGCGCGCTTGGCTTGCGCCAGGCGCCAGCGAGCATGACCTGCTGAGCCGCATCGTGGAGACGCTGGGGCCGCCGCCCGCCTGGATGATGGCAGCAGCCAAACGCACCGGCACCTTCTTCAAGCACGTGCCCGCTGGTGCCGCCGCCGATGACGGCTGCGGCAGCGCAGCGGCAGCGGCAGTGGCGACAGCTGGTGAGGGGGGCGGCGGCTACCGCCTGTACACCAGGGAGGAGTTCGAGGCAGCCAACAAAACCCAGGTGAGCAGCCGACGCTGGGATCCTGTGATTTGCTGCGGGGCTGTGATGCTGCGGTGCGCGCTGTCGGCCGAGCCTGCGGTTGCACATGGTATCAGCCTCCTACTGCTCTTGGAGCTGGCTCGCTGGCTGAAGCAGCTGCTGCTCGACTTGTCTTCAGCAGCTGGCTCACAGCGAGTCGAGGTCCCCCTGGCTGCACGCTGCGCGCCTTGTGCTGCCGCCCCGCCAGGCCCCCGCTGGGAAGCGCTACTTCAGCCACACCCGCCTGGCGGACATCGTCGGGCACTACCCCTCCAAGCAGGGCGCGACAGACGCCGAGGAGCAGCACGAGCGCCAGCAGCGCGAGGCGCTGCTGGACCTGCTGATCGGGGTGTTGGACCTGGACCCTAAGACGCGCTGGACCCCGCGCCAAGCCATCAAGCACCCCTTCATCACAGGGGAGCCGTTCACGGGGCCATACCAGCCCGCAGCAGACACCCCGCCCCGCGGCCTGCACCACCACCAGCACCACCATCGGCACAGTGGGCAGCAGCAGCAGCAGCAGCATGGTACGGCAGAGCAGCAGCAGTTTGCACGGCTGTTGCAGCAGCTGCGTCTCAGGAGCAGCTGGCAGGGTCATTTGGTGCCGCTGGGGTGGGTGCCAGCAGCTTCACAGGGCTGGGACAGCAGCAGGAGCAGCAGCAGCAACAGCCGGGGAGGGCTGTGCCAGTCGCGATGGCAGCTCGTAGCTACGCACACCAGCAGCAGCAGTTTGGCAGCCATCAGCAGCAGTACGCTGCAGCAGCTGCTGCAGGTATGCTGCAAAACACCCCGCCCAGTGGCTTCCTGGGGCCCGGCAGCTTTACCGGCAATGCAGGCAGCTTTGTGCCCGGCTCAACAAGCAACCTGCTGCAGTACTCGCCCGCAGCTGCGCAGGTGCACGCGCGTGCGCATGCCATTGCAATGGCGGCGCTGCAGCAGCTGAGCCCGCAGCTGGGCAGCAGCTTCCAAGCGCAGACCGCTGCTGCGCTGCTGGGCACGAGCATGAGCAACAGGGGCGGCGGCAGCGGCAGCTACAACGCCTCAGCAGGTGAGCCCGGGGCTTGGGTGTGTGCCTGCTTGTGTAGGACTTGTACTTTGCTTCTCAGTGCACTTTCTGGCAGCAGGCCGTTGCAGGAGCTGTGTTGCAAGCAGCGCGTCCTGGGTAGGCGTCTTACCCTGCGCTTCTGATGTGGCTGCCGCAGGCCTGAACCTCCTGCAGCAGCACCACCAGCAGCAACAGCAGCAGCAGCAGTACCTCGGCAGCAGCTTCAGCCCTGCGCGCCCACTGCTGCCCTCAGGCCGCACCCCGCTGTCTGCGCAGCAGCAGCTCCTGCGGCAGCAGCAGCAGCAGGCGGGCAGCGGCGACTTTGCCTCGCAGGTCACCGCCATGGCTGCCGGCCCCGCCCCGCCGCCTGCCGCGCGAAGGGGCAGCCTCACAGGCGGCATGGGCCCGCCGCCCCCAGCGGGCTCGTCGGGCATGCGGCAAGGCAGCCTATCGGGTGGCAGCCAGCAAGCAGCAGCAGCCGCAGCCGCGGCGGCGGCGGCGGCAGCGGCAGTGTCGGGCGACCACCTGGGCAGCGGCAGCCTGGCGCATTCCTTCAACCACAACCTCCTGATGTCGCCTGTGAGCCCCGCACACATCAACAACATGGCTGCGGCGCTGGCAGCTGCTCGCCGGCAGCAGCAGCAGCAGCAGCAGCACCAGCACCAGCAGAGTGTAAGCATGGCTGCTTCGGTGAGTGGGGAGACAGCTTGCAGGTGCTGCTGCAGAGCTGCGCCTGGACCACCGAACTGTCATGTTGTTGCTGCCTGGTGTGGGGTGTCTGGTGGTGGTGCGCAAGATGTGCTCAATGCACTGAGACACAGGATGCTACTGTGAACTAGCAAGCAACTCGTACGACTGCATTGCAAGTGCGGTGCTACTGGTGCTGATTGCTTTGGTCTGCTGTCGTGCTGCGTCACTGTCTGTCTGCAGAGTGCACCTCGCAGCGGCAGCCTGCAGCAGCGCTGGCGCGCCTCTACGGAGCAGCAGGCGCCTGCTGGTGCCGCAGCACCTCTCGCCTCGTCTGCAGTTGCAGCTGCAGGCCTACACATGCAGCAATTTGCGCACCAGCAGCAGCAATTTCAGCAGCAGCAGCAGCAGCAGCTGTCGTTCTTCCCACAATACCAGCAGCAACAGCAGCAGCAGCAGCAGCTGTCAGCAAGCTGGCAGCAGAACGCTGCTCTCACTGGGCTGCTGGGTCAGTCCGCATCAGCTGCTTTCGACAGCGGCAGTATGCTGCAGTGGCAGCAGATACAGCAGTATACGAGCAGCAGCAACAGCACCAGGCAGCGGCAGCAGCAGCTGCTGCAGCACTGGCTTACAAGGCTGCTGCGGCTGGTTCCGGCCCGGGCCCTGCGCCTAGCTTGAGTTCTGGTGCGGCTCCAAACAGCCCCAGCGCTGCTGCTGCGCCGACAGAGGTTGCACAGCAAGACTCGTTTGGCGCGGGGCCGCAGCCTCGTGGCATGCGCAACAGCAGCAGCGGCACGCTCGGCCAGCATCATGGCACCACGGCAATGCGCGTGAGCAGCGCTGATGATGTCATGTTTGTGATGGAGGAGTCGGCAGGGCCCAGCGGCAGCGCGACGCCAAGCATGCAGCAGGATGGCTGCGAGCGCACCGCAGCTGGCGCGGCCGCAGCCACTGCCGCAGCCATGCACAGCGGGCAGCAGCAGCAGCAGCAGCAGGCGGCAGCAGCAGGGGTGCCGCAGCTGCCACACCAGCAGTTTGTCAACCCCGAGCTGATTGCGTCTAGTCCTTTAGAGCTGGCGCCGATGGACGAACAGCAGCCGCCGCCGCCGCTGCAGCAGCAGCAGCAGCGGTCCTTGCTGGGTGTTGGCGGCTTGGCACATGGCCAGCCGATGCAGCCGACACTACAGTCAGCGCCAGTGCAGCAGCAGCAGCAGCAGCAGGATGACGATGACCTGGAGCTCCTGGAGGAGGAGGTGATGGACGACGAGCATCCAGGGGATTGGAACCCCCTCTACAGCGACGAGCAGCTGCTGGGGGAGCAGCCATCACCTGTACCCACAGCAGCAGCCCTAGCAGCAATGGGCACGGGGCTGCAGCAGTCGCAACTACTGCAGCAGCAGCAGCAGCAGCCCCGGGCGCCTGAAGTCGTGTGCAGTGGCCCGCTGCAGGCTGGGCTGCGCAGTGCGGGGCTGGTGGCCGACGCCGCAGGCGCTGGTGCTGCTGCGCTGGGCTTGCAGGCGGCGGCTGGCGTGGGGACGCTGCAGGAGGCCGGCAGCCACAGCAGGCGCGGCAGCATGGCGCATGTGCGCGCGATGTCGGTTGAGCTGCCGGGTGCCAGCACCGAGGACGAGATCGAGGCCGAGCTGGTGGCCGCCGGCGTGGGTGTCGGCCGCATGCCTGATGGCAGCCTGCCCAGGCGGCCGGGGAATGCGATGGCAGCCGCAGCAGCAGCTGCTGGTGTGGGTGCGTCGCCCACCGCGGCAGATATGGAGCTGGGTGTGGGGCTGGACCCGCACTGGAGCTTCAGGCAGCCACCAGTACTGCTGCACAACCCGCTGCACGCCCTGCAGCACCAGCAGCAGCATCAGCAACAATAGGTGGCATGGTATGCTGCATGCGCGTGGTGGGAGGGCACTGGCTGGCTGGTCCAGGGGCTGGCATATGGGCTTGCTGGGCCAATGGAGCTGTGGCTGGAGCATCCTCAAGGACGATGCGGAAGGAAGAACGCGGTGAAGAAGCGGGAGGGAACGACGCGACATGCAGGCAGGATGGGTTACAGAACGCCGAACAACAGGACTGCCTGTGTCAGCTTGTGCAGCTTGTGCAGCTATTTTTTGGTCGTTCCTCTCTCTAGTAGGTGCGGTTGCGGCAGGCTTGGCTGCAGAGGCTGCTGTTGGGGTTGTGGGCCAGGAGCAGTCCCTGGCCGGCCGTGCCCTTGCTGCGCACATTGCTGCGTTTGGCTTGTGGGGCCGCGTGTCCGTGCTGCGCCCCTTGCTGCGCGTAGCTTGTGCAGCCACGTTTGCAGGCAGCACTACTGCTGGCTAAACATGCAGGGAATGTTCCGGCCATTGTGCCGAGTGAGATGGTATGTGTCATTCTTGTGTGTCTTGCGCCTGTTTTTGCTGCACGTGTACGTTGTGCGCCATTGCAGTCTTGGCGTCTGGTGGCTCATGGTAGTCGCTACCACGTGCATGCTGCCATGTCCAGCTTTTGTTGCTGATCTGTTGGCCATGTGCCGCGTGTGTTTGCAGCTGCTCCACTTGCATGTGTATTGAGGCTTGTCCTGGGCTTCGGGATGGTTGGTTGGTGTTACAACTGGTGAATGGTAGCTCCTATAGGTGAAAGCACACAGTTGCGCCGGCAGGTCATATCATCATGCTGCAATTGCCAACAGGGTGGTGTTCAAGAACATAGGTAGGCTTCCTCACAGCACCATTGATGCATTTATTGAAGGGCGTCGTGTGAGGCACCACCTTGGCTATGTTACTCCTGGGTACAACATCATTTGGACATGTGTAGCTGGCCTGGCAGCTATCTACAGGCCTTTAGCATAGTCGCATGCACTGCTTGTTTGTGTAGATTTGCTGATAGACTCGTCGTGCTAGCACGCAGTGTTGGCATGCGCTGTTGCGGCACCCATGATAGTAGCGGCTTGTCGTGTCGGTCATTGATGTTGGCAGTTGGGGTGTGGTCTTTGGTGGTAAGGATTCATTGCTTGCAGGACTGCCAGCAGTAGCACTGCAGCAGCAGTCAGTGTTGTTACGATGCTGCTCGCCCTGTGCTTGTGGCGGAAGAGCACGCGTCATCATATCATATGATGCTACTAGCATCATGCTACTAAGACATGCTGCTTTCGATGAGGAAGATGGTTGTTTTGCGATTGCTGGGACCGGCGGTTCTGCCGTGGTCAAATGCACTGAGCCAACAACCAAAACCACCAACACATGTGGAATTACAGCGGTGATGAATTTTGCATTTCTGCCGTGCGGTGCTGCCAGCACCGGTGCTGCAGCACCGGCGGTGCTGCCAGCTCTGACAGTGTCAGAGCACAGGCGGCTTGTAGGCAGACCGCACCTGCCGAGGGCTTCCACCTAGCTAGGCATGGTACCGGTGCTGCAGTATGTGTTGTCTCTGGTCGTGTCTCGCATGTTTTTTTGCTTAGTGCCTGCTTGATGTATGACTGTGGTAGCATGCCATCATGGAATGTGTAGTGGGAGGCGGCAACTGCAGTTGTGCCAATTCCAGATGTCGAGGCAAAAGGGTGTGTATGAGGGCTTATGCTGTTGATATTGATATTGTGGTGATAACACGTTTGATTACATGTTGCAATTGAAGGTCAGTGTCAAATGGTTGTGTGCACAGCCTGTGCCCAATCATGCATAGGGGGGTTTGGTGGTTCTGATTCTTTACTGCTTTGTTTCCCTGCTATGATCACAGTGCTGCTGCTGCTGCTTGATTACCAAATACCAAAATAGGGCCACAGGCTCACCCACGGGCTGTCAATTGAGCTCCAGACTGATCTCGCCTGCCGAGGCTGCCGTGAATGATTTACTGACTTGTAGCACATTCTCCGGGTGGAACGTATAATTTTACTCTTAGAATGGTAGTCGGATCGTACTGCTGTCTAGTGGGGGAAATTAGGTTCAAATCCGGACATGAATTTGAGCCGAGCCCTAAACACTACTGCCCGATGCAAACCTAGTGATCGCTGTTCGACATTTGGTGATACCCATATTTCTGTGTTTGTGGACTGCTTAACTCTTTTGTATTGCAACACTCGACCTCGTTGTGAGCTCGCCCTACCAAAGCAATTCCCAAGCACGACGTCGTCGTGGACGAGTAGCGTCAGTTCATTCCGGACCATTACCGACTGTTTGTCAACTGCTGCGTTTCGCCTCCTGTGGCCTCTCTCCCGGATACCACTGGTAAGCCTTGTGGCTGCTCAAGGAGCAATGCGGCAGCCCTGAGCTGTCAATTTCATCTGTAGCTTTTGCGATTACTTATGCATTTGTTATTAGATCATTTTTTGTTCCTAGACAGCGTTGTTGAGTATCGGAACTGCTTGGGTCTGACATCCATTCCAATGTCGCCTGCAGGCTGCCAGCAACCTCCATTCCGCTCGCTTTAACTTATCATCATCATCATCAATCATTCACGGGCCTCGGCGAACCCAGCAGCGGCTCTCTTGCCCGCAGTGAAACCTGTTGCCCCTCCCCAGCTGCAGCAGCTGCATCCCCAGCAGCCATGATGCAGTCTCGCAAGCGCTCCTTCAACAACAGCGCAGGCGAGTGCCTCGTCATGCAAGGCCCAACCAACAGCGTGGATGTGCTCTGCCACTCCAGCCATGACCAGCAGCACAAGCGCAGCTGCGGGACAGACAGCAACCCAGCACCAGGCCAGTTGCGGCAGGTTGATGTGCAGGCTTTCTTCAACAGCCTGCTGGCTCCCTGCCTGCACAACATGCCATCTCCAGATGCCCTGGCAGCTTACAGCGGCTTGGACGAGACTGGCTGGCAGTCGTTTGCAGAACTTAATGCTCTGATGGGGCAGTGCTTCCACAAGCTGCCTTCCGGCTCCCTGCGTGGCTACCACAGGTGTGTGTCAGTTGGCGTACGAACACTGCAACTGGAGGTGGTGCTGCTGTGTCCTGCAAACCACACATAGCAATATGCTGAACACTGCGACAGTTCCTGCAAGCCGGGTGCTCTTCAAGATTGTCCTGCAAGCAAGCATTGTAGCTGTCAGCCAGGAGACGGGTAATGACATCATGCTGCTGCTGCCTGAGCAGCACAAGCAGTCATCAGGGATTCTGTTTGCGCCGGCTGTCAGGCTCGAAGTGCACCGCACACAATCGCCTTCCAATATAATATCAGTGCAAAGCACGACACATGCTGACCACACTTCTTGCTGCGCCCCACGCTGCTTCTGTCCTGCAGCTTCACCACCCAGGAGCGCTCCAGCCTGTGGCTCAACTATGCAAAGCTTACCAGGTGCCTGCAAGGGCTGCAACAGCCCCAGCCCCAGTAGTCTACAACCCGCGCCACCTGCAGCTGGTACGGTTCCTGCTGGAGTGGGTGATGCCCTCAGCACCTGATGCCTCGCTCACTGAGTACACCATTGAAGTACCAGCCTGGATGGTGGGCTATGCTGCGCGCTGGGGCTGGGGCCAAGGCAGCATCAAGCTGCTGGTGCTGCAGGGGTACCCTCCAGTGGACCCGGGCTGCAGCAGGGTGAACAGCAGCAGGGCGCACTGCTGCCGCTTGTTTGTTCCGATGTCCCTTGCGTAAAGCCAGCAGGCAACAGCAGGTGTGGCGAGGTATCCAGGGGCGCGGCACGCTTCTCCAGCAAGCTGGTGGTGTTGATTCACCCAGCCTGTGATGTGTGCGGCTGATGCCTATATGCATGCATATGCTGTGCCAGGCTGCCTGGGTGTGTCATGCACGGGTGGCTTTGGCAGGGGTTGGTGGTGCAAGGAGCTGCGAGCGCCAGCTGTTTGTAGTATGCAATGCAAAGCACCAGCGGCTGGCTTGTTCCTCTTGATTGTGGTATGTCTGCCGCGTGCGCATCAATGGGGTGCTGTCAGCTGCCCATTGCACGCTGAAGCCCCTTTCTGATCATATCTTGATGTGCGCCCAGCGCTCACCATCTGCTACCACCGCAGTGCAAGGCTGCTGCGAGCACTGAATGGTGACAAGGCTGGCTTTGCTGCGCTGATCTGTGGTCCACTGTGCTTGGCTCATTCCCTTACAATAATACCCCAGCCGGTTGTCTTGGCTGGCTCAGCTCTGTGCGCTTGCAACAGCACGGCGTTGTCTGCGCAGCCACTTGCTGTGCACTGCGCTCCCTTGGCAAGACATACGTCGTGCATCACTGTGACCAAGTTGTGCGCTGTCAACAGTGCACGCGCTGCTGCTGTCACTGAGATGTGACGCGTAGCTGAGCACTGCATGCTTTGTTCTGATGCTGTGCTGCGCCATGTACTGTGGTCCGTCCCCGAGCAGGTCTTGCTCGGCAAACACGCACTGCCTGTGCTGGCAGCCCATGCTGTGCATACCATGTGTTGCAGATGTGCCCTCGGTGGTGAGCATCCCAAAGCTGCTCCTTAGGCAGCAACACATGCTGGGCACGGGTGAGCACAGCACTGTGCTAACCTGACATTTTGTATGGACCAGTTTTGCCTGAGCGGTGCAGGTTAGAAGCCGTATCATTCATTGTTCTTGTCAATGACAGCAGCTCTTTGAGGTAGGCCCAGGCTGCCCCATTTGTACCACAATGTGATTTAGTTTTGGCGCCAATGCAAGCTTTGAGATGGAGGGGCAGAACACCGTGTTATGTTGATTCGCTGAGGGCTACAGGATATGACTCCCATGGGATGCAGACGCAACATGCGACAGTGAGCAAGACTGCTGGCCACCGCAATGCAGCTGGCTATGATGTTTGTGGAGGTGGTCTGGGTAACTTGAACTGGGGGCTGTGCCTGGTACAGCAAATGAAGCTGAGCTTAAAAGCTCCCCCTGTTGTATGCAGGGTTGCATGCTATAGCTGATGGTGACTCGGTAGCTGTGTGGCAGACTATGGCGTGCTGTGTGCTGCACCTGCTCAATATGCATGACTGTGTGTGGAGTTTGTTGAATGGCCAGTGGCAGCACGGGGGCACATGCTGTCACTGGCAGGCTGGCAAGCTGCAGCCAAAACGACCGAAAACTGCTTCGTATTCTGCTGCAGCACGATTTGCCGCTGCACTGAACTTCAGCTTCAATGTTCACGTGCAGGTGCTTTGCCGTGGGTATGCGTAGTCACCAGCATGCATGTCAGCACTTGTTGGCAAACAAGACCTCTTGTTGCTGCGCATTGAGGGCAGTACACATGGCACATGCACAGGTGTCTGAACTTGAAGCTTCAAGGCTCCGTCACTTTGGCTGTGTCAATGATGATCATCGTCAGCATGATGCTGTCACTGCTTTGGTCTGCATGAGCTCTTCAAACTCCAACCCTTCGCAGTTCGACTTTTCTCAGCTGACTAGCAGGTCTGTGTGTGATACTGTCTCTGTGGGACAGGCGTTATTGGGATGCTATTGGGATGCCTTGACTAGGCAACATCATGATGAGCAGGTGCTGCTATCCGTCATGGCTTGCTTGTAGCACAGCCACGCACTGCCATCTTCATCATCATGTCACCCATGCAGACAAAGTGTCGACGCCCTCAGCCCAGCCACGCATTGTGAAACACATTACGGGCAGTGGTTTTGGCAGCACCTGTAGATACCCAAAGATGTTAGTAGTGTACATGTGGCTTTGTCAGTGGTAGAGGTGCCTACAAGTGACAAGAACTTGCATGCAAGTGACAAGAGCCTGCGCAGGTCATGATCAAAGAGAGCGAAGCAGACATGTGGACACGACAGATCTGGCGCGTTGCATGTACATGCGCTGTCTGTTACAGTAATTCGTCCTACAGCACCGCAGCCCTTGTGCACAATGCTTGTACCATGCAGTGCAAGCATGCCATGGCAGCTGTTACACAGCTGCCCATGCTGCTAGCATAACTGAACCGGTTGTGCTGCAAACACTGCACAACTTTAACACCGTTAATGGATATATGTACACGCCAGCAACAGTCCCGGGCCAGCTTTTCATTAGAGGCTGGACCAAGGAGCAAACGGGACCATGGCCGCAGGCCCTGCAGCGCGTTAGATGCTCCACATGCTCATGAGCAACACCATGGATATTGACCTGTACACGCCACCCACAGCAGCACTGTCAGCCACCCGCAGGAGAGCTGCCTGCATCCGTAGGTATGAGCTGAGCAGCCCTAAACATGTCAACTTGGTCAACCTGGCCATGAGTCACTCATGCTGTGTCTACACTATGAAGTGTAGACTCCCTGATCTCCACGGTGGAGACCGCATTGCAGGCAGCCATCAGAACTCAAGTGGCCACGCCCCACCACCCACTTGCAAGCACGCTGCGCTGTACACACTCACTGCACCTGCTGTGTAGTTGCGTGGTTAAGCCAAAATGTTGCCAGTTACTAACTGGTAGTATCAGTAACTGGCGAGGCCAACCTGTCAAAACTCGGACATGCATAAAAGATGCTTCAAACCCGTTTTCTGAGTCTGAGTCAGCGCTACTGTACCCGGTAGAACCAATACTACCCGGTGTGTGACACACCACAATGCCACCTTGGCACACACCCTGCCTAATCTGTGGGCGCATTCTTCCACAGCTGTTGTTTACACAAAGGCCCACCACTTAGCAGAATGCAACGGTCTTCTGAGTGGAGGGCTTTCGCATCACCCCTACCACGCTGCCGCAGAGCAGAGCAGGTCATAACGCTACGTACCAGGACGCAGCCGTGTGCGCCCTGCACAAGCTGTGGCAATGTCACACACTCTCATGGTACATGGGAGGCATGCGATGGCACGCCATGCAGTATGAGGTGCGCTGCTGTCCCCAGAACTTCCCAACAACAGGCTGGAGACACAGTTCGACTCCAAATGGCATTGCAGCTGCTATGGGACAGCAGCACATGGTGCTCCCTGAGCATGGCCTCTGCCAACCATGCGCCCTTGCCCGCAGGCCAAACAGAAAACAGCCAAAGTAACCCACATGAAATATGTGATAGAACAGCTGCCAGCAGCTAGAAGGCAAACCAATACCACTGTACAGGCGCAGTGTGCTTGACTGCAAGGCTGCTGGCACCCAGCACATGTGTCAGAGGTGAACGTCCACCTCACTCTGCTATGTACAAGTCTGATGTTGTCACATCACAGCATCATATTCACATGTGTGCACAGGAACTGCACCCCTCCGTGTGTCACTGGAGGGACGGCACTACTTTATGCGGAGCAAAAAACATTCTTCTGTACAGCAACCTGCGGTACTTCGTCAGCACAGCACACCACCAGCTGCACGAGATGAGTGCGATGCCTGTGAAAGAAGAGGCACGTATGCATGCCAGCATGACTTGCCACAACATGCCTTACGAAAGCACTACCAGCATGGCGGCTATGCTGCACAGCTCAGAGCTGTATGGTGGTCACGCTGCCCTCCTGCATTGCGCCAGTGGTGCATGACCAACAAATGGTTGGTAGCAATGCTGTTGCCTGTGCACGTGTGATGGGTGGAAGCTGGCGGAGCACCTGCCCTTCCTGCTGTCAGACACTCAAAAAGGCTGCCTCAACGGCGCAACTAAATAGTGTGTAGCACATCACCCGCCAACAAAGACACGACAAATAGTTCAAAACGGCAGTCGGCCGAGGGCGGTGTGACAACAGCATCCTGGGGCTAAATTGCTGTTAAGAAATAAGCTGCAACATTCACATCGATGCACTGACACAGCAGGGTCGCCGTGCCACAAACAGCAGCTGTCACAGCATCCTGCAGGTATCATTCACAGCAGTAAGTAGCGCCCCCTTCAACACAATGACCGCAAGCTGCAAAAAAAACGTCCAGCGCTGGCTGGCTAGCCCCGTTTCTGCTGCAACACCTTCGGTAAACGCTAGGCGCCGAACTTGTGGCACAGCATTCCAACAACACTGGCTATCGTTTGACACCATCACATACGCTGCGTCATGCTGCCCCTGCAACGCTGGTGGGTCCTCACTGCTGCCAGGTGCCCTGCTGCAGCAGCGTCGCCATTCGGCGCCTGTATGCAATCATGCGGTGGCCCGGAAACAAACCTCCCAGCTGCTTCAGGTCCAGCTCCTCCCCATTCCTGGGGTAGCTCTTCAGGGGCCTGTCCACGGGCTGCAAGCCAGCGCCGGTCAGGACGTACTGCTGGCCCAGCGGGTGGCTGACCGGCAGTGCAGCCTTGCCTGCTAGGTGCATGGCCGCAAGCGCAACAGGAGCTGCCAGCGCGACTGGCAGTGCACTCAGCAAGGACAGCTGCGGGGCTGACAGCAACTGAGGGGCCGCCAGTGCTGCACTGCAGCGCACACCACATGCCCAGGCGCCCGTCACAAATGCCGTCATGCCTGCTGTCGCTAAGCTGACCTGAGACCAGCTCCTGCTGCCCTTGCTGCTAGGGGAGGTGCGGCCGGGTGTGCTGCTGCTGCTGCTGATGCTGCTGTTGACATTACCACCCTGCAGCTGGCTGCCCGCAGCCATCCACTGACTGGCAGCCGCAGATGCAGCTAGCAGCGTTGCCTCCAGGCCACGTGTGAAAGCAGCCAAGCTGCCATTGTTGCTGGCTGCTGCTGCTGCTGCTATTTGAGGCTGCTGAAAGGCTCGACAGGCTGCCACTGCTTGCGCTGAGTGTCATACTTGCCTCACTCAAGCTGCGGTTCAGCTGCGCCTTGCGCTGTGTTCGCTGTCGCTGCACAGCGCTGCGTGCCGCTGCCAGCCAGCTGCTCAGCTCTGCACTGCCGCCACCCGACTCTAGCTCACACGTGCCAGCAGCCCCTGCTGCTGCATGCACATGTACTGGCTGGGCTGCCTGCCCTGCTTTTGCTGTGGGCAAGCTTCGTACTCCCACCCTGCAGCTGCCGTGTGCAGCGCCAGGGCTTGCTGCTGAGCATTGTACGAGGTGAGGTCGGCTAGGCTGTCCCAGGAGCTGCTGCGGCTGGGCAAACTGGCAACACTGCTGCTGCTGTCAGACCTGTGCATGCCTGCCATGATGCGGCTGCTGGCCTCACTGCTGCTGCTGCTGCTACTGCTGCTGCTATGTGCAATGACCTTGACATACTGTTGATGGTGCTGCTGTTTGTTGAGCTGGTTGCTGCTGGGGCCTTGAGCAGCAAGTTCACGAAAGGCACGACAGGGTCCTCTGCGCTCACGGCAGCGGCACCAGCAGCAGATGCAGCAGCGCAGTTGGTCAGTGCCAACATGATGCAGCTGCTGAGGGTGACACATGCAGTCCATTGCGCAGGACTACACGGCTGCATGCCAGCAGGCTCGCCAGTTTACTGCAGCTGCAGCTACCGATGCTGATGGTGTAGTGTGGAAGGTGCAAAGTATGCCATTTCACACTTGATACATGGAAGCAATGCACCTGAAGTCTTAGCAGCCACCAGTACGGCCGCCCTACCTGGCAGGATGATGTTGGTGATGAACTGGTCCCAGCCAGCAGCAGCGACCTCCTGCAGCAGATCGGCATTGGCCACTGCTGGCGTTGCGAAGCTGATGCAGCGGATGCGCGGGTCAGGCCCTGCCTGCTGCTGCTTCAGTGCCAGGCCACGCAGCAGCCTCACCGCCGTGAGCGTGGCGACCGCCCCGCCCAGGCTGTGGCCCGTCAGCACGAGGCGCTTGCCTGCTGCGGCGGCTGCAGCATGCAGCGCGTCGATGGACATGGCCGCGTGATTGGCACGGCGGATGAAGCCGCCATGTGCGCGAGCGCGCCTGTTGCCGCTGCTGCTGCTGTCCAAGCTGCTGCTGCTGCTGCTGCTTGTGAGGTGGTGGTGGTGGTGGTGCTGCTGCTGCTTGTGGTGCCAGAGGGGCCCGTGGAAGAACGCCAGATTGGCCAGCCAGTCAGTTGGTGTCCTCGTGCCCTGAAACGCCACATAGATGGCAGCATCTGACTCGCCGACCAGGTATCTGCAGGAAGGAGGGCAGGCAGCAACAGCACCAAGGCATCAAAGGTGGTATGTTGCAGTCCACGTACCGCTGCAGTGCTCCTTCTGTTGTATGACTGCAAGTGATTGCAATATTAGCCGTTGCTGCAAAATTGCAGCCATGCAGGTGTTAAGATAGCTGTGGCCTCGTTTGTACTACTCACCTCTGCCCGCCCGTCTTGTGGTGGCTGATGTTCGGCAGGCTGGCACCTAGCTCTGACTCCAGGGCTGTGATGTGGGCAGCGAAGTTTTTATCTGTGTGACGCTCAGCTGCTCGATAGACCAGCTCACTCAACAGCGTTGCATAGCGAACGTCCTGAACAAGAGCCAAGACGAATCAGGATCCGGGAAGCAGCAGCAAGGCAGAAATCAATGACCCCATGTATAAGACAAGGAGCTGTGTATGTATTGTTGAATGTGCTAATGGGTTGATAAATGCACTAAAAAACTTGGGGATGGCTGAATGGCACTGCACCTGAGGTGACGGAGCGGAACTAAGCAGCGTTCCTTTTGACCATCCCACCCCAAGCAACGGTCACACATCTTTTAAAAAATTCATTGCAGCTAAAATGAAATTTTGATCAAATGTACTGCAGCGCACCTCTGTCTGCATGGACATGGTTAACTCTTGATGCGTGTGTTGTCTTTGCTGCTGTTGTTCTACCATCAGCAAAGCTGATCGTGCTAGCGTAATTTGTCTCTCAATAACTTGTCTCTCACTAACTATGGCGTCGATGTGTCGCAAGCGAGGGGCCGTGGCAGCATGTCTGCTGAGCCTGCGCAAAACGAGCCGGATGGCAGCAGCAAAGGTGATTAATGTTCAGGCAGAGCTGCCAAAAGCATTTCAATGCAACCTCTTATGTATGTAAAGGAATGACTGACCAACGTCGGGACGCTAAGGAATGCCGTATCAAACAAGGAACGCATGTCACGTTCCAAAAGTTCACACATGGCCAGATGCAGCACGCACATGACAAGACAGTCAAAAAGCTTTAAACCTGTCTAAATGATTTTTATTCACTCACCCTCCGTGTTGTGCTGCCATCCCAAGGTGATGAAGGCGTCCCATAGCTGCTGGACAAGACTTGCTCTGCGCCAGGATGTGGGTAGCTCTTCGCGTGTTGTTAAATCTTAAAGTCTTATACGTTCCATTTACTGTGCTGGCTATGCATGCTCTGCGCATGCTGCAAGTCAACCTTGAGGGCTGGCGCGCCAATATGTCTGGATTCAGAACGGGACCCGCCTAGGGTTGCGGCACGCATTATTCAAATAAAGCAGCTAAATGCATACAACATAAAGCTTTCTGCTGTTGCTGAAGGCGTGTCTGGCACTGGCAGCATACTGTGCAACACGCTTTGAGGTGTCTCCCTAGGTGTATTAGCAGCAGTTGCGGGCATGTGGATTGAGCAGCACACTAACACGTCATTAACCCGTCAAATTTTATCGCTGACCATCGTGGAAGCGGAAAACACGGATTGCCTAGCGTCAACAACAATGCGTTGGCACTTGAACAGAACGCAACAATGTCTGTAATGAAGCTGTTTATCGCGTGTGACGTTCACGTATGCACATAGTTACAGTTTCCAATGGATTGGTTTATGCAAGCCAACGCTCTGTGTGCACTGTTTAAGATCTGAGTCAGAACCTCAGCAGTGTGGTGCAGCTTGCACAGGCGAAGGAACTCCCTGTGCAGAACTCCAATGCTTTCACATACACTTGTGCTGCTGCTCCACCACCTGCCCTGTCAAAAAGCCTTTGTGTAGGGACTGTGCTCATCATCATCAGTGACGGACTCCAATGCAATGCCAGTGACTCCAACCCACTGAGAGGCCTTTGATGACCTGTGCATGCGCCTGCAATCCCATTGTTATCACAATCTGCAGCCTAGCTGCTGCAAAGGAACAACCCCAGCGCATTGTATGCATGCTCTAGACTGTTTCAGCCACTAGGTTGCATGATCAAAGCTGTTGATAACATCAGCAAGTAACACTATTGGCTGATATGGTCAACCTTATCAAGCAGCACCATGCCAACATGTCAGCGCGCTGTATTTACCTTCAATGGCGCAGTCATCCTGTCAGCACGCGGGGCTCATGCAGGCCGCACTCAAGCGGGCCGGCGTGAGCAGCTGAGCGCCGGCCTGGTGCTGTCTAACCAGTATGCTGTGCTCGAGCCTGATGCTGAGTTGTCTCAGGCCGCATTACCGGGTGACGACTACGCCGCTGAGGGCTACACGGAGGATGAGGAGGATGAGCTTGTGCCTGCATCCGAGGACGAGGAACAGCAGCCCGCAGGCACTGAGCAGGCAGCACCTGCTCGGCGCAGCACAGGTCAGCAGCAGGGCTGCAGGCACAGCCAACGCTCCAACAACACCAGGCCCAGCCGCAGGACCCTGCAGCATCGCCGCCACCGCCCCAACAGGACACCGGTGCAGCCAGGTAGCAGTGGATTGGTGTGCGGCGTCCTCAATGTGAACAACATGCCCAAGGCAGGTCAAAGCCTGGTGGAAGTTTGCCAATTACTCAAAGATCTGCGCTGCGACATCATGGGCTTTGTGGAAACCAAGGAGGCGCCAGGGAAGCTGCGGCCTGCCGATCTCATTCCGGGCTACACATACATCAGTAAGGCCAGGCCTCTTGGGGAGTATGGGTGTGCCAGTGGTGGTGTTGCGGTTGCTGTGCATGCCGCTGTTGCCAATGCTGTGAAAGTGTTTGCTTTTGCTGATCAGCAATACGAGGATGCACTGTGGCTAGTGATGCCAGGGCAGAATGGTGCTCCTAAGCTGTTTATTGGAGTGGTGTATATGCCTGATATGAACAAGCATGCGCCAGTGAGGAGGGCTGCTTACTCAGCGCTGCAGGAGGACCTCGCATACCTGTCGAGCAGAGGCTCTGTGTTGATCATGGGTGACTTCAACGCCAGGGTCGGGCAAGGTGCAAGCCCCACAGATCGCATTGGCATGCATGGCGAAACAACCACAAACAACAATGGCGAACTCCTTCTCTCGCTGCTCAATGCCGTCAATCTCTACTCGCTGAATGCCCGCACAGCACCCACCTCTCCCCACCAGCACATCACATGTGACAGGTCCCACAGGGGCACCGCGCGGAGGTCCCTCAATGACTACATCATTGCGTCTGCTGACATTGCTATGCCGTGCCAAGCTGCCGCCAGGCCAACAGCCAAGGTTGGGCCATACACAGTGGGTTCTACTGACCACCTGCCAGTGTCTGCTTGCATTCAAAGGCCTGTGGCACGTCGCCCTGCAAAACAGGTCAAGCTGCGCCTCAATGCACAGCCGAATGATTTCAAAATGCGCAATGGGGAGCAATCGGCCGAACTTGAGGCGTACCAGGAGGCCCTGGCACAGCTGGGCGCTGCTTATACGTCCACTATTACCGTGCTACAACAGCAGGTTTCTGCAGCTCAACTTCCGGCCAATGCTGCAGTACAACAAGCACATGCGCAGCTGCTGGGAGCGCTTCGTCAGGCGGTCAATGCCAGTTTTGGGTTTAAAAGGGTCTGGGTTGGCAAGTCCTTCCCGTGGTGGACACAGGAGCTGACAAATGCTGTGCAGGCCAGGGTGCAGGCCTTTACACAGTACAGGGAGTCCGGCCTTGTTGCAGACTGGGATGCATTTGATCAGCAGCGCAAGGCTACTGCACAGCTTATCAAAGCAGCTGAGAAGCAGCACAAACAGCGATGCGAGCATGCAATCACTGCAGCGTACAGAGACCGCTTAAATGATGACAGCACGCTTGGGGAGAAGGATATGTGGCAGCTTGTGCGTCGCCTGTGCCCTAAGCATGTCAGCGAGGCCGTGTACAGTGTCATGCAGCACCCCTCAGGACAGACGGCTTCAACCCCTGCAGAAAAAGCAGATGCATTCAAATGCCACTATCAGCGTGTTGGTAGCCATGCAGCGTTTGCCGCCGCAAACCCCCAGTTCGACCCAGCGCACATGACACAGGTTGCCGCCAATGTACAGCAGTACCTTCATGACTCAACCGCACCTCATGCTGCCCCACCCTGCCCGCTGGACTTGCCCATCACTGCCGCCGAGGTTTCTGCATGCTTGCAGCGTCTACGCACAGGCAAAGCTGGCAACCCTGCAGAGGAAGGCATTGTCAACGAGCTTTTGAAGTACGGAGGCAACACAGTTGCAGACATGCTGCTGCAGTACTGCAGCCTCATGTGGCAGCTTGAGCAGGTACATCAGGTGCCGGGGACAGTCGTCAGCATGCCTAAGAAGGGCGATCTGACAGAGCCAGGCAACCACCGCGGCATCACCCTGCTCAGCGTGCTCTATAAGTTCTACACCAGCGTCCTCAATCAGCGCCTTATCAAGTTTGCAGAGGGCGAACAGCAGGAGCAGCAGCAGCAAACACAAGCACAGCAGCAGCAGCAGCAGCAGCAGCAGCAGCAGCAGCAGCAGCAAGGCCAGCATTCAGCACAACAGCAGCAGCAGCAGCAGCAGCAGCCACGCGCAACTGCTGCTACAGCAGCAGCGGCGCCGCTGCTGCACGAGAGTCAGAACGGATTCCGCCCCAAGCGCAGTTGTGCTGACCATCAAAGCGTGCTCAGCGAGGTCCTTAATGGCAGGAAAGCTGAGGGAAAGGAGTCATATGTGTTGTTTGTTGACACCTTCAAGGCATTCCCTACGGTCTGGCTTGATGGCTTGTTCCAGAAGCTGTGGGACAAGGGTGTGCGTGGCAAGATGTTCCGTGTCTTGTACAACTTGTATCAGGGCGCGCAGCGTGTGGTGTCTCATGAGGGTTGCACCACGGATAGGTTCACCTGCGACCTTGGCCTGCATGAGGGTGATGTTATTTCGCCCACACTGTACCTGTTGTTTATCGACGACTTGCTGCGTGACGTGCATGCAAAGCACCCTGGCGTTACCCTCATGGGCCCTCGTGACGAACCTGCAGGCCAAGTTGTGGCAGCCATGCAGGCTGATGACTTTGTTGCTGTCTGCGGGTCTCTGTCTGAAGTTCAGGCTGTGGCTGCAACTGTTTACAATTACAGTTGCCAGTGGCGCTTCAAGCTCCACAGCTTGAAGTCTGCCGTCATGCATGTGCTGCCAGCAAGACAGACCAGCCAGCTGGTCGACTCCGGCATTGTTTGGAACAATGTCCCTGTGCCTGTTGTATCGGAGTACTGCTATCTTGGCCTGTGGTTCAACAATACCTGTACATGGACCACACATTTTGAGAAGATGCTGGCTAAGGTGCAACGTGTGAAGGGTGCGCTCATGCCAATATGGAAGAGCCGCAGCATCAGTGTGGAGGTTAAACGCATACTGTTGCTGACGTGTGTCCGTCCCATTGTCGAATATGGCAGTGAGGTTTGGTTTCCGTCCACAGCTAGGCAACTGCAGCTGATTGACAAAGTGCAGACAGACATCATCAAATGCGCAATGCGCTGTGGCAAGGAGCGCCCATGCTCTTCAGCTCTCTTGGCAGAATGGGGTGTGAAACCGTTGCATATGTGGCTTCATCAGAGGGCTTTGGAGTACTACTACAGGATTCAGCGTATGCAGGGCGTTCGGCTGCCAAATCAAGTGTTTACAGCTGAGTGGAGGCGTCCTAGTGGTGCTGTGGCGGTGACACCGTGGCACAAGTATGTGCAGAGCCTGCTGTGCAAGTATGGTGTGAATGTTGTGACCGCGGAAGGCAGAGCCAGTGCGTGCAAGAGCCATGTCAACAAGCAGGTCAAGACACTACATGCTGAAAGGATTGCATGTGAAACGTTGGAACATTCCACTCTGAGTCGGTATGTGGCTCATGTGCATCCCTCTCATGTTGATGCTATGGGTTTCAGGAGGCCTAGGCCGTACTTGCGTTCAGTGGCAATTCCACGTGGTATTGAGTTGCTGTTGCGTGTTCGTATGGGTTGTCTGTGTGTACATGAGCGTACTAGTCAGTTTGGCGGTCGCAGAGCTAACTCCACTTCAGGATGTCCTTGTTGTGGTGCAGAAGTCGAGTCTTTGTCACACTTCATGTTTGATTGCCCTGCTACTTCTGCTCAGAGGGATGATATGTTTGCTGAGATCAGATCCCTGCCTGGTTGCGCTGAAAAGTTGCGCAGCGTTTTGTCCATGGCTGATTCGTCAATCAAGGTGTTGCGTTTTGTATCTGATGATATTTGGGGCAGTTCTGGAAGATGTCTGATGGTGTCACCGTGTATTGCTGCTTTTCTTGTCAAGTCTTGGGATGTGCGCAATGCATGCAAACATTCTGGAGCAGTGCTCCCTCCTCTTTCCGCCCCGGTGGGGCGCGGGGTCGATGGCGCTGATGCTATGGCTTGAATGGGTAATATGATGATGATGATGATGAGCATGATGTTTCTCCCACGTACACTATATGTCAAAGGTACGCACCACGTCCTGCAGAGCAGGCTCAGCCACCCAGTGGCATGAGCAGTGCCTGCACAGCGGTAACGGTACAGCCAAAGCACGCTACCAACTGTACAAACGCTGCGACAAACTCGTAAAGCGAGAACTACATGGTCAGCTCTAAACCCGTTCTCAGCAAAGTGCAGCACAGTTTCTGGCAACCCACAGGCCAGAAGCCCGAAGCAGCATGCAAGTAAGCATTGGTTGCACTGGGCCATGTGCGGCATGCTGCCACGGCTCCAAGTACTACTAGTACTGCTAGTAGCAGTGTGAGCGGCACTCAAGGGGAGGCAGGGAAGGGGGAGAGCGCAGCTGTGCCACCACACTGCTTTGCATTGCTGGCACAGCAACAACCAACATGACGGCTTTGTGAAACCGCCGACGCAGCAGTCATGCTGCCAGAGTGCAGCAGCAGCAGCAGTTGACGTGCGGCTTTGAACAACCCTCTGCACGTTGCACCAAGCTGCGGCCCCTGCAGGACCCTCCACACTCAACAGCAGCACGCTAGCACCGCAACCTCAGCAACAACCGATACCACTGTGCCACAGCTCCGGCCCAAGGCTGGCGTGCCACAACCTGGGTGGTCCAAGCCATCCCGTGCCAGTCCAGCATATGCATGATGTTGCATTAGTTTGAATGTAGAATACGCTACAAGTGTCGCATCCACAATTCACACCTTGTCAATCAGTGTTGCAACAGGTCCACATACCAGTACGCAAGCTTCAGCCGCTGCCACAGCTTGCCACCCTGCAGTCAGGCTGAGGGCAGAGGAGCACCCTGCACAGTAGCTGTGCTGAGCTAGCAGTTCACAATGCAGCCGCTGAACGACCACAAAGCGACTGCAAGGGCCTTGTCTTGATGCCTGATAACAAACATGACAACAGACGGTGCATCGCCACAATGCCATTTGCGGTGCGGCTTTGACAGGCAGCCAACTCTGCCTAAAAAAAACACAACTCAGCAAGTGCACAAGGGCAGCAGGTTCCGGCAAATATGGAGTGACTGATCAAGCAACATGGTCGAGTTGAGCACCCTACCAAGCATCACTGCAGTGATGACATGCCTTTGCAGTATGCAGACTAGCATGTATGCAGCGCGGACACACCCACTTTGCGCCTGACCTGTGCATCAAGAGTCACACGCTGCAAAGCAGCAGCGTGATGGTCGCTGTCCCAACACACTCCAGCGAGCAGCTGCTGAAGCACATGACGAGCCAGGCAAGTGGGCAGTGCCTGCCAGCTGCGCAAGACATGCCAAGTTAGGCATGCACATGCGGCTGGCTGGATGTCATCAGCCAGATTCTTGGCAACCTACACAGTTTGCGCAACCACAACAAGATGGTAAACCGCAATTACAGCTGGATGTGACAGGAAGGCAAGCTGATAACCAGTCATCCGTCCTGTTTGAGTGTGATCAAACTGCCACACTCCATATAGGCTGGCGAGCGGTCAGTCTGCTCAAGTTGTTCCCATCAAGCAACGATCAATATCTGATGCAGCACATGTCTGGGAGCGCTGCCGCCATGGCTCAAACAGCAACAATCTCAGCGCAAGCTCATGACCGTCGGCCAAATAAGCACGCGTTGTGACGCCTGGTCCTGGCACTGCACGCTGTTGCAAGGCAGCTGCTCTCCACACACAACAGAAACCTACAATCAGAGAGTGCTCGATTGGTTGCGTTTGGGTGCAGCTTGCTTGCGGCCAGATCATGCACACCTTGCATGCAACATTCACCTCACCTCACGCACTGAAGCAGGATGCAGGTGCACATGGCCAGCAAGACACGTGTGCTGTTCGCTGCGCTTGCCAGCACTCCACCAAGGAGCCACAAGCTGAGCCGCACGCGACCAAAACCTGGCGCCCTGTTGACTGTGTTGTGCCGCAACCATGGTTCTGTGCACAAATGCAGCAATGCCAATGCTGTGTGTCCTGGCTCACAAAATGACACCCCTGCATGGACTGGATTTAACAACTTGACATAAGCTACTCAAGAATTTAGGCTGACAAAGTGACGTTGTGACTAATCAACAGCAGTGCTCCCCTTGCACAGGGGCATCAAGTGTACACTCCCGCTAGTCAAATTAATCACTGGTCGAACAACACCACCCACAACAACAAGCAACAGAGCATACATGGTGCAATGTATTCTATGTGTAACTCCTGCAAATATTCGCGTCAAAGAATGTCTGATAGGTACAAGAGGTTCAGTGCTTGACTGGCAAGGTTGGGAGGCCCTCGCCCATCCAGTCAGATCTGATCAAACAAACACACGCCATGCCACCCATGCCCACACGGCCACAGCCACCATTCCGCAGTGCCTGCCACACGCGTTGCAGGGAAGAGCACAAAACAGCAGCCCCAACCATTTCCAAGAGCCTACAGCAAGTGCCGGAGCCCCCAGCGCTCAACACCATGCTGGTGCACCTCTTTGCGTGCATGCACAGACCGCATGCTCTTGTGCGCCCGCCTCATGCCGCCTAGCAGGAGTAAACACACACAAAAAGTACCAGGGCGGGCGTGATAGCAGGGAAGCAAGCCTGCTGCCGCTGCCGGCTGAGCAGCGAGCTGCAAGCTCGACAGCGCATATCTAAACCTGCCCTGTCCACCACACGTCATGCATGACAGGACCACGGCACACGCCTTCGAGTCTTGCATCACACCCAGCCCTGCACTGCCACCACCTAGGCCTGCAGCAGCTGGTGACACAAGACTCCTGCCAACGTTGATTGCAACACACATTCCGCACTGCCTGACTCGCCAGTGGCAGCAGGTTGGGGGCCAAACTGGAACATGGACGCCACAGGCGGGGCATGCAGTCCACGCAACTGTGGCAACAGCTTGCTGTGCCCCAGCAATGCCCCAGCAGCGCTATTCCTAGCCTGCAACAGAGACGAGCGCATCCTGTGGTGCATGCATGGACTGAATACAATCCCTCGACAGCATCCTGGAGGCAGCACGTGAGCATTCCAACACACCCGGTACAGCACTGAACCATCAGGCAGCACTGCTGCCTGCTGACAGTCACATGCATGCAGGGGGCAAAACAGGCATCGTTCCCAGCAGTGGCAGCAAAGCACATGGCCTAGGCCAGGCCTGCAAGCACCTGCAGCGCTCTACCGCTGCAACAGAGGCGCGTGCTCGCAGCCTATGCTGCCCTCCATCCGTCACAAGCCATGGTGTAGCAGCTGCCTGCTGCTGCCCGCAGCAGCACCACCACCCAGCGGCTACACCCCAGCCTCTGCTGCAACAGCACCAGCATCGACAACAAGCTGCTGCGAATCAGGAGCAAAAGCAGCAGCTAAGGTCTGCACTGCTGCAGCAGCAGCGTCCCCCATCTCTGTATCGCAGCCATCCAGCAGGCACCCGTCACCATCTGCACCACTGGCCTCTAGCACTGCCTGCAGCATGCTGCCATCATCCTCTGCTTCACCACCAACAGCTTCATACTCACATACTTGGACGTCCCCGCAACCACCTGCAGCAGCAGCAGCAGCATATCCAGCAGCCATCTGCGCTGCAGCTGCTTCGCTGCCTTCGGGCGCCACATACATGGGCAGCGGCCCGCTCGCGACCTTCCTCAAACTGTTAAACTTCAGGAAAGAGCGGCAGGACTTGCTTCCTGCCATCTTCAGGCTGTCATTGGCAGCAGCAGACGCCGCCCAGGCAACTGCATCATCCTCGCCAGGCTCTGTTTGCAGCAGCGTTGCAAAGCTTGAGGGCTCTGGCACCTCCCTGCAGGCCCTCTTCATTGGGCTCATCGCTTCACCAGTTACCTGTGCAAACACTGCTGCACTTGCGGCAGCAACCCCGAAAGGCCCTGAGCATGGCTGGCTGCGCTTCAGAGGGCTGGAGCAAGCTGCCGTGCCTGTGCAGGGCTGATGCTGCTGCTGCAGGCCAGCAACCAGGCTACCAGGCGCAGAGGACGCCGGCTGCTGGTGCTGCTTCACTGACCCTGCAGGACTAGCAACAGCAGCAGCGCCTGGGTCGCTTGCAGCTGGGGATGCCTGGCGGGCCTGCTGCACGGCAAAGGCATGGGGGCTGCCACTGCCTGCAGCCACGCCGGCAAGCGCCTGCTGCTGCTGCTGCTGCTGCTGCTGCTGCTGGAAGCTCACAGGCGGCTGCATGGCGGCCATGGCGTTGTTGCTGCTCCCTGGCAGTGGCATCACCTGTGGCATGCAGCCATGGCCAAAGGCTGAAGCCATGCCACCATTGTCATACACCTGCTGCTGCTGCTGCTGCTCCTGCTGCAAGGCAGGCTGTATGCCGTACCCATCACACACTGGTGCCAATGACATTGGAACCAGCATAGGCACCGACATAGGCATGCAGTTTGCCGGCATGGGAGCTGCCTCGGTTGCACCAAGCTGCTGCTGCTGCTGCAGCTGCTGCGGATGCATCCCTGCACTGCCCAACCCAGCTTGTCCCACATACGCCAGCATGCTCCCCTGCACGCCGTATGGCATTCCAACCGCGTCCAGCCCAGCAGCGGCTGCATCGATGGCTGGGCTTGTTGCAGACAGCCTGCTGGGCCCATGGCGCTGCTTGCCGCCGCCCTGCTGCCCGCACACACTGCCAGCGCCACGAGGCGAATAGGTGACTCCTGCATTGCTCGCCCCACACTGTCCTGCACCTGGCATCATCATCATCATCTGCTGCTGCTGCTGTGGCCGTATCATCATCATCATGCCAGCGCTGCTGCAGCTGCTCAGCGGCGGTACAGGGCTGCACGATGTGCTGCCGCCACAGCCGCCCGCTGTACTGCCGCCCCGTGCCAGCAGAGCCTGCTGTTCACGGTCCCTGATCAGTGCCATCAGCTGCTGCTGCTGCTCTGGTTGCAGCTGCAGCGACAGCAGAACATGCCGCACATGCTCCTGCCAGGCTGGCTTCTCTGCGTCCGACTTGGGGGGCAGCGGGAAGTGCTGCAGCAGGCCAGACAGCTGCAGCAGCTGCTGCTGCTGCTGCTGCAGGCCAGCTCCCCTGCTGGTTGGAGTCGGCATGCTGTGCTGCACCTGCAGCATCTGGCTGTAGGGCGGCTGGCTGTACTGCCCCACCTGCTGCTGCTGCTGCTGCTGCTGGGTGGTGCCGCCATAGTACTGGACCTGCACACGCGGCAGCTGCTGGTGCTGCAGATGCTGCTGATCCTGCTGCAGTGTTGCCTCCATGATGCTCATGTGCTGCTGCTGCTGCTCCCCAGAGGAGCCAGGCCTGCTGCGGCTGGCCCCTGCCAATGCCTGATCCATGAGCATCTCCATCAGCGGATCAGACACCAGATCATCTGTGAGGGGAATGTACGTGCCCTGGTCATGATGCTGCTGCTGCTGCTGCTGTGACGCCTCATGTACAACCTGGCCCTGGCTGCGTGCCAGCGCATCTGGTGCACTCTGCTCCTGCCAGCCTGCCAGCTGCTGCTGCTGCTGCTGGTCATCTGCTGCTGCAGGCCCCTCATGCATTGGGGAGCCCATTGCAAGCAGCGAGCAGAGCTGACTGCTCAGTGCAGCTGTTGGCGACGCATCTGCAGACGCAGCGTCCCGGGCCAGCAACAAGCTTGCTGCTGCACTGGACGGCCCACCAGCAACAGCACCAACTGCTGGTGAGCCGGCTTGCTTGTCGGCAGCGCTGCTCACGTTGGCGCGCTGCAGCTGCGGGTATGCATTGCAGCTAGGAGAAGCGGCGTAGCTGCTGTACCCGCTGCTGTTGGGGTAACAGCCCTCATCCCTCATCTGTCGCAGGTTCTCAGGCTTGGGTTCACACTCCAGCCACCGGGATGGCATGCTTACGTCCCCTGTCGTAGCTCCAGCGCCTGCTGGTGCACTGTGGGTGCCATCTGCACCCCTCCAGTCTGCTGCTGCTCCTGCTGCTGCTGCTGCTGCCTGCTGCTTGACACGCAGTGGTGGCAAGTCCCGCAGCATATGCTCAAAGTTGCATCCTGCTGTACCATCTGTGCTGTGGGGAGCGCTGCTGCTCAGCATCTGGTCGGACTGCTGCTGATGCTGCTGGTTGTCTGCAAAGTGCTGCAGGGCAGGAGCCCACGTGGCTGGCGCAGCAACTACTGCTGAGGCGGCATTGCCAGCAATGGGTCCTGGGTAGCCGGTGCTGCACATACGCAGCTGGCACCTGCTGTCTCCGTCAGCACCTGCAGCAGCGCCGTAGCAGTGCTGGCTCACCTCCACAGCCACCCAGCCATCACCAGCCTGCTGATATTGCTGCTGCTGCTGCTGCTGCGCATACTGCTGCCCCTGCTGCTGCTGGCATGCAATATGCTGCCAGTTGTCGGCAGCCTGCTGCTGCAGCTCCTGCTGGTGCCCGCACTGCAAGCTGGCTGGCTGCAGCTGCTGCTGCTGCTGCTGCTGCTGCTGCTGCCAGCCTTCATTGCCGCCTTGGCTGATAGCTATCGCCATGCCATTAGCAGCTGCAGCATTCACCACTGCTGCCAGCCGCATACCGGCAGCTACATCCAGAGGCAGCGACTGCTGCTTGCTGCTGCTTGGCGATGCAGATGACGCGCCCATGTCACTAACCACAGTAGGGCTGTCACTTGCCACTGCCGGCTGCCCCATAAGGTTGTACATGCCGCAAGGGGTTGCGGGTTCCATACCCAGCAGCTTGCCGCCTTGGCCCCGCTGCTGCTGCAGGCTGTATGCTGCCGCTGCGCTTCCCGGGCGAGCGCCCCCCGCCATGCTGCTGCCTGACGGCGGCCGTGCATGCTGCTGCTTGGCATGCAGCAGCTCCTCAGCCTGCAGGTGGCAGGCAGCAACAGCAGCAGCGCCAGCCAGCAACTGATGAGCCAGCACCTCGATGCGGCCTTGCGCTGCGTTGCGCACGTCGGAGCCTACCGCCACAGGGGTGCACGCATGACACACGACACGCTGCACGCTGCACGAGACCGCCTGCCACGTTGCATACCTTCTTGCGCAACCTGCTGCCTGCATTTGCTGCGTTGCGGCACAGCGCCCTCACCTGAACGAGCGGCTGCGCAGGCGTGCTGATGGTTGTGCTGCCGGATGGCGCCAGCGGCGCCCGCTCACTCAACGCGCTCGCCTGCAGGCCATCCCCGCTGTAGCTGCTGCGGCTGCGTGCAGCTACAGCTGCCATTGCTGTGCGCATGCACAGCACACCGCCTGGCACCTGATCATCCCTGCGGGCGGCAGCGTGCTCTGCAGCGGCCGCTGTGTCTGTTGGCTGCTTGGCGTTTGCAGGGTCAGGCATGACCTGCGCACGCAGCAGCAGCAGCAGCAGCAGCAGGCGTGCACAGAGAGACTCAGTGCTGTTGGCGGGTGCATGCAGTACTTGAAGCAGACAACAGGGCACACCAACCCAGCCTTCTGGAGCTGCTGACCGCCGGCTTCAGGAGCAGTTGTTGCTGCGTCCACTGCAGGCTGTGCCGGGTGGTGTGCCTGCAGGCGATGGACTGGCTGTTTCGCAGCATGTCCAGCACGCACTAGACACCCCTGCAGTGGCTACTGTGTGCTGCGGTGTGCTGCTGCTGCGGGGTGGCTCACTTCAGTGATGAGTTTGGCCGAGTCGGGCACGTGCGCAAGTGATCGCAGCTGCTTCAGCAGGTCAGGGTCCAGGGAGTTGCTGAACCCTGGCGTGGCGTAAGCCCAGGAGGTGCCCTTGTCATTTGTAATGAACATGAACACCTGGCAGCAGCAGCAGCAGCAGCAGCGGTGGCAGCCAGCACGGCAGTGCAGCCAGCACGGCAGTGCACGCCGCCGGCCAGGCAGGCAGGAGGTGTCATGCAGCTGCTGGTGCAGATAGTTGTTACACGCATCGCGCAGGCATGCTGGGCTGCAAGCAGGTCACTGACGTGGGCTGCGCAACTTTGGCGATTAGGGCTTGAAGTGCAAGCAAACCACTCATGCTCTGCGGTCTGCAAGCAATTACCTCTGGTGCTCTGCATGCTTTTCCTGCAAGCTACTCCTGCGCTGTGCACCAGCACCAGCACCACAAACTGCCTACCTTGGCGTCTGTCAGCGCGTTCAGCTGGTATGCTTTCAACACCAACCCCTTCTTGCGCTTGCTGAAGGCCTGCCGGATCTGGTCAGAACCCTGCAGAGCGTAGGTATGTCAAGCATTTTGGTGGCGCACAAAGTTGTGATGCCTGAACATGGTCGCAGTGAAGCCTGGCATGGTGACAATACAGCAGGGCAAGAGCGCTGTAGGGGCAGCACACCGACACAAGGAGATGCAGCTGCTGCTGTGTATGCTTAGCAGATTGCTCCGCTGCAGTACACGTACAGCTGCCTGTGTACAGCTGCTGCGAACCTGTGGGCGCTGGTGTGACTTGCGCCTGGGCTTGGCCTTATGCTGTGCTGGCCCCATTTCATCCTCACTGTCATCATCATCTGGGCCCATGTCCTCCCGCTCGTACCGAGCCATGCGAGCAGTGACTTGGCCCGATCTCCTGCTGCTGCAAGGGCCCCTCCACCCCTGCAGCGTACCTGTACCCGCACGTGAACCAACGCAAGTGAACTCAAGGGACTCATCAGCGCCCACAGGCATGCCGCATGGAAGTACAGGCCCAAAGCACTCGGTCAACAACTCGCTGCTAGGGAAACCTGCTCAACTGTAACCGAACCAGCTGCTTACGCGTCAAGCTGTATCAAAGGACGTAAACAGTTTCTATAAACAGAAATAGTTTGTCTCGGCGGCTTGGCCTGGTGCTGAAGTTGGCTGTCTATGTAGGAGCACCTAGTCGCTGCGGCCTTGATCACACTGTATCCGCCGCTTAAACCGTCGACTGTCGATATTTTCTCACTTTAAAAGCTGAGTCGCCAAGCTACAGCTCCTGTAAGCTGCGAGGCTGACTGCAAAACAGTATGACCCTTCTACCGAGTCCGACAGGAACCAGCGCGTCTCTTCACTGTCAATATACCACTAAAGATAGACAAGGTATGATGTAGATTACTGAAGTGACCGTGGCTGTTTCGGTGTGCGACGCCAAGATTTGAACACGCTGCTGGTGGTCTGCCAAAGTCATTTAATTCCAGCAACATAACTCATGGCAGTGAAGCGAACGAAGTGCAGGCGACTTGCACCTGAAAAGTTGGTTTGAAGTTGAGGCATGCCAGGTCAGCTATCAGGGTGTAGTGGGTGACAATTGCGCTGCGCCGTTGACACGCACCACACTGCCCAGCATGCCAGCTGAATTGCAAAACATCTCGATTACAATGTACTGTGCAGCCACAACGGCATGCCGATGATGGTACCTGATAGGACCACAAGCACTGTACCATGCATCATTGCCACTTGCTGGCCATAACAGCACTGTGTGCTCAAGACCGAGCATGCACGTCAAGTGACCAGCAGCAATGGAACATCAACGGCCCGCAGATGCAACTGTGCATATGCCCAACATGCACGGCTGCAAGAGCAGCCATCTGTCTAACACCTTGTGACAAACTGCAACGCACGTTGGGACTGCATCTCTTGCGTGCTGCACCAGCAGTATGATTGCAAAGGAGCATTAATATTGTGCTCTCTACATATGCTCGGGAGATGCCTCACACACGCACCTCAACAGTTGCTCCAAACACACAGGTAGGCTGCAACACCACTACCGCACAGCAGCTCAGCCACAAGTAGCTTCCAAAATGACATGAGGGTGTCCCGCGTGCATGCATCAGCTTGAAATGCTAGGGAACTCAATGATGAGAAAACTTGTGCAACGACCAAAAAAACACTTGCAAATATCCACAGGCCCATCTGCTGCAGCCGGGCCGCCAGACGCGCAGCATGTTGATGACACAAAACTGACTGGCCACTTGGCTGCAATGCTTCAAACGACTGTTTTGAGATTGCCGCCGGCGCATCCGCATCTGGCGCAAGCTGCTGACAGACAGCACCACCACCGAGGCCCTTCAACAAACGGCGCTGTGCAGCCGCACCAGACGGGCCGCACAGCCGAGGCGAGGCGCCCTGCACAGCACACCAGCAGAGACGCAGCCAAACCAGGGCCCAGCCCATGGTGCTGTCATGCCAACATGGGTGAACATATGCCAGCTGTGCACAGCAACCGACCTGCCACACTCTGCAGATGAGCACCACACCAACACACGCACGCGGTCGCGGCGTGGCAGCTGGTCGTCTTGCGTAGTGCGCAGCATGCATGCCCGCCCAACTTTGCGACCCTGTGAGCCACCAGGAACGCCTGCAGAGAGGGCCAGACTTCACTGCTGTGGCTCTGCTGCTTCAGCCACCTCCAGCAGCGGCTGCGGAGGCAGCATGCCGCTGCCCGGCAGGCCGGGCAGCGGCAGCATGCTGCGCCCACAGTCCAACTGCTGCAGGCCGGCTGCCGCACCGCCCCCATGCTGCTGCTGCTGCTGCTGCTGCTCGCGCACCATCAACGCCTGGGCCTGCGGGCACGAGACAATGCAAGGGCACTGGGTCGCCAGGGCAGTGTGTCAGCATGTCATTTACGTGCAGCCTGCATGCAACAGCAGCAGCACGGAGCTTGCGCCGGCAGATACCTCTCACCAGTGACGGCTGGTTTGCTGCTGGCAGCCACCCTGCAGCAAGTTGTCCTCGCTGGTGGTGGGGTTGCCTGTGCTGCTTGAAGCAGGCACAGCGTTGCATGCTCAAGGTGGTGGTGCACACAGACTTTTGTTTTTGTGCTTACCGCCCTGCTGCCAACACACCTGCTGTTTGGCTGCCCTGTCCCACTTTCCAGGGTCGTGATGCGCCGCTGCGCCACGCCGCGCTGCTGCATCTTCTGCTGCGCGCTGGGCACGCGGCGCTGCTTGTTGCGGTGCTGCTGTGCCACACGCTTCACCCTGCTGGGTGGCCCCAGCTGCGGCAGCGCACGCTGCAGCATGGCTGGGAACACACGCTGGGCGCACCCAGCACGCGGACAGAGCAAGTTGGACAGCAGACGGCAGGCAGGCAGGCAGGCAGGCCGGCAGGCAGGGGAACTTGAGCAGCAGGGCACAGCACATGTGGCTGGCAGACTGACATCAAGCTACACGCATGTGTGAGCTGCAGGGATGCAACCCAGTGCAGGCAACCAGCGCAGCATGCCAGGCAGTACGCGCAAGCCGACAGCAATTCACGCATGCTCGCCCCCAGGCAGCTGCTCCAACACGCACACGTACGCAGCTTGCACCCACCACCGGTGGCAGTTGCTGCTGCTGCTGCTGCTGCTCCAGCTCCAATTGCTGCTGTAGCAGCAGCATCTGCTGCTCCTGTGAGGTCGGTGATGACCTCCTGAAGCAGCGCCGGAGCAGTTGGCACACCCTGAAGCCAATGAAGGCTGTCAAGGCAACAGTGCCAAAGCTAAGGGTGCGGGGCCGGGCTGCTGCCATGTGGCGCTTGCCTGGCCGCAGGCGCTGACCTGTCCTGGGGTCCACAGCCCTGCCATTGACTTTGTGGTAGACCACCACGCCGGCATCTGTTGGCCGCCTGGGCCTGCAGAGGGCATGGACAGCATCACATGGGGAAGCTGATGCCAAGTAAGGACACAAGAGTGGCAACAACAGGGTGCAGGCAGACATGCGCTGCAGACACAAACAACAACGCTTGCCAAATGGAAAGGAATGGGATGTGTTATTGACTGCAATGCGAAAGCTGGTCAGCAGCAGCAGCAGCCAGCAGCAGCAGGGTGCAGCAGCAGCAGCAGCAGCAAGCGCTGCCTGCGCACAGACGTGGCATGCTTGGATACACCTTGTTCACTTACAGCGTGAACAGGTTGCCACTAGCTCCCCTGACTTCTGTTTCAGGCCGATCAATCGTGACTGTCGTGGAGTCAATCCTGCCAGAGCGCACCCTCGTCTGTGCGGTGTCTCGCGGCATATTTTTTCAACTGGCTGCGGTTATCTGCGCTTGCAGTGTCTGCCGAACACCCTGGGGGTCTCCAGGGTAGCCGTGCCAGATGTGTCTGCCGCTGCAGCCGCCAAATTCCGCAGTTGCTGACTGTATCTACGCACTAGTACATCATGTTGCTCGTCCACGATGTCACTAGCTGCGGCGAAGAGGCACAGTGTTACTTTCTACGTCAGGGCTCAGGTCTTTGAATCTGCCAGGCTGGCAATGCCAGCACCTGCCTGCCATGGCAATGAAGAGGCGGCTCTTAGCCCAGCTACGGCATTGAGCATCTTCTGGTAAAGAGAACGCTTGGTCACCAGCTGCTTGAAGAATGACACGGTCGGTCTGGATAGCCACTGGCAGGCAATTGCCTGCAGGCTGGCTGGCAAGCCAGCATTTCCAAGTCGGAATCACTGACGAACCCCAAACAAAGGCTTCAGCAACTGCCTCATTAAGCCTTGCTCAAACAGATGAGATGCTGTTGTGAAGAAGCAGCAGCAATCTAGCATGAAAAGGCAAGCAAGCAAGCAGTGTTGTACACAGTCATGCAGTACACGGAAGCTTCTTAAGACAATGCTGCCATCAGCCCGCTGGTTGTGGTTCCGGAGCGGACGTGTCACAGCACTGAGTCACTCACAGAACTTCAGTTTACATCAGCCCAAACCCCTGGTTGCACCATCTGGCGGCAAGGCCCAGGCACAGTGTGCCCGGGTGCTGCTGGCAACAGAGCAGGTCACGTACACCGCAACAGATGTGCGAAACAACCAAAAACGTACTGGGACGACTGTAGTCCATTGCCTGCATGTGCGCATGACGACAGGACAAAATCCAGGGCTTCCGGAAGCTTCCTGAAGGCAATTGCAAGAACCTCTTGCAACGCTTGCTTCTGCGCATGCGCAGGGCGACACAACAACCATCAAACAATGAGACAGCATGTTTCGCACGTGTTTCCTGATGTCAGGAACTCCAAGGAGACCTCGGGAGCTCAAAAACCTCAAAGCGGACACATACAGGCCACACACCCTGGCCTGCACCCAACCCTAGACCTGAGCCACAAGCACCACGGAGAGCCAATTAAGCCAGTCTGAGTGCGACTGGCAGAGAAAGAACCACCAGCTGAGCAGCCAGGCAAGCATTGCAACAGGACATGGTCGTGCCAGTTGATACAAGACTGAGCCAGGAACAGGAACATGAAAGTGCCCAGAGCAGATGCACGTGGGAGTGCGGTCTGCACTGCCAACAGCTTGACTGCCCAGTCAGCAATGTCTCACAAATTGCTGCAAGGGTCAGATAACACCCGTACCACTATCCAAGCAACATGAAGGCAAGCAAAACCTTTGCGCCAAGGCTTGAGCCGCCAGTTTGTTGGCTGCAGCCCTGCAACACCGAGCTCAGCCTGGCGGCAACTAGTGGTGGCACAAACACAGTAGGACATCAAAGTGGCAAATGCTGCAAACTCAACATGCGAGTGCCAACCCACTTCATGTATCGATGATTTGAGTGTTCAAGACGTGTAAATGTGGCAAGCCAGCAATGCAGCTGTCAGAGCGCCACACAAGCTGACTGATGCGGGAAAGTGTGACTGAAAAGTAAAGCGAGTGCGTCCAGCTGACTGAGATGGGCGTGTGCAACAGTAGAAAATGTGTGTGTGTTTGTGGAGCCGGCCAAGGGCACGATGCGCGCCTGTGCGCAATGTGCATCTCACGCTCACACGCATGTACAAAGGACACAAGTGGGTGCATGTGCGCGCCACAAGCAGCACAGAAGGGCAGTGCACACCGGACTGTTTCACTGCCCAGTTGTGAGGCAAAACTGAAGGCCAAGCAAGGCCTCTACAAGCATAGCATGCATGATGTGCTGTGTTCAAAAACCAGCACCAGTGTCAGAAACACAAACACGAACATTGAGCAAGTCAACAAGCAGACGGAAACGGCAATCAAGCAAGCATTCAAGAGCCACCGCACGCCTCTGTTGCTGCAGCACACAGCTGTGTGCGTGCTTCAGCTGTCGGGGCGGCTACAGGTGTCCTGGGCATGCCAACTTTCAACCCCTCCAAGTGTTTTTATAGTACATGAACCGCCCCAGTGTTCCCCAAGCAGACAACAAGAGTTGCACCACATGCCACGCTTGCGTACACCACCTGCTACGACCCCAATTTGCACAAAAGCACAAACTGCCTTAAATTGGCCCTTCCCCGCCTCTTCTGTCCCCAAAATGTTCACACCCTCCAATCTCACCAAAGAGAGCCAAAAGCAGTCACCACTGTAACATCGCTCAAATCGATATATGCTGTTCAACCGCCAGCCAAGCGCATGCCGCCGTTGCAATGATCCAAACCGCCGATACGATTGTTAAGCTGCAAACCGGATTCAGCTATGCCAACATGTGCACATGCGACATCACACACCAGCTTCTTCTACTGCTTCATACAAGTAGTGCCCACATCCCAGTATGATGCCCCCTGGTTGCAACCACACTCACATTAAAAAAGCAACTGCTGAAAATCGTGCCTCGTGTTTACAAGGGACACGTAGTCGGAACTCTTTCAGGTGTAGCAGCAGGGGGTCCCCGCAAAGAAACCCCCGAAAAACTGGCAAGAAGACTACGCGATGCACAACTGAGGCAAGCTGGAAACCAAAACTAAGCAGCGAGTTCAAAATGCCGCTGTACGTGCATCACGGTATCAAATGCCACTCATACTCTCCAGGACAGCAGAAAGACATGCCGGCAACCACTGAGGTCAGCTGCAGCCGTGCTTCTCAAACCATACACTGGGATGCATAGCCATCCCCTAAGCAAAAGTGAAAAGCAGTTTAACCTGGTTAGCAAGTGTATTTTCAGTGCCTTACGTATGTAGTCTAACCTGCTTCATCTATTGTCGCTAATCCCAGCCAAACACCCCAGGCAGATCCACATCACGTCTCCTGAGGCCCAACCAGCAACATGTCAATAAGCACATAAGCACGTGTGTGTGTGGGCCTTCCATGTGCCTAGCTGGTCACACCCAAGCACTGACGTGCGCGTTCAATAAGCGTAGTGGCAGGCAAATGTGCGATTTGGTGTTGCACGCCTGTAGCAACAACAGAGCAAACCATAGATGCAGCAGCAGCAGCAGCAGCAGGTGTAAGCCGGATCTCTAAGCGAGACGGTGCAACAGCGTGTGCCTGCATGCCCAACTCAGCAGCACCTGACACGCTCTGTGTCCTTGACAAACCACCCGCAAGCATCAGATGCGCACCTGGCACTGGCGGTGACAAGCACGCAGCCACAGCTCAGCACGACTTGCCTGGAGATGTCGATGGCTGGCAGCACCGTGTGGGGCATGCCAGGCACCGTGCTGCGGCTGCCCATCACCTCGTGGCTGTTCACAACCTGCCCGCCCAGCAGGTGCTCCTCGATGATGCGCTCAAGCACCAGCGGGGACAGCCGCTCATACCACACGACCTCTGGGTACACCACGGCAATGGGCCCGTGGCAGGCCTGGCTGGCGGCCGGTGGGGGCAGCAGGTTGCGCGCCTGGCCAGCGGCAGGCAGGGCACCAGGATGGAGGCAGCAGACAGCACAAGTGCGCGCTCAGACAAGCGCGAGGGAAGCTTAGCAACAGCTTGGGAGGCAGCAGCGTGCGGCGCAAGGTCCAAGGTGCGCTGCCAAACTACGCCGAGACGGAGGCGGGGACTGGTAGTGTGTAGTGCAGTGGTCCGCATCACAGGACGGCGGACGGAACAGGAACAGTGCCAGGATGAGCAGCCAGCGACCATGTGCAGGTGGTGTGTGTGTTGTGCGCGCCTCACCTGCGTGCAGTCGATGCGGCTGCCCAGGATTGGCTCCTCGGTGTCCTGTTCAGAGCGCAGCTGGTTGATCTCCTGCTTGCAGCAGCAGCAGCAGCAGCAGCAGCAGGCAACAGCGCCATAAGCAGCACAAAAGTTCACGTGGTTGCTTGTCAACTGTATGTCACTTTCTGCACAGGACACGCATTCTGGTTGATGTGTTGAAATGTGCAGGCTCTTGAAGTAGCACGTACAGTCAAAGCCGCAGGCTTGCAGGCATTTCGACTGCTTTACCAAGCAAGATCACTCGGCACCACTGGCAGCAGCAGGTGGCTGTAGCCTGCCCACCTGCAGGCGCTTGCTGAGGTACTCCCAGGAGCGCTGCCCAGTCAGGGCGCCACACGTGCCGCAGCTGCCGCAGCTCGCCTCACAGCCAGAGCCAGCGCACAGCATGATGTGCTTGGACTGGTGCCCGTCAAACGCCCTGGTCACAGTGCTGCCGGTTGTGCTGCAGTTGCTGTTGTTGCGGCGGTTGCGGATGATGTTCAACTGTGCTTGGCTCAGCTCTGGGTACACATTGCCGTGCACGTTTGGAGGTTGCACTGGCAGGCCTAGATTTGCTGGGAATAGTTATCAGCAGCGGTCAGCAAGCCAAGCACACAGAATGTGTGAGCCGCAAGAAGTGCTGGCTAAGAAAAGCAAGGAGATATCGGCATATGGGCCTTCCATCCAACCTGTGCACAAACACGCATGGTGGTGTAAAAGATGCGCATTGGGAGCAGATGTGATTGCCACCACCACCCAGCAAGCCAAGGACCGGGCGACCTCACCGCTGTGGCCTATCGCCTTGGTTGTACAGCTGAGCTGTTGCTGACATGACAAGACCGCACCTGCACGGACGACAGCAGGCAGCCATCATGGTATGTAGTTGAGTCTGGTGTGTTGGACAACTTTGAGTTCAAGTTGAATTTTGGAACTCCTAGTCCCTGAAACTTGGCAACATTCTGCTTGTGTTAACTCACTTTGAATCCTGGTGGATGCCAGGATGGCTGCGGGTGAGCAAAACAAGGCCTGCACTAGACGGAAACGTGCGCCTCGTCAGCACAACCAAGGCAGCAGTGTGCAGCTTGAGCCAGGCCTAGAACTAGTAATGATCGTACCCGATTCATTGTTGTGAACACAGAGAGGCCCATGAATGCCAGATTTGAATTCACGTGTGCTGCAAAGCGTAGTGCCTTCACTGATTTTCTTGATGAGGCAACATTGCAGTTTCAGAACATGCTCGATGTCGTTTGAAAGCGGGGTGGCCGCCAAACGTGACGCAAAAACCACAAGTCCCAGCACAACACTGACTCGCTGCCTAGTCCCGATATAACGTACAACGTTCTTACTAAAACTATACTCAATTCAAAGGACAGAAAGATAACGTTTTTCAGGGAGTGCCGGTAGTGTGAGACAGTGTGAAGTCCAGCGTCATCATCGGGCACGCTACAAGTATCGTGCATGAGGCCTCTTTTCCCCCTAGCCCGACCCGTGCTCGTCAAAATGAACGCTCTAACTCCCATTTCGACAAGATCTGCCAGTTTGCGAAGCTCTCACATGTCCAAGCAGCTACTGACACGGCGCAACCTTGGCCTAGCAGGCGTTGGCCTTGCTGCAACATCTGCCATTCACCTAAGCTTCCAGCAACGTGCAAACGCCTTACCTCAGGCCCCACGAGCTGAGCAAATGGCCACTAGCGCCAGCATGGCCCCTGCCAGCCCCCTGCGTGCAGTGAACCTGCGAGACATAGGTGAAGTGGACCCCCGCCTCAGGAAGGGTGTACTGTACCGCTGCTCCCAGATCTACACCCCGGATGTCCTGCATGAACTCAAGATCCGCACAGTGGTTGACCTGAGGGGCAGGGCAGAGAAGAAGAAGACCAAATCATCCAAGTCCAGCAAGGACAGCGAAGCAGCAGCAGCACCAGCAGGCCCTCCCCAGCTGCTGCCCTATGACCAGGTCGAGTCCCTGACCTCGTCAGGCCCTGCAGGCTCCCCCAATGCTGCTGCTGCTGGCGCGGGGCTCGACCGCGACCAGCAGGGCGGCGGGCCAGGCCCTGCTGGCGCCGCCTCGGCTGCGCCCAGCACAGCATCGCCCGCAGACGACATCGCAGTCACGCGCCTGCGGCACGGGGCCTCCACCCTCCATCTCCTCCATCTCCTCGGTGGACTCCGAGGAGGAGTCGTCAGGCAACGGGAACGGCGTGCGCAGGGCCTCCGGGACTGACGAGATGGCGGTGGGGCTGACGGATGGCGTCGAGGACGCGATGGGCTTTGGCGCGCCGGAGCGGGAAACGTTCAACGTGATCCCCACCAAGGAGTTTGGCCTTGCAATGCTGCGCATGCCCTGGTGAGCCGCAGCAGATGTGCATTGCTGCAAGCGTGCACGTGTATCGTAGCAGGCAACACGCCGCTGTCGTGCTTGCAGGGGTGTTCTTTGGGGGGGGGGGGTGCAAGGCAGGAGCCTGGTAGCACAGCTAAGCGTGCTGCAGGGGCGTGGCTCTAAAGGCTGGCTGCGCTGCTGGCCATTGCCGTGGAGCGCACTTTGTGGCGTCGCACCTTGGTGCTTTTCTGTATCAAAGCACACATGCATGCTTGTCACTTGATGATGATGATGGTGCATGTGATTGTCACTGGCAGACCATAACAAGCCAATGCACTGCATGTGCTCAGCCTGTCTTCCTCGCACTGCCGACTGCTGCCGTTGCCGTAGGCGGGTGTGGCGCTCCGCGCTGGGCAACCTGGCGACTGGCCATGACGCGCGCAAGCCATTTGTGGATGCATTTGCGGATGAGCAGCTGCTGGGCTTCACAAAGGTGAGCAGAGGGGGCCGCTGTGAAGTAAAGGGTTAAGCTTTGGCACAAGAGTGCAAGGTTACCAGCGCAAGGAAATTAACTGCACATTGGTCTCCAGCACTGCTTGAATAGTGGGCAGTTCTGTTGTCACTTGGAGTGCAGGAGTTTGATTATGTTTCTTGCAGTGGGCCAGGTGCCAAGTGAACGAGGTCTGGAATGTATATCCTTAATCTGGTTTTCTTTTCAGTCTATTACTGTCAGCAGTGTTGCGGCAGTAGCAGGTTGGTGATGCCGCTGATGCGTATTCACGGCTGGGCATGCGGTTCATTCCCGAATGCACCTGTGTGCAGCCCGCTTCACAGGCCACAGAGCTCCTGCCCTGCTGAGCTGTTCTGCTGCTGCTGCTTGTTGCGGCCTTGCAGTACTACACCATCATCCTGGAGCATGCCAAGAAGAACATTGCAGGTGTGGCCGCGTCGCCTGCATGCATTGGGCTCGCTCGGCACATGCAGTCCTTGCTTCATGATGTGCTGCCATCACAGGTTGTTTGCATTGTGCTCCCTTGTGGCGGTCCTGTCTGCCCTGGTGGTGCAGTGTGCACTGTTCTCGGCGGCTACTCCAGGTACCAACATGCTGCAAGCGTACATCCCTGCACATTGCGCTGCTTCATTATGAGATCTCAGACACAGCATGGTTCATGTTGCAGTCCTTCAGTACCTGTGGCTCTGCTTGTTGTCACACGCTGCGTCCGGTGCTGGATCCACGTGCTGCTGCTTTCGCTGCTGCTGGGGCAGGCGTGATGCGCATTTTCGCCAAGGAGAAGGCGCTGCCAGCGCTGGTGCACTGCGCACACGGCAAGGACCGCACCGGTGTGGTCATCATGCTGCTGCTGCTGGTGTGCGACGTGCCGCACGAGGCCATCGTGCAGGACTACGTGCAGGTAGGTGCGCCGACCGGGTGTGTGTTGGCACTGCCGCATGATGCGGCACCGACACACCAGCACAGCAGACCCTGAGCAGCTGGTGGCGGCAAATCCCCAGCGGTGTGATAACACACACCTAGGCGACTGCATTTGCTGGATTTTGCTGCCAGCATAGCACCCGCAGCGGCACACCCACAGCCCTGTCCCGCATCTGCATGGCTGTGCAACTGTCACTGTGTCTCCTTCCGCTGCGCTTGTTGACCGCTGTTTTCACCCCTGCTGCTGCATTTCCTCGCACTGTTGCTGCTTTCAGTCTGAAATCCAGCTGCGCCAGTACCGCGAGTCGCTGGGGCTGCCAGACCCCACTGGTGCCACTGGCGCTGTCATCCCACTGAATGACGTCATCATTGCCAGCACACAGGAGACGCTGCGCGCACTGCTGGTGAGCGGACCCAACCGCAGGTGCATTGCAAGGTTCCGTCCTGTGTAATGCTTGCTGCCAACGCTGCAAGGGGGCAGCAGCTGCCGCAGCTGACATGGCGGGCTTGCAGCATGATAACTCCCTGATGTATTCATGCCACGCCCTTGTGCAAGCAGCAGATCTGCTGGCAGTATACTGCTGGCAGTACGTACTTCTGCCTGTTTTCCTGGCATGTTCGTGCCAGCTGTTGTGTGGGCTCATGTTGATGCGCACCTGCATCTGCTTTTCCTGCCGCTGCTGCTGCTGCCAGGCTTACATGGACTCCACTTACATCACAGTTGACAACTACCTGGCCAGCTGCGGCCTCACCAAAGACGAGATCAACGCCATCAGGAACAACCTGCTCAAGCCTGGAGCACCGCGTGAGTCTCCCATGCGCAGCAACGATGCGCCAAGCGAGAGGTCTCAGGCAGCTGCAGCGGCGGCGGCATCAGCTGTCGGACGTGGCCAGCAGGACAGTGAGCTGTGAGCCGCGAATGATTGGTGGAAGGGTGCTTGCGGCGGCAGGTGGTTGCAGCACGGGAGCGTCTCTTGGGGGCGCTCCAGTCACCAGCTGGTGCCAGCTGGGAGAGGCAGGAAATGAAAGCGAGCAGGGCCGTGGCAGCACATAAGTTGGCACAGGCAGCTGCACCAGCAGCGCCAGTGTTCCTGTGGGCAGCAGGGCAGCAAGCCGCGAGGGGCTGCAGATTGTGGCCATACTGCTGTGAATGGCGTGCTGCAGCACCAGCAGCGGAAATGGCTATGGGCTGCGTCTGACTCGCTGCCTGGCGCATCAGGGGAGTTGCTCGTAGGCAGGACTGAGGCAGCAAGTGAAAAGGCGCAGGCGGCTGCAGCAGCAGGGGCAGCAGCAGCAGCAGCAGGGGCGGCAGCAGCAGCAGCAGCAGCACCGCTATGGCCAGAAGGGCAAGGACCTGGGAGATTCGGAGCGCCAGGCAGTGAAGAGGGTGTCTGTCTGGTGGGAAATGGTGTGTGCGTGGTATGCATGCCTTGCATGGTTTGATGGTGCACGAATGGCTTGGTGATGCACGAGGTACAGTGCCACCACACGCAGTAGCAAGGCTGCTGAGCAAGCTGCACGGTCATACCAGCTCCTTGGCAGCGACCAATGCTGCGATGAGCAGGGCAGAACAGTTGGCGCATGCTCAGCTGAAACCATGGTGTGTTTGATGGGCATTGGTGTTGCAGCAGCAAGGCCAGGACTCATCGCCTGCGTTCAATCTGTAGATTTGTTGGGGCTCAGTTGCTGTGTTGTAACATGGCCGTGGTCTCGTCTGCCCCACCCTGATCGTTTAGTTGTGTATGGTGTTTGACTATGGTTGTGGCTGCTGCAACGGCAGCCTTGCCAGCTGGCCTGGGCGGGTGTCGGTCCCGGCCAAGCGAGTCAAACTTGCAGCTGCATGGCAGCTCACGGCAGCCTCATGTGGCCGCAGCGCCGGCCCAAGTCTGTTGCGTGTTGCAGCGCATTCGGAAGCAATGCTGCATGGCGGCGTCCTCCTCAAGTGCGCTGTGCATTTGCCCACTTTTTACTTGGTTGTCACGCTTGGTGGGATGTGCATCACTTTGTACCAGCAGCTCGTGTGCTACGTGATAGTGAGGTTGATCATACGTGCACACAGGGGTATGGCCACGGTAACACAATCATCATGTGCCGCCTGCATGTGCCACAGGATTCATGGACATGTGACCGCATGTGACATGAAGCATGGCCTCTGCTGTAAGAAGCAGCAGCTGCTGTGTGTAGTCATGCATGGGGGCTGTAGCAGGCTGCATAGGCTGTCTAGGCACATGCATCTTTGAAGCTGGTGGTGCTGCACATTAGGCGCGCTGAGGTGATTCTGTCAGGCTCAATTGTTGCTCAAGGCTTGTGTTGTGGTAAGATTGCTTTGCTAGAAACACTTGTCATTGCCGCACCTTCATACGGTGTGCGGCAGAATAATGTTTGCAGAGCAGCCGACATCATATCACCTTGATCATGCAAATCGTCATGCAACTGCTGCACGGCAGCGTATGTGTCATGATGCCCTACAGCTTTCCCAGTCTTTGCATGGCTCTGCGTTGGGTTTGCCCAAGCTCCCCAAGTCGATTGCTACCTAGCGCAGCACGATGCACAGCAGTTTCAGGCAGGCTGAAACAGTGCGCCGCTGTGGCCAGATGGCCATATGGGCCATGGCCCCTGCAGCTGGGCCTCTGGCCCCGTGCAGGTTGGCCCTCCAACCCAGGCTGGGAAGTTGCAGCCTGCACCTCAGCTCATGTACTCGTTCATCTGCTTGCACAGACTGCAGCGCTGCTTGGTGCATTTGATTGTGACAACGTTAATGTCATCATTACACGTTACCATGTAGGTTGCATAACAAGCAACTGTAACATTTTACAACAGCCAACCCAGTCTCGTGCGGTGCTGGTGGCCAGGATTCTTGATGGTTACCTGCCAATCATTGTCACTGGCAAATCATCATCATCATATTACCCATTCAAGCCATAGCATCAGCGCCATCGGCCCCGCGCCCCACCGGGGCGGAAAGAGGAGGGAGCACTGCTCCAGAATGTTTGCATGCATTGCGCACATCCCAAGACTTGACAAGAAAAGCAGCAATACACGGTGACACCATCAGACATCTTCCAGAACTGCCCCAAATATCATCAGATACAAAACGCAACACCTTGATTGACGAAGCAGCCATGGACAAAACGCTGCGCAACTTTTCAGCGCAACCAGGCAGGGATCTGATCTCAGCAAACATATCATCCCTCTGAGCAGAAGTAGCAGGGCAATCAAACATGAAGTGTGACAAAGACTCAACTTCTGCACCACAACAAGGACATCCTGAAGTGGAGTTAGCTCTGCGACCGCCAAACTGACTAGTACGCTCATGTACACACAGACAACCCATACGAACACGCAACAGCAATTCAATACCACGTGGAATTGCCACTGAACGCAAGTACGGCCTAGGCCTCCTGAAACCCATAGCATCAACATGAGGGGGATGCACATGAGCCACATACCGACTCAGAGTGGAGTGTTCCAACGTTTCACATGCAATCCTTTCAGCATGTAGTGTCTTGACCTGCTTGTTGACATGGCTCTTGCACGCACTGGCTCTGCCTTCCGCGGTCACAACATTCACACCATACTTGCACAGCAGGCTCTGCACATACTTGTGCCACGGTGTCACCGCCACAGCACCACTAGGACGCCTCCACTCAGCTGTAAACACTTGATTTGGCAGCCGAACGCCCTGCATACGCTGAATCCTGTAGTAGTACTCCAAAGCCCTCTGATGAAGCCACATATGCAACGGTTTCACACCCCATTCTGCCAAGAGAGCTGAAGAGCATGGGCGCTCCTTGCCACAGCGCATTGCGCATTTGATGATGTCTGTCTGCACTTTGTCAATCAGCTGCAGTTGCCTAGCTGTGGACGGAAACCAAACCTCACTGCCATATTCGACAATGGGACGGACACACGTCAGCAACAGTATGCGTTTAACCTCCACACTGATACTGCGGCTCTTCCAAATTGGCATGAGCGCACCCTTCACACGTTGCACCTTAGCCAGCATCTTCTCAAAATGTGTGGTCCATGTACAGGTATTGTTGAACCACAGGCCAAGATAGCAGTACTCCGATACACCAGGCACAGGGACATTGTTCCAAACAATGCCGGAGTCGACCAGCTGGCTGGTCTGTCTTGCTGGCAGCACATGCATGACGGCAGACTTCAAGCTGTGGAGCTTGAAGCGCCACTGGCAACTGTAATTGTAAACAGTTGCAGCCACAGCCTGAACTTCAGACAGAGACCCGCAGACAGCAACAAAGTCATCAGCCTGCATGGCTGCCACAACTTGGCCTGCAGGTTCGTCACGAGGGCCCATGAGGGTAACGCCAGGGTGCTTTGCATGCACGTCACGCAGCAAGTCGTCGATAAACAACAGGTACAGTGTGGGCGAAATAACATCACCCTCATGCAGGCCAAGGTCGCAGGTGAACCTATCCGTGGTGCAACCCTCATGAGACACCACACGCTGCGCGCCCTGATACAAGTTGTACAAGACACGGAACATCTTGCCACGCACACCCTTATCCCACAGCTTCTGGAACAAGCCATCAAGCCAGACCGTAGGGAATGCCTTGAAGGTGTCAACAAACAACACATATGACTCCTTTCCCTCAGCTTTCCTGCCATTAAGGACCTCGCTGAGCACGCTTTGATGGTCAGCACAACTGCGCTTGGGGCGGAATCCGTTCTGACTCTCGTGCAGCAGCGGCGCCGCTGCTGCTGTAGCAGCAGTTGCGCGTGGCTGCTGCTGCTGCTGCTGCTGTTGTGCTGAATGCTGGCCTTGCTGCTGCTGCTGCTGCTGCTGCTGTTGCTGCTGCTGCTGTGCTTGTGTTTGCTGCTGCTGCTCCTGCTGCTCGCCCTCTGCAAACTTGATAAGGCGCTGATTGAGGACGCTGGTGTAGAACTTATAGAGCACGCTGAGCAGGGTGATGCCGCGGTAGTTGCCTGGGTCTGTCAGATCGCTTTTCTTAGGCATGCTGACGACTTTCCCCGGCACCTGATGTACCTGCTCAAGCTGCCACATGAGGCTGCAGTACTGCAGCAGCATGTCTGCAACTGTGTTGCCTCCGTACTTCAAAAGCTCGTTGACAATGCCTTCCTCTGCAGGGTTGCCAGCTTTGCCTGTGCGTAGACGCTGCAAGCATGCAGAAACCTCGGCGGCAGTGATGGGCAAGTCCAGCGGGCAGGGTGGGGCAGCATGAGGTGCGGTTGAGTCATGAAGGTACTGCTGTACATTGGCGGCAACCTGTGTCATGTGCGCTGGGTCGAACTGGGGGTTTGCGGCGGCAAACGCTGCATGGCTACCAACACGCTGATAGTGGCATTTGAATGCATCTGCTTTTTCTGCAGGGGTTGAAGCCGTCTGTCCTGAGGGGTGCTGCATGACACTGTACACGGCCTCGCTGACATGCTTAGGGCACAGGCGACGCACAAGCTGCCACATATCCTTCTCCCCAAGCGTGCTGTCATCATTTAAGCGGTCTCTGTACGCTGCAGTGATTGCATGCTCGCATCGCTGTTTGTGCTGCTTCTCAGCTGCTTTGATAAGCTGTGCAGTAGCCTTGCGCTGCTGATCAAATGCATCCCAGTCTGCAACAAGGCCGGACTCCCTGTACTGTGTAAAGGCCTGCACCCTGGCCTGCACAGCATTTGTCAGCTCCTGTGTCCACCACGGGAAGGACTTGCCAACCCAGACCCTTTTAAACCCAAAACTGGCATTGACCGCCTGACGAAGCGCTCCCAGCAGCTGCGCATGTGCTTGTTGTACTGCAGCATTGGCCGTAAGTTGAGCTGCAGAAACCTGCTGTTGTAGCACGGTAATAGTGAACGTATAAGCAGCGCCCAGCTGTGCCAGGGCCTCCTGGTACACCTCAAGTTCGGCCGATTGCTCCCCATTGCGCATTTTGAAATCATTCGGCTGTGCATTGAGGCGCAGCTTGACCTGTTTTGCAGGGCGACGTGCCACAGGCCTTTGAATGCAAGCAGACACTGGCAGGTGGTCAGTAGAACCCACTGTGTATGGCCCAACCTTGGCTGTTGGCCTGGCGGCAGCTTGGCACGGCATAGCAATGTCAGCAGACGCAATGATGTAGTCATTGAGGGACCTCCGCGCGGTGCCCCTGTGGGACCTATCACATGTGATGTCACTGGCAAAGTTGCCATTTCATGAAGTGATATGATCAAAATGAGTATCAACAGCCGTGTTGGACTTCATGCTGTACAGCGACGTGCATGCGCATGCAGGAATCTGCTGCCTACGCCGTTAAATACATTACAGTAGTACAGGACTGAACCTGCCTCCGGCACTAGCCCAGCGAGACGTGCGCTTCAACCACGTGAAGCTTGAAAGGGTTGCACAGCTGCCGCTTGTGCCAGCCGCAGCCACACAAAAAAACCGCAGGCAAAGCAATACAGCCCACACTAAGCATGATGGCGCTGATGCTATGGCTTGAATGGGTAATATAATGATGATGAGCCCACACTAAGCAAACAATCATCATCATCATATTACCCATTCAAGCCATAGCATCAGCGCCATCGGCCCCGCGCCCCACCGGGGCGGAAAGAGGAGGGAGCACTGCTCCAGAATGTTTGCATGCATTGCGCACATCCCAAGACTTGACAAGAAAAGCAGCAATACACGGTGACACCATCAGACATCTTCCAGAACTGCCCCAAATATCATCAGATACAAAACGCAACACCTTGATTGACGAAGCAGCCATGGACAAAACGCTGCGCAACTTTTCAGCGCAACCAGGCAGGGATCTGATCTCAGCAAACATACTATCCCTCTGAGCAGAAGTAGCAGGGCAATCAAACATGAAGTGTGACAATGACTCAACTTCTGCACCACAACAAGGACATCCTGAAGTGGAGTTAGCTCTGCGCCCGCCAAACTGACTAGTGCGCTCATGTACACACAGACAACCCATACGAACACGCAACAGCAATTCAATACCACGTGGAATTGCCACTGAACGCAAGTACGGCCTAGGCCTCCTGAAACCCATAGCATCAACATGAGTGAGATGCACATGAGTCACATACCGACTCAGAGTGGAGTGTTCCAACGTTTCACATGCAATCCTTTCAGCATGTAGTGTCCTGACCTGCTTGTTGACATGGCTCTTGCACGCACTGGCTCTGCCTTCCGCGGTCACAACATTCACACCATACTTGCACAGCAGGCTCTGCACATACTTGTGCCACGGTGTCACCGCCACAGCACCACTAGGACGCCTCCATTCAGCTGTAAACACTTGATTTGGCAGCCGAACGCCGTGCATACGCTGAATCCTGTAGTAGTACTCCAAAGCCCTCTGATGAAGCCACATATGCAACGGTTCCACACCCCATTCTGCCAAGAGAGCTGAAGAGCATGGGCGCTCCTTGCCACAGCGCATTGCGCATTTGATGATGTCTGTCTGCACTACACTAAGCAAACAATGTGAGAGGACAATGTACACTTTGCGCCCCTGGGTGGATGGTAGGCAGTGCAACAGTGTGCCGCATTCCGCCACATGGACCTTGGAGCCAGCTTCGGTTACATGCGCAGCCTCGCATGCAGGGGTAGGGTGACACTGCTTGCTTGCTTGCTTGCCTTTTGCTGCTGCGTTAGAGTGCTGCTCCTCTTGACATGGACCTTCACTAACTGCGCAGCATGTTCGCTGCGCCTTGCCTGCGGCACTATGCTGCTGCTGCCTCCCAGGTCGCACATGTGAAGAAGAAGAAGAAGCTCTCTAGCATGAAAGGCCAAGCAAGAAGTAGAGTCACCCGACCCCTGCATGTGCACTGCACAATGCCGGGCCACTGCTCTTCAGGGTCAACACCTTGGTGCCGTCAGCAGCCAGCCAGCCCAGCCTGCCAGGTCGGGACCGTGCGGTGCTGCTGTATTGCCACTGCTGAGCTGGTTGGCGGCCACACCGCGGTGGGTGTGTCGGCCAGCTGAGCTGGCTGGTACTGGCAACAGTGACTGGCGCTTACCTTGACATTAATCCAGCCAAGAAACCAGAGCACACGGGTGGCATGTGGTGTTAGATGTATGTTGCTGTTCATGTGGGTCTTCCTTGTGAAAGCCTTGCAAGCCGATATGTACAATGGTAGGGAAGGTTGTGCCATTGTGGCATTGACAGCTGTTGACCTTACCCTCACCAAAGATGTGGGTTTTTGTCGTTTCTTACACATCAGAAACAGCATAATGGAAATAATGAGGGCGCTTCATGCTATTGTTATGCTTCCACATTTCAAGTGTCAGACTCCCGGTGATCGGGAGAGGTACAGCTGTACCTCCGTTACTGATGCACATGACATTCTTCATGTTTCCTACGGCCCGTTGGTTACCAAACCGTTTATGTTGTATATGCTGGATCAATACTACATGTTCACAAGCTTACAGCCACCTTCATGCACGCTTGATGTGCAATTGCGAATCTCTGCAGCCCGTCAGTCGACACAAGTAGCTTCACTGATATTTCAATCGGTTCAACACTTTGCTTGGACCAATTGAAGCTGCGTGGAGAGCTATCGCAAGCCATAGCTCACGGGGCAGTGCCCAGCAGTGCTGGGGCAGCACAACTGCGCTGAGCGTGTCGTATCTAGACACGATGAAGATAGTTATATGGTAAGTGATAGATGTGAAGGTGTTGGCGTGCACAGCGTATTACAATGACTCGGCGTACCTCACCAACCGGCACTGTACAGACCATCCAGCGCAACAGCAGAGTACTGTGCAAATCTGTGCAGAAATATGTAGTAGCTTTGCTTCAAAGGACTCACACAGCAGATACGCATGCGTTGGAGCCACCGTCCTGAGAATCAAAGCTGCTTCCTAACATGCCTGTACTGCTGTCTGGCTGTGGCTGCCTGCCTTAGGTGTCTTGTGCTGCAGGACGCCTTTTGACAAACATGCGTTACATCACATCCGATTGCAAAGTCCCGCAGCCTATTCATTGAGGTGCTGAAGCACTTGAAGGCTGCCAAGGCCTGCATGCTGCCGCCGGTTGGCACTAGCCGCCATGGGCCAGGTGTTTGCTGGCCTGGAGACTTTGGGTAGAACCCTGCCAGCCGCAGTAGCATGCCTTCTAACGCAGCTTGCAGATCTGGTTGGGCAGCTTGAGGAAGAGAAGGCGCAGGTCAAACAGCTCGATACCTGCGTCCTCAGGGAGCGGTGTGTGGGACTCAACTTCATGAGTCGCTACACGGGCCTGAGTTATGAGGTGCTGTTGCAGCTGACGCTGGAGCAGAGGGAGCAGCTGACCATGTGTACCAAATGCTGCTGGAGCGCCAGACCGTGGGAGGCTACCAGCTGTTCATCAGCGTTGCAGCTGCCGTCGGCCCCGCGCAGCTCGTAGCCGTGGCAGGGCGGCTGGCTGCTTTCCTCAGCAGGGCTGAGCCGCAGTGCGGTGCACAGTACAGTGAGTCTGTAGCAATGCTGCTGATGGAGCTCAGCTGGCTGCAGCCATTCCACACATGCGCGTACCTGCGGCTCTGCTGGATGCTGGTGGAAGGGAGTCTCCAGCGGAACTTGCAGGCAGCTTTAACACAGTGTTGCTGCACAACCAGCAGCTGCGTGCGCTGCAGCAGGACCTGGCAGAAGCAACAGCAGCAGCAGCAGGAGTCGCAGACATTAGCTGTGCAGCACCAGCAGCAGCAGCATTTGCTGCAGCAGCAAATGTAGTGGCTGAGCAGAGCTATCCGCTGCAGCGTTGCTGTCTGCAGCAGGCATGTCAGTCTCCATGGGGTTGCTGCTGCTGCCACCCTGCAGCGGATAGGGGGCAGCCCAACACCACCAGCAGCAGCAGCAGCAGCACAGCCTGCATCCCAGCGCCCGCATGGTGGCATGCGCAGCAGCAGCAGCAGCTGGAATGGCAGCAGCAGCACCAGGGCCAGCAGCAGGTGCTGAGGTGCAGCCTGGCACTCCCCTGCAGGGTGGCAGCAGCAGCAGCAACAGCCAATCGCTGGATAGGTGCAAGCAATCTGGCAGCGGCAGCAGCAATGGGGGCACCTTGATGCAGTACCTGCCGGCCAAGCCGCTGTTTGGCGCTGATGGTGACTGCTGGGCTGCTGGAAGCACTTCCGCTGGCATTGCACCTGTCGCTGCCGCCAGCAGAAGGAGCAGCAGCAGCCAAGACGGGCCGGCAACAGCAGCAGCAGCAGCAGTTAGCCCACTGCCCAGCGTTGAAGAGAACAGCTGGGCAGCTGCTGACAAGCCCCTCTTATGTGCACCTGCGGTTGCAGCAAGCAGCAGCAGCAGCAGCAGCAAAGACGGGCCCGCACCAGCAGGAGAGCTGCTGCCTAGTGCTGAGGGTGCCCCTTGGGCAGCTGAAGACAGCTGCTTCCCCAGCATCTCTGTCACCCTGGGCAGCAGCAGCCACACTGCTGTAACCGCATCAGCCGCAGCCGCTGCTGCTCCTGCGGGGCAGGCTGAGCCACTGCCAGGGACGGGCAGCCAGGACCTGGTCAGTGGCGGCAGCAGCTGCAGCCATGGCAGGAGCAGCAGCTGCAGCACTGGTGTCAGCTGCGCCTTAACCAGCTGCAGCACCTCAAGTCGCAGAGGCTGCAGCCTCAGCAGAGACAGCAGCTGGAGCAGCAGCACAGCAAACCAGCTGCCAGCGCAGCCAGTGTCTGGTGCTGCGGCTGACACCAGCAGCAGCAGCGGCGCCTGCCTGAGCAGCACGTCTGCTGCAGCAGGCCCCGTGGAGTGTGCAAAGGGCTTTACTGAAGGCGCTGCAGAGAAAGCTGGCAGCAGCAGCAGCAGCAGCAGCAAAGACGGGCCCGCACCAGCAGGAGAGCTGCTGCCTAGTGCTGAGGGTGCTCCTTGGGCAGCTGAGGACAGGTGCTTTGCCAGCACCCTGGGCAGCAGCAGCCACACTGCTGTAACCGCATCAGCCGCAGCCGCTGCTGCTCCTGCGGGGCAGGCTGAGCCACTGCCAGGGACGGGCAGCCAGGACCTGGTCAGTGGCGGCAGCAGCTGCAGCCATGGCAGGAGCAGCAGCTGCAACACTGGTGTCAGCTGCGCCTTAACCAGCTGCAGCACCTCAAGTCGCAGAGGCTGCAGCCTCAGCAGAGACAGCAGCTGGAGCAGCAGCACAGCAAACCAGCTGCCAGCGCAGCCAGTGTTCGGTGCTGCGGCTGACACCAGCAGCAGCAGCCGCGTCAGGCTGAGCAGCACGATTGCTGCAGCAGGCCCCGTGGAGTGTGCAGAGGCGCAGTTGGTGCGGTACTTTGCAGGCTGTGCACTTGTGCATGTGTGCGTACTGCACCGCCTCAATGCTTATGGGCATGCTGGGCGCGCACATGCCGCTGTGCAGCTGCACGAGGTGCGGCAACTGTCCAGCACAGCCTGATGGACAGGTTGACAGTGTGCGTGGCTGAGAGGTCAGCTGTTGTGCTGCATTGCTGTTAGCCAGGCGGTATACAACACAGCAGGTTACTTTGCCTTCTGCTGCCATGCTGTGGTTTGAAGTAATTAGTGCTTTGCAGCTGGGCCCCCCTGCATGCATCAGTGGGATAAGTGTTGCAGCCAGTGCACCGCAGCTATCAGCCAGAATTTGAGTTGCGGCTCTTTCTGCTTGGCAGCAGCCAGTGGCTCGCATCCGCCAGCCGGCCGCTGCCGCTGTCAGCCGGGGTAGCGGGCACCAGATGATTGTCTGGGTTGGCGTGGCAAGGGTTTTCACGATTTGCTGTTTTGTTTTGTTATTTTGGTAGGGGTGCAGTCGCTCGGCAGCTGACCTGATGTGGTCTGACATATTGTCGCTGTGAAGCTGTACCAGGCAGCAGGCGAGAGTGTGGTGGTCTGCTGGTGAGGGTTTAGGGCCTGCTGCTGGGTGTAGTAGGGTGGCAGGCTGCCATCAGCCTGTGGGACTGTGGAAAGCGGTCTGGAGGCTGTTGATAAGGCTCTGACGCTTGCAGCTGTTTGTTACTTTGGTGTGTTCACCTTGGATGTCAATGAGGAGCGTGCAGGGGGCAGAAGTGCAGCGGGATTAATGCTTTACCTGCTTTACCCTGTCATGCCTGCAGCGGCTGGGCAAGGTGGGATTGCAGTTGGTTGGGTGGGTCTGGGGCGGCCGCTGCTGCAGCAGCATGCCTGCTGCCTGGCTTGTTGCACAGCCATAGTGCAGATGCTCAGCTGGAGCCAGGCTTGCAGAGACGCACCGAAGCGCGTGGCAAGTCTATAGACTGTGTGGCGGCCCTGTGCTGGGACTCGACAAGCGCTGATGTCACTTTGTTTTATGCATGTTGGTTGTGTGTGCATGCAGGGTAGCTGGTGCCTGGATGTGCAGGGCTTTTCATGGGGTGGACTGACAGTTTGTACTCATTGCATGTGCATGCCAGCAGCGCAACCTCGCGCGACGTGTTGATGCTGTGCACGTGACTGGTGCATGTGGGCTGGCCTGCGAGGTTTTGCTCACTGCATGAGCACTGGCCCATGACCACAGGCCGTGGCGGCGCGGACAGCGGCGCAGAGAGGGCGAAGACCGTGTGTGCTGTGCTGTGTAGACCACGGGCTGCTCTGCAGCCACTAGCATCCCTACAGCAAATATAGTGCCGGATGCATACCATTGGAAGTTAAGTGGGTGCATCAACACCCTGCAAAATGTTTTAGGTGTGGAAATGTCAGTGTTGCCAGGTGGTGGTCTACTCACAGTGTGTTGTCATGCGTGTGTCTTTGCCTGCGTTGCATTGCGGTTGTGGCGTGTCAGGGTGCTTGGAGACTGAAACACGGCCCTGCTGGCCTGACCAGAGGTGGTTGCGCTGCCTGCCAGACTAAGATGTTTGCAGCACCGTTTTCTATATTGATGCCGCATCACTGCGCTGCATGCTGCATTGCATTAGGTCGCGCGTGTGGCCCGCATGCAGGCTGCACAGCTGCTGAGCTGTGTAGTGGCAGCAGCTCTAGGTGCAAGTTGTTGTGCACATACGCACACAGTGCTGTACTGAACTTTAGGAAGTAAGCGAGGCAGCTGCGTTTTACCCAGATATTTGCGCATTACTTGTGCATCTAGAGGTTCATGAACCTCCTTGATCAAGGTGCTTCCATGTGCAGTCGAGGCGCCAATTGCCAGTTGCCTATGCAAGCTGTGTGCCTGGCACTGCGGCAGCGGCGCGGCGGGTGTCAACAATGCTATCACTGCCATTGCATGGTGTCAGCACAGCTTGGGCCTTCTGTGGCCATACTGTGGCACACTGCTCCACTTTTTAGGCTGCAATACTGCATTTATGTCCTGTGTTACCCGCTGCACAAACAGGGGCAAGTCCACTTAGCTGACACGGTTCACTCCACTGAAAAGGTGGCACAAGGGAACCAACGGATTGCCATGGCCGCTTAATGTACGATACCACCTCAGGTGGTGACTGCGTCTCAACATGAGCTATTCCTATTCGTATTCTTATTCCTTGTGTATGGGTGTCGGATTTAAACAGCATATATGCTGACAGCCAGCATACGTATAATTATGCGGCAGCACTTCTAAGTGATAAACAACAAGGCCAGCAGCTGCACTGTTTGCCTGTGCGCTGAAATAGCACTGCCAAGGCAGGTTTGATGTTGCAGCAGCCTAGCGGACTACCGTGTTAGCGACCAGCAATAAAATTGTTGTTGGATGCCCAACGGCAGCAACTGATGCAGGCGCTATGCGTAACTGCTGCATGCCTGTGGATGACATTTTGGGACTGCACGCCCTGTGTTGTATTGTACTGTAATGTATTGTAAGAGAACGAGTTTCAATAATGGCTCCTGGGTTCCAGGTAAATGCACAGCTGCGTACCTCAAGCAATGTATCGTATTGCAATGTACCATAACCTCAACCTATAGCTATCACCATCTAATCAGTAGCCGTGATCAATGAACACCCATCCAGGAACAGACAGGAGTCAGGACTTAAATGAATGTGCTGTGTGCATGAACGTGCTATCTGTTTGTGCATCCTGATGCCACGTATCAGGAGACAGCACTGCATGCCATGTGCATATTCAGCGCTCGGATGCGTGGGAAGACACATGTGCTGTGAGCTTTGCTTACACGAGCAGCCTCGCATGCAGGGGTAGGGTGACACTTGCTTGCCTTTGCTTCTTCATCTTCTTCACATATGCTGTATGACGCTGAAACCTCGGTGCATCAAATGCCAGGGAGTGGCCACGGCCCACCGCCGACCCACTGACAAGCTCTGCTGCACACACCCACAACATCTGATGATACACACAACAGCACACCCCTTCTCCCTTCTACTCCTGGGGTACTGGTTCAGGAGGCGATCAAGCGCTGTGCGGCTATGCAGCCCAAATGGGCCCAGCCAACAACACGTGGCTGCTGGCAGCTGGTTGCATGCGCACGAGACACCGGCAGCAATCAGGTTTGTTTTTATGTTGAGGGCTTGCTGCAGGAACAACACGTGCCTGCATGGCAGCCCACTCGGGGCGCCAGGAGCACTTGGCCGGGAGTCTCCTGGTCCAGCATTGCTCGAAGTATGCAGCTGTGCATCCACCTGGAGCCCAGGAGCCGTTTAAAACTCGTTTTTTTATACCAGCAGCAACCACTTCAGTGCAGAATGACAGCAAGCACAAGGAAAGCAGGGCAGCTGTTACAGATGCACGCCCGACTGACTGACAGCTGGCGCTTGCGGCCAGGCATCAAGACGGACCATGCGCGACAGCACACCTGTCAGCGGCAGCAGGGATCCAGCCTCAAGCTCCATTCAGCATACAAGGGGCAGACACCTCCAGCAAACCTCATTGCCTGATGCACCCGCACGCTTGTCACAGCTTGCTGCTAAGCCTGTCTTAGGGTGCAAAACCTGCAAATCCTTGCAGAAGCAGCAGCCGCAGCGACTGCTGGGAAAAGACCGCAATGCAGCAAGGCCACGTCCGCTGCCATGCCATACAGAAACGCCAGGTGCTGCACCTTGCTGCTGCTTGTTCCTCCTTTTGTTACCGGGAGTGTGACCTTGAGCGTGACCGCCGGCTGCGCTTGTGCCTGCTGCTGCCGCTGCCTCGGTGGCTGCCCTCCTCCCTGCATAGCCAGGGTGTGCAGCACAAGCATGAGCAGCACGACCAGCTGGTTGCTCGACAGCAACAGACGACACTTGCAGCACATGCAACAGGCCCGGCAGCCACATTCACCACCCTTGTATCTGCACTACCTTGCTCAGCAGCATGCACACCTTGGAATGGTTTGACCACGTGGCAGCAGCAGGCAGGCGGCATTCGAGCATGCCGCAGTTGCACACACAAACAGTGCGCCGCATTGCCTTACCTGTCCCGGTCCCTGTCTCTGCTGCGTTTAGGCGGGCTGCGGCTCCTGCTGCGGCTCCTGCTGCTGCGCTTGCTGCTGCGCCTCCCGCTGCGCTCCTGCTCCCCTCTGTCCCTGTCCCCGCGGCCGCCCCTGTCTCTGTCCGCTCTGTCCTTGTCACCCCTATCAGCCCTGTCCCTGCCCGACCTCTGCCTGTCCTTGTCCCTATCCTTGCGTTCCCGCTCCCGCTCCCGCGCTGTGCCCCCATCCCGTTCCCGGTCCCGCTCTTTGGCCCCGTGCCGGTCCCGCTCCCGCTCTTTGGCCCCGTCCCGGTCCCGTTCCCGCTCCCGCTCCCTGGGCCTCGCCTCGTCAGCACCCTGCCCAGCAGCAGCCTTGTCACGGCCCGGCTGCTGCTGCTCTTCCTGCTGGTGTCTGTGCGGCCGCCGCGCTGCTGGTTCCTGCACAGGGCTGCTGACGCCGTTGCCATGCTGCTGCTGCTGCTGCCGCTCGGTGTCTGCTGCTGCAACATCTGCTGCTCCTGCTCCTGCCGTGGCGGCTGCTGCCGCTGCTTTGCTGGGTGCTTCATCGAGCTCCATGTCCAGTGCACCCCCATCCTGACGACCAGCATGCAGCGCACCAGCAAGATACAGTCAGCAATGCATGCCAATGGCGCGTCTGTTGCAAATTTGAACCCTGATGCCTCTGCATTCAGTGCACTACAAGGAAAGCCTCTTCCCTGTGGATAACATGTTCAAGTGACAACCATTCACAGCAATATGAAGATAACTCAACGCGGCAAGCAAAGCAGTGGTGGGCGGAACGTGAGCTACAAACCAGAAAAGGATCAGCCGCAGTAGTAGGCAGGCACACAGAGCAGGGCAAAGCGCATCGTTGGAGCCCAAAAGACACTTTCAATACCTGCTGACTAGATTACATGGCTGAAACCCCAAACTGGTGAGCAGCAGCCGACGCAGCACAACCTCTACCTCACCTGTGTATCCTCTTGCCCGCCTCCCTCCTCTGCTGCTGCTGCTGCTGCTGCTGGCGCCCCCTCTTCCCCTCCGTGCCTTGCTGCTGCCTCTGTCTCTACATCCACGCCCAGCGCACCCAGCAGCTGCCCCAGGCGCTGCAGCTGCCGCTGCTTCTCCTCCGGGGCACCGTCATCGCCAATGCCAAAGTAGAACTCCAACAGGTAAGACCTGCAGCAGCGATGCACGAATGCAGGTGAGACGACATTTGCCTGCTCTGGATCAAGTGCATGCTGGCACAGGCAGCCTCAGATACCCAGCACAATCAACAAGGCATCCACAACACATGTGCATTGTCCACGCTGCAGGTACAACCACAGCTCAAACATTGCTGCAAGGCTTAACAGAGCACCTTGTCAAGCGCAGACTTGGGCAGCCCGGCTGTACAGTCAGCAGGGCCCCAGCAGGATGCTTGCACATCCTCTACACAACCCACAGTCATGTAATGCCTCGAGATGAACTCAAACCTTAATCCGTACACGCCTCAGCTGCCACGCCGGATCGTAGCATTCACCTGCGCCAGCGCTGGCTCACCTGACCATCTCCAGGCTCTGCCCCTTCTGGTGCAGGCATGCCAGCAGCCGCCGCCTCAGCCCGGCATCGCCCGTGCTCCACAGCGCAGCCACCACCACCATGGAGCACTGCAGCGTGAACAGGCCCGCGTCCAGCCGCTCCAGCAGCAGCTCCCCAGGGTCAACGTCCTCCTCGAGCTCCGCTGCCTCGCGCGCCAGGCGGGCCTCACACGCACGCACGCCGGCCTCGTACCTGCAGAGCGCAGGTGCTCAACAGCAAGCAACATGCTGCTGACAACTCCAAACCGTGTTGCGCTGTGCCCTGCTCGTGCGGTCAGCAGGCGAGGGGAGCAGGGAAGCTGCGTGACCAGCGTGTGTACTAGCAGGATCCACGTACACCTGACAGATGCCACGTCAGCACCAACTGCCCCGAGACCGCCGCGGCACAGTCCCGCAGGCACACCCGCACACACACACCGTGCACAGCCGCCCCACCTGAAGACCAGCTCCATGAGCCTGTCCACCTTTTCAAACTCGGCCTCGACAAACTTGGCGGCCAGGCGCTCCTTGCGGCTGTTCTTGGTCACGCCCTGGCGGCAGCAGCGGCAGCAGCAGCAGGAGCAGGAGAGGGAGGAGCAGCAGCAGCGTCAGCAACAGTAAACTACTCCTAATGCTGGCAGCAGAGCTACAGTCTCAGCAGCAGCCGGGCACCTGGATTTGCATGATGCCATACAACGGCAGCAGCCAGCACAAGCGGCAAGCTACCATGCAACACAGCAGCACACGTGCAGTGCTTGTGAGACGCGCGCTGCAGGCCGCGTAAAACTCCTGCACCCACTGAGTGATGGTGCTGCTGAGATGGCTGCCAACAAGTGGCTATGCTGACAAAGCGAAGAAGCAACAGAAGCGTCAAGCACTAGCAAGCAGCACAGACAACGCAGCTCTATGCTGCTCTCTGCCTTGGTTTGAGGGCGGGCTGAAGTCTCACACCTGGAAGAGGTTGCTGATGATGCTGACGCAGCGCTCCTCCACCTCCTTCGCCACATCCCTGTCTGACGCGTCGCCCCTGCTGTTCTTGATCTTGGAGCGCCCCATGAGGATGGCAAACAGCTGCGCAAGCGCACCAGCCTCAACCAGGCGGTCACATGCGGGAGGGCAGCTGCAGCGCAGCAGCAGCAGCAGCAGCAGCAGCATGCCGTGCCAGGCACAGTGTAGGCGAATGTCAGCATGAACACTGTTCATTGAACAGTGCATAGACTGCTGCTGGCTTGCGCACCGCTTAGTGTGCCGCCATATGCACAACACTCACAACAATAGCTTCGGTGTCGGACAGCAAGACTGCCAACGTTGCGGTACTTGACAGGCCAACACCTGCTGCAGTGCAGCCTCATGCCCCACAATCTCGCTTTATAGGAAAGAAGGCCAGCTGCTTACACACAGTGATGGGGCATCAAGCACAACTCACCGTGTCGTTGCAAAGTCAATGGCCTTGACGGCGCCGTATCTGCTCGACTTCTTGCCCTTGAGCAGCAGATGCATCAGCTCAACACCCTCACACTCCACAAATGCAGCCCTGCAAGCGGCAGCAGCAGCAGCAGCAACACCATCAGCCGGAGCAGCAGGATGGAAGCAGTGGAAGCAGCGGCCATGCCTCCACCACATCACAGCAGGCTCTTGGCCAGGTCGAAGCAGCAGCACGGCTGCTGAGCCGCAGCATATCCAAGCCCCCAAGCAGCTCTATCTGGTTCCCAGCTGCACAAATTACCCCAGATGTGCAGCATAACATGGTGCAGCAGTGCACGCTTGACACAAGGTGGCCTCACTGAATCAGGCCTGCTGGGGGTGCAGGCAGCTGCACAGCAACAGTCGCGCCACACACATGTGGCCAGCTCTGTGCAGCCATGCACCCACGGACTGGCCGCATTCCGCCCACCTGTTGGCCGGCAGCAGCAGGCATGAGCACAGCGTGTCAAACAGATTCTCCACAAACTCCTGCTCCTCAGCATCAGCAGGCTCCCTGCTCTTGAAGCCAGCCAGGCACACCAGCAGAGTGTCAATGCCGTTGCTGCTGCCGAGGCGCTTCTGGTTGGCTTCATGCCCCTGCACATGCAGCAGCGGCATCAGCAGCAGCAGCAGCAGCAGCAAGTAGCGCCACCAAATGACCAAGGTGGATGTGACAACAGCATGTTGTGCGTGTGGGTGATAGTACAGCCAACCTGCAGCAGAGGCGCCAGCGCCAAGGCAACCAACACATAATCAGCACAACTCGCCAATGTTGTTCAGTGGCACAGCTGCTGTGCTTGAGGAGTGGACAAGCATCGAAGTCCTGCAAAGACAGCCGCTGCCGTCTGAGGAGAGCTCCACCCTGCACAGGCGGCGCCGGCATGGATCAGACTCATCCGTTGGCCCGCGTGCGCACCTGCACCAGTATGCTGAGGACCTCGCTGGCGTACTGCTTGTTGCTGTCGCTAGCCTTCACGCGGATGCGCGTCAGCAGCCACTTGAGCAGCTTGGTGCGCTGCAGCACCCACTCCGCCAGCGCAGGACGCAGCTGCAGCAGGCAGCAGGCGTGCAGCGAGGCGCAGGCAAGCAGGACAGGACGGATGTGATGTACAACGCATCATGTTGGGTGCGATGGGCAGGTAGCCTACACGCTGCCTGTCAATCGCACCGCGCAGCATGGCAACACACAAAACCTTGCAGCAGCTGTACTTCTGTGTTGGTGTCTCCCGCCCATGCCCTGCCTCGGCGTCAACTGCCCTCACCTCAACCTCCACCCTCTTTCACCACCGCATGCATACAAAGGCGACCTTTGCAGCATGCATACTAGAACACATGCCAGCTCCTGTTTCCTCCATCCTGTCTCGGGTTGGTTGCCCCACCCTTTACCTCCATAAGCATAGGAGGACACCACCTTGGGGAGTACCATCCTCACCCGCTGATCAATTATCCTCACCCGCTGATCAACCATCCGCACCCGCCGCTCATACAGTTTGCCTACCAAGCCTCAGAATGAAGGCATCCGACCAGCTTCGACAGAGGAAGTCCCTCCTGGCACCCTCTCACCTCCACAGCATGCTCGATGACGGCCAGGCCGTGGTTGACGGCGCTGGCCTCCTCGTCAACGCCCTCGTTCATCTTGGCCAGGCGCTCCACCAGCAGCTCCAGCGCGTTGTGCTCCAACAGCGCGTCAACCAGCGCGCCAGCAACCTCCTGGTTGTCCTGCTCCTCATCTGGGGGCCGGGTGGTGTGCGGCAACCGATCGGGGCATCCAAGGCAGGCATGTCGGGTGAAGGGCGCACGCAAAGCGGGGGTGTTGGAGAGTTCGTTAGGCGAATGGTGCATCCACCAGATGACGTTTGTGTAGTCAACAGCGCAAGGCAAACCGCCAACAACCTCCTGGTTTGTGCGGCTCCTCAGCCGATACAGGATATGGTGCAAAGCAAACAGACGGCAGTGAGTGCAGCCCCGCTCAGCTGCAGCAATCAGTCTACTGATTACACGAAACTGTGGCGAAGCAGCGTACCCTGAACACTGAAGTATGCATCAAGTTATGTGCAGCAAGCTGTGCATTGCCGATTGACCCGAGACAAGAGGCCCACCTGCGTCAGTCAGCTCCTGCAGCAGGTCCATCACCTCCACCGCTATGTCTGTGTTGTCGTGGCTCAGCAGCCCAGCAAGTGTGGCCACCGCTGGGCTGTCGATCAGCAGCGGGTACAGCGCGTTGGGATCGGCAGCAACCTGCCAGCGCACAACAGCAGCAGCGGCAGAGGGCGTTCACTGCGTCGATGCAGAGATGGCGTAGCAGCTCGAGGGTAGCACGCTGTTGTTTGTCGCAGCTGCTGGAGTTGCGCACAGCCATGCAGCCCAGCGGTGCCTGCGGCATGCTGGGCACCTGACCTCGCCTGCAGCCACTGCCTCTACCTGCGTGGCGCCTGGCGATTGCTGCTGAACCTGCCGCGAGTACGCCACCCACTGCCATTGCCTCTATTGCTGTTGATATTGCAAAGGCTGCCATGCACTGGCCTGCTGCTGCACAGCCCCACGCCTGCTGCTGCCCTGGCTGCCACACCCACCCACCTGCGCCAGCCCCCTGACAAGGCTCATGAGGTCCACCTCGTTGTCAATGAACTTCATGGGCTCATCGGCATACTTCATGCGCAGCTCAAGGTTCTCCTTGGCCTGGCGTTGCGAGTGTGTCAGTCCAAACATTTGCAGAGTGTTGTTAGTTGCGAGGTACGGTGGTGGAGCAACTGGGAAGCGAGGATGCAAGGTGACAGACGATGGCTACAGAAGAAGGCACAAGGGGTGCATGACACAGATTAAACAAGGTATTTTACAGGTGGCCCCGTCCTAAACCGCCCTCGCCAGCACCAGCAGCTGCTGGTCTGGCAGCACTCGTACTGCTAATACGTGCTTCCTGTGCAGAGGCCGCCACCACCTGCTCACACCTGGCTGCAAACCAGAGTGGTATTGCTGTCACCGCTGCTGCTGCTGCTGCTGCTGCTGCTGCTGCTCACCCTCTTGTCAAGCGCATTCAGCATCTTGCGCAGCGACTTCTCATCCAGCAGCTGCACCTGCACAAGCAGCAGTGCCAGCAGTTGCTTACTTCACCAGCGCCAGACTTGGCAGCTTGTCCCAGGGCGACTTGCTCTGCCTTACCCTTGAGGCACACACCACCACTGCTCCAGTGCTGCGCGGCAGCTGCTGCATCGCGCGACACTGCGAACAAGCTACAACAACCCTGCAAGTTCTGACTGCCAGTCCTGCAAGCATGCTGCTGCTTGCAGGAAGGGCGTTCTTGGGTGTATGCCTGCTGCCACCGCTGGTACTGAATTAGCCAGAAGGCCCAAAAAGAAGCTGTGCACATGCCCAGCACATCCACAGCACGCCACCACCTTGAGCGGCTGTGCCGCCTGCAAGGGCCCCCACCTCTGCTGCATCCGCCTGCTCTTCTGCCTGCCTCAGCAGCTCCTGTGGGTCGTGGCGCTGCCTGCCCGATGCTGCATGCTCAACTTCCACAGGCACATCACCATCACGGTAGTACCTGCAATCGGCGCCGCCCAACAAAAGCAGATAACAGCGAGATCTTGAACTGAAGATCTCACCCACATGGTGCTGTGGCCATGGCACAGCAGCTGGGACTGAAACATATGCAGCTGCAGGGCCCTCTGTGTGCTGTGCTGCTGCATTTCAGCAGAGCAACCAAACAGGGCACGCGAGGCTATGCTTAATGTGGTGTGGCTCCTGCAGAAAGAGCAGTACACACCCAGTGCCTTCTTCTGCTGTGCCAAAGTAGTATCCCTGCCTGGGCCCCAAGAACCGTTGTCCTGGTTGGAAGTGTGGCACTTCCACTGCTGCTGGCTGCTGCTGTTGCTGGGCTGCGGATGTCGCTGCCTTGGCCTGCTGCTGGCCCACGAGCTCCTGAATGGCAGCATTCAACACTGCCACAGGCTCGTCTGCCAGCCTGTAGTCCATCTTAATTGCTGTCTGTTGTACTTGGCAAGCAGTCCAGAGCAAGTGTATGTGTACAGATGTGCAGTGCAGCCAAGCTGGCCCTCACAGGGGCAGCATGCTGACGCCTTTGCGCTGATTTTCTATGTGCAATAGACAAGATCGGGTGATAGAAGACCCTTGTCAGTCCTGCAGTAGTCCTTGTCAAGCCTATGTTTTGAAACTATCCGGAGCTACCTCGTCGCTTCAACGCAACCATCAAAATGCAAGTGGGGTTAACAAATTGATTCACTAACAGGCGACCTCTATCCACAAGGCTGTTGTCAGTTGAGTTTTTGCTGCCCTTCGCAGTACAAGCCTCGCATTATGGCGCATTGATCCCAGTATCTACAAACGTATCACCACGTACTGCTTATTTTACGTTCGTTCAACCTGAGCTCGAGGCATCATGGCAGGGATACTCTCCAGGCGCCCAACCTTCTGTGCAGGCCGGGCTTCCCGCAGCCAAACCGTCGTAGTGAAGGCTGGTGCATGGCAGAAGGCCACCACCAAGTCGTCTCTCTCCGCTGCTGGTGGCAGGCAGGTAAGACAGCTGGGTCCTGGTAGGCAGCAGGCCAGTCACTTACAGCCCTTACGAAGCCTTGAGAGCACCTTGCTATTCTGCTGGCCCCAGGCAGCAACTTTAGTGTTCTCGTAAGCGACAACTTGATATTGCAATGCTGCTGGCTGACTAGCTGGAACCAGCACAGGCCATGTTGTTTAATGGCACCTATAGTCAAATTGATCTGTCAGCAGTCTGCACCAATGCATGAAGGGACATCAAGGTATGTAATGTATGTGCCCTGCATCGGATTTAACCACCAACAGCTTGCCAACTTCAAGACGTGAACTTCACTGGTGCGGATGTGTGCCCAGGTCGTTGAGCTTGGTGGTGCCAAGGTGCTGGTGGTTGAGACTGAGGGAGAGGTGTATGCTGTCAACAACAAGTGCTCTCACCTGGGCCTTCCCCTTGTTGGTGAGTGCTGGTGCAACTGAGCGCCTCTGCAGCAATTGTCGCAACAGAGCAAATGCAGTGGCTGCAAAGACGCTCTGCTCCCCAAGCAGCAGAACTAAGAATGGCCTGCAGCAGCATCCACACCAGCAGCTGTGGCATCTTACCAGCAAATCTCACATTAAAGCTATCAAGCTACAGCCGGCGGCTATGTCACAGCTGGATCACCCTGGATGCTCCCAGTTGAAAGCGATGCATGGCAATCAATGAAGTACAGCGCCGCTCCCATGCTGAATTTGAGTTTCTGTTTTGTTTTACTGCCTGCAGGCAAGACCGCAATGTTCCAGGTGAAGCTGCTAGATGATCGGCTGCCGCCAGCATCAGATATCAACAGCTGCAGCAGCAGCCGCGCCAACAGCAACAGCAGCAAGTTTGCTTGCATTGCTGCAGGCTGCAAGCCCAGCCGTCGCTGAGGCTGGGGGTGCTTGCAGCTATGCTGTTGGCTGAGGTTTGCAGCTGCGCAAAGTTACTTTGTGCCCACATTGCTGATGCTTGCACCCTGCAGGGCCAGGTGTCCAACAAGTGCATTGTGTGCCCAGCACACAACACCGCCTTCGATCTGGCAACGGGTGAGCCAGCTTGCCGCTGCACATCAACTGCTGCATGGCTGCCACACTTCTGCAGCAGCACAGCATGCTTGTCAAGTTATGCTGGCTGCGCATGCAAGCGCCCGCCATCCCACATCGAGTATTCATGATAATGATGATTGAGTATTCGTGTAAGTGCCTGCTTGCAGAAAGCTCTGCAGAGCTAGCTCAATTGCTGACGGACAACTGAGTCTCTGTATGTGCTGCTGACTGGCTGCAGGTGAGGTGAAGGGCGAGTGGTGCCCCAAGTTCCCCCAGCTGCCCCTGGTGGGCAAGCTCGGGGACAAGAAGCCCCTGCCCACCTACCAGTCCCGTGTCGATGAGGCTGGCAATGTTGAAGTTTATGTGTAGAGGGTGCAAGCCAGGCGAGGGTTAAGCCATGCTTTGCTTGCCGCCATGGTGGCCACCAGCTGCAGCCAGCTGGGGCCATGCCATGCGGTACGCGAGCAGTGCTGTCATTGTCAGTGAGCTGAGGGCAAGCAACTGCTGTCCAGGGGTGCACGCTTTTCATTACCTTTGTGGTTTTACAATGAGCGTCTGAGCACATTAATGCAGCAATGTGTTGGTCACGCTTTTCATTACCTTTGTGGTTTTACAAATGAGCTTCTGAGCACATTAATGCAGCAATGTGTTGGTCACCACAAATTAATGAGTGGCAAGTGAACTATCCCGCTGAGATGCTGGTGCAGTTGAATGAGACTTGGGACGTGAATAGCGCAGCAATGTACCTTAGTAAAGAAACAAAGCAGGGAGAAGCAGAGCCCCCGATTCAGATGTAACCAGTGTGCCTTGCTGGCGCTGGTGTTGCCGTCCGTGTTATTGCGAGCTCTATTTGTGTTGGAAGATTATGCAGATTGCACACATGGTTTGCATTTACCTTGAGTCCAGGAGCCGCTAAAAGCCGTTATTTTACATGTGACATGTGTTGCTGATGGCGTTGATGCTATGGCTTGAATCCTGGCTGATTCGCATTTTTTGAGTTTGTGCATGAGCCTGTCATTGGCTCAAGAGCGGCTAACTTTGTAATGTGACATGTATTCCGCGTATGGGCATGATGTACTACATTACTACATTATTTGTAATAAGCAGCAGCACTCTCAACGTCGCCGGAAAGCAGAGTCATCCGGCCCCCCTCATGCAAACCTGCGTACGAAAGCAAGCTGATACCATCCATGTCTGTACTGTCGTTCAACACACTGCTGTAACAAGACTCAGCACTGAAGCAAGCCTGGCAAGCACAGCAGACGCCCCTGACCGAACATCACCATCACCATGCAAGCACTGCTGGTATCACCCACTGCATTGTGTTGAAGCTGGAAGCAATGATGAGCACCTAAGGAAGCATGTTGAGGCCAATGGAGCCGCTTCGGCGGCACCAGCGTGATGTGTTTCTTGCGTGTGATGTTCAGCAGGAGATAATTAAGATAATGAGATGGCGCGTGTGTTGCAACACAACAATGGTTGAGCAGTTGATCAAGTGTGTGCGATGTGTGGCGGGTCAACGAATTGATTTGTCTTGCGTATTGATGCGTGCATGCACTGCTTATCCTGTTCAGTGGGTTACCCCTTGCCACCATGATCATGGTCATGCCCCTCAGGGCATGCTGGTTGCCGCCTGAGCCCTAGTGAAGTCAGTTACAACTGACACCAGCTCTTCGCAACCGCCGACCCTTGTTCATGGATTGCTTTGGCGATATATAAGTGTGTTTGTTTGATCGTCCGTGCACGAATCAGCTGTGCCTAGCTCAGCTTCTTGGTGGCGACGAACGGAAGCAGCTGTGCTCTGGACGGTACTCACGGTGTGTACAACGACCTCCTGGTGGTAAGCAAGATTTACAACGGGGTTTACACTGAAGCACAGCTGCAAGGGCAGAAATGCAGCTGGTGAGACTGCAGCAGCAGAGCAGCAGCGACCGAGACACACTGGAGCACTTGAAAGCACGCACATGCAACCAATAGAATGACGCAAATTTGTCCCATTCCATTTTTTTGCTTTCAGGCTATGTTTACTGGCAATGGCAGCAATCTGCAGCAATTGCAGGCTAACTGGCGTCGTCTGTACCTGCAGCGCAGGGCCCAACTGCTTGAGCCACATGTGCTCCTCACAGCAACATGCGCGTGTCTCTTGCACTTGCAGGAACTCTACAGTTACAGCCATCCAGCAGCAAGTTATCATCATCAGCAGCTCAGGTAGCAGCATAGCAGGCAACAGCAGTAATGGCGGGCGCCGGCGCCAGGAAGCGGTCTGAGGAAAACGAGCGCACAGTGCGCAATATAGGCATCTACATCCTTGTCTGCGCAGCTGTGTTCGCCTTGGTACGGCTCTACCTCAAGCAATCCAGCGCTGGCTGGGCCACCTGGGCAGCGTATGCAGGAACTATGCTGGTGCAAGGCCTCTGCTACACCGGCATAGCAACAGTAGCCAAGCCAGTGTACACCAACGGCGTGCTGGCTGATGGTGGCGCAGATCTAACGAAGGGCACCATACCCTACTACTTTGACGTGCTTTATGTGACGGGCCTTGTGCAGATTCTGGCAAGCTTTACAGCATACGGGTGGTACGTGTATGCAGTGGTGCCAGCTTATGCAGGGTTCAAGGTGTTTCAGTTTGCCAAGCCGCTGCTGTTTGACAAGAACAGCAGCAGTGAGCCAGAGGTGGATGAGGCCACACGCAAGAAGCTGGAGCGCACACAGCAGCGAGCCGAGCGACGCAGAGTGAAACGCTTTTAGGCCTCAGGCCTTAAGCTGGCTGTACAGGCAGTAGGCAAGCTGACTGATGTGTGATTGACATTGGTGCAAAATTTTGCTCACCAGCACCAATGCGGCAGGTGTCAGCCTTCCAAGCGGTGTGTGGGTGCAGTAGTGGACCGCTGTAACATTCAATGATTGGTGCTGTGTCGCTGTTTGCCAAATACCAGCATTAGACATGAAGCCTTACACTGCTGTACGGTGATGTAGCACAACATGCATGCCATAATGTGCTTATTGTTTCACAAGCGGAGTGGAGATGTTCTCTCAGGTTTGTTCGAGGTGCTTACATGGATGCTTGCTGCAAACGCGTGTTCATCAGTACAAGCAGGAGCCGTTAAATCCGTTCTTTTACAACCAGCAGCCTGCGCTGAGCGCAGTACAGTGGGTGGAGCCAGCTTTGCTTACTTAATTACCGAATTACCAAAGTAGGGCCACTGGCCCACCCGCAAAGGAGCCAAACAAGGCTCATGGGGTCCACAAAACTCAAAAGAAGACCATCAACCGGAAGAAACCGCAACCTCAACAAGCTCAGAGAGCTCAGAACTCAGAGAATCAGTGACTTCAGAAGCACTACTAGTAATGCCATCACTGGGAAGCAACAAATGTGCCAACTCTGGATCGCTACGTACCAGTAAGCAACTGTGTATGAAAGCAGCAACCTTACTCTGTCTTTGCCGCATAAAGTCTGCCAGACATCGCCCGCGCGGGTTTGCTAAGGCACTTGGGTTCTGCCAACCACCGAACTCATCAAACAGACACCAAAAACGCTCCCGGACTAGCTCGTAAGCATCACACTCAAATACCACGTGGAACTCATCCTCAACCTGGCCAGCAGCGCATCGGGTGCAAAGCCGCTGATGTCAGGTAGCAAGGAGTTGCCAGCCCTCTCCCACCGACCAGTAGCCACGCGCAAGTCATGTGCACCCAGACGAAAACGCATCAGTGACGACAGGTGTACTTTGTTGAGGCCAGCAGTGTTGTGCACATAGTCTGGACACCAGCTAGACGGCTTTGTCATGTCCAGCTCATCAAATGATGTGCATGCAAACCAGCTCTCGTACGTAGAATGCATGACAGTATCAGAACCAGCAACTCTGGGATCGGTGGGTAAATCATGCCACTGCTGATACAACCAAGACTGAAAACCTCATGCACACAGCGCATATCAGACTCCTCAAGGCAGTGCAGACCGACCAGTGCATCAGGTAGTCGCCCAACGAGCCCGTACGGGTATGCAACGTGCGCACAAGGGACCTAAACTGCCAGAACCACAAGGACTTTTGCCTACCCTGATCAGCGCTGCTTGGGTAGGTGCGCATACTGAGGTCTCTGTTCTCCTGCATTGCTAAAAACAACCAGTCACTAGGCGGCCGTGAGACCACCCGGTCCCACAGGTCCCAGCAAGCTGTGAACCAACCACTGATCAGGGGTCTGCAGCCAAATTCACGCAACAGCAGCTGCCTGCAAGTAGACTTGCGAACACGCCCAGCCAACATACGCAAAAACATGAACTGCACCACTTGCATGTCATTGCTAAGCGCCTTGGCAACGCCCTGCGGCCCACTTCCGCAGCTATGAAGCAGTGCAGGGGCCCACACTTCTGAGCAGTAGCCCAAGATTGGCGAGACCAGTGAGTTGAACAGTGCACCTGCAAGCCAAGCCCCGTGATGTGGTGGTCAGCGCAGCGGGAGCGCATGGCCCACATTGCCCGTGAGCCAGCAGCTGCCAGGGACAAACACATGCTGTAACACCCTTAGTCTCATGGAATACACAACCCAAATACCTGAACTCGCTGCTTCTGGGCACAGGCACACGCACACCATCCCTGCCAACAAAGGTCCACTGCGCAGGACCCCGGTAGCGCTGGTGGCCAAATACTACCACCTCTGTTTTTCCCACATTCACCTCCATATCATAATGCGCGCAGAAGGTACTCACAGCATCCAGCAGCTGTTGCAGCTCCTCCTGGCTGCTGGCTAGTAAGGCCAGGTCATCCGCATACAGCAGCAGTCTCAGCAAGCGCCCACCCAGCTGCACACCGCATTCACGCGCGCGCTCCTCCAGCCACTGCTCTATGCGATCAAAGAAAATGCCAAAGAGCAGCGGAGACAGGGGGTCGCCCTGCTTCACGCCCCTGGTGCTGTCAAAAGGCTGGCCTGCAGTGCGTCCAATTTGGTGATGATCGGGGCATGCCAGTACATCGAAAGAATCGCACGGAGCATGTTATCACGCACACCAATGTCGCTTAGACACTTCATCAGCAGGTCGCGACGCACAAGGTCATAAGCCTTCCTGAAGTCCACAAAGCACGCAAACAGATGCTGCTTATCCAATCTGCTCTTATCAATCAGATGCTTGAGGACGAACACGTGGTCACTGGTGCGGCGGTCAGGCCGAAATCCTGCCTGACCAGAAGCCCTGAAACCGTGCTGCTCACAAAAAGCCGACAGACGCTTCTCCAAAAATGCTGTAGAGCTTGCCCATGGTGCCACGGCAATACCACGATAGTTATGACACTGACATCACCACGCTTGAACACAAACACAGGTAGGCAGAACTCCACACAGCAGGCACATCCCCAGTGGAGAAAGCATGGTCTAGGATGTCACGCAACTCACTCGACAATGTAAAAAGATGCTTAAAAGTGCCATCTGGTAGCTCCACTTCACTGTAGGCACCTTTTAGAGTTCACCACGCATGCCATCGGGGCCCGCCATACGGCCATGTTCATGCGCAATAGTGCACACTCCACTTCTTCAACACTGATGCTGGAGTTAAAGCTGCTGCAAATCCGTCAGTCACAGGGGCAGCCTGACTTTCAAGCGACGCCGTTAGCTCAGACACAGACGTAGCACACTCAGGCAGGCTATGCTGGCCACTGGAGCCATACAGTCGACGCCAGTGCGCATCAAACCCTGCAAGATCCTGGACGGTAAGGCTTAATTCGCAGCCTCGCATGCAGGGGAAGGGTGACACTGCTTGCTTGCCTTTTGCTGCTGCGTTAGAGTGCTGCTTCTTCTTGACATCGAACCATTGTACTGCCGGTGTACTGAGCCTGATGATGGACGTAAGCATTGGGTAAGCTCGCTGAGCTCTGGCAGGCTATTGGCAGCAGTGGCACACTGCTCTGAGAGCGTTCAACAGACTGAACTGTTAACTCCCAGTAACAGACACAGTCCAAATGGCTGCAGGCCAAACAATCTTAATACACCGCTCAATAGATCATGAAAAACTTGAAAACAACCCCTGAATACTGAGTAACTTCCTGCACCTTGACGCACCCGCATCTAAAACTGCACTGTTGCAGTTGTACACAATGCTGTAGCAGCTATAAGCATGGCAGGTGCCATGAATGACACAACAGCGTGGCCTACAGCGACAACATGCAACGTGGAAGGACGCGGCACTGCATGCAAAGCAGATTGCTTCACACAGTGATGCATGTACAATGACAGCCCAAAGCTGTGTGATCCGTCACAGCACAAGGGTACTGCACATGCACCAAGAGTGTGCAATGCGAGATGCCCAACAGGGCCAGCAGGTGAAGATCAGCCAACAGACCTGTTATCAAGATAACAAGCCTGCTAGCACTCGCTCACCCAATCAAATCTGATCCATGCAGTCATAGGTTGGAGCTGGAAAGCAAGCCATATAGCATGAGAAGGGTTTGTACTCTGAAGGGAGGCAAGTGCATTCAAGGCGCCTGCCCATCCGTGGCCAGCGCAGCTGCGACTGCTCTGGAAACATGGGCCTGCTGGGCCGTGCCAGCACCCCAGTCACCAAACACGCACCAAGCACACAAGTTGTCTAGAAGTGACTGGCAGTTTCATATGTTCGATGCGTTTCTGCAGTCAGTGGTGACAGTCCCAAAACCAGTGACTGCTGACGGTCCCAAACAGCAGTGCAGTGCTGCAAGTCACCTTGCGAAGCTTCAGCATCAAGCTGCTGGGTCATCCCAGCATCGCAGCTGGTGACCACACCAAGCCGCCAAGCTGCTATTATCATCATCATCATCATCATCATCATATATCCCATTCATGCCATAGCATCATCACCGCCATCAAGCCATAGCGTCAACGCCGCCAGGCTGCTACACGTTCAGTGCAGGTCATGCTGTGTTGCCAGCAGGCGCACCAGCTCACTGCTCAACTGCCATCAGCTGAACCTGCTGTTGCTGCCGCTTCTACCTGCAGCTCTTCATCTGCTGCTGCCGCGGCCTGGACAGCTGCAGAATCTACTGCTTCGACCACAACAGCTAACACACTACTGCTGCAAGGTGAAGCACCTGACAAAGCTGCACCGATTGTTGAATCAGCAGCAGCAGCGACTGCAGCTGCATCGCCAGAAGCAGTGCCAATGCTGCTGCTGCTGCTGCTCCTGCTGCTGCCTGCATGGGAAGCTTCGGCAGCTGCTGCATTGGCAGCAGCAGCAGCAGCAGCTGAGATTGTGCGGCGCCCGTGGCCGTCGCTGGCACCATCACCAGCAATGACAGGCGCAGACACACAGCGCTTTGAACTGCTTCCAAACCAACTGCTGCTACCTGCGCCAACTGCTGCTGGCTGCCGCTGCTGCCGCGTCACCTGCACCACCTAAACCGCCACCTGTGCCACCTGCTGCTGACAGTGCTGCCAGCTTGCATGCTTCGGCTGCCACCGCTGGAGCTGCCGGTGACAGGGGTGGGGTGATGCTGGTGCTGCACTCGACCACCGTGTCTAAGTCGAGGTTTGCGCACGACATGGACCGCTGGCCTGGCAGTGCTGCTGTGTGCAGGCTGCTGTATGAGAGTGAGCGCACGACCCGCACGCCCACACTCTTCAGCAGGTCCTGGTTGCTGGGCATGTGTTTGATCTTGCCCTCAGTGATGCCTGTTCATTGGCCGTCACAGAACGGCAGCACACGTAGTTCAGCTAAGAAAGAGGAACGAGGTAGAAACGCAGAGACGCCCAGAAAGACAGCCGAGGTGACTACGCCAACATCACGGCTGGCTGAGCAAGCAGCACCGCTATTCAAGGCGCTACAGCAGAACAGTGCAGGTCTCAGAAGCGAAGCACTGGCTACATATTGATCTGCTGGGTCTGTGCTGTTTCTGCTTAACCCAGCTCCGCCCACCCGTGTTGCCAAAGACAAAGTCTAGCACGTTGAGGTACTTGCTCTTGAACACATCCCTGCAGAGCACAGCACAGCAGCGCACAGCTCAACAGCGCAGGCAGTGCAGCACCAACCCCACTGGAGACAACAGACTGACAACAAACCCAACTGCGCCTGCATGCCAGCACTCTCCAGACAATTGCAAAACACAGTGTATTACGCTGCCTGTCAGGGGCTCAGGAGGGAGCAGCAGCATCGGCAGCAGCAGCAGCAGCAGCAGCAGCAGCAGCGAGGAATGTTGCTGCAGAAGCACATTCATGGTGCACCAGGTGACACGCGCGTGCACAGTGCCGCACCTGTCCCTGCCGCTGTTGCCGCTGTAGCAGTGCGTGATGGCTCCCACGCCTGCAGCAAACAGCAGGATGTCCAGCCGCGGCGGCAGGGACCTTGGCGGGAGCCAGCCCCAGTCGATGCAGCACCTGCTGAAGGACTCCAGCGACCTGGCAGGGCAGCACAGACGAGGCGAGGACAGAGCTCACGAAGGTGGTGCGCTGCTTGACGAGAGGCGTGGAAACAGGGCGTTCACCAGCAGTGCAGAAAGAGCAACAAGGCCCACCATCACCAACAGCCGGCTGCAGACCATGCAGCACCTGCGGCAGTCAAAGAGCAGGCAATAAGCATGATGCAAACAAGAGAAGAGGCCTCAGGTAGAAAGGACAATTGACAACAGTGACGGTGACAAGCCAAACAAATTGACATCGGACCATGCATCCTGCACCACCCTCCCTCGCCGCTGAACATCCACCCCCACCCTCGTCTGTCCTGCCACTGCTTCCATCCGCTCCCCGCCCCGCCCACCGCCGCCCGCTCAGCCCTCACCTTGACAGCACATACAGTGCCAGCTCCATGCGCCTGCTCTTCTTCTCCAGCAGCGTGGCCAGCCCGCCCACCCACACGCTGGCAGCCATGATGGCGCCCGTGGAGCGGCCCGCCAGCCTGTGCCCCGCACACGCGCCGCCAAAGGCCAGCGAGATGTAGGAGGACAGGAACAGGCTCGACCTGCAGGGGACAGCACAGCACGCGAAACACACTTGCTGGCCTCTGCCAGGAACACATGCATGCATGATCAACAGCTGCACACAGCAGCCTCCTTTGCCTGACGCGCACACGAGCTTGTCACAAAAGCACGCCTCATTCTGCTGACTGGACGGGTGAATGGCGGCAACGACTGACGCTGTGACGGCGCCGACCCATACCTGCTGATGCCCAGCAGCACCTTGTGCAGGATCGGCAGCGGCTGCTTCAGCAGCTGCTGCCTGTGCACCAGCAGCGCCGGCAGCACGTACACCGGCAGGTACACCGACAGAGAGCGCGAGTAGGCAGGGCCCAGCAGGCTCAGCACGTGCCCGCTGCAGCTCTGCCCCGGGTGGAAGAAGCCGCAGGGGGTCGGGGCGCATGTGGGGGCGTGCGGCGTGCCTGCAAGGCTGGTCAGGGGGCCTGGGCTGCGCCCTGCTGCTGTGCGCTCCGCCAGCTCCTGCAGGATGTGATGAGTGTGAGGGTAGGGGTTAGGCGCCAGTCGTTGCCATGTTGCCATGAGGGCGCAGGGATAGTTTTAAAGAGTTGTGCAGAGCTGTGTCGCGCATGGCGCCAAAGAATGCGGGGCACCGCCAGTGACGCAGCCGATCGACCGCCAGCAAGACGCTGCCCAAGGCGGATAAACCGCAACAACGGCACACCAGAGATGCAAACAGCGGAATATGAGGATTACAAAGTCTGAATACCGCCGCCCAACCACGCGAAGCTTGGCTGAGAGCACGAGCAGTCCCTGAAACCAATCACTCTGCAGTGGATCCATGCTGCGTATGGAAACTGGTACGGCAGCCTCGTCTGCTGCGGGCGCACCCGTATGCCCCGCCACACGTACAGCTCCTTGGCCCCCTGCTTGCGGATGAAGCGCACGTAGCTGGACGGCAGCGTCTGCGGCATCATAAGGAAGGCGTACACAATCTGGCTGGCCGCACAGCACATCAGCAGGGTGTCGCCATGCGCGAGCCGCGATGGCGCCAGCGCCGCGTGCAGCGCGGGGTAGCGCGCAGCTGCGCGCGGCTTGTTGCCGGTGCGCACGAGCAGCGTGATGCCGCGCAGGAGGATGTAGGTGGCCAAGCTGTAGTGGCGGCTCTTGGGGCTGCAGAAGGAACAGGGACGGGTTGCCGGATGTGGCCGTCAGCGCAGCAGCAGGGCGTGCTCAGCAACAGCTGACCGGCTGCAAGACGCAGAGGGACGCCCTGCACCTGTGAAAGCTCCTGGCACCGCAAACTGCCCATGCTACAACACCATGTGATCAGCCGATTGCAGCAGGGTAGGCCGTGGGCACTGCACGCGCAGCCGGATCAATCCGTGATCCCATACGACACCTCCACACTAGCAGGGGAACCCAGGTGTCCTGCAAGCAGCCCAGTTGCTAATGCTGTGTCCAACCGAACGGGCTGCTGCTCAGCGCTGTTGCACGGCTGCTTTGCAAGACTGGTGTGCTGTGATGGATGCTGTGCGGCCTGGCTGGCTGCTAGCCAATGAGTGTACAGTGAGCACCACCAAAGCCAAGTGCTGCTGCACCTGCTGCCACGAATGGTGGCAGGTCCTGCAGGAGACATTGCAGCAGACGCTAATTGCCAGCATAAGGTTTCCAGCATGCCGCTTGCTGTGTTGTGCCGTGCCTGTGCTGTGCTGTGCTGCGCTTACCCTGTGCATAGCAGGGCTGGGCCTGCACATACGCCTGCAACCAGGCTACGCCACTTGGCAGACCTGCACGGCAAGATGACCAAGAACACACAAGATCACCACCAATACAAAGGGACCGTTAATGGCAGGCAAATTGCCAGGGCACCACCACCAGTACCGTCGCCATCCATCCTCCCGCTCTGTGAACAAACACGTGCACGACTGCTGCCCAGCTGACAGCATGCGCAGCACTGCTGACAGAGCACGGCTGACGCATCATACGTATTCAAAACTGCGCAACGCCAGCTGCTGCGAGGCTGCTGCTGAGCAACATTGTGCAGGCTGCTGCTGAGCAACACTGTGCAGGGTGTGCCAGGGTGCGCCAGAAGGTGAGCTCCTGCAAGCTCTCAACTGAGGGTACAAACAGCATGCACGGCACAGCCAGCTCGCACCTGTCCTTGCCCACTGTGGCCGCAATGCCCTCATCAACGCCAATGTAGATGCCAGCCAGCGCTGCTAGGAACGCTGTGTAGCGCACCGTATCACCAAGAGCACCGGCAGCAGTCACAGACCTGCAGGTACCAGACACACAGGCAGATGGGCTGCCATTGACCACTGTAGCAGCTGCTGTTCCTGCCAGGCTATGCATGCACGTGCACAAGATGAGCTGGCAATTCCTGCCAGCTGCTCCCTGTAGCAGTGCCGTTGCCGTCATCTACACACCTTTTTTTGCGCTTTGACACCGCTGCTAGCAGGGATCCCACCAGGTGCAGGCCGCCTCGCAGCGTCAGGCCTATGCAAGCACCCCTGATCATGCCCTGCAGGACCCTGTCCAGCGCACGCTGCAGCTCTGCTGGTGATAGCGAGGAGATTGCTCCAGCCAGCGTCTTAGCATCAGCGTTGCCAGCAGCAGCGTTTGTTTGCGACTGCACCACTGTGAGCTGCACATGGGCTTCGCTGCTCATGCTGCTAACACTGCTGCTGCTGCTGGCGTTTTCAGCCATGCTGTTCTACCAACACGCGTGCTGCTATGAAACGCTAACTCATATTATTCATGTGGTCAATGACGATTGTAGCTGAGCAGAAAGGCAAGATGCAGTTGTCAGGGCCCGTGTCGACAGCTAGGCCCAGCTGTAGGTGGTGTTGCAGCAGGAAACAGCAGGTCCAACGTCATGACACGCATGCGTACCTAAGAGGTTTACTGCTGGGTGAAGCAGCCTGAATGCGGGTACAAGCCATCATCAGTTACGAGTACAACTGTCACAGCTCAGTATTAGGTCGCACCGAGAACTTCTGTCAAGGCGATGGATCGTTGCTGAGACGTGTTAATCAAAAAATGAATGTTTACTTTCAACATTGCAGTTGGCGTCACTGCTCTCATCAAGAGCCCGCCAGGTTCTGATTCAAATTTGCTCGCCCAGGCAAACTGATCCCCGTCTGCACAGCAAAAAGTCTGCACGGTGTATGGTTAAGATTACGTAGCATAACATATCTGCCAGACAGCAGCCTTACGGCTGCAGGCTCCACAGGCCTGCTGCTCCAGCTCTGCTGTAGTAGAGCACTACACAACTGTGGCAGCCCTGCTGGACTAGCAGCAGCACAAACACAATGCTGTGGGTGGACAAAGTGAGACTACAATACAGCATGCTGGTATGCAATAGGGCAGTGTGCAGGTGCTGACTGCTGCTGCTGTTGCTGCATGTGCAGTACCGGCCGCACAGCCTGGACAAATTTGTGCTGCACCAAGAGATCGCAGCAAACTTGAAAAAGCTGGTAAGTATCTTTTTGCTGGCTTCTGTGCTTGTTTGGTTGTGCCTGACAAGCAGCCCTAGCATTTGCGAGATGGTGATGAACTGCAAGCGCTCATCGCCTGCATCCACAACTCCTCAGTCACTGCTGCAAGTAGCTCCTGCAAATGGCAGCACACAACTAGCTTTTCAAGCAAGCAAGCAAGCACGGCTGCATCCTGCACCCCTGCTATGCTTTGTGTGCTCAGGCATAGCCGCTGACAAGCATGGACGGCCCAGGCACCAAGCCTGACATCGCTCTTCTTGGAACCTCCCCCTCCCTGCCGCACCGACTTGTGTCTGTGCTGCACCCCAACTGCAGGTGGTGTCTGGTGACTTCCCTCACTGCCTCTTCTACGGCCCACCTGGTGCTGGCAAGAAGACCTTAGTGGTGGCACTGCTGCGGGAGGTGTATGGCCCAGGAGCAGAAAAGGTAGCTGTGCAGCAGCAACGTAACAGACGCTGTGCACGCTCCATCGGCAGCATACGCAGCCGTGTGCTGAAGCAAGCACGGCCACTGCAGATGTTTGCTGCACTTCATATGCCAATTTCTCTGCAGCATAGCAGCGTGGAACATCTGCTCCTGCGAGCAGGGCCGATCATCTGTATACCTTACACCTGGGATCACATGCCTGCTCTACCCTGCTGCAACAATGCACTACAAAATGCTGCTGTTGTTGCAGATCAAGGTTGAGACACGGCCATGGACCATTGAGCTGCCCAGCAGGAAGCTTGAGGTGGAGCTCACCACTATCAGCAGGTGTGCTGCTGCGCATTGCGTGCTCGACGCAGGATGCCTGGGTTGGTGGCAGTCGCCACCTCAAACCAGAGGCAAACCCTGAAGGCACATTGCGGTGTGCAGCAGTCGCCCGACTCGTGTGTTTGCACCACAGTGACTAAGCATCACATCCACCCTCCAAGCTGGCTGCATGTGTATGTGCTTTACCACTGCAGGAAGCTTATGTTCAAATTATATGTTCAATCTGTGGTGACCAGCTCAATGTGTTCCGCCTGGCCAGCTGCCAACTGCTGCACCCCCCCTACCGACTTTCCTGCTGCTGACACCGACTGCTGCTGCGGCCGCTGCCATCAATGCTGCATCGCTGCAGCAACTACCACGTGGAGCTCAACCCCAGCGATGTCGGCAACAACGACCGCTACGTGGTGCAGGAGGTCATCAAGGAGCTGGCACGCAACAGGCCCCTGGATGTGGCAGGTGGGCGCCAGCAGCGCTTGCGTGCGGGGCAGGCACAGCGGCAGCCACCTTGCGAGGTGCATGCGGCATGCACTGACAGCGCCCGCGCTTGCCTGGCGTTGCACCTGGCATGCCCGCAGTCGGCGGGGGTGCTGGCTGGTGATGCGTCAGGGGTGCAAGTAGGAAGGCGGCAGCACAACTCAGCCTGCAATCGAGCCAGCTGGGACGTGTGCTGTGCCAGCCGGCCTGTGCAACGCCGTTGCTGGCGTGGGCACCGCAAGTCACGGCGCGGCAGCAGCAGCGAGTGCGAATGCCGTGGCAGCTGTCATGCGCCTCTTCAGCGCAAGGCGGCATGCCGCTGCCATGCCAGCTGTGTGCCACCGACAACCGTTGCTGTTGCTGGTTGTCTTCTTGCCTGCTGCTGCTGCCAGGCAACAAGGGCTTCAAGGTGCTGCTGCTGAGCGAGGTTGACCGGCTGTCGCGTGAGGCGCAGCAGAGCCTGAGGCGCACCATGGAGAAGTACAGCGCGGGCTGCCGGCTCATCATGGTCGCCAACAACATCAGCAAGGTGGGCACCAACGCACACACCGGCTGGCAAGGTGCTTGAAGGCGTCACCTCTGACGTGTTCCCAGCAGGTCCCACACTTGCTCTTCAGCCATCACAGCACATGCCCAATTCACGAAGGTTCCTAACGCTCCGACCACCAGCAGCAGCAGAGCAATGCATCGCTATACACTGCTGTGGCAGCGGCAGTGCTTGCATGGGACCCCCCACTTCATCTACCACTGACGCCCGCCGTGCCCAACTTGCTGCAAACACGCTGCGCCGCAGGTGATGGAGCCTGTGCGCAGCCGCTGCCTGTGTGTGCGCGTGCCAGGCCCCAGCCATGCACAGATCCAGGAGCAGATGTCGCTGGTTGCTCGCAAAGAGGGCCTGTCGGTGCCGCCTGGCCTTGGGGAGCGAGTTGCGCTGCTGAGTCAGCGCAACTTGCGGCGTGCGCTGCTGACGCTCGAGGTGGCGTATGTGCAGCAAGGCGGGCTGGATGAGCAGACCAAGGTGCAGCCGCCAGACTGGGAGCTGTACTGCATGGTGAGTTGGGCCGGGGTTGGCCGCTGTGCAGGAGGGGGGTTGCAAGGGTCCTGACTGCGGGGTGGCAAAGGCGGTGAGCTCCGGGGACGTTACTGAGGCCAGGAAGTAGTGTGGCCGCTGCTGGTGCGGCTCACCCCTGGTGTTATGATGCCTCCACCCATCGACTGCTTTTCAAACCCTGCAGGAGATCGCCAACGACATGCTGCAGGAGCAGTCGCCCAAGCGGCTGTACCAGGTGCGCGGCAAGCTCTACGAACTGCTGGGCAACTGCATCCCTGCGGAGCTCATCCTGCGCGCGCTGCTGGTGGAGCTGCTGCGCAAGCTCGACGACGAGCTGAAGGTCGAGGTGGTGAAGCACGCCGCGTTTTACGAGCACAGGCTGCAGGAGGGGCAGAAGCCGATTTTCCACCTGGAGGCGTTCGTGGCGAAGTTCATGGCGCTGTACAAGCAGTGGATGCAGACCAACTTTGGCTGAGGCGCAGGTGCAGGTGCATGCATGTCGCGCATGTGCTTCTAGAGGGCGCTGATGCTGCGCTGTGATGCAGCGGGGATGTACAGTGTTTTGGGAGGCGCTGCCGCTTGTCGGCGATTACAGGCGTAATGTGCTCACGCTGCTGCCAGCATACTGCGTATGACTTACTTTGGAAGTGCGCTGGCACTGTAGAAGCAGCAGAACCGTACATAACGCACATCATCTGAGGTTGGGTGGGCTGCCAGTGTACTGCATGCTAGTGCCGTGTCCTCTCATATAATCTGCCGGATGACAGTGTGACGCACATCATCTCTGACGCTTTCACCTGCTCGTTAGTCACTGGTGGCAGCTGAGCCCGACAAGCTCCAGAAACCTGCTGGTCACACAGCATTCTGTGCCAGCCGCGGTATACCTGCTTTGTTTCAAGGCATGCGGGTAGTTGAGCGCATGCACAGCTGTTCCCCACTGCTGACATCACACCATTTGTATGGTGTACGCATTTGCCATGTGAGCATTGCTATAGCTAGTCTATGGGGCAGAGCTGCATGCAACCCCAACATGGCAGACGGCTGATCAGCACTTGATGACGGTAGTGCGTGCTACTTGTATTTATGGTTCAACGTGAAGGTCACGTGTCAGCAACCAACCTTCTGGAAAGCAGTGGATGCTGCCAAGCAGTGACGCCTTTGTCTATAACCGTGCAGGTGTGCTGAAGTTTCATCACGTGACAGCAGTTTCCATCATGGCATGATTACTCGTGGCTGCTGTCCTCAACTGAAGCAGCATGGTGACACAGTCGACCATGAATTATCACAGCACTGCACATTAGCCCACATTCAAGTTGCTGATGGCTGCCAGGGCCTATGATTGTGCCATCACTAACTAATCATGATGCGCAACGTGGTTGCAACCACTGGCAACTGTACCAGCAGGCAGCCAGGGCAAACGCACCACAAAAACACTAGGTCTGTCCTGCAGATGCTGCGTGCATGGCAGGAAGCTTTCTTGGCATCAGCAGTGTGTGGCGACTATTAATTCCTATAAAGCAAGACAAACCATGTGGCTATGTCCTGTGCCCCTTGCAGGCTTCTGTGCCACCTCACCATCCTATGGTAGCTAGGCCATCATCATCATCATCATATTACCCATTCAAGCCATAGCATCAGCGCCATCGGCCCCGCGCCCCACCGGGGCGGAAAGAGGAGGGAGCACTGCTCCAGAATGTTTGCATGCATTGCGCACATCCCAAGACTTGACAAGAAAAGCAGCAATACACGGTGACACCATCAGACGTCTTCCAGAACTGCCCCAAATATCATCACCATCCTATGGTAGCTAGGCCAGTAGCATGCCAGGCCAGTGACACGCAAGTACACAGTGACACGCAAGAACACAGCAACTGCAGCGAGTGCCAATATGCTGCTACTATTCTTCTACATCGCCGTGAAGGCGGCTGTGACCTACCGCCCTACATGCGTTGAGATAACCCTATAATGTACAAAGAAGCAGCAGTGTGCCACGATAGGCGGTGCCACCTGCTGCTGCACAGAGGGCGCCGCAGCGTGCCTTTGCCCAACTGCTGCCGCAACAGACAGCCGCTGCAGATGCCAAACTGCTCCTGCACAAGACGCTGCTGCCCGTGCTGGTGCGTGCCACAACGCTGTTGTGCATGCTGCTGCTGCTGCTGCTGCCGTTGCTGCTGCTGCTGCTGCTGCTAGTGTACCATCTCCATAGCTGCAGGCCCATGGCTGCGCAGCTTGGGGCCGTTGTCGGGCCGGCCCATGCCTGATGCCACCTCGGCATCAACCTGGTTGTGAGGCTTGGCCGTGCTGAGCAGCATCTTCACCCTGCATGCATGCGGCACAGGCCACAGGGCAGGGGTCACGAGCCGAGCACTAGTCCGCGGAGCTGTGACACACGGCAAGCTGCGCTGGCAGCAACAACTGCCTGGGTGTAAGCGATCCAGAGTTGGCACATTTGTTGCTTCCCAGTGATGGCATTACTAGTAGTGCTTCGGAAGTTACTGATTCTCTGAGTTCTGAGCTCTCTGAGCTTGTTGAGGTTGCGGTTTCTTCCGGTTGATGGTCTTCTTTTGAGTTTTGTGGACCCCATGAGCCTTGTTTGGCTCCTTTGCGGGTGGGCCAGTGGCCCTACTTTGGTAATTCGGTAATTCGGTAATTCGGTGAACTCAAGACAGCCCAACAGCACGTGCATCCTGCCAGGCTGCATACAAGCTTGTGATAGACATCCCTCTTCAGCTTGCTGATTGTGTGGATGCAACACCAGCTGCAGCTGATGTGTCACCCAGCAGCTGCTCCGGGACCACGTACACTGCCTGCCAAACCATCCTGCTGAAGCTAAGTAAGGGCGGCTGCAGTGCATAAGCGGTTGCTCACTTGCGCTTGTGTGGTTTGGTGCCTTCATGGTCTGCCAGTGCTGTTGCTGTTTGGAAGTACCGCCTAAGGAGCATGCACGGGCACCACCAAGTCAGACGTGCATCACGCCACGAGCGGCCTTTCAGGCAGCCTGCGGTGCTACGCTGTGCGGTGCTGTCTGTGGAGTGGCTGCACAGCTGCATTCCAAGCACTTGCATCATGCTGTTAGGCTCCAAATGCGTTATTGACAAGACAACTGCAAGGCGGTGGCTTGGTCCGCGTGCACCACGTTGTGTGCTATCTGAGACAGCTGATAGATCAACGAGCCCACTTACGCGCAGGGTATACAGTAGTGCTGGCCAGACCCTGGAAGCTCAGCATCAAGCTCTTGCCTGCAACAACAAGAGCACAAGTTCAGTCTCATGGCACTACTCCTCCTGCCGCTGCCACTGTCTTTGCTGTGCTGGGTGAGTGAGAGCAGATCACGAGACCTTCAGCAGTCATGTTACTGAAATGCAAAGTATGTTCTTGTGATTGCTCACTTAGCAGTAGTGCCCTGTGGCCCTGTCTTGCCGTCATGCACCAGCTTTGGAGGCCTGCGGATGTCTTCCCAAACTTGATCGACATGCCGCTCCTCAAACTTCCCTCGTAGTTGTTGCTTGTGCCATTTTCTTGTTTTGCTGTTGCCTCCGACCTTGCGCTTGCCGGGAGCCCCCATGGCAACACAATAGGCACAGCAGAGCCCTGTGCTTTGCAGAACTTCAAAACAAACAATAGTTACTGCCAAATCATTTCAACGTGTTGCTTGCTAGATCCCAGAATTGACTACGGGTTGCCTGTCAGTGTGACTGCGGTGACAGGTCACACTAAGTTGGCCCGAGTTGTCAAAAGATCAGACACACGTGGAGGGGTTCGTACGCCGAGAAACGTTGCAATCGGGTTACCTCGCGTATTAGCTCACGTGAAGACCGAGTCCTAGCCTGCAGGTGGTTGTCAGCCCACGCGCTGGTGGATGTCAGCACATTTCACCGCGGCGCGTGAGGCAAAAATCCTTTAGTGGTCAGATAATGCAATCGGTGCCGCTGTTCCTATCAACTGTACCCTGCTAGTGTCTGGCATCGGCAATGAGGGGCCTGGTGCCCGCAGCGTGCTGCTGGCTAGCGTGTTTGACGCTGTTGGTGGGAGCTTTGACCGAGCCTTCCATTACTTGGTGAGCACCGGCGGTCTGCTGGCAGTGGACATGCAACAGCAGCATCTGAGTCCAGGACGTGCTGTGCACAGCACTGTGGCCAGCTTGAACAGTGCGTAGGCTCTTTGTTGTCAAACCCTGACCCATCATTCGACATTTTGACGTCCTGTTAATGTACGTGCCAACTGGTTGTACGCACTTTCCTGCTTGGTGTTGGCGATATGTGCCTGCAGCTCTCCACCCAGGGTGCTCTGCAATGACACATGTGTGTTCACAAGCCGCGATGCGCTCAACTGCGGGGCTTGCGGTGCGCAAGGACAGCTGCAACAGCGTGTGCAAGCAGCGTGAGCAGCTTTTCTTCCATTTTTTTATGACTAAGTTGAGAAGTTGTCTGCATGTCTTACACAGAGACACAGCCTCTGTCTCCTGCAGTGTTGTCATCAAGAGCGGTCCAGAGGGCTTGTCTATCAATCAATGACGAATCTTGCCACCAAAGTGCTGTGTGCATGCGTGTGCGCTGCAGGCAATCAGTGTGGCTTCAACGAAGTGTGTGGACCTACCAGTGGCGACAATGTCAGGTGAGAACCTGCAAACCAGTGTGCCCCACTGCAGCGCTTTTTGAGAATTGGTCTTTCGCATCTCACCGCAACCAACGTCACCAGTGGGTGATGTTTGTCTCACAGTGGTGGCAAATATCTTCACGCTCACCGCCTGCCGCCGGTCTTGGATGTCGCATTTGCCCTGCAGCTGCCAGTGCCGGCAGGGCTTCACTCGGTGCAACGGCATCTGCCGCAACTTGAATGTCCCCAACACGTGTGGCAAAGCTGTGGAGGGGCAATGCAGCGTGCAGAGTTGCCCAAGCTCCCAGACGTGCGACGACGGCGAGTGCACCTGCAGGGCCAACTTCACCAGTTGCAGCAACTTCTGTGTTGCCACGCAGACAGATGTGTGAGTGCGATAGGTTCGAGGTCGTCTTGTCGGACAGCAGCTGATTTTCTGACATGTGCTTAATCTGTTGCAGTGGCTGAGCTTGACGGCGCCATGAGCAAGTTACATGCCAGCCTGCAAACCATTGCGTGATGCACTGCCCTGATTCAGCTAAATTGCGCCAGCGACTTTTGTCCTGCACCTCTGTGTTGCTGCAGGTTCAATTGTGGCAGATGCGACAATGTATGGTGAGCCTGGCGGCAGCCGCAGTAAAGCATTGCTTGCATCCCAGCGCAGAAAAGGGCCTCACAGCAGTAACTCTCAGCTGAAGAGGCTTCTGTACAGCAGACTTTGATGGCCTGACAAGCAGCTGGGGCAGCTGCTGGCAACACCTGACTGCGTTCGTTAGACTGTACAGTACGAAGACAAGTACAGTTGCACATGCTGTATTCAGTTGCCAAGCTAGGGTTGATGGCAGCTGCTGCGCACACTCTGATTGACTGCACATGCTGGGTGCTGTGCTGCTGCTGCCGCTTCACAGCCCGGCATCGTTCAGCTGTGACAAGGGGGTTTGCGTGTGCCCTGCTGGCACACAAGAGTGCAATGGCCGATGTGTGGATGTAACCAGCGACCTGGAGAACTGTGGGCGTTGCGGCAATGTGAGTGGCAGTAGCTGAATGGCACATGCATCCGATGTCCAATTTATCTGCTGCTGACAGTGCAGCCTGAGCTTGCATCACCAAGGTTGTCTGTTTGCACCTTGAACCAATCAAGCAAGAGTTGACACATTTACAAGCGCATCAAATGCCGCCAGCACCAACGCCGTTGGGCTGCTTGCACTGCCGCTGTCACAGGTGTGCCCCTTCTCCCAGCAATGCAGCAGTGGTGCCTGCCAGTGCCCCAGGCCCTCCAGCCAGACCTTCTGCGCCGGCCGCTGCGTCGACATCCTCACCAGCAGCGCCAACTGCGGCACCTGCAGTAACGTCTGCCGTGCCAAGCAAGCTTGTGTTGCTGGCTCATGCACCTGCAGCCAAGGACTGACGGACTGCGGCTCGTGCGTGGCAGTCAGCAGGGACTCCAACAACTGCGGCAGGTGCGGCAACATCTGCAACCGCTCCCAAGATTGTGAGGGCGGCGTGTGCAAGTGCCCGGACAGCCAGCTGCTGTGCAATGGGGCCTGCACAGACGTGAGCAAGTCGATCAGGCACTGCGGAGCTTGCGGCAACACCTGCCCCCTAGGTGAGTGTGTTGCGGCATGGTGTAGGACTCTGCTCCAGTCTTGGAACCTGCAGGGTGTGCATGCTGTCTTGTGTCACTTACAGGGCAGCTGCATGGCTTACAATCGCAAGGTCAGCCGCAACAGCCACGACTGCAACTCGCATGCCGCCTTGACATGTGAGGGGTGCCACCTCTACTCTGTTTGACAACCAGCCATGGTATGAACAAACGGCTGCTTCACTGCCACGGTGTGGCTGCTGTGCAGGCAACCAGTGCATCGCTGGTAGGTGCACCTGCTCCGTTGGTACGACAAGCTGCAACCACATCTGCACAGACACAGACTCGGTAAGCAGGGTTTCAGGGTGATGCAGTGACAGCACTACAGGTGCTGTGACATGCGCATGGCCAGCAGCAGCACATCAACATCAACTTTGCAGCCCTGCTGTGCGCATCGTTGTTTCAGTCTTATCTAATGGCTCATCATGTCCAGTTGTCACATTCTTGATCAGACACTGTGCACATGCAATCGCGTCAGCAAGCATGGTCGCTGTACTGCTGGCATGGCAGCCGCTGCTGTTCCCACCATTTTAACCAAGGTTGCACAATCTCTAACCTGCTGCCATGCGCCTGCAGGACTATCTGAACTGTGGGCAATGCGGAAACACGTGCCAAGGCCCGCAGATCTGCTCCGGCGGACGCTGCATGTGCCCGCCTTTACTCATTCAGTTTGGCAATCAATGCATTCGACCATGAGCACCAGGCTACTGGCATGCGCCAGCTTGTAGCTGTAAGCCACTCAAAGATGTAGTGCTGACTGGCCAGTTTTGCGGATGATTTGCTACATAACCATTTCATGTAAGGCCTCTGCCTTGCATGCAGCTGCCAGTCGTTTTTCATGAAGGCAAAAGGAGGATTTTCAAAATCACCGAGCACTGCCAATTTTGTGGGTGAGGCTGCTAATTTTGTGGGTGGGTAGCATGGGGAGTTGTATTGAGACACCTGCCCATTTGTAGGTGCAGTTGTTGCTGTGCCGGTGCCTGTATTCATTCCCATTGCACACGCATGCAGGCGCTTGAGGGCATATACAGTCACACATCTTACAGTACATGCAGATGTGGGCAGCGTACACTGTTGTGGCATGCATATCAGTTCACTGTCATTACGATCAGGAATACATTATTTCAAGTCATCAATGACTTTAGCACGCTTGCGGGCATCTCAAGGCTGGCACATATGCGCTGACGCTCAGCTGTTGAGTGAAGTGAGCATGCTTTCCTTTGTTTTGATCATGCTTGCTATGTTGCATCGCTGCCTGCTGCTTCTTGACACAACAGCTCACTGATTTTGTGATTGTCATGTTGTGCATCAGTTCGATCAGGCTGATGGAATTGGGCCTTGCCAGGGTGCACAAAGTGAAGAGGTGCATCAAACGTGTTTTATGAAGTGTGCTAATTGGGCCTTCTCATGGTTTTACGAATGGATGACATCATTTGAGCTGCACCAAAGCTGGCAGCAAAAAGGCACTTGGAGGCAGTGTCTATTGCCTGCAGGAAAGTTGCTGCGTTCATGTCTGTTATGTGATTGACACACCACAAAATTACGATTTGCTTGTCGTTTATTGATGTATGCTTCTCGATGCTTAGCGCCATTGCTGTTTGGCGGCAGTCATGAGTGTTGGACATGCTCTGCAATGGTGACAAATTGTGCCCCTTTATCCACGTGGTTGTGATCAAGTGGATGGATTAAGTATTTGATTGATTGTGGTTTCTTCATGGAGTCTGCACATACGTTAGCCTTTTCTTGTGCCTGGTCACTGGCATTACCTGAGCCCTAGCGAGACACAACAACCTCAGTGGTTCGCGCAGTTCTTGTTGTATTGATTTACACTTTTCTTGTCATAACAGCACGGAATGTAAAGCGTAAGCCTTCGCACACAAGCAAACAGAACAGCAGTTGCAGTTCACATAGACGGTTTTGCGTGCGCACGTTCTGATCTGAACTGATCACTTCTCTCCTTCAACGGTTTTGCAAGCAAGACAGTTTTAATAAAGCAGGTTCGCTGCAAGGCCTCGGCGCCATGGCAGCATCAGGCAGCACTGAGGATTTGAAGGCTAAGGCTCAGCAGCTGCACCAGACAGTGTTTGCAGACGCAGCCTCGGATGCTGAATCCGTGAAGCAGAAGGAGGAGGCTGTCGGGCAGCTGTCAGACACGTATGTGAAGCTGCAGGATGCCAAGGCACTCACACAGCTACTGTCACAGCTGCGGCCGTTCTTTGGTGTCATTCCTAAGGCCAAGACAGCAAAGATTGTGCGCAACATCATAGATCAGATCGCAAAAATCCCCAATTCCACAGACATACAGGTGTGCATGCAGCAGGGGCAGGATCACGGCATGGGGCAAGGGCCAGCAGGAGCATGCGCATGTCCACATGGTACAACTGGCTGCGGTGCTTGCTGTTGGCAGGCAGAACTGCATTGTGCCCTGGCAGCTCAGTGTCCTGCATGTCATGCATGCTTACTGCATGACACACTGTGTCCTCATGTGGCGTGCAGCAGCAGCTGGCTGTATCAGCAGTTGACCCAAATCCATGCACTCATGTTCAGGCTGCACATGCACTAGTTGCTGGTCTTTGTGTGTAAGCAGCCACAGCTAGCACACGGGAGCATGCTTTCTTGCAGCCTCAAAGCATGGACCTGCATGTTGCGCTGCTCAGCATATTTGTTGCAGAGCTACCAGCAGCACAGCACACACCAACCGCAGCGCGTGAGCATCCTGGCCAAGGCGTCTGACCAGCATGCCGCCTGCATGCATGCGCTGTGGCACACACGCACGCTACTGCAGGTCGCTGTGTGCAAGGAGCAGGTCGACTGGGCCATTGCTGAGAAGCGCACCTTCCTGCGGCAGCGCATCCAGCTGCGCCTGGCCAGCCTGTGCCTGGCCACAGCAGAGTACCAGGAAGCGCTCAAGATTGTGGGAGCGTGAGTGGCACTGTGCCTGTGCCTTCACCACACCCAGCAGCCCAGCAGCAGCAGCAGCAAGGATGGTGGCAGCACTAGCATGGACGGTGGCAGCAGAGGTGATCAGTCAGCGTAAGGAGGTCTGGAGCCGCAGCGGGAGCAGCGCCTGCAGCAGCTTGCTTGGTCTTAAAAGAGCGTGGACGACTGCTGCCGGGCGTCTTGGAAGCTGGCTTGAGCAACACCAGCTGGCACGGCAATCGTTGACTGTGCCAGCATTGGTTTGCAGCTGGCTGTCGCGGCGGACTGCAGGCAGGCGGGCGTATGTATGTGCAGGGTCCTGTCGCGTGCAACGTGTCCATGCTGCCCTGCTGCTGTTGCTCCTGTTGTCACCAGGCTGCTGACTGAGGTGAAGAAACTTGATGACAAGCTGCTGCTGGTGGACATCCACCTGCTGGAGAGCAGAGGTGAGGCTGCCCAGCAGCAAGCAGGCAGGCGCTGCATGAAGCCTTCGCCAGCAGCAGCAACAGGTTGATGACCAGCAGGCAGGCAGGCAGCAAGCAGCCATGCAGGCAGGCATGGGACAGCAGGCAGGCATGTTGCGGGAGCTGCCGGGCGGGCACAATGTGACAGGCAGCGGTGGGCTGCAGGCGGGGCATGTCTGGTGCAGGCAGCTGCACGCGGCGTGACTTGTGAAGGGCACGCGCAGGCTGGGCAGTAGCGGCGTGCAGCGGCTGTGAAGCAAAGTTATAAGTGGCCATGGAGTTGCGATGAGCACACAGGAGAGTGCTTCGTGGCGTGCGCTGCTGCTGCTGCTGCTGTCGCAGTTCACCACGCGCTGCGCAACCAGCCCAAGAGCAGGGCTTCCCTGACAGCAGCACGCACGGCGGCCAACGCAATCTATGTGCCCATCTCGCTGCAGGCAGAGGTACGCGGGACCTGGTGCCGCACACAACCACAAACCTCGGCACTTGATTCTCCGCTTGTCTTGTCATCCTGCATTGAATGCTTGCGGGTCATTGCAAACAGTCAGCATCTAGTGCAGCCTGTTTGTATGCTGCCAATCTCAACATCTTTCAATGATCAACGCTTCTTCTGTGTGCCGCCGACGTTGGCCGGTGTTTCGTATGTGCCTGCAAACACTCCACAATCACTGCAGATTGACACCCAGAGCGGCATTCTGCATGCTGACGAGCGCGACTACAAGACAGCCTACAGCTACTTCTTCGAGGCCTTTGAGCAGTTCAGTGCGCTGGACGATGAGCAGGCTGTGGCGGTGCTCAAGTACATGCTGCTGTGCAAGGTCATGCTCAACGAAGCAGGTGTGCTGGGATCTTGGCAGACGTAAGGGTGGCGGCGTTCTAGGTTCCAGGGACATGTGTGCTGTGGCATGAGTTGGCGTGTGCGGTTGCCATGTCTGAAGCCCCTGTGAGCAGCAGACTTGCTTCCAGGCAAGAATATTTCAGGCAGCATGTGCTGCCTGGTGCATGTGCCCTGCATATAATGACCCTGCTGCTGCTCGTGGTATGCTCTGCTGTGTGCGCATGGCTGCAGGCGACGTCCCTGCCATCATCAGCAGCAAGGCTGGGCTCAAGTACGTGGGCAGGGATGTGGATGCGATGCGGGCCGTGGCCAAGGCATACCAGGACAGGAGCCTCAAGGAGTTCCAGGTGCGTGTATAAGTGTCGCTTGATTGGCTGCTGGCTGCTGGTTGTGGCTGCTGGAATTAGGGCATCAGTCCGCTCTGCTGAGGTCGGGAGATGAAGATGAATCTGAGGAGGTGGGCCAACGTCCCAGACTCGGGTTCAACCCCAGGCGCACCAGCACAGCTGCTGCCTGGCGGCAGCGGTGGAAGTGAAGTGAGCCCTGCTGCAGCGGCCTGGCCGCAGGCTTGCTGGGGCTCTGCTGGCTGGCTCGGCACCGACAACTGCAGCGCACTTTGTGGCTGCAGCGGCACCTGGACTGGGTCAGGCAGCTTATACACAGCTATACTACGTGCGCCCTGCACATGGCTGCCTGCTCAGCACCAAATGTGACGCTTGCAGGACAGCTGCGGCTGGCCTGAAGCTGCCAGTCTTGTCCTTATCCTCTTTGCTTCTGCTGCTGCTGCTGCTGCTGCTGCTGCTACTGCTGCAGGGTGTGCTGGACAGCTACAAGGAGCAGCTGGTGGGTGATGCCATCATCCACATTCACCTCACAGCACTCTACGGTGAGCAGTGGGGCGCCACAGCTGCACGCAGCCACAGCCAGGGCTGTTCTGTGCAGTTTGGCACGCTGGTGCGTAGCTGGTGCTGGAGCACAAGGGTGATGCTGGTGCGGCAGCATGTGTACTTGCTTGCGCGCCTTGTGCACAGCGTGGTGCTGGCCTTTCGCCGCAGCTGCCTGCTGTGGTTGCTGCACCTGCTGCGTCGCGGCCGCTCCCTCACTGGCTGGCGCCTGGCTGGTGCGGCCTCTTCTGCAGGCACGCTGCTGGAGCAGAACCTGGTGCGACTCATCGAGCCGTTCAGCCGCGTGGAGGTCAGTCACATCGCAACGCTCATCGACCTGCCGCTGGCCACAGTGGAGCAGAAGCTCAGCCAGGTGGGGCGCGACGGCGTGTGTCCGCCAGCTGGCAGCATGCGGCCTGTGACTGTTCGCTGCTCTGTGACAGCCAGCACTCAGCGTGGTTGCTTGTGCTTGTGCTTGTCCGACATGCTGATGCAGGGTTGGTGGGTGCTGCTGCATGGCACGCAGCCGTGCGGCGCCCACTTGCTGCCCTCACCACCCGCCTTTGTCGCGCAGTGCAATTGCCGCTGCACTGCATGTTACTACTCCTGCTCGGGTGCAGCCACTCTTTCCTGCTGGTTACTCCTCCGTGGCTGCACCCACAACACTCAGCAATCCCCGCCGCAACCACCACACCATCTCAAACACTGTCATTGTAGATGATCCTGGACAAGAAGTTTGCGGGCACGCTGGACCAGGGGGCTGGCTGCCTGGAGGTGTTTGCGGAGCCGCCGGCAGCAGGCATGTATGGCGATGCGCTGGACATCATGGACACCCTCGGCAGCGTGGTCGACACGCTCTGGACCCGCTCCCAGAACGTGGTGGCGGCAGTGTGACCTGCACACGGGTGTTGGCTGTGCTGTGCATTGCGTGAATTGCTTTGAGTACATGCCGCGTTGCTGCTGCTGTACAGCACCTGCAGTCTGAGCTGCTGGGCTGTTTGTTGAACCGCATGCGGTGTGGCAATGACCTGGCGCCATGGTCATATTCAGCAGCCAGGCAAGCACGCTGCGGACTTTGAGCAGCTGCTCGCAGAACGTGGTGGCAGCAGTGGTAGAAGTTGCACAGCGCTTGTGATGTGCAGATGTTGGTTGCTTGGGAGCATGTGCATTTTGGTTGCTTGGGAGCAGAAGCAGCGTAGCTTGGCTGCATGTCTGCCGCAGCGGCATATGAGAGGTGATTGCCAGGCCTGCATAGTCAGGTGTGCATCTGGAACGGAGCGCTAGTGTTGCTGTGTGTGATGTGTTGACTGATTTGAAAGGGTGTGACACTGCTGTGCAGGATACTGCAGATGTTCGAATTACGGCATAGCCCATGCGTGGGCTGGGCATGTTGACAAGCTGGTGCTGGCACTTTCTCAATGCACTAAGCAGCAGCAGAACAATACGCTTTGTGCAAAAGATGTGCCTCAAGCTTCGTTCGACAGATCCGCTAGGTGCCGGGCCGCCTGATGAGCACCTTGCTGGCTACTAGGGAAAGGGACACAGTGTACACAGCACCAAGTTGCGCAATCAATGTCCCTGCATGATTCAGCTACGTAGCTGTTCTGTACAGGTAGTGACAACAGTGTACATTGGTCACATTCATTACCATATTACCAAAGTAAAGCCACTGGCCCACCCACCAAGGAGCCAAACAAGGCTCATGGGGTCCAAAATGTCTCACCACAAGCAAAGAGGGAAAGGGAGGCAGAGCATGCACACGCAGCCAACGTACAGTATAGCCTAGCAAAGAATAAATATGCAAAGGGGTCAACCTTGGTAGCAGCACAAGTGGCACGGTGGCCACGAAACAAACCAGAGTGGGGTTGCACCCCACCAACACCAGGGCCAGTGGCCCTTCCCTGTGGGGGCAGTATACTACTGAAACAAAAGCACAACCGAGAAGCAAACGTGTGTGTCAGCATGGCCCAGGTGGCATCTACATGCAACATTATGCGCATATTCTGCAAGGTCCATGGGCAACATTTTCTCTCTTGTCACCATCATGTTGCCCATGGTCAAACATCAATGAAGGAACCCACATTTAACTAACCTCTCTCAATGGTCATTGTGACGGCTTGAAGTGAAAGGACACGGCACTAGCATGAAGTATACAGCAGGGCGTGGCTCAAGAAGCCGATTGTGATGCCTGTGAAACACCTGGTGTTGCAGCCCAGCAGCTTCCGCTAGCAAAACTCTTGGAGCTGTGGAACCACCGCAGCACTGCACATTCACAGTGTGGTGTGCAGCCTCCACTCATGAGCCTCAGGATGCAACTCACACCAGCACCAGTCTACGTGCATGTCACATAGTACCTTGACAAGTGCCCACTGTCCCTTCTTCAGGGAACCACTCCACCCATGGCAACCCCGCTTACACAGCAGGAGACGCCTTGGTGCACGCGCGTGACAGCGGCAGCACCCAGTTGATCAACCATTGTAGGCTTGCATCATGCAATGGCGTCGCAGGCTACAAGTTGCACCGCAAAAAAACGACTCTGCAAGGAGCATGTGTTGGTCATGAGCAGGCAACCACACAGGCTCGGTCAAGCAGCCAGCAACAACAAGATAAAGATCTCTGCGCTCCCTTGATGGACTTTGGCAAACAGCCAGGTGCAAATTTACTTCAATGCGCCCTTTGCCTCAGAATGTGCCAGGGCTGAAGCGGTAGATGAGCTCCACCAGCTCCTTCTTGTACTGCGCATTTCTGTCCCACACGAAGTCCATGTGTGCCAGCTGGAAAGGCAGCGGGCGGGGCAGCGTGGGCACATGGGCATGTTGGCAAGTGCACGGAAGCATGCAGCAAGATGGCAGCGGCACAGACAGGGGTTTCTTATTGGCTGCATGCAAGCTTGGCTGCATGTCGAACATTCGCGCACAATGCAACAGACCCCGCACTTGCCATTGCAGAATTTGCACTGCATTGCACTTGTGAGCATGCGTTGCAGCTGCCAGCATTCCATGATTATATGGATGTGCTGTATCTGACTTCAAACTGCAGCGCACGGGCTCAAGCAGCCCTCACCCTTTCAAAGACATACTGCGCCACCACCACGCCTGGCTTCAGTCGCCGCTGCTGCTCTTCCACATCCTCGGGCGTGGACATGATGTCGATGCTGCCTGCATGCACGGCACCACACGAAAGTTGTCAGCTCAGGTACTGCCTACCACGCACCGCCGTATCCCTACCAGGCTGCTGGGCAACCAGTGCAAACACCTTGTTGTGCAAAGCAATCCCCGCTGCGGGTCCGCAGCGTGTCCCTGCCACCCAGGATCCCTGCAGACAAACAGGGGTGCTAAGCGCGATGCGCACAATGTGCTGCGTCCCATGAAGTGCTAAAAACTGCATTTTTTGCCTGGGTGATGTTGAAGTTTCAGCAAGCAGACCCTCACCTACGAAGAAGGCCTGGGGAGCTGTTATTTTGCTCAAATCGTATTCTGGCGGCGTCTCAGTGCCGTAGCGCGCCATGTTGCAGCTCTCGTGAAAGCTGCGCGGGAAGTTCCCGCCTAGCGGGTGGATGCAGTCGTTGCCAAAGCTGTACTTTTGCAGGCGCAGCTTGCCATCTCGGTGCATCTGCATGAAACCACAACGTGTGTCGGTATAGAAACATTACTTTCAGCTCTGAAGCAAAGAGCACTTTTGTGCATCTGCAGAACCGCAACGGACACGTGAGGCTTGCGCCAGCTCACATAATTCGGGGAATCATCGGGGACCTCTAGAACAGTAATGACGTGCCAAGGCTCAGCAGTGTGGCAAGCAGATGTCTGCAGCAGGCCCTTGCTGTGCCTCAACTTGGCATGGCGGTATGTTTAGCATCACTAGTCTGAAAAACTAGTAAAGTGTTTGCAAGGCGCTGAGCTTCATGATGCCTCAGCTACCTGTGACCAGTGCTCCAGGTTCCTGGTAGCCACAGAGCTTGGCCATGTTTTAGAGATGAGGACAAAGTCTGCTGTTGGCACGTTGACTGAGGGGCCGTAGAACATGCCGTTCATCTGCTGCATGCACCACTCATTGAAGGTGTGGTTGTACTGGCAGAAGGGCAGCACAAATGGCGCAAGGTCGCGGTGTGCAATGAACTCTCCCAGCGGGGCATTCTTTAGCCACTGCAGACAGCAGCAGCAAGCACAGGGAACACAAAAACAGCACTGAGTGCTCAGGAGATCAGCAACATCTGAGAGCAACTTTGCCGTGTGGTGTTGAGGTATGCAGGCACAGGCTGCTTATGTCCGGAGCCATGTTGCACAGCACGCATCCGTTACTGTGGGATGTGGTGCGGTACCATGGCCTTGGCTTCACGCGTGCAAAATGATTACCAGAGACAAACCTGGTCAGACTTGATGACAGGCTGGGCTTTCAGGAAGGGTGCCCTGATGTACTCGATGAACCCCACTGGCCCCACATGCACCACGACACTGATCTTGTCGTTGTAGTCCAGCTTTTCAGCCAGCAGCATGTAGATGAGTGTGCAGCCTTGCGAGTGTCCAACAAACGCCAGCTTCTTTGCTTGCGTGGTCTTCAGCACATAGTCAATCTGTGCAGGCAGGTCCACCAGGGCCAGCTCATCCATTGAGAAGCGCCAGTAGCGCTGGCCCCACTGGTTGAGCAGTAGGTGGCCCCTGCTGTAGGTGTTGCCGCGCGTGTTGGACATCCACACATCAAAGCCTGCAGTGCCCGCCGGCAACACAGCCACAGCACATGTTTAGTGGCGCTTGGGAAACACGCCGTTACGGAACTGGCGCTGGCTCTTGTGCAGACCTGCGGCATCTTGCAGGCAGCTGCTGGAGCTGCTCCCACGTATGCGCGCTGATCAGCTGGTGCTGCACAGCATAGCATGGCTGCTGCTGCCAGCACTAGCACGGGGGGGAGGGGGACACAAAGTGCTGCTGCAGCTGGTGCAGGGACATACTTGCCAGCCGGGTGCTCACCTGCATCTGCTAAGATATATGCCATGCTCTCATTTGCATTCAGCAGCACAAAGCTGTTGCTGGAGAGCGTAACACCATGCTGCAGCAGCACCACTGGTTTGTTTCCCTTCTCAGTGTTCCTGTGCTTTCCGTGTGGGATGCGGTACATGTTGAGGATGTAGCCATCACGTGTGATGACTTTATGGTTCTCAAATGGGTAGCCTGCAGGGATGACAAAGTCTGCACAGCAACACATACACAACACAAAGGTCACAGCATCAAAACAGCCCTACAGGAGGCATACTCTTCAAAACTGTTGCATCAACCAACCATGCCATGAGCAGCAGAACCGTCAGGGCTGACTGCTGTTACTGCATGTTCTGCATTGTCTGGTGCCACCAGTTAATCGCAGCTGGCTGCTGTGTCACATTATGCTCACCTTCCATCTTAGCAGCGATCATCCAATTGAAAACGTCAATCGACGGCTTATCGGGTGATCCAATCAAAGGAACCACTGGGACCTCAACGCCTTTCGGAGCTTCAAACCCAGCAACTCCAGGTGGGAAGCCCAACTCCTCTGTTTTCTGCAGCTTTCGTTGAGCAGTTCTTGCGCCTGTCTCAGCCTGCAGCTGCTGCAGCAGCTCCTGCTGCTCAGCTGTCATTTCTCCCCCAAGGCCCTTCAGCGACTGCTGATGTTGTCTCTGACCAAGGACCTTTATGCTTTCAGCTGCGGGTTGTTGTTGATGTCCTTGCACTGTACTGGCTGCCAGCAGCACAGCCATGGTGATCCAGCACGTCAGGTGCCTGACGGTCATTGTAGCGATTTCACTTTACAGCAAACGTGATGCAACCAGCTGCTGTTGATGTTAATTACTGTATCAACAGCTGTTGAGGCGTCGTGAGCAGGCAACAATCAGCCGGCAAGCCGAGCTCGGCCAGCGCGGGAAAAATAGAGTTGTGTGATATGTGCTTCTACCTGGTCATCGTTAGAGGATACGATAGATACTTCTAGCTGCTTGTGTGGCGTACGTGTGCGCAGGTTTTTGCTGCTAAGAAAGAGGCAAGTCAGTATGCTACGCCTGTAACAACACCCCGGAGAACGACTTGTGACATATCGTGCGGTAGACTTGAGAGCTGCGCATGTCTATCAGTTTCACAGGGCGCTTCAAAGGACAGTGCCACGGCCTTCCGGCGAGACCGGACGCATCCGAGGTGATGACTGCATGTGCAGCATGCGCAGCTGCCTAGCCAGGTAACGATGCAACGGCCGCTGTCAGAGCCACGACCAGCTGTTGCTTCCTTGAACTCCTGCAAAAAAAGGCCGTGCAAGCCTGCAGGCCTGTATACTGAGACGCACAACTGTACGCTGGCAGGAGCCAGCAAGGTGCTGAGCAACAACCCGCCTGCCAGTGCTAAATCAGGTCCACTACGGTTCTGGAAAAACACAAACATTCGTCCCTACACGAAGTGTCTATTACAGTACGTGTCAGTGTAATTCTGCAGTGGAATCACAACACATGACCAGGCATATATGCAAAAAGCAGGTGCACGGTGAACTACGCAGGAACAACCAACGCCCAGGAGCACCTCTTGTGCATGATCAGCATGTTCAGAAAACCCGACAAAACTACTCATGTGCTGAGGCATGTCGTTCCTTTGTAGCACCATAATCCTGCAATCCTCAATAAAAAGAAGAAAGATTGCACTGAGAGGGGCTGAGCCTGATATACATGCCCGTACCACAGCGTCCAGTTCATCTCTGCACTTCCAACAGACACTGTGCTACTGCTTGCAGCGACGATGCATAGCTAGATGCTGGTGAATCACGAACAGCTTCGCGCCCACAGACAAAATATTGCAGTGCGTCAGAATCTGGCAAAGTCGGCACAGCTTCAGAAAACAGGGTCATTAGTGCAATCCCCACAATGCAGCAGTGAACCGCGCTGCCATGCTTTGCAGCGCTAGCCTCCGACAGTGCTGCTACAGCAGCGCAGCACCTGACGGCGGCTGCAAGCTCGGCACGTGCAGCCCATTTGCAGGGGAGTGCTTCGGCAGCGGCACACCAATGTGCATTGGGTGCAGCAACCCCTGCCGCAGAACAGGGTCTGTCGTGCTGCGCCGCCGCTGCAGCCACCCAGAACTCTTGGCCTTCTCTATCAGCCTCAGGCCATGTGTGCTGCCCAGCTCAGCCAGCAAGGACACGGCTGCATGCACCACCATGATAACCAGCAGCCCCGCCCTGAAGGCTGTGGGCAGGCCGTCGGGTGGATCGCGCCCGACCATGGTCTGCACCTTGGTCGTGAACGCATCGACGCTGAACAAGCTGTAGACCAGGAACGCCACCTGCAGGATCATGGCCACCACCATGCCCACGTTGGTCCACAGCGGCTGCCTGCAGCAGCAGTGGCACCACACAAGGACAGCACACACAGGGTCGGGCAAGAAATGTGTTGTGAAGGATTCACCACAGCAAACCGACAAGAAGCAGCGCAGCCTGGGCCAAGGATTATGCAGTTTGCGCCGTTGGTAATGCTACAACACTTGACAAAGAGCGACCAACTGCTGGACTCAAGGGCTTCAAGCGCGGCAAGCAGGCGCCTTCAACCCGAAGCAGACACGGCTGCCAGCGCCCACCTGTGCGGGTAGCCCTTGTTGAAGACGACTCCCAGGATCACAAACTGTGACAAGTTGATGAGGTAGATCACCGTCGTCTCTGGCGCCTTGTAGGTGCGCAGGTCGGGCGTGCCGATGGTTGGCTTATACCAAGGAATGCGGTGCATGGCACCCAGCGCAATCAACTGCGGGCGCAGGAGCGCAGCGACTGCCGCCAATCAGCAAGGCGCACTGTGCGCAACGCTTGCATGCAAGTGCAACCAGCACAGTGCGACTGCTGGCAGCTACAGCACCCATGCCGCGCTGCCGGAGCTGTCGGCGTAGCTGTTGATCGACATGCAGACGGGACATGCACCCTGCAGCAGGCACACACGACGACACAGCTCGCCACACCGCACCCGCCGTCACGCCTCACCTGGAACACGATGATGACGGCTATCTGCAACAGAAGCGACAGTACCAGCGGCAGCGACAGCACCCTGCTGACTGGCTTGGCGCGGGCCAGCTCCTTGCGCGGCTTCGTGTAGCCCATGAGCGCTGCCAGGATGGTGATGTAGAAGAGATCCTGCAAGCACAAGGAGCAGCATGCCAGGTCGGCGCCGCCCACGTACATCTCGAAAAGAGAGCTTACTGCAACAATCTACTGCAGCAAGCTGCCAGCGCACTTTGGCACATGTACTGCATAACAGCACACATACTGAATTGCCTGCGCAAACAGCACATGCACTGCATACGTGCTGCGCGCGTTCCTCAGCATTGCAGCACTGCAATTTACTGCACGTCCAGCAACGGCACTGCATGCATCACCCTAACCTCAACACACACATGCCACGTTTACTTGCGCTCCCACCTGTATGAGAAACTGGTAGTTGCCCATCTGCAGGCCGTGCGTGTACATCAGGTTCACGGCAAACGCCTGCGCCATGGCGTAGCCCACGATGAACTGGAAGATCTGGTACGTGGCCAGCAGCGCACAGCGGCCCTCAGCCACCACCGAGATCATGCTGGCGATGCTCTGCTGCCGGCTGGTCATGGGCGCTGCAACGCTCGCCTCAGCCTCACACAGCGACACGCCTGCAGGCGCAGCGGCCAGCAGCACAAGCGACACCCTGAGCGTCCATCAAATGACGTACAGGCAGTACCGGCGGCTCTGCGTGTCACACATATTGCAGCAGGTGCATGCACCCTGCATCGAAACTTGAAGCACAGCAGCAAGAGCCGCCCGACACTCCGGCCCTGCTGCCATCCGTTTCAGACGATGCCCTGCTCACCAACATGTGCAGCCTTGAGCGCGCCGCAGTCGTTTGCGCCGTCGCCGCAGAAGCCCACGTGCAAGCCCAGCTTGGGGCAGCCCGGCGCAGCGGCAGTCTGCAGGCCGCTGCCCAGCAGCTCCATGAGGTCGCGCTTGTTGTCAGGGCTCATGCGCGCAAACACGGTGCCGCGGCGCAGCATCGGCTGCAGCAGCTCCGCATCGTACGGCGGTGCAAGCAGGGCATCGAACCCCTTGCCTGTGACAGCACACTCCAGCTCGCCCATCATGACCTGGCAGCAGAGCAGAAGGGCGGAACGAGAGGCAGGCATGCTGGCTGTGCAAGGCGCACACTGTGCTCAAGCTCGCAACAGCATGCAGCATGGTTGAAGAAGGATGCAGTATGAAGTGTGCAGAATCAGCAAGAGGACAGGACTGGCGGTGAGAGAACACCGACTGCTGTAGGTGGTCGCCGTCAGCGAGAGCAGGAAATCAGACTCGCACGGGCGTGCACAACGGAGGGCGAGCCCCAGGAGCCAGGCAGGCGCGTGTCCTTACCTGTGGCAGCACTGCTGTGCGCGTGACGCTGGCGTTCACGCTGCCATCAGGGTACAGCACGCTCAGCGCCACAGGGCACGCACCCGCAGGCTGCCCTGCCAATGCAGCGTCCATCAGCAGCACTGGCCGCCCCTCGGGCAGGATGTTGCACTGGTGCGCCACTGACACCGCCGTGCGCACATGGTCGCCCGTCACCATGGCTGTGCGGATCTGCACAGGCAGGCGCGGCACAACAGCAGCACAACAGCTGCGTTCAGCTGCTCGCTGCCAGCAGAACTGCCGTGCCTGTGCTCAGGCTGCACCTCAGCAGCAAATACGCAGCGCGGCTGCTCTGCACCAAGCAACACAGCCTACATCAGTGCAGTGCGGGCTGTGCAAGTTTCGGCATCTAGCCACCAGTATGCCCACCACCACTCCACAGCACAAGTAAGGTCTCTGGCCATCCCATGTCAGCCGGCCCACCTGTGCCTTCTGCAGCGCCTGTACGGCGCCAGCAGTGTCTGGCCTCAGCGGGTTGGCCAGCACAGCCAGGCCAGTCAGCTCCAGCTGCACGGCCTCCTCCAGCTGCTGCTGACTGTACGATGACAGCGCACCATCTGGCAAGCTGCCAGGCGCCACCACACCTTTTGCCAACGCCAGCACACGCAGCCCCTCCTTGGTGTACTCAGCCAGCAACTGGTCAAAGTCTGGCGGCAGCGACGCGGCCACCACCAAGGACTTGATCATCTCAGGGCTGCCTTTGGCGTACAGCACGTGTGAGATGCCGCCGTGCGCATCAGCTGGCTGTGCTGCAGGCACTTCTGCAGCCGGCGACAGCAGCGGCCCTGACATGTGGCTGTCAAGCAGATTGGCGACTTCTACGCCGCCGCTGACACCAGCTGCTGCAGCTGCTGCTGCTGCCCCGGCAGAGCCACCAGTTGCTCCTGCAGCAGCACCTGCCACTCCAAGCTGCACCACCACCAGGTTGCGCTGCAGCTGGCTGCTGAACTCAAAGCGACGCACAACGGCAACTGCAGCCGCCGGCCGACCCTGAGGGTGTACAACTGCCAGCTGCTGCGGCGAGTTGGCTGTTGCTGCTGCTGCGGGTGAGCACTGACCGTCCTCTTCGTCTACCAGGCTCCACCCACTCGCAGCAAAGAGCTTCTGATCCAGTGGGTCTCCAACCAAGGTGTCACCCAGCATGGCCAGCCCATGGCAGCTTGCCAGCAGCTGCGGCACGTCCGGCGGCAGCAGCTGCATGTCCGTGCTGGGCGGCTCAAAGCGGCCATTGTTGACTGGCACGATGCTCTGCAGCTCAAGCCCCTGCACTGTCAGGGTGCCTGCATGTGGCAGAGGCCAACCAAACATCAAACACAGGATGGGCACAGGCAGCCAACCAACACACCAGCCCAGCAACAGATCGCACCGAGCAACGTCCGCAGCATGTTGCAGCAGCTGCCACATGAACGCGAAAGCGAGCAGTACACTCAGCAGCGCGACTCTGAACCTGGCACAGCAAGCGAGTTGAAGCTGCTCTGTGCAAGGCTGGACCAGGCGCTCACCAGTTTTGTCGAAGCAGACCACATCGAGCTGCCCCGCAAGCGTGATGGTGTGTGGCCCCGTCACGTAGATGCCGATGCGCCTCAGGCGGCCGATGCTGAACACCGTGGCTATCGTCAGGCAGGCTGGCAGCGCCGGCGGCACAGCGATGGTGATCATGTCGAAGAAGCGCACCACGATGCGGCTGGGCTCGGAGCCGATCCTGGTCAGCACCACTGCAGCCCAGATGAAGATGCCGATGCAGGCCACCTGCGGCAGCAAAGCAGCACAGGTGAGCGGTGACAAACGCCGCCAGGCATGCCGTGCATCCTGCAGGCATGCTGGCTGCTGATCTGCAGCCTTCGCTCTAGTAACAAGCAGCAGGCATGGCGGAGTTACAATGCGTGTGGGGCCTTACGCGCGCAGGGATGAAAACATCAGCTGTGTGGAGCAGTCTGGTAGGTTCTGCCAGTGGTGCAGTGCAGAAGCTGTGGAGGCTGATCTCGTGCTCACCAGCATGACGCCAATGAACTTCAGGCTGTCGCTGATGAAGCTCTCGCTGCCATCCCGTGGGTACAGGATGGACCTGCGAGCAACAGCAGCAGCAAGCAGGAAGCCTTACCATATGCGGTAACTGAAGCCTGAACACCCCCAGGCAATGTGTGTGTAGCCTACCATGCCATCACACCGCGGCGTGGAGCCGTCTCTGCGTCAGACACTCTGCTGCATTCTGCCCACACAGCGGCTCCCAGACCAAACCAACCTCAGCAGCTGGCCCTTGGCGCTGTAGAAGCGTGTGCGGACGACCATGGCGAGCGCACACCCGCCAGTGGCGGCAGACGGGCTGAGGCCCATGCCGGCGCAGCTGGTGCCTGGCGCGCGCGCCTGCGCCACCTGCGTCCCCCCATACAGCGTGCAGCTGGCGTGCTTGTCGGGGCAGTAGCCCGAACCCTCCACCGAAGGGCTGTAAGGCACCTTGCGCACCGGAACAGACTCGCCTGCAGGCAGCAGCGCACACAGGTGGTCACGAAAGATGTGCAGGCATGAGGACAGAGCGACAAGCTGCGCGTAGTAGCTGCAGGCTGGAAATCGCCTGCATACAGACATGATATCATTACGCGTGACTAGTGCTGGGCTGCTGCTGCACTGTTTCATCAAGATGTGCCAGGGCACCATGCATTATCGCACAGCACACCCCAGCTGGCCCCTACCTGTGAGCATGTTCTCGTCCACGATGCACTCGCCGTTCAGCAGCGCGCAGTCTGCCGGCAGGGTCCCAGGCACCACAGCGATGATGTCACCAGGCACCAACGTTTGCGACGGCATCAGCTTGAAAGACCCGCCACGCAGCACCTCCACCTGCAGCAAGGTACGTGCCCGTCCCACAACACGCGGAGTGCGCAAACAAACGCCTCAAGCCTCACGGCTCTTTCAACCTTTGAAACCGGCACGCGCAGAAGAATACCACAGAAGGCTCGGCTGCAGCCTCCCAAGCCGCAGCGGATGCTGCAGGTGAGCGCCAGCCTCACAGCATGTGCGCCCCTGGACAACAAGGCGGCTGCACACCTACCATGCAGGAGAAGTGCGCGATGTCTGCCAGGCGCTTCATGTTCTGGTGCGTCTCGATCGCACTGGTGATGATGGAGAACCAAGTGATGGCAAGGATGCACACTGCATACGTGTAGTACTGGTCGCCCGCCACCCAGATGATGATGGAGAAGTACTGGAACACGTAAAGGGGTGCCACATCTCGTCGCTTATCAGCGCCGCAACGCTCTTGACCGGGATGGTCATCTCGTTGGTGCCATAGTGCTGCTGCCTGTCGCTCAACTGCCATTCGTGGTCCTCTAGCACCCTGACACAGGCAGCAAGAGCAGCGGCAGGAGCAACTACGTTGTACCCCAGTACATGTTTGCAACACCGCATGGTGCATGATGCGCCGGTTCATCTCAAAGACGGCTGGACAGCACATGCTTATATCAGGCCAGGCTACTGCACTGTGTACTCGGGCATGCAGCTGTGGCATGCTTGCTATTGCAGCACCGCTGCTGCCAGGTGTGCGACCTGGCACAGAGATGAGGCACCAGTGCAGCCGCTGCTGCTGCTGCTGCTGCTGCCATACCTTGGGTCCTTTGACACTGCCAGCTGGGCTGCACTGGCTTGCAGCTGCGTGTTGAACGACTTTGGCACATCCGGGACCGGCAGGAACGTGCCTGATGACTCAACGAAGAAATACCTGCCGCAGCGGTACTCCAGCAGCCGTTGCTGCAGTGGAAAGCCCTGCACAGGGAGTAAATCACCAGCTTGAGCAACACGGCTTCTATCTGGCCGTGGCTGCATTGCACGTTCTAGCTCTTTGCTCGCTACTCAGCTGCTGCAGCATGCATCCTGCTGTCTGCTGGTGGCACACATTTGTGAGGCGGTTGCAATGTGCTGATTGCAGGGCACGAATGTGAACAGCCGCTCAGTTCCGGCAGTGTCTGCCTGCTGCAACTGGCGCTGCCACTGCTGCTGCCTCGCCCACTGTAAGTCCTGCTTTTGCTGCTCCTGCTTCCTGTGTTGCCGGTGCTGGTGCTCACCGCCTCAGCCAGCAGGTCTGGGTGCTGCTGCGGGGAAAGGTACGGGTGACTGGCTGCGGGTGCTGGCCGCAGCACCTCCACTTCATGCAAGCTGACGCGCCCATCCAGCAACTGCAGTTGTCAGGCATAGGAAAGAAAGCTGCAATGAGAACTGGACCCATCCTCAGTGCGTGTATGGGATTGCCGCAGCACCACACACAACCGAATTCACACAGAAAACACTGTGGTAACTGGTACAGCTTATCTGCTGCAGGCACCGTCCTGCTGCCTGGAAGTGGCTGATGCATCATCCTGCTGCAATCTCTGCACAGCACCGGCGAGCAGACAATTCATGCCGGCTCCGCATGGCGCTCATTGCCGGCAATCCAGTTGGTTGCTGCAGTCAGCTTACCGTAACACGCACAAACTTGGCCTGGTTCAGTGGGCACTGGCTCAACCGCAGTGCCGTCCGCACTCGCAGTGACCACTTTGCCACCAGGAACAGCAGCCCGAAAGTGCAGACGCCCAGCAGCACAAAAAGCAGCTGCTTGTACCATGGTGAAGTGAAACCCTCATATGAAAGGATCTCCTGCACGATCAGACAGGCAACAGCACGGCTGCAGGTGAAAGAGAGACTGGTGTGGGAGTTGCACCCCCAGTAAAGCAGCAGTAGTACCCCAACCGTCTCCTGCTACTGGATGTGCACGCCTGCCTACTCGCCGAGCACTAATAAAACTCCATCTGTGACTAGATAGACGTAAGTAAACGGTTTTTGAGGTGCGTGGTGCCTAGATGATGTCGCTGACTGCAGGTACCTTGTCCTCCCCGGAAAACGCATCAACCGTGCGACGTTGTATGCGGTGTAGTCGCTGTTTGTCCGTTTTTGACCTGCTAAGGGCTGTTCGACTTCGAAGGACTGCACGTTCGGATACAGCTCTTCATCATGCAGCACGAAATTGCTGCCCATGGCGACAGCTAGTTATCTGTATTGTTCATATGACGTAAACGTAATGTTAATGAAAACTAATAGCGGTGCACACAGGCATATAAGCTGCATGCAGGTGCAAGTGCTGCTGCCATGTGCCAGGCCCCGTGCACGTGTGTCTGGGAAGCCGCTGCTCTCAGCAGCACAGCAGCATCAACAACGAGCTATCAGTGGTCACTGCAGCTGGCAACTTCATGAGCTTCCAGAATTGTCATGCAGGTGCTGATTGTATGCTGACCAAACCCAACATAACAAGACGGCGGTTGGGATGCAATATGCAGGGTGAGCTGAGTCCCAGCCAGGTCAGGTCCGTCACAGACTGCGGCCAGTAGGCAGGAAGCTCGGACGATGCCAGCATCCCCATCAGGCAAATGGCGCTTAGCCAGGCTAGCCAAAACAGCGCTGTCATGCCCCATAACTGACTCAGGCTGGACATCGCAACTGTGTCACGGCGCAACATGGCACCCTCGCGGCATGTGGCTGTGAATCATCTGCATGCTGGTGCATGCTCCTCACACGTACGATATACGTCAGTACAGGCCTGACACTTGACAAGCCAGCCGCAACTAACAGCAGTGCTGAGCATACTATGCTTAGTGGGTTTGCTAATCATGTCTATTTGCTGTACCGCGGTACGTTTGCTAGCATGGCCAATCACTTATGAATGGCCTGAAGCTCTGCATGTGCCTCCCTCGTGCCCCAGGCGCAGGGACAGTGTGCAGCTGCAAGCCAATAACAGGCAAAGTCCATCAAGGGGCACTTCATGCTGGCGTGAACTAAACTTGCAGAGAGCGCAGAAAAGCAGGGGATCCCTCCTGCTGCTCCAGCTGCTCGCATGCCAGGAAACGTGGCCTAGTGACAGGCAACTGAGGGAGCTCATGACATGTCACACGAGGCAGCAAGACGTGTCTCACCTGTTTTGCATCTCGCTGTGGACCTGCGTGGCATTAATGACAGACTTGACTCAGCTGGATGACTCTGCAGTGGCATCTTGTTGGTCGCTGCTTGGTCCGCGCGCCAGCCATGTGTGCTGCCAGGTGCTACCGGCTGGTGCTGACAGTTGGTGCCTTAAGGAAGCTTATGCACAAGGCAGCACAGGTCTTTTGACAGATGCAGCTAAGACCCCAGCGCTGCCTTGAGCGGCACCAGGAAAGGTTGATGTCTGCAAGAGCTGACTAGTGAGCTATAACACTGTCCCTAGGGTAGCTGCAAGAGCACTAGCAGGTGTAATCAAGCATCACACCAGTGGCGTTGTTGCTGCATACTGCCGACAGCTGACGTAGTAAGTTCTGCTTTAAGCGCTGCCGCCATAAATGCACCGAACAGCAGCACTTGCACCCTACTGCACTGCCTTTGCTCAACTCTTGGCTGATCAGACCACCACTGCTCACCCACCCTGCTCAAGAAGGAATGCTGAAGGCTCTGCGCTGGGGGCAGTGCTGAGCAGCAGTCCGGGGTGAGGCGAGCTTGGACTAGTGGTCTTGCCAGGACCCGGAGACAGGGGCTCGTATGGTAAGCTGTGACTGCCACTGCAGGACCAACTCATGTCCAAACGATGCTGGCTGCAGGACCACGTGGGCCACGCTGGTTGGACGTGCAGGCGTTAGACTGCTTCTGATGTGTACGTATCAGCATAAATAGTTTAATAAAAAGTAGAGGACTGAATCGTTAATCAAGCGGATTAGCCGCTATTTTGATGTTGTGACCTGTCGTTCGCCAACAACAACCCTAGCCAGGCTACGCTAGGCTAGGGCTCCACTAGACCTCAGGATGTATTGCAGCTGAGTATGCAATGATTACACGGATTAAGGGCGCACCAACATGGGTTACACGCAGGGTACCTGTAAAGAAAGTGATTGGTGCTGCGCAGCACACCTGTTGCATTATTCGAAATGATCACCAAGCCACTGCGAAGTATCAAACCGCAGCACTCCACTTAGCAAGGGAGCAGATGCAGGAACAACATACCCTTCTGAGTGCCTGTCTGCGTTGACACCACCAAGCGGCTGCATGAGCGCTCATGCTAGCACCAGCCTACTAAGTAGCACGGACACGGCGCTACTGTTAGCAGGCATAACGCTGTGAACACCCGGCGCCCACCACCCTTCACAACAGCAGGACTTCCACGCATAACCACTGTCAAATCCACCAGACAACTCTTGGAAAAAGTTGACGCTGTTCAGACAATATTACAGTAATATTATTACTCTCACCCGCCAGAAGGTCACAAGTCACCCACGACCGCTATCACGGACACCTCAGCAGACAACAAGCCTTCAAAACCCTCCTGCAGCCTTGGATATGTACCCTTTCCGATGCAACGAAAGCAAAAATACCCAGGCCAGAGCACAAAGCCTAGATACATGAATGCCTGCAGATGGAGTCTTGCACCAAAGTAGAAGTCTGAATGTTACTGCAAGCAAGGGTGCACCTCAAAGCATACTCTTTCAACCATGTCATCATCATCACTAACCCATGCGCCACCCCAAGGCAACACCATGCATGCCAAGGCCACATGCTGGCAGCAATACCCGACTTTGCAAGCACAGTCATGGTGTACCATGCTCAACTCCAGCCATCTGCAGCAACCTGGCCATATGTGGGATGTGATGCCTGGTGAACACACTTTACTCGAAATCTGCTGAACATGGTCGCAGTTGATGTCCCAGGCGCTACAGCCACAGCGCACCAGACGCTGGCGCAACATGACACAGATAGCAGGGCTGTTGCAAAGCTCACCATGGCTGCACTCAGACAAGCCAAAACGCTGCTGCACACTACAATTGTAGTCAGTCGCAAGATACAAAATCAAATCACACGCACAGACATGCACAGGGTAAAAAACTTGCACCTTGACAGCGTCCACTCCAGGCACCAAACTGCAACTCGAGGCCAACCTGCATGTGCTGCTTGCGCAACCAGCAGAAGCAGGCGCTGCAATTCAGCCAGAACAATACACACATGTGAAGTGTGTGTTGCTCTCCACACAGCCAGCAGTTTGAACCGCTGACAACCTAGGCCACCTGTCAGAATGGCACCAACAAAGCCGTTGTTGCCGCGCAGGCGGGCAGCCACACAGGCACTGCTGACAGGTTCAAAGCGTTACAGCTCAGCCTGCCCACAGACACTACCCTGCCACCTGATAATGTGCACCAGTGCGCACGTGCGATGCTGTGTCGTATGACACGCCGTTCGAACACATACACCAGCCTGCCCACAACCCTCTAAAGAGGTGTCACTCGTCGCCCCATGCTTCATTCAGCTGCTGCTGGCGCTGCTGCTTGCCCTCTTTGTTTGCCTTGCGCAGGTCAGCCAGTGCCCGCTCAGCTGCCTTGTCACGCACCTGCAGGGCGGGCAGACAGCCGACGCTCATGCCAAGGAATGCTTACATGCATCATGCACGGGATACAAGCAACATGTGACACCGGCAGGCGAGGGTAAACACAACGAGCAGAATCATCCACGCTGAGCATGCTGCATGAGCAGGTCCTTCCATCTGCACAACTTAAACGTGCCAGCCGTGCATGGTACTGCTGTTGCATACCTCTCTGTTGCCCAATGCATTGCTGATGAGGCGCCGCGCCACGGCCGTGGTCGTCTTGGGCCGTGCGGAGCGCGGCGGCAAGAGCTCTGCAGCATCATCAAGCAATCAGCAGAAGGCGCATGGGTTGCAGTTGCTGTTGCGTGGCATGCAAGCGTGCAGCACTGCTCTCTGCCAAGCAGGCAGTGCTGGAGCTTAACTGGCAGTGGCTCCATAGCTCAGCCTTGCATACATGCCATGCCGCTGCGGGTGCTGGCAGCTTGGTCATGCACTAGACACACAGCTGGCACCAGCTGCTGCCCTGTCAACCAGCAGGCATCACAGCATTCTCACCATCTGCTGCTATCTGCAGAGCCGCCCCGCTGGCCTTGTTGTACGGCCGGACCTTGAACTCCTTCTGGCCGCTGTCCAGCAGCACCTGCGCTGCCTCAGCAGAAGGAAACACTGCCAGTGCATGCTCATCATCAACCCACTTCACGTTGGCTGTTGTCCGCCCACATGAAATCAAGCAGGAACTCCTCTAAGTGGGCAGTCTTCACACTGCGGGTCAGGTTGCAGATCTCTACGATGTGCGGCTGGTTGACGACACCTGGGAGCATGTGGCACAAGGGCAGAACAGGGGCAGCCCAAAGACGCCTGGACATGCCGAACAACGCCTGACACATCCCAAGCCAACACCATCCAGGTGCACAGCTGTTGATCTACGCAACAACGTGAAGCTTTGGCTTGCTGACAGCTGCTGCATTTCTGTCAGTGCACTGGCAGCGTCTGCAAAGCTGCAATCACGCATGTGGCTGGCCCATGGCTGTGACATGGCTGCATAACTGCTGCGCCTTTGCTGCCCCCAAAGCGGCTGAGGACGCCGGGCATGTGAGCACAGACACTTGGTGGCCAGCGACCCAGGCAGCAAGGCTCCTCTGCTTTTGCTGCCAGCCTGGCAATCACGCGTTTGTAAACAATCACCAGCCAGGCAGTTTCAGGAGGTCACTGGCAATCACTGTTCGTGAACAGATCGTCAGCCAGGGAATTTCAGGAGGACCGGCACGCTCACCTGTCAGCTCCCAGCCAGATTCCAAGTCTGCGTCAGAGGCTGCACCACACTTGGACTCGCCCCTGCCACGCGGCTGGGAGCTGCCCCTGACACTGCTGCCGCCAATGCTAGACGGCCGCCACCAGTCAGCACTGTCTGCTTTGCTGGCTGCTGACCGGCTGCCTGCAGGCTCGCTGCCTGCTTGCTGCACCTGCACCTGTCGCTGCTGCTTTGTTTGTTCAAAGCTATTTGCTGTATGGAGAGAAGATAAGTCCGGCTCCCAATCGTCTGACTTGTCCCAATCCCCATCCCCGTCTGACTGTTGCTGCTGTTCATCAGCCTGGTTGTCAGTGGAACCATTGCTGCTGCCAGCCGCAATTGCAGCATGCTCAGCTGCTGCTGACTGCTGGCTGCTACTGCTCTGTGGTCCTGATGGTGAGTTGTCCTCAGAATTGTCTGTGCCCTCACTGCTGCTGGCTGGTGGCTGCTGGTGCAGCAGCATCTCCAGGTGTGGCTGGTGTGGCTGGTGTCGCTGCTCCAGTTGCTGCTGGTCTGGCTGCTGCTGCTGTGGCTGCTGTTGCTCAAGCAGCTGATTTCCTTGCTGCTGCTGCTGCTGCTGCTGCTGCTGCTGCTGCTGCTGCTCTGGTTGCTGTGGGGGTGGCTGCTGAGCTGCAGCCGCAGCCGTGTTGATGTGAGCCTCTGCAGCATGCAGATGACGGGCAAGCTTCGACCATGGTCACCTGCTGATGGTGCGTCTGAGTTGAGTTGATAGCTTGTTATTGTATGTGTGGTAGACTTGTATGTACAGTGTCAAAATCAGCAGTTAAGTGGGATGAGCTGAAGCATGCCTCACCTGGACAGCCTGTTGCCAGCTCCTTCATGCGAATTGCATACGCCTGCTGCAGCAGCCCACCAGCTTGATCCATGCGACCCTGACAACATATACAGCATACGGGATAGAGAGTGACATGAGATGAAATGGCAGATGATGAATTCAAGGCCCCTGCAGCGCTTGTAGCAATGCATCCATTTGACAGCTGAGACGAGAGTGCTGAGGACTCACAGCGGCTATGTGCAGGCCAGCCAGCTCCGTCAGCAACCCCGCAAGCATAGGTCCTTCTATACATGTTGTGATTTCGAGACGCAGCTGCTGCTCCCGTTCGTTCATGGAAGCGAGGCACGGAAGACGCAGCAATCAGTTCATAGCTGTTGAGCTGCTGTTAAGATTGCAGTTATTTTTACTTTTGATAAAGTTGCAACAGTAAACTACGACTGAATTATGGGAAGCGTTGCGAAATTCCCTGTGGAGCAGAACAGTCGTTAATTTCGGGCACTGCATGGTACGGTTTTGCGCAATAGGTTGCCTTGCTTGCAGATCTGCAGTCAGCAACATGAATGCACGTTGGTTGAAGTACTGCAGGAGCCTCAGGACTGACATACTCGGATCGCCTCCAGCGTGAACATGTAGCAGGCTCACTAACTTAATCAAACAGCTCCTCGGCCTTCCTTGTACCATACATTGGCAAACATAGTACTTCAAGTGCCTGTGCGAAGTCGTCTTGGTGGCCCAGCAGCTTAGCGTCAAAGCAGCAGCGAAAGCAGCAGCAGTAAGTAGTGCCATCATGGCTGGCTCGGACTCAGACACCGAGACTACCATTCATACGGAGCTGTCAGCCGGAGATGCCAATCGGGAGGCCTATCAGCCATACCGTGTGGGTGGCAACAAGACAGAAGTGCACCTGTTCAGGCAGTGGTGGCTGAACAACCCGCTGAACAATTTGTGGGGCAGCAACAAGCCTAATCAATGGCAGACATTCAAGAACGTACAAGCTGGCGTGCCACATGCAGAGGCAGTAAAGGGTGGGGCCAACATGAAGCTGGAGGACATCACACAGTGAGTGCAGTTGCAGCAGCACTTGTGTGCGTCTGGCTCAGCAGCAGGTGCCGCTAATTGTGAAGGAATAGCGAGTGGGAGAGCACGCAAACGTCGTGAGAGGGAGCAGCTGGTAAGGCTGATGGTGTAGTGGTAAGCAGTTTTTTTCAACTGTGCGTGATGTTGTGTTGGTCAGGGCGGGGGAAGGTGCAGGCTACAAGCCCTTCAGACCTGTGAGGGCAGCAGTGCGGCTGCACTGCAGTGAGTTGAAAGGTGATCCGCGCATCAAGCTGTGGTATGAGGGACCAACTATGCATGATCTGGCTGTGCCTGCAGCTGCAGCGTCAAGCAGCAGCAGGGCACACAAGGCAGCAGCTGTGGTTTGTGCTGGACCTGCCATTGCGGCAGTGGCCTGTCAACAAATGGCACAACTCTTTGTATGAGCTGCACGAAGTTATGCATTTGGATTCCCAATTGCTGCCGCCAGTATTTGCGATGGGGTGATGACACAGGTACTGCCTGTGCTGAACAATGCAGCATGTCGCTGCTACTCGCAGAGACAACGGTGCTGTTCAAGGTGAAGGCTCTTTGTATACAGCAGCTGCAACCTGCACATTCACTCGCTGCTCCCTGCTGTTGGCTTGCTGCTTGCTGCCTGCTGCTTGCTGCCTGCTGCTTGCAGGAAGGGCCCTTCGGTGGATGAGATCCTTGCAGATGGCAGCTTCGACTTGCAGGAGCTGCCCTCGGACGAGGCCTGGTGCGGCTGCCCCGACCCTGCAGTGTACACGGCAGGCACAAACAGCCTCAGCAAGGTGCAGCTGGCAGAGGAGGTGGCGAAGGGCAACGTCGTCACGCTGTGGCAGTTGAAGCAGCACCTGGCGACAGCCAGTGAGGAGGATCTTGAGGTGAACTGGGTGCAGCACGGCTGGCAGACAGGAGGCAGGGTGGGACCAGGAAGGCAGCCGGAGGGTGCTAGCAGGAGTGTGGGTTGGCTGGGTAGTTGCAGCAGCAGGGCTGGGGCCCAAGATGCGCTGCTTGCCTGGGTTTGATCAGAGAGCAGTGGCCGCATTTGCATGCATCAAGTTCAACCAGCAGCGTTGGGGAAGGACCAAGCAGCTGTGAGAATGGTCTGATGGGCTGGCGTGCAGCAGGGCACAGTTTGGAGCTGTGGAACGGCTAGGGAAAGCGGCAGTCTTGTGTTGCAGCTGCTGCACACACTCACCAATGAGGAGTGCATGCAAATGGTATGGGCGGTGCACGACGCCTGCAGGACTGAGGTTTGGTTTAGGAACAGCATGCTCTGCAAGTGGTGTGGCTTGCTTGTGCTTCCAATTGTGAGGAAGGTTGTGCATGCTCTTCGGGCAGCCACATCTCCTGCTCAGACACTCTTTCTCATGCGTCTCTGTCACCTGCCTCTTTCATGCTCTGTAGGTGTGGCGCAAGGTGGTGCTTGCGCAGCGCCTGAAAGAGGAGCAGTTCATTGAGCTGCCCGCCGGTGCTGGGCGTGTCAGCTTGTGGGACCTGTGGAATTATGTGAAGAACAACCCTGAGCTGGAAGCTCTGGCAGATCGGGACCCTGCCTTTGCAGCACCCACGCAGGGCATGACCAGGTGCGCTGCTTCAGTGAAGTAGCCGTGGGGTGCAATATCGCGAGACATGCATATGCATTAGGTGTCACTGATCGCGGAGTTGGGCAAGCTGGCCAACAAGTGCGCGGTTGCACAATGGCTGGCAGGCTCAGCAATAGGTGCAAGCGCGGCTAATGGTGGCAGCAGGCATAGGGCAGGTGTCCAGTGGCAGACAGGGCCAAGGCACATGCGTAGTCATGATTGCGTCAAGCTTTGTGACAGCTGCAGACTGGGCTCGGGCGGCAGCACTGGCAACAACAGGGGCCGCATAGTTCTGCAGTGCTGGGGCACCAGCGTATGCTCCACAGCACCAGGACGCGATCAAGCAGTCTCGTGTTGCCAGACCCCTGTCCACTTCCGCATCTCTCAGCTCTGCTGCCGCCTCCTGCTGCAACCTGGCCGTGCAGGGAGCAGCGCATCCGTGCTGTTGCTGAGGCAGCGCCCTGGAAGCTGTGCGGCAATGAGCGCCGCATGGTGCTGCCCCCGGATGTGGCCGCAGGGCTCAGCTGGGGGCTGCTGGCTGCAGGCAGCTGGTACAGCAGGAGGCCCACGCGCTGGCTCAAGGTGTGGCTGGGCGGCTGCTGGGGTGTCAACAGCAGACGCAGTAGTTCTCAAGGTTGACAACAGATCCAGCACATGCTGTGGGGCGGGTGATAGCAGCAGAAGCGGCTGTAGGCTACGCCATGCCTGACGCAGCGGCAGCAGCAACAGCAGTGTGTGTGCACGCTGTCTGGATTGTGCTGTCTGATTCGGTTGTGAACAAGTTGGCACACCAGTACAGCCTGCAGAAGTGATGTACCTGGGTGGGATCGTGTGCAGAACTTGCAGCTAATGTATGTTTGTCTGTGAGAAACTGCCCCGGCATTGTGGCGTGGCGCGTTGCAGGGCCTTGATGGTGTCAAAGACTTTGACTATGGCCTCTACGTGCATGAGGAGGCAGCACAGCAGGCACTGCAGGAGGCCTGGGCTGGCAGGGACCCGGCACAAGTGCTGCCGCAAAAGGGCTTCTACAGGGATGCAATGCGGCAAGCCTCAGCCACGGGCATGACGCTGCTGGCTGTCGCGAGCAGGCCGCTGCCACTGGAGGACGTCACTCGGTGAGTCGGCCAGTGAAGCGCGTGTTGACTGGAGGCCGCAACTCAGCAGCAGCGCCCCTACGCTGCGTCATGCTGTTCACTGTTGCTGCAGGCACGTGAAATGACTGGCACTTGTTGTCATTGTTTATGTATGGAAATCACTGGCCGCAGCATCAAACATGCATGCACTGTCACCTCGAACATGTACCAAAACGTGCTGGTTGCTGCCCGCAGGGCCTGGCAGGAGCGGCTGCAGCAGCAGATAGACCGCATCACACCGCCAGCTGTGAGCGCCAGCGGGCAGCCCACGTTGCTGCTGTCCACCTCGTCTTCTGCAGCTACTGGCTCTGGCACAGAGTCAGAAACAGACGCAACAACATCAGATTTGGCGTCGTCCCAGGAAGAAAGCAGCAGCAGTGAACGATTGGTGCAGAGCAGGCCCGCGCCAGCAGCAGCAGTACGCGCGGCAGTAGCTCCTCCCCCTGCAAAGCCAGCAGCCAACGCTGCCTCAGCAGCAGCAGCAGCAGCAGTAGCAGCAGCAAAGCCAGCAGCACTACCAGCAGCCAGCCGGCAGGCACCGCCAGCGCCTGCTCCAGCAGCAGCAGCAACACCAGCACCAAGCAGCAATCCGCCAACAGCACCACAGCAGCAAGCGCTGTCGCAGCCAGCCAGCACCAGCAGCAGTGCTACCTGCAGCAGCAGCAGCACCACCAGCAGCAGCAGCATTAGCTCCCGTGCGTGAGGTAGCGCCGCAGTACCAAGGGCTTGAGCAGCTGGCGGGCCTGTTTGGTCGGGAGCGGCTGGCCTCGCAGACGCAGCTGCTGGATGCACGGGGCCTGCGGCTGCGTGAGGGCGCCACGCTCATCTTCACGGCACACCCCACGGGAGGGCTGCTGGTGCAGGGTGAGCACGCGCAGGGCGTGACTGCTGCGTGCAGTGGCATGCGGGGGGTCACGGTGTCTGACGCATGGTAGCTGGGGCGTCAGCAAGGCATCAAGGCAAGGAAGTGGGCATGCCCAATGCAGGGGTTTGCTGAGGCCATGCCTGGCGAGATTCGCCTGCATTGCTGCTGCAGCCTGGGGCTGGCTGCCTGCGCGCCACATTCACTGTTGCAGGCGCGTGCAACGCCCGGACTCCTTGCGGAAGCACTGCTGCCGGCTTGTCTCTGCATGCCTGCCCGTTGACAATTCTGCCTGCCTGTGTGGTGTGTGGTGTGGTGGCGTGCGTGGTGCGTGCGTGCGTGCGTGCGTGCGTGCGTGGTGCGTGCGTTTGTTTCTGCCTGGTCTCACACCAAAGGCCTGCCTGCCTGCCTGCCTGCCTGCCTGCCTGCCTGAGCACGTGCAGCAATCTCCCCTGGGCTTGTCAAGGAGCAGCGCAGCTATGTGCTTGGCAACGTGCAGGACCCCGCGCTCACGCAGGCGCTGCTGTCGATGTTCATGGAGCCTGATCACTGCCTGGACCCCGACTTCACGGCAGCAGCGGGCGTGCGGCTGCTGGGCGTGATCAACGGGCAGCGCCTGGGGCAGCTACAGCAGAAAAGCGGAGCAGCAGCAGCACTTGCGCACGCTGCAGATCCAGAGGAGGCTTCCAAGAAGATGCTGCGCAAGGGCAAGTGGGGTTGCCAGATGTTGGAAAGGCGCCGCAGCAGCTGCCGCTAGTGAAGGGGGTCCGGCGGGAGGTGATATATCACCAGGTGGGTGCCGCTGCTGCTGCTGCTGAGAAGGTTCTGCTCTCCTGCAAAGGTTGCGGCTGCCATCGCTGCTGCTGCTGCTTGATGTCTGTCCTGCTGCATGTCATCAAATGGGATGCATGTTTGCTGCTGCTGGTGTGCAAGCCGCTGGCCAGCTTGTGCAGCATGCGTCTGCTCATCACATATATTGCCCAGTTTGACTTGCATCCATACTGCATGCATGCTCGAGCGACCTCTTCTCAGTGAGTTTGCATGCTGCTGCTTTCCAGTTATACATGCATTCATGCCTGTTTCTGCACTTACTGTTGCTGTTGCCGTTGCTGTTGTGGTGGTGTCTGCAGATCCAGCAGGCGTTTGAGTCTGCGTTGCGTGTTGCAGCAGCAGTGCCACCGCCAGAGGGCAAGGACCTGCAGGACACGGAAGTGCAGCGCAGCATGGCATGGGCGCGCAGGCAGGCTGCAGAGGCAGAGCTGAAGAAGCAGCTAGGAGGTCTGGGGCTTGACGTGTCAGGCCTGTCGCTGGCACCAAAGGCAGCTGCTCAGGCTAACGACCTGCTGTCGCTGGCGCGGCCGCTGGCGGCTCTGGCCACTGCTGAGACACAGCATTGAGGGTGTGTGGGGGTAGCAGGTGTGATGTTGCAGCTGATGTGGTGGTCTGTCGTGTGGGGTGCTGTGGTTGCGGGCACTTGTGTTCAGCAAGGCTGGACGCGTCACATTTGGGCACTCGCTACTCCGATGACATTGATTACTACCGAAGGCCCTGGCACGGTACCTACATGTAAGGGCAAGCATTACATTCATGCTTTAGGTAAACAGTGGACGCTAGTGGCGACAATGTAAAGCCACGTTTTTTGTTGCAACAGTAACAAGCAGTTGTTTCTTTGCTGATGCTTGCAACATGTGGGATGCGTGGCTGCAGCACTGCAATGGTCAACAGCTCCCTAGAGCTGATAGCCCAAGAAAGCATTGTGCTGAAACATATTGCTGCATGGTGTTGACTTTTGTAGCATGCGATCTGCGTCATTGTGTGGAGTGCTGTCAGGCGTAGGGTTGTGTCACAGGGTTCTCAGTTATGTCACAGAGTCCAGGTTTGCTTCAGGTTTGCTATGAGAGTTATGTTCAACCAAAAGACTGTAACTGTGTGTCCTGATTGCAGGACAGCTCTCCCACTACACTTCAGCCATAATGGCACTAGCCATGCTACCCATTGGCTAGCGACACTGGCAGGTGAACTTGCGGCTGGCTTGGCAGAACAGTGTTCGCAGCACTAGCCATGGTGGCGGGGGCCCCATCTGAACATGTGAGTGCCGCATTTGCTGCATTGAAATTTTAAATACATGTCTTCTAGCAACCCTTTTTAAATGCATGTTCAAGTGGCTGTTATGTCGCTGGTTGCTGCATGTCTCCCCATAAAGGAAGCCCGGTTCTAGCATGTCAAAAGAAGCCCGGTTGTAGCATGTGAGTGCCGCATTGCTGCGTTCATCATCATCATCATCATCATCATCATCATCATCACATTACCCATTCAAGCCATAGCATCAGCGCCATCGGCCCCCGCATTGCTGCGTTGTGCTTTGCAAAGTGTGTATCCTGCAACTCAATACACAAAGAACCTGGCAGGCCAAGGTACTCCTGGCCAAATTCCGAGGGCTGCGGTGGAGTTGCTGTCAAGCATAGGGTTTCCGTCGGGCCAAAAGTGGCCATGGCCACTGGGTCCGAAATGCAGCTGAGGTGCATTTCGGTTGCATTATGTAAAAAATTCTTCAAGAGTCCGTTTTAGCGATTGCTTGCAAAATTGCAATCGAGTTGCAAAAGTTGCAATACTGCGCTGGCCACTTTTGGCCCGAGGGAAACCCTATGAGTGCGAACTCCTGCATGAACTTTCCAAAAGCCGACACAGCGAACGCAATGATCATCAACTCGGCGCAATGTTTTAAAATTATTCTAATCAACTTAAAAAAACAACAATATACTACTGTTGCCGCTGACACGTGCGTTGCGCGCTGAGGGAAGGTTTGAACTAAAATTGCTGGTCGTTGATAGAGCCCACAACGTCCCCGACGCATCAGTCGAACCTTATAGTAAAAATATAGAACGCTTTTGCGAATAGTGTAGGGGCTCAGCGCTGCCTTTCTTCTGAATTCTGTTGGCCGAGCCGCGTGACGCTTTGAATTCTGGTCGTGAGGGGCGCCTTATACGCTTGACGATAGTGGTCAAGCATCATCCAAGCCAGAAGCAACACCATAGATCGTTGAAAAGAACATTTTTATTCAGGCATAGCAGCCAACTCTACCTTGCTAGTGAGTGCGTCGGAGCTATTGCTCAGCTGGAACTTGCATACATGTGCAGAGCGTTCTCTAGAATTACACGATAGCTTTAATATTCTTTTAGCAGCTCTCAGAAGCGCATAGCTAACGCGGCGCAACTCAGCCGAACGGCAGGCAGACAGTGCGGGCCAGGCTGGGCCTCGCTGCTTCAGCACAGCTACTCCGCAGCTATATTAGTTGCTGTGTTTTTTGTAGAAGAATTATATGGCGGCCTGATCAGCCATGCACACCAACCTTCCAACAACCGAACAACGACATTGCTTGCTGTGCTGATTGATCGCAGACGGCAGCAGACAAGATGGCTCGCCTCCAAGCGGCTGTGATAGCCCTGGCGCTATTTGGTCTGCTAGCATATGCCAGTGCAGGTGAGCTGCACACCCATAACAGCAATCGCTCGGGCGCCCATCAGCTGCCGAGCTTGCCTTCATCGAGCGCTTCTGGCAATGCTGGGCACGTCAACTGCTCTGCCTTACTTAGTGGTGTCTGTAGATCAGCAGCACCTGGCTGAATTAATCAGGCGGCAGGTTACGACATACTGCAATAGTTCACCAATTTAGCCTGATCACCCCATTTAAATGCACACTGCCTGTCATACATTTCATCTCCATCCTGCTGCTGCTGCTGCTCCTGCTCCTGCTCCTGCTGCTTTCCACAGAGTCACAAACATCCAGGAAGATGCTGGGTTGGGATTGGCCCAATGTGCGTGTCACCACCCCCATCGGCAAGGTCAACGTGAGGCCATACAGCTGGAACGTGCAGAACATTGTCGGTGGCAACCTGCTGTTCCCCAACTGGTGGGTGTCCGGGTTCCCTGAGGCCACCGGTGCCCGCAAGCTGCTGGGCTGGGATTGGCCCAACGTGCGTGTGACCACCCCCATCGGCAAGGTCAACGTGAGGCCATACAGCTGGAACGTGCAGAACATTGTTGGTGGTAACCTGCTGTTCCCCAACTGGTGGGTGTCCGGGTTCCCTGAGGCCACCGGTGACCGCAGGCGCCAGTAAGCAAGCCACAAGCTTCTTGTGATGGTAGTCATAAGAAGTGGCTTTCAGCACTGTTGGTGCATATCTTTCTTTGTGTGTCCCATTTGTAGCAGTAGGAATGTTCTGCAGGTTGTTGTACATAAACCTTGATCACTCATCATGGACTTGCATTGGCCAGCCGGCCAGCAGGTTGGCAGCAGCTGTGTCTTTACTGCATCTCTGCCGCACTGTGTGTTGTGGTCAGATGTGGTCTGCAATCAACTTGGTGGTAGCAGCCAGCATACCAAATGATTCCTTCAATGCTGACCTGGCAAGCCATGTTGGGTCTGTGACATCACTATGGTGCCTGCATATGCAGCTCAAATGTGTTGGGTCACGGCCATGTCAGCAACACCACCAAGGTGCTTGCGGCATACCTGCAGCCCGTCTGTGCTGCCAGCTTTTTTCTTTTGCTCCAATAGATCTATGCCACAGAAGTTGTGGTTACAGCAGAGTATTCTTTGGTTTGCAACCAGTGTGCATCAGCTTCGTGACGCAACAACCTTGTGCTCTGCATCTTTTGTTGGTATGGTTGCCAGCGTCACTTGCTATTGTAACAAGCTAACACGCATTGTCCTGTTGCTCAACATTGAGGCTGCAAGGCGCTCAACAACTGTCTCCTAACCACATTGCTAGCATGTGCATATCCAGAAGGGCGGCCGGTTGTATTGGCCAGCATGCAGCAGCAGCTTGTGTGCATGCGCAGCTTCAGGCAGCCTCATCAATTTATTTGACTGCAGGCGAGGTGCGATGCAAAAAGATGGTTTGCACAGCACGCACTGCATGGCATGCAGCTGGAGTGTTTGCCTGCTGTAACTTGTATATGCCGGTGTCAGCAGCCGCATGTCAAGTTGCTAGCTTCCAAGTCGCTTCGGTGCCAGCAACCCTTGGCCTACCTTTTCTTGCATGTTGATGACAAAGCCTGACATACGCAGGAATACAGCATTCAAGCTAAGACCACCCTGGGGAGCACATGCAATGTGTAACATTGTATGGCAACTGTATGTGGCTGGTTCCTGCACAAGTCTGCGGCAGGCTGCCTCCGCATCAAGAGGCTTATGCGGTGATAACAATGTTTGGCCTTTGAGCCAATACTAGGGCATATGCATCAGCTGTTCTGCAAAATGACCCGGTGAACACACAGGACATGCTTGTGGCGCAGCAATGTGTACCAGTGCACCGCTGCTGCTACTGTCACGAAGCCTACGAGCAAAAGTGTCATCGCTCGAGGCCAAACGACACGGGCAGCATACCCGCATGTTGACCACTGACTGTGCAGCACGGCAAAACCTGGCATATCCGAATTACCGAATTACCAAAGTAGGGCCACTGGCCCACCCGCAAAGGAGCCAAACAAGGCTTAGGGGGTCCACAAACTCAAAAGAAGACCAGACCGAAAGAAGCTGCAACCTCAACAAGCTCAGAGGGCTCAGAACTCAGAAAGAAGCCAAACAAGGCTCATGGGTCCAAAATGTCTCTCCACAACCAAAGGGGGGAAAGGGAGGCAGAGCATGCACACACAAGCAGCCAACATACAGTATAGCTAGCGGTAAATCCTTGCGAAAGGGCACAATATCTGGTAGCAGCACAGGTGGCACAGTGAACCACGCAACAAACCAGGATGGGGGTTGTGGCCTCCTCTGTGGGGGCAGCATACTCCTCAAACAACAGCACAACCGAGAAACAAATATGGATGTCAGCATGGCTCAGGTGGCATCAAAATGCAACATTATGCGCAAATTCCAAAAGGTCCATAGGCAACCTTGTCTCAGGTGGCAAACTGGTGAAAGCACAAAGAACTCAAAACGCTGACAAACGCAGCACTACAAGCACAAAGGCAAGATGATTGCTGTGACAACGATGCTATGACATCACACAAACGTAACACTCGCCAGGGCAGCAACAAGCGTCGGCGCACTACTGCAGACAAACTATATGCCTTGATACACATACATGTGCTCAGATCAACCCCAATCCAGGCATGCTGCGTAGGTGCACCCATGCAGCTGTACCTGCCCAACAGAATGGCTGCACATGCAGCGTTCAGCAGTCGATCATCACAATCCAGGTGCAATCCAAAAAGCAGCATGTAAAAAGATGGCGACCCCGCTACCAGCAGCGTGCATGCGGGTGCAACATGACTCAGCCATATCTCATCACACCCATAATATTCAAAGAAAGTGCACTGTTGCACTTTGAAGCCATTGCTTCGCCTCGCCGTTGCCCTCACTGCTGCCGCTGCTACTATTGCTCCCACCGCTGCTGCTGCCGCTGCTAACAAGTGCCGCAGGGTAACCCTGCTGCAACTTGCATCAACCAAAAACGTGGTCTGAAATCCGCTGAAGTCCCGCAAGGGCTAGCAGGGCAAGCCTGCTGCCTTCTCCAAGATGTCTGAGCCCAGCTTTTCTTGCCAAGCTGCTGTGGTGGGCTGCGTCCAGCCCGCCAGCCTGTGTAGCTGCACCGCCTGCATTGGGTGCTGGCAGAAACTATGAATATCACTACTGGCCCAGCTATGACCAGATGTAAAGAACGGATTTAACCAGATGTGCCTAGGTACACATTTCATCTTCGTTAATGCCCATTGTTAGTGGCTATACTACGCACCAATTTTTAAGGGCAGTAAAGCAATACAAGCTGACTGAACATGTTGAAAAGATCAGTCATCAAAGAGCGCGGTTTGGTTCCCGGCACAACCGAACAAGCAGTAGCAGCTGTTGACACAAAGACATACAGCCCAGGAGCCGTTAAATCCGTTCTTTTACATACAATAGCTGTAACAAAAAACCCCGGCCTGTTTTTAATCAGTTGGGCCCGGTGCTTGCCTCCTGTTTTGCGCCATTGCACAGTGAATGTTAGTCCGTAATCCGGATCAGGCTGAATTTTATGGTGTTTCAATGCAGATGGCAAGGACAACGCCAACCGGTACCCAACATGTTTTTTTTGGATACACTAAATTTTGGGGCCACAGCAGCAAGCCTGGGTGAGTCATTTATGTTTCAAACCGCGGTGCCATGCCGTGCTGTTGCTGTTGAACATATGGCAGGCTGTTGCGATGCAGCGCCACCAGGACTGAGGCGTCATCCAGTGCCTGCTGTCAGCAAAGTGGTTACCATGTTGGCAGAGTGGTATGTACACCAACAGAGGCTTCATATGTATGTATGCTTCTCTTGCTGTTGTTTCAAAATTTGAGCCACGCTAGGTTGTGTGGTGCTACAGCCTGCAGTGCAGCTGGGCATGCCTGTTTCACATGCGCCACGTCAAATGGCACACGATCAGGTGCTTCCATATCAGCTGGCCCAGCAGGGTTGTAAGGCAACAGCTTTGATGCACACCGCACAAGTTGCTGCATAGCATGATTCACAGCATGCAGCTGCACTTGCTTGCTCATCTATTGTATGGCACTGCCGTCTTTCATACACTGCTTCGCCAGTTCCTTGTACTGTTTGCAGCACGCTGTACCTTATGTAGGATCCTTTCAGTGTTGATTGAACACAGACATGAGGCATCATGTGGTGTGCACAGGCATCGCGCAGGTTTTTGGCAGCCACAGCGCTGCCAATGGCCTTGTTTCCCTCACACTGCTGGCGGAGCTGGTGACCATACATGCATGTACGTACAGCTGTACACAGCCCACAAGATGCGTCCGACAATGAACCCCTGATGTGATGTTGCAAGGGCCCAGGCCTGGCTTCTTGCTGTTCATTGCAACCTTCAGCCTGACATAATTGCCCAGGCTGCACATTGCTGTAATCACCACAATCTTGTGGCAGTAGCCAGGCCCAGACCTCAATGCTGTGACACCAAGCCTGCAAGGGGGCTTGGCTGCTGCAAGTCCTTCAGCTGCTGAAATAATCAATGAAGGACTGCCACTGTTGCTGCTGCTGCTGCTGCTGCTGGCTGATGCCTGCTGGCTGCTGTTGCTCTTGCAGGCGCCTCTTGCACCACGCCTTGCTGAAGTGCTTATCACTCGGCGACCCCCATTACAGCTTGCTAATAAAGTCGAATGGGACGCCCACACCAGCAGCTGAGTGATGACCTCCGGCGAGTCTGAGCAGTGTTGTGGGTGGTTGCAGCCGATGAGCCGGGTGCCGTTGTGACAGAACTAGGCGCACACACCGTCAAGCTTTACCAGTGCACATCAAGGCTTTCTGAACAGCAGGCCAAGGGTCCAGCTGGACCACAAGTACATCAGTTGCCAGCTTAACATCATGATTGTTGGGAGCTGTATGTACCACGTGTCCATGGGCAGCTGTCATTTGTCAGCGGCAGTAACACTTTGAGCCATGCTGCTAGCAGCTCTCAAGGGACCATTTGAAAGCCCTTGGACGCATTTGCTGCTGCTTTGCTTGGTCTGACAACCTAGTTGCATGCCTGGTGGCTTTGGTGCAGCGCAGCAGCACCTGTAGACAGGCGCATTCCTGGTGTTGAAATGGAGAAGTACAGCAAGCTTGCTGCATTACAGCATGCTGGTGCCTTGTCCCCAGTTTTGCCAGACAGCAGGCACCCCACCATTGGTGCTGAGCACCAGCACCGTACATGTTTTGAGCTTAAGACCGTGCTGTGGCGATGACTGACAGCAGCAGAAATCGGCTACAAATCCGTTTGTTGTGAAGCGGTAGATGCAAATTACACTCGTGTGTGCATACAGTTTGATGCGGGCTCTAGGCCTGATGCCACCCGCAAGGGCAACAAGAAAGGGTCCAGCAGTATGCATGGGGAGGCAGGCGGCAAGCCTTCAGGGCTCAGCGGCTGGTGTAGTGCAGCATGCCTGTTGCTGCCATATGACAGTGATTTTGCGCAAGGCTTACTGCTTTGCTAATAGCTACCATGGGTAGAGTGCCCAGCCAGACCTCTGCTGGCCGGTGATAATCGGCACAGTGCGACACGCAAGGGTGCGCTGACACAGTTGGGTGTGATTGGCTGCAACATCATGGTCCCATTGCTGCCTTGGAAGACTATCACCAGTCAACAGTATGTTCACTGCATTCTGCTTGTGCAGGTCACTTACATACCAGCAGTCTGAAGGTAGCCATTGCATATGGTATGCAGTAGACAAAGGATGCCTGGCAGTTGACCTTACACATGCAGTGCACTACAATCTCAGCACTGCCTGCCGCACCGAACACAGCAAAAACTCATTGTAGTTAATTAAATCCTGCTGACTCAGCATGCATGGCATACCCCCAGGCATATGCCCATGAGGCTTACTACAGGTCTCAAGTTGGTTTGACGTTCTGATGACGCTTCACGCCTGTGGTGGCATGGGTGCGTGGCGAACAGCAGCTAGTGCAGCCCTGTGTCCGTCCGGCTAGACACAGCAGCGACCAGAGAATGTACTGAGTGTTAAAACAGTTGTTCCGCTTGGCAGGTTTATCACAATCAGCAGCAACACTTGAACGTATGCTTAAGAAGCATTCGTATTAGTTTTACAAAAAGCTTTCAGATGAACTTATATTTGTGGCACGCCTGATCTTGGCGAACTGGTGTGAGCTTACCTGGTCGCTGCATGCTCTTGCAACCTGCTGCTGTTGAGTGTGCGGCCTCTGACGTAAACGTGCACCCCCAGCAAAAAATACAGTTTCAAGTACAAAAATCAAAAACATTATTGCAAATGATCGCGATGCCTTAATTTGGCGTGATCGCAAAGCTGTGGGCATTTTTAAAAACTACCACGACAGCACGTTGGCAGCATGGTGGTACCCAAGCACATTTGAACAATCTAAATAATATATTAGTTTGTTTTTTTGGAATTTATCTGCCACATTCGTTGGCTGTTGACGCGGGCCAGCCAAGAATCTCAGCAGTCATACTAACAATCGCTCGCCAAGCTCCGGAGATAAAGCTTGGCAATGCCACCTGCTTCGCATACATACCCTGCTCTATAGTAATCTCTGCTAGTGTCACACCATTCCTTGAGCTGTGTGGCCATACCCCCGCAGTCGTTGAGTCTTCCTGGAGGCGCTGTCCGCAATCAAGTACGCTCATCATATATGTATTAGTTATAAATTATAGCAGGCGCTGACAGCTGCGTTGGCATTTTCGGCAGCCATCACAGGTCGCACACAGCAGTAGCTTTGCCCAAGTATCTCAACAGCCCAAACCACGTAACTATCCGTGCTTTGCTGCATTACCTGGTGCAAAATTTCAAGTTTCTTCGATTTATGCTTTGTCAGGCTCACGTAGTTCACATGCACCGCTGGCTTTTCTGGTGATGTTCCGTTGTCACCGCAGGAAAGAGAGCCCGACAGCTCCTCGACGGCAGGTCGTCCGGCACAATGCGGGCCACAAAAATGATCGCGATGCTGGTTCTTGCTGGCATGGCCGTGAACACAGCAGCGTCGGGTGAGCACACAGCCACGTGTGGTGAAGTGCGACGCGACTGCACACAGTTGCGCGTTATCATCTCAGGCAATTGGATGGCATGGGAGGAAATAGTTGGTGTGTGCCAGCTTGACCTGCTCTCGTCACCACTGCCATTCCCGTGAAGGTCAAGCCTATCAGGACCTTGTGGGCACAGTCAGTGCGGGGTTGGGTCAGCGCACCCCAGCTAGCAACCAACGTGACTGCCCTGAACAAACATGTCTGCTGCATTTAGGTTTGCTGACGCTGGGCCTCTGCGCTGTCAATGCCACCGCTGCTGCTGCTCCTGCTGCTGCTGCTGTGACTGTCAGCAGGCCGTGAGCTCAACCAGTATCCCACCGTGACCATCGATTCTCCCAAGAGCCTCCCCAGCATTGCTGGCCCCACCTTCAAGTTCGGCTACAAGGACGGTATCGGTGCATTCCAGGGCTGGAACGGTGGCCTGGAGCTGCCCAAGACCATTGACTTGGGAGGTGTGCGTGTGACTCGCCCCATCCTGCGCGGCCGCAAGCTCGCTCAATACCCCACAGTTACTATTGACTCTCCCAAGAGCCTCCCCAGCATTGCTGGCCCCACCTTCAAGTTCGGCTACAAGGACGGTATTGGTGCATTCCAGGGCTGGAACGGTGGCCTGGAGCTGCCCAAGACCATTGACTTGGGAGGTGTGCGTGTGACTCGCCCCATCCTGCGCGGCCGCAAGCTCGCTCAATACCCCACAGTTACTATTGACTCTCCCAAGAGCCTCCCCAGCATTGCTGGCCCCACCTTCAAGTTCGGCTACAAGGACGGTATCGGTGCATTCCAGGGCTGGAACGGTGGCCTGGAGCTGCCCAAGACCATTGACTTGGGAGGTGTGCGTGTGACTCGCCCCATCCTGCGCGGCCGCAAGCTCGCCCAGTACCCCACAGTTACTATTGACTCTCCCAAGAGCCTCCCCAGCATTGCTGGCCCCACCTTCAAGTTCGGCTACAAGGACGGTATTGGTGCATTCCAGGGCTGGAACGGTGGCCTGGAGCTGCCCAAGACCATTGACTTGGGAGGTGTGCGTGTGACTCGCCCCATCCTGCGCGGCCATTGATTGCTGCAGCCTTAGCTATCTGCAGTTGCAGTTTGGCAAACATAACTTGATGATGTGCAATCGCTGCAGCATTGCTTGTGTGCAGTCAAAGCTGGGTTGTGTGCAGTGCGTTGTATGATGAGCACTGTGCAGCAGTGCTTCAACAAGCATGTTTGCCGTCGCAGCGTTGCTTGCTGCAGCTCTATTTTGCTCTTGTGCTGCTGCATGCCCCTACAGCGAGCGGCAGCAGCACTGCAGAGGGCTCAGTAAAAGTGTGCGTGCGTCTGTGCATGCATCAGCCAGTCATGTTCTTTGTGCAAATGAAGTAGCGTGCAGTAGCATGAATGTATATTTCATACCAGTGTTGGACCCAGCATGACCTGCAGTAGCATTCTTGCTGCAGAGTGGCGAGCACGCATGGTGGAGGTATGTTGTATCTTTCCAAAAACCTACCACTGCAGTAGGTTTATGTTTTGCCAGTGGCGCACATACAGTTGCCAAGGCTTGACCTAACCGTGGCAGCATGCCAACGCTTTGGCCACTGCTTTTTGACAGGTTGCTGACATGTTTGTGAAAGCCAGCTGTAAACTTGTCTGCGCGCGCACGAGGCACGCCTCGACATGTGCATGTCCATGGGGCATGGCCACGCACTTAATTGAGCACATTTATGGGTGCGCCTTGTAGGTAGGTTCTCTTATGTCTGATATTCTTTTGCATGGAAGTGACGGATGAAGGCTTGCATGGCCAGTCATCTGCAGTGTTCATGAGCCTTGGATGCCTGGTTTAGCGCTAGCAGCCTTGGCAAGCCTTTGTGATGACCCTCCTGGCCACAGCGATTGTGGCGGCTGCCATTCATATTCAAATGGCACATAACAATGGTAAATCACAGTTGGGACTCCATTCTAATGAATAGGCTTGAAGCTGGTCTCTGGGATGCATATGGTGGTAGGAATGCAGGGAACACTGTGCATAATGTTGCTCTGGGATGGCGGTAGGACCAAGGCAGGGGACACTCTGCATAATGCTATAACGCAACTTAACCATTCAGTATACTTTTACAACAGGACGGTGTTCTGCTTTTGAACCACTACTACTGCCCTTCGTGACATGTCACTCCACTTCAATCGGTGACATCTACTGCAAGTCAGGTTACTCTGTTGCTGAACACTTGAATCAACAGCAACTATCTTAATCGCGTCAACATGACCTACTGGGCTCTGACGCCCAGCGTGAAGAGCCAACAAAATTCAAATGTTGACTTTCAATTCTAGTTCATGCGCTGCACCTAAACTGTCAGCGATCGCTTTTAGCTGTTGTCGTGAACGCCTTTGATAGCCATACGGCAGCAGCATGGCCTAGCAGGGGGGACGTGCTGGACCTGGGGCCTGTTGCGCATAGCAGCACACCGTCTAGCCGTGGTCACTGATATGGATGGGACCACAGACGGTCTGCAGGTATTCATGCAGCTGCTGCATGCCTGTGGACCCTCAGCTGCAGCTTGGCAGCAAACTGCCCTTCTGAAGACTAGGTGCTACCTACAGCATGCCCATTTGTGGTGCAGCTGGTTAAATCTGCCTTGAACTTGCCTGCTGTCTGGATCTGTGCAGGACATGGGATGGCAGCTGGTTGAAAGCAGGCGCCAAAGGCAGCAGCAGCATGTTTGGCTTAAACTTCGGCAGGGCCTGGTGCAGACACTGGACGAATTGTACAGCATGTGCGAGGATGAGCCCTCCATGGCTGACAGCGCTGTGCGCTACCTCGAACATACACTGCATCACTTCAAACAGGTGTGGTGCTGCAATGCAACGGGTGCATTGAGTAGCCTTGGCCAAGCAAAAAGCGGTGCATGTATAATGCCTGCTGGTGCTTTCTCAGTTTTCATGCATTCTTGATGACTGCGTCGCATAACTCAACACATCCTTGCTTATGCTGATGCACCGTTGCTACACTTTGCTCACATGGGCTTGCTTCTTAAACTATCAGATCAACATGCAGCAGCTGTCTCTGCTTCGTGCATGTGTTGGCATCACCCAGGACCGCATGCCCTGCATCGGCATGTGAGTACTTGCAAGCGAGTGTGCTGCCAATTCATGAAAGGGCTTCAACCAGCCCCAGTCAAGGCGGCAGAAGCACCCTTAACCAAGCATGACGTGGCCTGCAGTGCCACAGCGGCCAGTTTCATGTGCAGTGCGCTGCTTGCGTTGCACGCTACCCAGCATCTTGCTGCCCCTACCTGCATGTGCACAGGTTGCTGGCAACAACAGGACCTGCAGCAACGGCAGCCACCACAGCAATCCAGACCAGCCAGGTAGCCAGCAGCAGCATTCTGTGCCGCACCGGTTGGAGTTTCAGAGTGGGCCATGTGGAGCGCAGCCCAACAATGTGCAGCAGACAGAGGTAGGCTGCTGCGATAGCCACTGCAGCCAAGGTGACACAGGTACAGGTGCTGTAGCGTCTGCAGGGGCAGCATCCTCACCAGCACCAGCCGCACGCCGCAGCAGCTGCAGCAGGCTATCGCGCAGCAGCAGCTCGCATGCAGTGTCAGCAACTGCAGCTGGCAGCATGCACACTGCAGTGACACAGTATGATGAACAGGAATGCTGCGATGCTGACGACGACAGCGAAGCTGGCAGTGCAGACATCTTCAGCAGCTGCAGCACCAGCAGCAGCGCTTCAGATCTCTCTAGTGTCGATGGCAGCAGCGGCAGCAAGGGCAGCACGGGCAGCAGCGCCAGCTCAGGCGCAGCATGGCGGGGGGCAATGAACTGGAGCGCTGTGTTTGAAGCGCGCAGCACACGGGCCAGCAACACTCAGCAGAGCGCAGGCCCCATGCCCTGCCTGCACCACAAGCTGTCGTCGCCAGACAGGCTGCGCAGGCCGTCCAGCCGTGCGACGACTGAGCAGCGGCAGAGGCGCGCGGAGCAGCTGCGGGCGGCCATGGCGGAGGAGCGGCTGGCAAGGCTGAAGCAGGAGCAGGCGGCAAAGCAGCAGCGGCGGGCTGCCGGCAAGGTGCGGCAGCCAATCATTGCTTCTGCTGCTGCGGTTGCGTCAGGTTCCAGACCCAACAGGGCGCTGGTGATGGCCCTGCTTGCATTGGTTTTGTAGCCCTGTGCTTGCTGAGGCGTCCGTCCGCGTGCGACCGTCACCTACAACTGCCGGCCTGTGACCATTGCTATGCGGCTTTTCGATGATAAATTGTCGCCCTGCGTGCTGCGTCATCAGGAGGAAGAAGGCGCCGCCAACGCAGCACGTGCCGACAAGCACCAGCGCAGCGAGCTGCTGCGCGCGGCGCACATCAGGCGCATCAAAGCCAAGGCGGGCGACGAGACGCGCAAGGTGGAGGAGGTCAGCTTCATCAACGCGCTCAACAACGAGGGCAGGAAGGCGGACCTGCAGCAGCGCCTGGAGGAGGGTGCGCGGCAGCTGCATGGCCAGCCGCAGAGCTGCTGCGAGTTGCGAGGGCTCCTGCGGGGATCACAGCAGCAATCTTGGTTGCAGGCGGCTCCCCACACAGCCTGTCCCCGTGCGCTCGAGGACGACCAGCGGTGTTGCAGGATCGAGGTGTGCCAGCCACCTGGATGGGAGCATGCACACCTCAGAAACATGCTGTTCTTATTTGCTCGACTCTTACATGCACCCCGTGTTGCACCTGCTGGCACCGCAGGCGAGGCGCGGCGCGCAGAGGCACTGGCGGCCATCCTCGCCAAGCAGGCCGGAGCAGCAGCCAGCGTCAAAGAGGCGGCCGAGCGCAGGCGCGCGGCAGAGGCGGAGCGCCTGGCACAGCTGGCAGACAAGCGGCGGCGCAAGCAGCAAGCACAGGTGCGGGGCGCGGCAGCAGCTGGGCTTCCGGTGGGCCGCGCCTGGCTGGAGCCGTTCCAAGGCAAGCAGGCAGAGCCGACATGCACTGTTGTTTGGATGCCTGGTTGCGGGCCAAGCAGCCAAACGTGTGTGCGTTGTGTGTGCGAGTTTGTGGCGCGGCACTGTGTCGTCGACATGTGCGCAGCTGGCTGATGCTGCCCCTGGTGCTGGTGTGCAGGCCAAGATGGAGCAGGAGCGGCTGGCAGCGGCAGCAGCACGGGAGGCGGCCAAAGCGGCTGGCGCACAGCAGCGCGAGGCAGCCAGGCAGCAGCAGGCAGCATGGCTCAGCAGCAAGATCAGCGCCCGCCTCAAGGAGGCGGCACAGCGCAGGTGTGTGCGGGATCTCCCGACTGCCTGCACTGCAGTAACCCCTTGGGCAGCAGGCGTGTACATCAACAGTGGACGAACTCCCCTACAGCAGCGCCGGCCAGTGCATCGCTTTGTTTCCCTGGTTTGATACACATCAAGAGGCTGCATGTTGCTGTCGAAAATGTCCTGCAAGGAACAGCCTGACATGGATTGCGCTGCTGCGTGCATCACTGTTCTGCCACTCCAGGATACAACACTTGGAACTGATCCGTGAGAGGGCTGCCTTGGGCAAGGACTTTGAGCGCAGAGACAGCTTCACAGCTGCTTCGTTGGCAACGAGGTGTCCCTCGCCTGCGCTGAGGCCGGCGGCCAGCAGCAGCGCTGCCGGCGGTGTTGCTGGCAAGGCTGCAGGCAGCAGCGGCGGTCTCAGCAGCCAGTTGCACACAAGAAGCCTGCAGGTGCAGCAGCTGACGGCGAAGCAGCGAACTGCACTGCCGCGTGCAAGCAGCGCACCTGATGGCAGCAGCACCAGCAGCAGCAGCTGCTGTGCTTCAGTTGCGACGTCGAAGCTGAACGCAGCGGCGCCCTCCTTCTGTCCGGCAGCTGGTGGCGGCGCCGCTGCCGCATCAGGGCCGGTGTGTAGAAGTGGCAGGTTCAAGGCGCTGCAGGTCATACCGGGAGATGCAGACACACGGTGCAGCAGCAGCAGCAGCAGCAGCTTGCCAGCGCCAACTGCAGCAGCAGCGGTAACGGCAGCGCCCAACATATGTAGGCCAGTCACTCCCACAGGTGGCAGCGGCAGCAGCAGCAGCAGCAAGCTTGCGTGTGCTGCAGGTGGCCGCCCTCAGGCGGCGCCCTCGCCTCCTGCAAGCCCAGCTGCAGCAGCAGCGCCGCCGCTGCCGGCTGAGGTGCTTGCGCAGCTGCAGGGCCACAGCCAGAGCATCGAGGAGGCGGGGTTCACGCCAGGCCGCTGCCTGCGCGCCAGCATCAAGGGCGCCAGGCGCAGGATGGCCAAGGCCAGGCGCATGCTGCTGCAGCCAGGGTGAGGCGCAGCTGATGGGGCGGGTCGTGCGTGCGCTGATGCTTGGCCTCTTCTTGTGCTGCTTCTCCAGCACACTGTCTGGCGTGTATGCGTGTTGTGCGGGGCTGCAGGCGTTGGTGAGCTGTGTCGCTCGGCCGCACCTATGCATAGCAGGCTTGGGTGCGCTACCTGGGCTGACGTTGCTTGTCTGTGCATGTTGCTGCTGCTTGCAGGAGCGGCTTGCAGGGGGAGCCGGCAGACGTAGCACTGCTGAGCTGCTCGCCAGAGGCACAGCAGCTGCTGGCTTCGTGGGCTCCTTATCTGGCACTGGTTGATCTGCAGCCTTACAGCTGCGCTACCCGCAGCAGCTGGCAGGCAATGCCAGCTCTGCAACAACACCAGAGGCTGCACAGGGGAAGACGCAACAGCAGCAGCAGCAATTGAGTGCATCAGAGAGCCCTCGGTGCAACAACGGCAGCGGCAGCACTGGCAGCAGCCCTGACAAGCAGCTACTAGCAGAGCTGTGGCGCAGCAGCAGCGGCGGCAGTAGCAGTGCATGCAGCCCATGCCACCGCAGGTGCAGCAGCAGCGGCAGCGTTCAGCAGCAGTGGCAGCAGCAGTTTGGCTTTGGAAGCCCCATATCCGTCGCTGCCAGCCCAGGCACCAGCCCTCTTGCTGGCGTCAGCAGCAGGGGCGCTGGTGTTGACCGCAAGGATGCGCTGGCAGCACTCGTGAGCTGCGCACGTGCACACGTTGGCAAGCAGCCGCTGCTGGTCAGCCACCTGGCGAGGCAGACCGGCCTGCTGCACCTGCTGTGCAAGGAGGTGCTGTCAGCAGCTGGCGGCTGCCTGCAAGCCGAGGGAGGTGCAGGGTTGGAGCACGTCCGTGTGCTCGGCAGCTGCCGTGGCCAGGCTGGCGTGCTGGTCGCTGCTGGGCAGCCTGCTGCTGCGTGTGGCAGGGCTGCTGCAGCAGTGGAGGCCCGGGCGAGGCAGGACAGGCTGCTGCAGGTGAGCTGGACCGCACGCGTGGCTGCCAGGTGATGCACCTGATGTGGCATGCTCGGGGCTTGTGCTGACCAGGCTAGCCTGGATGCCCTGATGCTTGGAGCTGTTCTGCGCTACTGAGCAGCTGTCACTTGCACTGTACGTGGTTCAGCAGCTGCCTTTGCCCTGGTGGCTGGGCTGGAGCTTGCAGACCTTTCGGCTGCTGCTGGTCATTCTTGAGTAGATACAAAATGTAGATAGAAAATGGAATAGTTACGTAAATCTAATATCTTATTGTCACGTCACCCCCTGCGCTGGCCCGCCTGCCCTCAGGCGCGCATGCTGGCGCTGCTGGGGCGGCTGCTTGAGCTGCCGCTCAACCTGGACTGCCTGCTCACGTCGGGGCCGCTGCTGCCCAGCTTTGCCAAGGCGACGCTGCGTGCGCTGGACCACTGCAACAGCCTGGAGCCCGACGAGCCCAGCATGACCATCGGCGGGGAGGCCTCCTCACGCCTGAGCACGCTGCTGCAGGTGCGGCATGCGGCTGTGCCGAGCAGCGGAGGCATGGCGTGGAGCGCGCGCCAAAAACATGCCTGCAGGCGCGACGCACTGCGCAGCCTGCTTCAGGCGTTGCTGGTAGCAGTGCAGGAGCATTTGCAGCGCGGCGTGGACTGTTGCTGCTGTGTAGCTTCTTGCAACAGGGGCAGTGCGCGTCAGCCTTTGCCTCACATCGCTGACGCAGCGGCATGGTGGACTGCTGCAGGTGCTGGTGGCAGTGCTGGAGCACACGCCAGACAGCATGACCTTGTGAAGCTGCAGGAGGAGCTGGTAGGTGCTGCAGGCAGACGCCACATTGACACTGACTGCCTCTGCCAGAGACGAGCTCAGCTGCAGCACCGCGTGTGCCTCAGCACGTTGATCCCGCTGCCGTTTGCCTGTAAAGGTGCCTGTGACAACAGGTGATGTCCGCTGCATGCGTTGGACGTGTACGCATGCAACACCAGTGCTTGTTGACATCATCTGACTTGCTGACATATGTTCCCCGTCTGTTGTGGCTGTCCCCTGGGCGTCCTCATTGTAGGTGGGCTACATGCTCGCTGCTGGCACGCTGGGCCGCCTGGCCAACGTGTTCAGCCTGTTTGACCAGCCCATGAAGGATGCAGCGAGGCCCGTGCCGCCGCACGTGCTGCAGGTGGGGCTGGCTGCGGATTGTCGTTATTGCTGGTATGGCAGCTGTTGGCAAAACACACAGGCTGCTGCCACTGGTGACCTTGGTGTGTAGCGGCAAGTCGTGGACCTGCTCGCACCCGACCGAGTGACAGGGCCCGTACGCCCTGGCCACTGAGGTGTGTGCTGAGGCGTGGTTTGGTGCGCCCGCCTCCCCTGCAGTGTCTGCGGCTGCTGCGCGGCCTGACCGCTGTGCGCTGCCCCTCAACGAGCTGCTGGTGGGCAAGCGCTGGCCCAGCGTTAACCCCAACGCAGCAGCCATCATCATGGACCTGCAGGCGACGGCGATGGTGAGTTTGTTGTCTCCCAGCACTGGCAGAAGCACTGGCAGCAGCAGTTTTAAGTTCTGTGCAGCAGCAGGCACTGCCCAGCAAGCTGGCTGGCAGCAGAACTCGTCGTGGTCTCAGGTTGCGCTTGCACAGGCCGCGCGGCCAGCACCTGTGCAGGGAGGGGTCGCGCTGCTGCTGTTGATGCTGACAGGGCGACGTGGTGTGCTGACCCGACCTGCTGCCCGTGCTGCAGGCTGGCGTGCTGTCGCTGCTGACGGCCGTGCTGCTGAATGCCGCGCCCGGCTGCGCCCCCGCCGAGGCGTCCTGCAGGGCGCTGCCGCCCAACTTTGTCGAGGCCGCCAACCTGGTCATGGCGGTGCTGAACAACGTGTGCTGCCTGGACCTGCTGGCTGCGCAGCACATGCTGTCCAGCACACACAACAGGCTGGAGTTCTTCCACCTCATCAGGTGAGGATGCCGCTGCTGGAGCCTGGCGGCATCGCTGTCATGCTGCTCTGATGACTGTGTGGTGCACAGTCACAGCCAGCTGCATCCTGACCAGGTCTTGCCATGTGTGTCTCAGTCTGCGTCTGTCCAGATGCCGGCTGCAAGCTAAACCCTGTGCAACACTGGAAGGCTGGCCAGAACAAGCCATGTACTTCCATGCAAGCCGATTTATACCCTCCCTGACCCTAAGGGTTAGGCTGGGATGGTAGGGTCGTGGAGGCGCGTAATGTCTCTTTACTGTCGCACACGCCCCCTTCCTTAACTTACTCGGGTGTTGAGTATGAACACACCACGCATAGCTCATTTCTTCATCCATTCATTCATGCAAGCTGACTCACGCCCCTGCCGGCTGCCTTGCGTCGTGAACGTTTGTGCAGCTTCTTGCTGAGCTACTGCTCCAGCAGGTGGCCAGCAGCAGGGCCCACTGCAGGCACACAGGCGCAGCCAGCACTGCCGCTGCACCTGGCAACTCCTGCAGGGCTGCAGCTGCAGCTGCAGCTGCCACCCCAGCAGCAGCAGAAGCAGCAGGGAGCAGATGCAGTGCCACAGCAGCGGCCCGCATACGCAGGTGTGGATGATGGCAGCAGCACCATCAGCAGTTCGCAGCAAAGCAGCAGCAGTGCCCCTCTAGCAGCTGTGCAGGAGGGCAGCAGCAGCAGTCCAGCTGCAGACGGAGGCAGCAGCCACGCAGGTGCTGAGCCCTCACTCATGCACACGGCGGTTGCTGCAGTGGTGCGGCACCCCATCGCAGAGCTGCTGAACCAAGTGCTGCTGCTGGTGGGCTACTTCTGTGTGCAAGCACCCAGCAATCAGGCCATGCTGCTGTTCGGCAGGAGCCCCAACATCCTGCAGCGGCTGTGTTCAATGCCGTTCCAGTACTTCAGCGTGCTGGAGCTGCGTGCTGTGGCCATGCCCACGCTGCTGTCGGTGTGTTTTGGGGCTGACAGGACGTGCGAGGTGGTGGCGCAGCACGTCAGCCTGGAAACGCTGTTGCAGTTTGTGCAACAACAGCTACCGCCGCCGCAGCAGCAGCAGCAGCAGCAGCCAGCAGGAGGTGGTCAGGAGCAGCAGCAGCCAGCAAGCAGGCAGCAGCAGCAGCAGCACACAACAACAGCAGCAGGTGGGCTCAGGCTGATCCCGCCTGCAGTGCAGCTGCTGCTGCAGCAGCTTATCAGCCCGCCTTGCAACGCTGCAGGCTCCCCCAGCAGCGGAGGCGCCGCCAGCAGCGGCCCCTTCAGCCTTGCGAGGCGCTTCCCGTTGGCAGCGCTGCGAGAGGCGGAGGTGTACCTGCAGAGGCAGCTTGAGGGGGAGCGGGTCTCAGCAGCAGCAGCAGCCACAGCAGCGGCAGCTTGCGGTCAGGCGGCAGCTGCGGCTGCCTTGGCAGCTGCCATTGATGTCCAGGCTGTAGATAGCAAGTGTTATGGTAGTGCATGATTACTGCTGTCCAAGAGTGAGGAACCATCTATTGAAATACACAGCACTGCCTGCAACTCAGAAAGAGTATGTGTACGTGTGCTGTTAATGGTGGGGTTGTAAATCTAACAACAGACATCAGCCCACCAGTATTGTACTGTGTGCCAGTGTGTGATGCAGCGCCTTCTAATGCAGCGAAGCTTGCTTAGCTTATGCTAGGTGTCACGTCAGATGGTTTTAAGGCATGTTGCTGGCTATCCTGTGCAGGCTTGGGGTTTGCGGAATACGTGCAAACACAAAGGAGCTGTGCTCCCTCTTCCTTCCGCTCCTGTAGAGCGCGAGGCCGATGGCGTTGTTGCCATGGCCTGAAAGGCCAACATGATGATGATGATGATGATGATGATGATGATGATGATGATGATGATGATGATGATGATGATGACGATGATGATGATGATTATGATGATGATGATGATGATGATGTTGATGATGATGCTAGGTGTCAGCCATCATGGTATGAGGGCACTCCTGTGATATGTGGAGCACGTAATGTAATGAAATGTAGTGTGTGGCATCTGATGTTTGCTGGCTGGAGTGGTTAGTTAAACTATGAAGGTTAATTGCAGGTGCCTTGGCAGGGCAACCAATGCTGCTGTCGCAGCGGCATTGAGGGAGATGGCGGGTGCTGGGAACTTCTATCCAGACAAAGGTGGTGCATGCACTGCAGTGGCACTGAGTAACTGGTTGTTACGTCTGCACTCTGGCCATGGGAGCCAACTGCGCAAATGTGCATGCACATGTTTGGCGGCGCAAACCACTACGGCCCCTGCGGCCGGGGCCGGCAGTGCTAATTGAATTGCAGGTGTTGAGTTGGCGATGCAGGTAACCAGGCCTCCTCTACATTCAATGCACACCACCTACCTGGCAACCATGTTGTCACCTAGACAATCACATACCGCCAGATGTGGTAGACCACAGGAGCGCATGCGCCGCATGGCAAGTTGACCAGATCGCCAACCATCTGGATGATGTGCAGCTGTATGAGGACACGGCACTGCATGCATGCGGAGGAGTGCCCGACATCCTACCACCCTCCCAGCAGCTGTGGGCTCCGTCGGACGAGAAATGACACCACAGGTGCCTGCTTCAATCGCGTATGTACAAGTGGCTGAGCAGCAAGCTGGTTGCTCTGCTTGCATGCCATGCGCACTGCACGCACCTGCATGTGACTGACACGGACCAGGAGACCTGACCAGTTGAAGAGCACTGCTGGCCCCGCCAGCTGCCTCTTGCATTGACACGGGTTTTGAGCAAGCAATCATCATCATATTACCCATTCAAGCCATAGCATCAGCGCCATCGGCCCCGCGCCCCACCGGGGCGGAAAGCATATGTGTTTTCTGGGCCAGTGCCCAATACCAAAGTAGGGCCATAGGCCCAGCCACTAAGGAGCCAAACAGGGCTGATGGGGTCCCACAACAGACAAGAAAATGGCCAGCCAACCAACCAACCAATCCAAAGCCTTAACAAGTTCTGAAGATTCTGACTCTGAGGCACTTGTGTCACTTGGGAGCACAACATGCAAATAGCAGGATCATTTCTAACCAGGAAACAACAAATGAAAGCAGCAACACTGCCGCAGGCTGCCTCCGTTGCATGAAGACAGCCAAACAACGTCCACCTGGCCTCACCGTAGCACCTAGGCATTGCCAACCTCCAAATCAGCAAACAGCCGCCAGACATGTCCGCAAACAACCTCATGTCCGTCACACTCTTACACTAAGTGAAACTTGTCCTCAACTTGGCCAGCACTGCACCGAGAGCACAGTCGCTGCTGCCTGGGTAGCAAGGAGTTGTCAGCCCGCTCCACCGACCAGTAGCCACACGCAAGTCATGCGCACCCAGACAAAACGCATCATAGATGACAGGTGCACTTTGTTAAAGCCAGCTGTGCTGTGCACATCATCCGGACACCAACTCGCAGGCTTTGTCAAATCAAGCTTATCAAAAGAGAAGCATGCAAACCAGCTCTTATAGGTAGAATGCATGTCAGTATCAGGTCCAGCCACTCTGGGGTTGGACGGCAAGTCCCGCCACTGCTGGTACAGGCATGCTTGGAAAGCATTCCGTACACTGCTGATATCAGACTCATCAAGGCATTGCAAGCCAACCAGAGACTCAGCAATGTCTGCTATAGCTAACGTTAGCTAACGTTCCTGTATGGGTATGTAGCGTACGCATAAAAGCCCAAAACTGCCAAAACCACAGCGACATCTACAGAAGCTGCCTGCCCTGGTCAGCATGCTTGGGTAGACCCTCAAACTCTAATCCCTGTTCTCCTGCACAGCAAGAACGATTCATTTGAGGCCGTGCAACCACTGGGTGCCACAGGTCCCAGCAAGCTGTGAGCCATCCACAAACTAACGCTTGTGACCATCGACAAACTAAATGCATATGTGCTGTGGCAGTACTGCTGAGAATGACAACATCCTCAAGATCCTCTACAAATCAACCTGCAGCGAGGTGGCCAGTGGCCCACAATACCTGATGACACAGCTGCGCCAGTCACACCAGGATCCGTTTCAAGCAACGGCCTGGCTGCAACTTTCCAGCTGAGAGCAGGCTGTCTGCTGCAGGTTTGCACTCTTTGATAACTTGGAGGAGTGTAAAATTGATGTGCACGCAAACCATGCCCAGCCCCTCCTTCTGTTAAAAGCTTACTGAAACTTTCAACTACTGCCAGACCAGGGCGATTACTCTCTGTTGCGCTGTGAGATGTCAGGTGGAAACAGATCAGTGCACTGCAGTCCAGCTGGCCGTTGCCAGCATACCTCCAAGCGGCATGAAACCTCTTGCAAGTCCACAACCTTGGTGATGCAGACTACCTGGCTATTTAGAACACTCAAAAGTACAAATGACATTGCCCAGCCATCGTTTTGTTTAGCAAACACAATGTTAGAAGTGCCTGCACAGCTGCACAGCTGCTTAGACAGCAGCAAGGCACCTCAAGCAGGGTGCCAGGACCATGCATGGCAACTTGGTGGCTGACATTCACCTATCCAGCTAATCCGTATGATATTACCATGTATCAGTACCAGATAAACTTTATCAGCACTCGATGGCTTGGTGCACAGGTATGCCCTCCGCTTGCTTCTGTCATCTGCACGCTAAATCACCATCACCATCTTTAAACCCCACTCAATGGCACCATAACTCTAATTCACACTAGCTATCAGCAAGCCTGACGTTGTTCCTTGGTGCGGTGTGAAACCACAGCTGTGGCTGCAGACACGCGCAGCGCCAGTGTGCAAGTAATCTGCGGAGGTGCAACATGCAGTGCAACCTGCATGCACGCAGCAGCAGCAGGCTTTTGCTTCCACAGGAAGGTGGCACTGCCTGCATGCACAACTCAAGCGTTCAGCATAGCAAGCTGGCAGCCACAGTTTGTCGATCAGTTCCTCATGCTGCCCCATAGCTTCTCAGCAGCATGCGATGCTTGCTGCCGCAGCCCTGATGCCTTGACGCCGCTGCCATTGCTTGCGTTCTTGCAGGTGCTGCTAGCTTTGTTCACCCTCAAGCAACGTCCTGGTGCCAGCACATGGCCAACTTGCCGGCAGTTGACCATACAGCAGTAGCACGGTTGCTGCTGCTGCTGCTGCTGCTGCTGCTGCTGCTGCTGCTGCTGCTGGCACCTGCAGCAGCAGCTCTTGCTGCAGCGCTGGGTGCTTTGGTGACATCAACCGAGCTGCTGTGCTGCATGTAGCTCGGTCTGTAGCTGGCAGGGTCCTGAACCTCCATGTACTCACTGCTGCAGGGCCATGTGGACCAGCTGCTGCTGGTGCTGCTGCTGCCATCATCCTGCAGCAAAGATAACAATAGCAAATGTCTGGCTACAAGACAGGTGCAAGCCTTGCCCGTTCTGCAGAACAGCTGGCTCGACACATGGCAGAGGCACCACCCGCTGCAGTGCAAGTCAGCTTAAGCTTGCATGCACGTCTGCAAGGAAGGCTTGTGACAGTCGTTCCCTCTGTTGCTTCTGATTTGTTGTGAAAATTGCTGTCTGTTCCAACCCCGCTGTCACGTGGAATGCAAGTACAATATGTTGCCAAGTACAGGACGCAGTAGGTGGGGCACGTGCCTGCCACCCTGATGTTGGAGGCCATGTGGGTGTCTTACAGCTCTGTTGGCTGATGCGGGCTGACAGCAATGTTTTCACCTGCACATGTGCTGCTTCACATTCCAGCCAGTTGTCCTCAGCGTCCAGAAGTGCTGCTTCTTCTTCCAACCAGTTGTCCCCAGCGCCCAAAAGTGGAGCACGCAGCAGAGGTACCAGGCAGGGCTCGTCATCACTGCTGCTGCTGCTGTTGCTGCTGCAACTCTGGTCCTTGACAATCTCTGACAGGAAAGTCTGCACAACAGCGCAGCAAGAGCGAAGAGTCTTTATCTGTTAAGGTGCGTGGTCCTAGTATGCATGTCAGCGTTCTTCACTTCTTCAAGCCTTGCTTTGCACACGTGATTTGCATGCATGCAATGACCTGCGCAGCAAATGTACATGCATTTACATGTGTCAGCGGTACAGCCTGCTGTTGTTTACTATTTTTGCCGCAAGCTGCAGTGGCATTTTCTGCCCTCACCTCAAAGTGCCTTGCCATCATCCCCGCCCCCTCTTGGCTGAACAGGCCCTGGTTGGTCAGCAGCAGCGCCTGCAGCACGTGCCTGCTGCCAGGCTTGGGCCCAGGCAGCAGCAGCAGCGCAACATCCAGGCCAGCAGCAGCAGCACGCCCCGCAGCGGCATCCGCCGCATACACGACGCCAGCACGGAACAGTGCCTGCTGCGGGGTGGCGCCTGCTGCCGGAGCGATGCCTGCTGCCGTGCATATATATGGCAGGCCGGTCAGGCCATATGGGGCTAGCTCCAGCAGCAAGCGGTGCAGCTTGTGTGCATGGCTCAGGAGTGTGTCGCACCTGCTCACAACAGGGCACGCCACGGGCACCAGCGGCAGGTGCTTCAGCCCTGGGGGCTTCAGCACCATGCTGGCTGCTGGCATGAGCAGGTGTGAGGGCTGCACGTCTAGCACAAGCTGCTGTTGGCTGTACCTTGCGCGGCATAGGAAGGCCTGTTGGCAGCAGATGCAGGTGTCGCAACTTCAAGCAGAGGCAGCGGTACCATTGCCCAGCATGTTGTTGATCATTCATCACTGCAGTAGACTGGTACATACCAGTGATGCAAACACAGGTTATGTGCTGTAGAACTGACTGACATTTTGACATCACACCTACTTTTATGCATTGCTCTTCAGGCTGGAGCACTGGTGCCACAAGGGTTGCGGTACGCACACATGCTGTACTGTTGCCAACAACTCTGCAGCTACATTGTGACAAGGGGCCAGCCCCGCAGCAGCTATGTTTGCTCAGAGACGCCAGCTTTCTGGTCCTCAGCAGCTCACTTGGAATGCAGCCAAGATCAGCACTGCACAAGTAGTGCCAGCAGCTGGTGGCGCCTGGTAGCGCATGCGGCCTGGGATGTTGATGGGCAGGCCTGCTTGCATGCGGCTGTTGGAGATGTGCTCATGACCCTGCAACATAACCAGTAGTCAACCATGTTAAGGTTGCTGTATCTGTCATCAAGCAGTGGCTGTGGGTTGCCACATCAAACTATTTGCAAGCTGGTGCCTGAGTAGGCGGTACAGCACTTCAGAGCAGCAGCTCACCTGTTCAAAAAGGAGATCCAAGGGGCAGCCACAGTCCTGCAATCCCAGATGTGAGCTCCAAAAGCTGAAAGCCGCTTGCCTACGAGAGTTGCGCATGCTATTGCCTGCACACGATAAGCGGAAACAGCATGGCCTAGGCCAACTACTCTGTGCGGCTAAGTGCCGTGCAGAGCATGTACTTGCGCAGGAGATAGCTCTTTAAAAGCGTACTGTTCTGGTGTGTGTTTCGCGAATTACTTTTGTTCGTGAGGGTAAGCAGCAAAGTTGAACGGTTGCCGCCGGTCCAGTACTGATGGCTTTCGTGAAAACCAGCAGAGACTGCTGCGGATCACCCGGATTACACGTATGTATTAGTTATATTGAGGGCATTGGATGGTGTGCTGGAAGGCAGCTGTTTGTAGCAAGCAACGCAACCTGCAGTACAATCAGTGCGCACATGTGACGTGTACACGCGCACGTGGTACAGTGATTATGATGAACATGGCAGAAGTAGACAGTAGCAGTAGCAGTCACAAAACCCGCCCCTTTGCTTGCCATTCTTCTCGGATGAAGGCTGCCATGCTGCTGCTCCTGCTGCTGCTGCTGCTGCTGCTGCCAGCCTGACCCAGCACTTGCCTGCTTGCCCCTGATGGGTGCTAATGAATGCTGCAATCTTGAGAGGTCCAAGCACTGATACCACAAGAGCGACACACGGCGGAGCACGGCGTCACAGTCTCCCGAAGGCTGGGCTCACTCGGCTTACCGTTTGATGCGTTGAACAGTCGTGTTGTCGCCTATCCGTAAATGATGCGAGGCCCGTTCAATATTTTGCTCAAGCTTCCATTCAGCTGATATGATTGTGTTTGGCGTGCTCAGTGTCTTGCGCCAGACATCTGTCGACCGATCGATGCGAGCGTGCCTAGGACGAACAAATGACAACGCACGCGATCGCAACCATCCGTCTTACAAGCATAATAGTCGGTCTATAACTTTACTGCTATCCTACAATCTGCAGTCGTGGCTCGTTCCCGCCACACCCACAACAGCAACGCAGCAGCTGTCCAACACAACAAGCAACTGGACAGCATGAAGCAGGTTGCATCCACGCGTGTCAGGCAGGTTGTACATATGGCGGCCAGGGTTTCGCAGGTGCGTGCGGTCGGGATGCATGCATCGCGGCCTGCCACGTCAGTTGCCTCGATATCATCAGCGCTGCTGTAGCAAGCTAGTAGGCCTGTGCCTACCCTCTTTGGAAAAATGAGAGAGTAACACATACGATTGGGAGCTTGAGGCGGCCGAATCCTTGGCATTGTTGTTGTTGTTACGCCACCTTACCCTCAACAGCAGACAGCTGCAGCTGATCTGTTGTCATGTCCGGTGCAGATCCACAGGATTGCACAGCCTCCACAATTGTGGTCTATGCATGAAAATGTTGCTGCTCTTTTGCTATGTAGGTTGCGCTGTGCGCAGTCATTCTGGCGTGCGCGGCCTATGGGATCAACACTATGGGGAGCCTGGGCAGCCTGGGCTTTGCAGTGTTTGCGTCCATCACCGGCATGGCAATCTCTCTGCTGGTGCTGCTTGGGACCCGCTTCAACCCCGTCCTGGCAGCGTGAGTCACGGCACTGGGCAGCGTTTCCTTGATGCATAAGCACACACATAGCAACACCTGCATCAGTGGCAGGTTCGTACGTGCCATTAGACCTGTCAAGCTTTGCTATGCTCCTGGTCGCAGTAAACTAAATGTCTTCATCTATTGTGTCTTGATTTGAGTCAAATCTAAATCTGGCGGGCATGAGAAGTACTTCTCGTGCTTGGCCTTGCTGATATGCACAGCTTTGCAACAGCACAGCTGCATCCATGGCTAGTTCTGCTTGGCTTGCGGTGAAAGAGTGAAGTGGCATAGAAACTCGTTGATATAATGTTGTGGCAAACAGAGCACAGGCTTATGCATACGGCTGCTGTGGCCTTGACCCTCCTCAGCTAGGCAGTGCTAATACAGTCGTCACATGGCGCCACACTTCTGACCACAGCTTCCGTGCTGCTGCCCTTGTGCAGGCACCTACCTGGCTTGATCGACTGCATCCTGAGTGGAGTGTGGTGCATCTTTTTCCTGGCCATCGCGGGGCCCTGGCTTCTTACCGCACACTGGCCTGTGTGTCTGCAAGCAGCTATTGGTGAGGTCAGGCTTGTGCATGTGCCAGCGTTGCATTTTGGGTTCAATGCGTATAACAGGCTGCTGAGGCACAGCTCTGCATATGACTGCACCTGATGCACAGCTGGGTGTGCATGGTGCTCTGCATCATGATGCATGTATGATCATACAGCGTGAATGCAGACGGCAAGTGTGACTGAGGGGTGGTCAAGTCACGCGTTGCGTGGCCGCAGCACGGGGCTTTATCAAGCTCCGATTGCCATCCATATGAAAACCATACAGTTTGTATGCAGCTGTAAGACTTCTACTAAACACGCAGACGCTCGTCACTCAGCAGCGGCTGCTGGCTCGCAGGTACACGCCTTACTACTGGTATGGCAGGCGGCTGCTGCTGTCCCAGGGCATGAGTGCTGGTCGCAGCCTGCTGGCTCTGCCCGTCTGCGGCGCTTGGGATGCGGCAACCGCCATGTCCCTCCTGACGTTTGCTGTGTATGCGGTCAGCTGCGTGCTGGCTGGCCTGGACATCAAGGACGGCAGGGGGCTGGTGAAGCCACGTGGTGAGCAGCCGTGCCAAATGACCGGCAGCCGCTTGTGTGTTTGCTGTGTGCGCATGCACCAACTGGACACGTTCCTAATTTTGATGCTATAAGTTTACGTCATAGTGCAACATAAGCAGTGAGCTCATCCCAAGCCCAAACTTCTGCACAACCTTGCTTGAAAATTTTTTCTGCTAGCACATATGCTGCCGGTCACAACATTGCTGGTAATGTGTGGTCGTGCTGGCTCACTTGCTGTACGCCACCTTGCAGGCTTCCCCTCATGTGCCCAAGCCCTGCCTGTGGCTGCCAAGACAGAGAAGGCCATGCCGCCCGTCTCAAACCCCGCCTAGGAGGGCCAACTGATCACGATGCCATTCTTGGCAAGGAGGCCTTTACTGACAGCGTGTCGTGACCTCAAAGTGCGAAAGATATTGGCAGACTTGCACCTATCTGTTGCTTGCTGGACTAATTGATACTTCCTGAGTGCGTTTTACGGTTGGTGGAGCGTGATGCCCTGGCTGTGTTGGACATCACTATCATGGACACACATTCTGAAGGCCGTCACATTTCAAGCACAAGCTGTGATACCAACATGGGCTTGCTTTGTGTTCCTTCTTTTTGCCTCGAGGCCTGTATGCCCACAACATAACTCTTGGGCTTGCACTGCATGTCTCAGGTTTGGTGGCTCAGCTTAGAGCTGCCCGCAGACACTGACAAACGGCCTGTGTGTTGCAACAGCAGTTGTTTGCTGCAGTCGTTTGTGCAAGTTGCGGTACTAGTACCGGTACTGGCAAGCAGAGCACCGGTTGCTTTACGCTGAATGTGCAGTAGCCATGTGTGCCTGCAACACAGCACTGCAAGTAGCGGGGGCGCTCTCGGAGGTAGACATCCATCATCATTATGTTTTTGTGTACCGGTGGTGGCTGGGAGCTGCCAGGTGACCTGGTACACTGCTGCAGGGTCTGAGTCAGCAGTTCAAGCATTGCTGCTTGATTGTCGTGCAGGCCTCACTGACTGGGTGTAAGCATGTATGATGAAAAAGTGTCAATAGCATGCAGAAACTGTCAGTAACGATTTAAATATCTGGTCCTGCTTCCCTGTCAAAGGACACAGCACTGCATGCATGCCAATTGGCACCTTGCAAGGTTTGCCCAACAGCCAACTACCGTTACTACATGTTGTACAACCCTCGCGCATGCTAGCTCGGCTGCACACACCCATGGACCACTCTTGCTCTTCTGACACCCACTGCAGCCCCCACCCCATGTGAGTCCCAAAGAGCTGGACAATCATGACATCAGCTCTGTCTGAGCTTCGAACAACATCATGCCATGATGTTACTGATATGGTGACCAGCGGCGGCATGCATGTGTATATGGGTGAGCTGTAATCTGGTGCAGGAGGTGATATACATTAAGCACAGACTGAACAAGAGCCATTTTACGGTAACTGCGCTATTCAACATTCCCCCGCGTGACCACATGAGGCTGGTGTACAGCACGTGTGAGAGCGGGAGCAGTACATAGTGATGGTCGAACGGCGGGTCCCAGATTTTTTGGGGCATCATAGCTACGTATAAAGATTTCTATAAATACAGCCTTTCGGCTAAAATGGCGATTAAAAGCAGACAGGGGTCGCACCAGCCGAAGCATGTCGGTGGCAGGTGCGTCAGACCCAACTGTTGCTGACCGCTCGAACTCACTGCGTTTTGGGCCAGCAGCGATCCAGACACAAGTTCTGACAGTTTTAGAGGTTTATATGGTGGCGAGCGTATCAACAACATCAACCCGCCTGCAGTATTCCTGCCTGTGCTGTGCACTCTCATCACCAGCTGGTGCTCCTGGTGAGGACACGGTGATCACACCGGAAACGTGAATAAAGACCTGTTTTGCACATTCAACCGAGTCGGGCTGCTGTTGAGGGCTTAGGTGCAGTGAACAGGACATCCTCGCAGCATGTGACAACAGATCTAGTTGCTGCCAAGTATTTTGCAGGCACTTTGATCAGCACAAGTTCCTTTACCTGCTCATCTATATGAGAACGCAATAAGCTAGTTAACCAAATGGGACAGGCAGCTGGCTGGTGACAGCAGGATGTTGCCCCACAAGGGGGACCACAGGATCAGTTGTACCGCCAGCAGTATGAGCCCAAACTGCCACCAACATGCACCTGCTGCATTGCTCTGCTACCTTACATACCTGCTCATTGCACTCCCTGACTCCAAATATTACTTTCGTCTACAATGCAGGTTGTTGTACACCGCCATAAGCTCTCGCACCAGCGGCAACAACCATGCTCCTGGCACCCAGCCAGCGCAACAAGCCCTTGAGGCAGGCCCTGGGCGACTCTGTCTCAGAGATTGAACACAGCCTACAGAGTCTCAAGTTCGGCAGCCATGCAGCATCAGGAGCCAGCAGCAATGCACACAAGACTGCAACGTTGCCGCCCAGCTGCCAACCTGCCAAGCCAGCATCACTCAGGTTCTGGCAGGCACACCTGAAGGCAACAGCGCCACACGGTCAGCCCCTGGCCATTGCCTATGACAAGGTGGGTGAATGTAGTTTGACACGCATAGTTTGAAATCAAACTGCAGATGTTCTGCATCAAATGCATGCGATGTGGCTGCGGTACCATGCTGTGGCCTGGACATTCGTGCAGTGTCGCGCAGATGGTGTACTGCTCTGTGCTGCCAATAGCCGTCAGCTGCTCGTGACTTCAGCGCCACACACTGGCCAGCGCGGTGCTTCCAACCATGGTTGTAAGTACCGCAGCATGCACATTTGCGTGCGTGCAATAGCTGGGCTCCATGCACGTTGGCGCTGCCACGTCGTGCCATCCTGTACGCCACCACTTGCAGGCTGGCAGCCATTGGCCCTCCGGTCAGGGCGAAGTGGCCATGGCCATCCCCGACGCTGCTCGCTACACCGTGCCCGCTGCTGCTGACACCACCTGCAGCATGACGCTGCTCGCTGCGTTCCATGTGAGTGCAAGCACAGCATTGAGCGGCGTGGCAGGCATCCGGGTGCAAGCATGTGCAGCGTGGCATACGTTTCGTGACTGGCATGGGCCTGGCGGGTGCTGAGGCGTCAAGGACGTCCTGTCGACAGAAGCTGCGTGTAGTGAATGCATGTCCTGTGGTGACTGCCTGTTACTTGCTCGGCAGCTTGCTGAGCATCCGAAACTAAACTGCATTGCTGGCGTGATCCTCTGTTGGCGTGTTTGGCCAGGCAAGCTTCAGTTCACCTGAAGCGGTACACATCCATGCATATGGGCTTCCACAGCATCGTCCAAGTAACGAACTGCATCACTGCTGCAATTCTTTGGCACCAACACAGGCCTTCCTGTGCCGCATCAGCTACGACCAGCAGCAGCAGAAGCTTGTGCTGGGCGTCCAGCCGTCGCGCCTCCTCATGCCGGCAGCCAGTGCCACACTGGACCCTACGTCAAGCACATCCCACCTGGTGCCACTCTGCTGCCCTGCAATCGGCCCAACCGACACCATTCAAGCACACGCACACAAGTTGCACAGCTTGCTGCTGGAGCTGGCTCAACACGACTCGACCAGCCTGCCAGAAATATGCACGGCAGCAGGCAGCACCCCGCAGCAGGCGCTATTCCGTGCTGGCGTCGTGTATGCGGCGGACGCCGCTGCGGGGCGTGCCGCTGCTGCTGGCCTGGATGTTGCGCTGCTGCTGCTGCCTGGGCCCAAGCCTGGCAGCAGGCACGTGCTGCAGGCGCTGCTGCTGACCAGCCAGGGCCTGTTCAGCAAGGAGGGGGCAGGGATGATGGCAAGGCACTTTGAGGTGAGGGACAGGGCACGGCAGCAACATGGTCAGCTGTGTGTAAAATTGGTCTGCATTGACCAAGGGCTCCTAAAGCGGCTTCAAGTGCTAGCAGGCTGTTGTCAGTTGCTCATGTCGTGCCTGCGCATCTCTGTCTGTCAGCTGTCTTGGCCGGGAAGCGGGCAGCACGCTGCCTCACCCCAGCACCACACCATGCTGTCGGCAGCTGGCTTCAAGCTGATGTTGTGCCGCCCTGCAGGTGTTCCTGTCCGAGGTCGTCAAAGACCACAACAGCAGCAGCAGCAGCGGCAGCAGCAGCGGTGATGACGATCCCTGCCTGGTGCCCATGCTGAACGCGCCACTGATGGACACATCAGAGAGCCAGCTGCTGCTGCAGGGCCCCGGTGTGGCTGCAGGGCCAGCTAGCGTTGCTGCTCCCTTGGTGCATGAGCTGGTGACCGGTCATGCCAAGGCGACGCCGGATGCGCCGTGCCTGGTGCATGACGGCAGGGTGTTCACCTACCATGAGGTGAGCCGGCCTGACAGCGGCTGGGCTGCAACACTCCTTGTGGACGCTTTTGACACATGGCCGTGTCGGCAGCAGCCACTGGGCCGGTTGAGCTAGCTGTGTCACTTGCAATTGCTGCTGGCGTCATGAATGACACGGGTCAGCTGGCGCGCCTAAGTCTGTGCCCATCACCGACTGGCACCTAATACACATACCGGGTGCAAACGCATACCAGAGACGTCCATGTAACAGACTTGCTCAATGACTGTGCCCATACAGGTTGATGCTGCCGCCAGCCGCATCGCCGCGTACCTGGCAGGTGGCGCGGGTGTGCAGCCGGGCGCCACTGTGGCGCTGCTGCTGGGCCCTGGCCCGCTGCAAGTCGCTGGCCTGCTGGGTGTACTCAAGGCTGGCGCTGCCTACCTTGCGCTGGATGGTGGCAACAAGAGCCACATGCAGATGCTGCTGGAGGACGCTTGCGTGCAGGTGGGCAAGTTTACTGTGTGGTGTGTGCTGACTGGCTCGCACTGCTCAACGACTGGTCAGTGTACTTGGCTGCTGATAGTAATGTAAGAAGTGCTGCTGGAGGACACCTGCGTGCAGGTGGGCAAGTATTAGTGCGGTATCGGTGTGTGCTGACTGGCTCTCACTGCTCAACGACTGGTCAGTGTACTTGGCTGCTGCTAGTAAGAAGTGCTGCTGGAGGACGCCTGCGTGCAGGCGCGCGTGCATGCCTAGAGTGATGTGTACCGCAAATGCAGCACAAAGAATGCTTTGTACCGTAAATGCAGCACCAAGAGTGATGTGTACCGCAATTGCAGCACCAAGAGTGATGTGCACTGCATTTGCAGCACCAAGAGTGATGTGTACCGCAATTGCGGCTGCGGCTGCGACTGCTGATGATGGCTTGTAGATTCTGGACATGCCCAGCGGGTTTGTAGCGTACAGCTAGGTGCATTGCATTTATTGTTGTGTTCGTTCATGCCCCTGCAGCTATAACAAAGGCTGCTAGCGCAGCACAGCGTTGCAACTTTGTGCTGCCTGTGTCTGCTGTTGATGCTGCTGTGCTTGAAGCTGGGAGCACTTGAGCCCCACTCTTGTGACACATGGGTTGAGCAAGTTTCAGGTCATGTGGTGCGCTGTCGTTGTCCTGCACTCCAGGTGGTGATCACCCAGCCAGACCTGCAGCGCTTGCTGCCTGCAAGCGTCCCCCTGCATGCGCTGCTGCTGCACCCCGACAAGGCCGCAGAGGCAGCGCCCTGCGGTGACCTGCTGCCACCGGCCTGCCTGGGTGCGGCAGGCAGCATGGCGGCAGCATGGGAGGCGGAGGAGATGGGCAGCTGGCTCGACAGCAGCATGGTGGCTGGGGAGCCGGGCTGCGTGCTGTACGGCGCTGCCAGATGCACCAAGGGTCAGCCCAATGGTATGCTGGTCACACATGCAGGTGAGGCGGGCAACAAACCAGTCACCTCTGTGCAGTACAATGCGGTACATCTTCAGATGCGAACCTGACCTCAGGCACTAGTTCAGTGGGCCGATAGTCGGCTCATGGGGTTATGCACCAGCTGCACACAACTGTTGTGAAGCGGCGTCTGCACCACGGCATCACAGTTCCTGCAGGCTGCTGTCGCCACAGACGACGCCACCGGGCCATGTGGACCCCACCCACTTTGAGGGTGGTGACACCTTTTGTGACGCTGCTGCATCTGTGCTTGTATCTGCGCAGGCCTTGCTGCCTACGCTGCCGGCTTCAAGTCTCGCTTTGGCATCACCGCAGCTGACGTGTTTGTCCAAGCAGCGCCCGGCCATGCAGCAGCCAGCATTGACGAGCTGTGGGGCTGCCTGGCGGCTGGCGCTGCGCTGGTGCTGGCCCCCCCTGAGCTGCACAAGGACGCCAACGCCTTCATGCAGCTCATCGCAAGGTGAGGGCGCTGTACCGGCTGGCTGTGGTGTGCTGCTGCCAGCAGCTTTGTGGAAGTTGTGCGTGGCTGTACTGTGCACGGAACAGCATCACATACAACTGACTTGAAAAACACTGCAGCATATCAGCAGTGGCAAGGAGCACTCTGTGTACATAGCCTGGCGGCTGGTCCCAAACAGCCGGGGGCCTCGAGCAGCAGTGTAGATCTGCATCCACCTGGCACCAAGCTGGCATGCAGCATGTTTTCATCCTGAGGAACATGCTGCGCTGCTGCTGCTGCTGCTGCTGCTGCTGCTGCTGCTGCTGCTGCTGCTGCTGCTGCTGCTGCTGCTGCTACTGCTGCTGCTGCTGCTTGACACCCCTGCAGGTACCACGTGACGACTGTCTGTGCCCCGCCCAGTGTGCTGCACCAGGTGGCCAAGCGTGCCACGGCCCTCTACCCTGCCGCAGCAGCCGCCAGCGCGGGCCCCTGCTGCAGCCTGCTGCGCGTGCTGTGCAGCGAGGAGCCGCTGACGCCCAGCAAGGCGCAGGCCATCAGCAGCGCCATGCCGGGGGCGGAGCTGCACTACGTCTTCCGCTCCAGCGAGGCGTGCCTGGGTGCGTGTGGGGCTCCCAACCACCGCATGCTGCAGTTAGACTGTCCGTGCACTGCTTTCTTCCACGCTTGCAGGCCAGGCCAGCTAGATGTCTCCATACAGCAACAGGATTCTCCTCTACATCGTCTCTTTGCCATGTACTTCAGCCATTGCAGTTTGGCGTGCACCGGGCAACAAGGGCCTGCCGCACATTGTGCATGCTGCTGCTTGCAGGCATCACCAGCCGGCTGGTAGCAGCCCCAACATCGCCCGCAGCACCACTCCCCGCCACCCCACCACACACCGGCCTGCTCATCGGGGCGCCCCTCAGCCCCTCCACCAAGCTGTACGTGCTGGACCCCCTGCAGCGCCCAGTGCCCATCGGCGTGCCCGGCGAGCTGTACATCAGCGGCACCGCTGCGCCGTGCAGTGCACTGCGGCCGGGGCTGCACGGCGCCTGCTTCAGCGCCAACCCCTTCAATGAAGGGCCCGGCAGCTGCAGCAGCAGCATGCTGGCCACTGGGTGTGTCGTGCGCTGGCTGCCAACTGGCGTGGCTGGTGGGCTAGGTCCCCTGGAGCTGGTGGGGCCCCTGGTGAGCAACCTGCCCTGCAGTTGCAGTGATGATGCATTAGACAATTGTCTGCGGTACTGCTGTTCTCATGATGTGCAGTGACAATGTCATCACGATGGCATCTAGACGCCAGCAGGCCTGCTCACTACATGCACATAACAACCCCGCATTGTACGCAGTGTTACCACCCAGAAGAATTGCCGGTCGGCATGATGCTGGCTTTCTCACTGTCTGCTATCAAGACCTGACCTCAGCGGCAGTGTCCACAAGCTGCGTATTCATATGATCTGTCCTGGAGACGCGCTAATGGGACATGGTGCCTGTTGGCTGTGCTTGCAGGATGAGCATGGCAAGCTGAAGGCCATCGTCACTGAGGCACTGGTGAGTCTGGTCGTGGCGTCACCCGTTGCTTGTTGTTTTACGTGAAAACGCATACATACATTTGTCACGTGGCCAAAAATATCAGGGCACATACTCTCTTACACATTCAAGTCAACCACCAGTATTGTCCGAAATGCGCTCACTGCTTATCCGAGTGAGTTAGGGTGGCAAACATGAAATCGTCCATTCCAAGATTGCAACCATATATAGCTGCACTGCCGTGATGGCAGCAACTAACAAGTGCAGAGGTTGCCATGCCAGATTGCACCCCTGCTGCATGTGACAAATGGACTCTATGATGTGAACAGCGTTCCCAGCCCACAGCCAAGTGCTGGATAATATATAAAGAATAGGAATTCCGGTTCCAAGTATACAAGCTACCAGGTGCTGTAAAGCACATGTGCTTTGTATGCCAGCAGAGATACAGATGCCTGCTAGCTCACAAAGCTTTTGGAACTTGTAGAGTCCACGGTATTCAGTCATACAAAACATATAACAGCTAGAGGGCATCGACACAGGATGGAAAAAATGCCCTTGATAAACAAGAACAGCAAATGGAAGCCAGGCCCAAGAGGTGTATGCTGGAAAGGCCTTGCAGCGTTGTCATCAAACTGTGCTGGTGCTGCCAGGGCGGGTGTCATGCATGTCACGCCCAGGCCAGGCACGACTGAAAAGGCAGAAGGGGTTACGGACATCAGCTACAAGCTACAAGCTACAACATGGGTGCAGTCCAACGCGCACCAATTGACATGCGACAGACCGGCATGAGTTCAGTGCGTGCAAACTAGACTATCACAGACACACCAAGGCTGATATGGCAATCACATGTACTGTTGTGCATTCAACACTTGGAGCAACAGGAGTCGCCCAGTCCAACACTGCAACTGCAACTGCATCCTGGACACAGGGCATGCTGTGGCATTCACTCCTTCCAGCCCACTGCAGCAGCGCTAGCCTCCCAGAGGTCTGCTGCCAGCTGCCTGTCCTCGGCAAGCTTCTGCGGCAGCAGCAGCAGCAGCGGCGGCGTAAGATGCAGGCACATGCAGAGGTAGACCTGATGAATTGGCCAGCCCCAAAGTTGTGTTGTTGAACATATGACATGCGTTGCTGTGTGTTGAGGTAACACCAGACTGCGTTGCAACCTCGTTGCAGCAGGAGCTGTTAATGCGTTAAGGGTATACTTTATTGACAAGCAGGTCAGCAACACAGGGCCGGTAGTCCACATGGAACCTGGCTGTGGCTCAGCCCTTTGCATGCATGCAGTGCTGTGTTCTTTCACAAAGGAACAGCAACACAGCAGATATAGGCGGAGTACTTCAAAACAGAACCAGAGGCACAGCAGAGCAGGTGTTGCCTCACCGCTGGTGGCATTGGCTTGCAGTCGTGCAGGAACAGCGGCGCTGGCTGCTGGGTGTCCAGGGATGGGCTTGTTGCTGCATACACAGCCACTTGGGCGCCCTGCAAAGTTGCAATCATCACCAACTTGGCCAGATTGTACACCCAACTGCAGACAACAGCAGTACAGAACAAGCCCAGAATCATCCTGACATGCGAGCTTGAATTTGCAGGCAGCGCTGACAGCCTGTGCCAACTCCCATGCTGCTGCTGACTGCGACACGCTACTGTTACCTCTGCTGGTGTCCTTGCTATGCTGGGCGCTGCTGCGGTGGCCAGCCGTCCCAGCCAGGAGGGCAGGGACCTGCACATCAGCAACATCAAGTGCTGTCAGCCCAACCAAAACTTCAACGTTGCCAGGTGGCCGAAAGCAAACATCCTAGCGTTGCTAATAGGCTCCTCGCACTCGACTGTGGCACTCAACACCAACAGCAGCTGGTCGCAAGCAGGCAGCAAACGTCACTCAGCAGCCTACCCAAAAATTATGCTTCACCAGATCAATGCAACCAGACATACACATGCTTCAGGATGTGTCATGCTCGGGCAGTGTATAGACAGATTGTGCGGCGAATAGCAGCTGCACCTAAAAATAGTAGTGTTCACAAAGCCGGGGCTGACAGATGTGGCCAGGATGCCTTGCCCCTGCAGCCGCCGCTGCAGTTCCGCAGTGAACAGCACATTGCACAGCTTGGACTGCGCATACTCCGGGAACCTGCACAGCAGTTGAACGCAACAGGCGTAGTTGTAAAGTACAGGCAGCTTTCCGTGGGGTGCAGACTCACGCTCAAACCTTAGCGCACAAGCAAGCAAATAGTCAGAGTGCAAACATGTTGTAGCGAATGTCATGCAGGCACCAGCCAAAGGCAGCGCGTTTCTGTACAACAAATCAGTAGTACTAGCCAGCTGCTCCGCACTGTCAAAATACACAAGCAGCAGGGGCACCGCAGGCTCCAATCACATGCAAGCCAGCAATGCCCTGCAACCCCACCAGTTTGACCACCCAGGCACCACACCGCCATCCTTCACTTGCAGCCGGCCCCACAGGTGTGCTCGGCTGGCCACGTTCACGATGCGCGAGCCCGGCTCCATGCAGGGCAGCAGCAGGTTGGTCAGCAGGAAGGGCCCGTAGTGGTTGATGGTCAGGTGCTGGTTGGAGCCGTCAGGCCCAGGGCCCAAACCCATAACACCTGCATAGGCAAGCACCAAGGCACACAAACACACATGGTCACCAGAACGGTCAGTGGGTCTAGCATGAGCCTATAAACAACCACACAGTCCAAAGCGCGGCGAAGCAGTCGCGGAGAAAAGGAGTGGTACAAGCAGCAACCTGATCCCCAGGGGATTCTGCCCTTAGGCCTTGATCAAACTTTGCTGGTATGAACATATAAGCTGATTAACACAGCACTGGCTGGTGAGCATAGCTGCTGCTTGCTTTGATGTCGCACCCGCATTGTTCACCAGCACTTGCAGTGGCTGCTTGCTGCTCTGCAGCTCCTCCTGCTGCTGCTTAGCAAAGCTGCGCACAGACTCAAGGTCTGCCAGGTCCAACCTGCCACAGTTCACACCAGCCAACACACACATGCACACCTTGGCCAATGCCGCTGTACAGGCTTTTGTATAGCAACAAACTAAGACAGACCGAGCACAGCAACCACATTGACTGCATAACATGTGGTGACAACCATTGCAATGGCTGGCTGATTGCAGTAGCTCTGTGGTCTCTGCTAGTGTGGTAGCCACCAACACACGCGTGCAGTTGAAATGCAGCTGAGGCGTCTGCACCAGCTGCGGTATTATGCGTCTGCAGTTGTTTGCTCCATACCTACAACATTGGCATGTGCCTGGTAGTTGCCGCTGCTGCAGCTCTTGCTGGGTGAGGCTGCAGGCCTCCATATTCCTGCAGCCCGATACATAACACACATGTCAATATGCAGCCACAAGAATGCTGCTGATATGCTGTGTGTGTTTTCTTGGGATTGATGTGTAGCGGCAGCTGTGTTGCTTTTGTTGTCTATGTTGTTGTTACGAGCGTTCGCATGCTGCCCACCTGCAAGCCATCACAACATGCGCGCCCTCAGCCATCAGGCCGGCTGTAATCTCCTTTCCTGCGCGGCAGTGCCCAGCACAATTCGTACGGACTCCCAAGCACCATAGTTAGTATGTGTTACCTTGTTTGTGGTGTCAGCCTGTTGTTCTGTGTGGTGCATGGCCAATCCCTAGGTTACTGTACGCTGTTGTGCCGCACAGCAGCACCACTGCCAGCTCAACCTCACTGCTGTGGCTGCTGCTGAGCCCAGTCAATACTAACCTATGCCAGCATTCGCTCCTGTGACAATGCAAAACTTTCTGTGCATTGAAGGCGTCATCGTGCTGACTACACACTGAGCTACACGGCACTACAGGGCTCACGACTAGATCAATGTCTGCCTTGTGCACGATCAAGACATTTGTAGCAAATAAGCTCACTATTATTTTATACGTTCTTCACTAACGTTGGCGCTTCAACTCGGTCGACGCCCGCCATTGCATCGTTTTTAACATACCCATATGGGTCCCCCCTGGTCTGTGTCAGCAGCTGGTCAGCAGTTGTCCGGTATGCTCCGATCATAAGTAGGAAGGTGGCAACCTCAGCTGGCAAATGGATCCTCTTGCTACCACGCTCGCAGCCACTATGCAGGTGGACGAATCACATGTTGAGCCCATCGGCACTGCCCTGCGTGGTGCATTGGATGCACAGCCGATCTCACCAACGAGTCTGGCACCTATCCGTGTGCAGGCTTCTATGGAGGACAACCAGCTGGAGCGCGTCAGGCACAGCAGGAGCTTCAACGATGTGAAAGCAGTAGATGCTGGCCACGCCCTGCATCCTCCTCCCCTGAAAAAGATCAGGAAGAGCGCTATGAGCGAAGCCCTGTTCACCAATGGGCGCCTGAAAGCAGTGCAGGAAGACGAAAACGAGGCTGCAGAGGTTGTCATTGTTTGTGAGCCTGAGGGCGCCACACTCATGATGGGTGGACTGCACCCCAGGTGGGCCGCAGGCAGCACAGCAATGTTTCCACTGTGGAGTCGTTGTAGTGCCATGGATGTCAGCAGCAGCGAAGCAAATCAAGCAGCGGCATTCGGGGCTTTGTTGTCATCAGCCTGCCGATGTACCAGCAGCAGCAGCAGCAGTTGGTTTCATGGCAGTTGAGTTCATGCGTCAACCATGTGCGCTGCTGCTGCCACGCAGGGGCTCCCTGTATGAGCGGCCTGTCAACATTGACACTGCTAAGGCACAGCATGCTTGCTTCCGTGAGGTATGTGGCCGTCACATGCTTTTGATATGGCTGAACGTGGACTACAGTTCTGCTCAGCCAACGTTAGGCGTGTCGGTTGGGTGGTGCGCATGATGGGTTCCAGGTGGCAGCTGTGTACCAAGCATGCGTGCGCAGCAGTGCATGCTATTGCCTGGATGGAAGTAGCCACGCATACAGCACTCCTTTTCAATCTTTGCCACCTGTTGCTTCCGCTGCTGTTGCTGCTGGCGCTTCATGTCCATACTGTATGTACTGGCCGCAGGTGCTGCGTGAGCATGGTGTGCGCGTGCTGACTGTGCGTGAGATCCTTGCGTTTGGCGTCGAGGAGCGCATGGGGGCACGGGTTGAGCTGGAGGACCTGGCCGCAGGCACACTCACATACAGGCTGGCTGATGGTGAGCCGCGGCAGCGTCTTGAGCTTGAGGAGGACGAGCAAATGCAGAACACCACAGCGGACAGCGGTAGCCAAACCGTTATGAACCTCCAGCAGGGACCTGCACTGCAGTGTGGGTAGGCAGGCGCTTGGCAGCGCACTGCCAGGCCAGCTCGTGTGGATGGCGAGCAGCGGCAGCAGCGACATGCAGGGTGCAAGCTGCTAGTCAGCTCTGTGCAGCAGCAGCAATGGGCTGCGTTCTTCACTCGCGTCTGTTGTGCACGTCTTGTGCCGCAGGCCACAAGGAATCGGAGCTGACGGAGGCTGACCGCCACTACGTGTCTGACGCATACAAGCGCGAGGTGGTGTCCGCCATGAGCACCAGCCAGCTCATCGAGATCTGCCTCATCAACCCAACAGTCACGCTGCTGCCCAGCTACAGGTGCGCCGCGGGTGGCTGGCAGGCACCGCGACTGCCGCGCAGCGCTGCGCCGCGCAGCGACTGAGCAACAGCAGCAGCCCACGATCGACAACCGGCAATTCAGCAGGCTCAGGGCTGGCAGAGGACGCCGCCACGCAAGCAGCAGTCGCATGCGGCTGCCTGCTGCACCACGCAGCGCAGCGCGCACCGCCAGTGCCGCTTGTTGCCGCCCCACTGCGTGCCCCTGAGCGCCACCTCGTGTGCACGCATGCGACCCTCCGCCCGCAGGGACACCGGCCTGACCGCCAGCTACACGTTTGAGCCGCTGAGCAACCTGGTGTACACACGCGACCAGCAGGTGACGACCTGCAAGGGCATCGTGATGGGGCGGCTGCGCAGCACACAGCGCCAGAAGGAGGTGGAGCTGATGAGCTACTGCTTCAGGAAGCTGGGTGAGTGACGGGAGTCTGGGTGTGGCGGTTGCGGGCGACCAGCGCAGTCGATGCGTCATCCATGTGTCCTTCTCACCTCACAGCAAGACTTGTGCATGTGTGTTGCAGCAGCAGTGCGCGTCGCAACCAGCAGCAGGCAAGCGACAGCTGCAGCACAACACAGCAGGTGCAGAGCGCCGTTATGTAGCAAGTGTGCTGCTGTTTGGTGTGGCAGAGGCTGGTGTATGGGGTTGGTATGGGCAGCAGAAGCACGTGCGGTGCTGCTCTAGTATGCAGCCTCGAGGTCTGCCTTCTGTGCGATAGTTGTTTGAAAAAGGCACTGCCGTCGGCTTGCTGACTCGGTGCGTATGTGCACACCTACGGCGCGCGCAGGCTTGCCCATCGCCGGGCGCATTGCGGAGCCGGGCTTCCTGGAGGGCGGCGACTTCTTCCCCATGGGCCAGGACCTGGCGCTGGTCGGCGTGGGCCTGCGCAGCAACGTGGAGGCGTGCCAGCAGCTCATGGACCAGGACCTGCTGGGCACGCGGCGCCTTGGGGTGGTGCGCGATGACTTCGACAGGGACCAGGTGAGGCGGCCGGGGGTAGCGGCGTGTGGCGTGGTGTGGCATGGTGTGGAGCGTTGGGGTGTGGCGTGGTGTGGGGCTGCAAGAGGCGACGTGTCTGCGGGTTGCTGCTGTTGTCACCGCCGTGTTGTTGCTTGGCTGCCTGAAGCCCACGCAGGCACCTGCAGTGCTGTGCTTGACTGTGCGTCCGGCTTCAACCGGTGCGCGGTTTTTGGTTGTGGAGACATGGCGGAGGCTGCGCTGACAGGCTGCTGGCTGCTGCGGCGTCAGCATCTGCGATGTGTGCATCATGCTCTCGCCAAACTAGCACACTTGGTATGGCTGCGCTCAGCATTCTATGCAGGCAACCGGTTTTGTGCTGTGCGTTCATCTGTCTCGCGTATTAAGCTGGTGTGGTGCTCGCCGCCCTGCAGGACCGCATGCACCTGGACTGCGTGTTCAGTGTGCTGGGCGAGGGCTGCTGCCTCATGCTGGAGACCATAATGGGTGAGGCCAGCCCCACCCGCCGCCTCGTGGACGAGTACGTGCGCGACCCGGCCACCGGCAAGTACAGCCTGGCAAGGTGAGACGGGGCATGGGCTGTCACTGCAGCAGCACCTCATGGCGCTATGCAGCCGCACCTCACATGCATATCCTGTGGCATTCCATGCAACTTGGTTGGCCCTGGCATGTGCTGCCTCGCTTCCTACCACGCACCCAGCTCTCCCTCTCTTCTCCTCGCACCTCCCGCTTTGTCCGGTGTCTTTGGCACGCGCACATGCACCTGGCGCAACAGCCATGCACGTGCGCGCCACGCAGCTGCCGTGAAGTGCTGTTTTGTTGTTGACTTCCTTGACTGCTGGAATCGCGGCCTTGCAGGGAGGGTGTGGAGTTTTCGGCGTTCATGGGTGGCGAGGGCTACGCCATCATCCCCATCAAGCACGACCACCAGCTGGCGTACGCCTGCAACGTGCTCAACCTGGGCAAGGGCCGCATCATCAGCGTGCATGCGCCCAGCGCGCGCGAGATTGTCCAGCACAAGGCGTTCAAGGGAGACGTGCAGGTGGGGCGTCAGGTGTTGGGTGTGTGGCGCTTGCCTGGAGTGGGGCTGTGGGACGTGCGGTGCGCCGTCAATGTGCAGGCTGACATCATTATGGACCGTGGAGCAGGTCACGTGTGTTGCAGACGACTGGTGGGCCAAAGGGAGCGTGGTGTTCAACAGGCTGCTGAAGTGTTGTATGTGCGATGGCCCCAGACAAGCACTAGAAAACCGCTACATTGTAAAACCAGAGGCAGGGTTTGAAGCACAAATACCAGCAGACGGGTCTCTGCTGCACTTCAATCAGTGATGACCATGTGCCAAGCAACCTCATCAAGCTGAGGGGAGGCACAACAATCAGGCCAGTCACTTTGAAGGGAAAGGCAGCTGAGGGCTCCCGCCAGGTTGCTTATTGAGAGAGAGTAGTTACACGTGGGTCCAGTCACCATCTTAGATGGTATGAGCCACCCTTATGGTCTTATGCGTCTACCGTGTCGGGCACTGCCTGACTGCAATCAGTGATAGTTTGTGCTTGCATCATGCAGTGTCCGCCAAGCGTTTTGCTATCCTGTGTGCGGCCCTGGCTGCCATGCTCTCTCCTCTCTCAAGCCTCTGACGACGCAGTAGCGCTGCTGCGATTTTGCTGCTGCCGCTGCTGCTGCTGTCAGGTGATCGACTTCAGCAGTGTCACCTCCATGTATGGCAGTGTGCACTGTGCCAGCCAGGTGGTGCGCAGGGTGCCATTGCGGTACGTGCAGGCGGAGCTTGACGGCATGTCGGAGGACTGAGGGAAGCAGAGGGGGATATGCTGGCGTCGTGCTGTGTGGTGTGGTTTGCTGAGCAAGGCAGCAGAGGACGCGCTGGGAGCTGCTGCAGTGGGAGCAGCAGCCAACCGCAGCAAGGGCTGTGCTGGCAGCAAGGGGCGTGCGGGCAGACGTGTGCAGTGCGTTGTGCCCAGCACGGTTTAGCAGGCGACAGGCAATCGACTAGCTGCATGGTGTTAGAACATCAACTGCTGTAGAGTGTTTGCAGGACTTGTTGGTTGTTTACTCGGCGTGCACGTAGCAATGCGGCGCATGGCCTGTTCAAGTGCTGATGCACGCGCTGGTCTCGACAAGATTATCTTAGAGTGCTTCGCGTGCTCTGTGGTGCTGCATTGGGGTTGTTGCAGGGCTGTGTGCCTGCCTGTGTGGGTGCAACTGCTTGCCAAAAACTTTTGTGGGCTAGCCGCTAAGCTGTGCCTGCTTTCATTGTGCCTACCCTATGTGGCACTGTCATGCGTAGGTGCATACGTACATGCGTTTGTGTTCGCATTCAGCACGCACTTGCAACTTCCATGCATACATACGCATCAGCTGGTCAGGTTGTTTAGGTTGTCACAACTCAGTGGGGTGCAGGAGCAAACTGTGTTGGGCTTCAAGTCGCTTTGCACTACCACCAAGTATAGCACACATTTTGCATTGTGGCAGCTTGTGGCACAGCTGCTGATGTCACAAAGCTGCTGCTCAACAGTCACGCCACCAACCAGCGCTGGTTGCTAGCATTTGTGTCACCTTGTGCTGTAACTTCTGCCAACTTGCATGAGGCGTGCTACTATGCAATGAATGTCGAGTATTGCTGCAAACCAGAGCATGTTCAAAGATGCCCACAAACTTTTGCGTCAGACACGAAGGCTGTGCGAGTATTGAGAGTCGTCTTGAGAGTTGTCAACCACTCATTGCTAGCACTTGTTGTGTAGGCCCTGTTTGTGACTGCTTGCATGGGCTTTGTGAAAGTATGCTGCTTTGTGCTGGATGCGGACGCCCCGCAGGGTCCCGGGCTGCTATATAGCAGTGCATGTTTACATATGTCACTCATGCTTGGCATGCCACTAGGCGCCAGCCTTGGGTGAAGTGCGTTGCTGGTGACCTAGCAGGCATGCCTGCTGCGTGTAACCGCTCGACATGCACTTGTTTCATGCTGGCGCTGACCTGCATAGTCTCATTGTTGGGCAAGTCCAAGAACTGTCTGCAATTCATAATGGCAGTTCGCATCAGCACTGCTAGCTTATAATTAGCTGTAGAATTAGCTGCAGTACAGCGCAAACGCCACTGTTACTTGCCCAGAGACCGTGGTCTCACCTCCATCACTGACGGCTGAATGTATACGCCTGCAATGACAGGTCAACGCCTGCATAGTCTCATTGTTGGGCAAGTCCAAGAACTGTCTGCAATTCATAATGGCAGTTCGCATCAGCACTGCTAGCTTATTATTAGCTGTAGAAATAGCTGCAGTACAGCGCAAACGCCATTGTTACTTGCCCAGAACAAACCGTGGTCTCACCTCCATCACTGACGGCTGAATGTATACGTCTGCAATGACAGTCAAGCAGCAAGAAGCCGTGATTGATGTTAAGCAGTTGGCGGCCAATGCATTGCGCCGCAATCAAATGTGAAAGGACACGGCACTGCATACATGCAAAGGAGAGCAATTGCAGAGCACAGGAAGCTCCAGCGTTGGCAGGGCAGCAGATTCCAGTGCTCAGCACTCTGGCAGACTCCAGGCTGGTTCTGTCTTGCGGAACTGGTCCCAGCCAGGTGCCTGGTAATGTGATTTTGGTAACGCTGCTTGTAAATCACTTTTGGGTGTGTTGAACCATGCTAATATTAGTGTTTGACATTGAAACTTTCTGGGCCCGCCTGTGTCATGAGAAACAGCACTGCCTGTTGACAGCCGCTCAGGTTTGGTATCAGCGTGTCAGCCAGTTTCAAAGTGCCAGCGTGGCTTGCATGCACAGTACTGCATGAGAGGGTGGGATGCTCTGCTTCTATCTGCTCTGATTCCCTGCCAGGCTCCAGTGCTGCTGCTTGTTGCAGTGTGGTGGCGGCTACCAGCGCCATGTCGCGCTTCGCAGCAGTGCCGTGTGCTCTCACAGCAGGACTCCCTCTCACAATCACTGGGCATGAACTTCCAAGCTGGACAAAGCAGCTGGAGTAGCATGGCTGAGCCCAGTCAATGCGGAAGTGGCACACAAAAACTACACAACGGTCTGTGCAGCCGTCTTAAGCAGTGGTGTCAGCATAGGCAGCCAGCTCTTCACAGCTTCCTTGGGCGAGCAGCAGGCGCAACAGCAGCAGCAGCACAGCTACGACAGCAGGTGCCTTCCCTCAGCAGCTGTGTTACGACGACAACAACAGCAACATTCTATCAACAACTGGTACACCAGCCTGCGGCTACCTGTAACAAACAGCAGTCCTGAGCTCACATGTAAGCAAGCAGTGGTGTCCGCTTGCGTACTGCAATGTGGCAGCTGTCATGCAGATGCAGGGCTAGCAGCGATGGAGCGCACATGTTCAATGGTAGCACATCGCCAGCACCAATACTCTGCTGCTGGAGAACATGGGGTGGTGGGCAGGGTGTTCTGCAGCCTTTTGCTGTGCTGTCAAAAGCTTGCATGTGTACGGACACTCAATAAGTAGTGTGTGGACATTCAGTAAGTTACGTGTTGCTCTCTTCTGCTGGTGTGTGGTTATTTCTGTTCACTGCTCATGTTGCAGGACTGCTAGGGGTTGCCACTTGGAGGTTTGGCTACCGTCACCGCCTGCAGCTGAAGTGAAGCAAGGACAGCAGCAAGCATGGGGTGTGGCTGGCACCAGGCCACGTGGTGCACCTCACACTGTGCTTGTCCGTTGACCTTCTGCTTGATTTCCGGTACTTTTCCTGGGGAAATGAGTGCATGCTTGAGCAGTTATCAACCTTATGTCACATAGCACAGTGCTTCCTTGGATGTGGAAGGGCTGGTGCCCCTGAAGCTCCTTGCTTGGATCTGGTGCTTACTTTTTTTCTGGTGCTTACCATGTGTCTACTGTGGGTTTCAGCGTCATGCGTCATGTGCAGTAGGTGCACGCAGCAGAGCTTGCATGTGGGAGGGTGGTAGGCTGTGGGGCACTCATTGGTATGCATGCAGTGCTATGTCTTGTATGAAACTACACACCACTGGTACACACCGGCGCACATTCTTTGCAACGTGGACCCAATCGCTTGTGAAAAGATATATTGCTGTACAGCACTGCATGCGTGCAAAGGAGTGCCGCGTAGCTTGATCCGCCCACCCGCATGTAACTCTGCTGCTTGCACCCACTGCGTGGCTTTGGTCAACACTTAAAATCTCAACTTGACGTTTGGGATTGACCCACGCTGTAGACTTGCCATCCCGTGGCAACTTTCTTAGGCAATCCTGCCATGATCCTGCACATGATGCTTTTGACACTGCTGTTGCAGTAGCTGTGTAGCAGCACTCAGCTAGCCTGAGTGGCTGCAAGAATGCATACATTGTGTGCAGGCTGCAGCAGTATCCGGTCACGCCAGTGTATGCAAATGGGTTTCCTCCTGGTGGCTGCCCGCATGAGGACGCAATTGCCTGCCTAGAGGACCTGACAGCTCACAAGGCTAAGTGCTGTGTCCTGTACAAGGCCTCCTGGTGCCTGCCCACAGACACATCAAAATATAATTTCATCAATGGACAATGCACCAGCTACCCATCCAGAGGGTATCTCTCACCTCGTGCTCGTTGACACCATCAATATCAACGTACAGCTCACATTGTGGCACCACCTCAGCGATGTCTGCACCCTGCTTGCTCTCCACTGTATGCAGACACATCTGCAGAAATGCAATAATACCGGCACTGTAATCTGGCAGGGAAACAAAGACAAAAATATTGGACCCTCACCCGTCATGCAAAGCTGCATTGGCATCTGCAACCAACGCTGGCACCACCCTCTGTAGTGGTCCGCTGGACGCTGCTGATTGAAGCTGACCATGTCAGGAGCACCGACATTCAGAAGCTTCTGAACTTAAGTTGCTTCCCCGGCACCAACAATTGCAACTTTTGCGTACAGGAACCAATTTTGGTTGAAAGCTGGCTGCTTCGCCTTTAACCAAATCTGCAGTTCGAAAATATGGCAAGCACCGCTTTCATGCACCCTGGCACCTGCCTGCAGGCGGCAGATTGATGATGAGGATGCACCTGTACCACATCAGAGAGTGCTGAGGATGCACCGCATATATATCACAGCTGACAAAAGTAGCTCAAAGGTTTTAACATCAGCATAGGGACGTGATAAAAATGCGCCCCTGGTGATGAGCATGTGCCCCATCAGTTCAGACATAGGGCTCAAAGCGAAAGTCAAAGAGTGGTCAACGAAGCCACACGACCTGAGCGAGCGCAAACAGTGGATTGCACAATTCAACGATTTCCATGTTCAGAGGCTGCTGATGCAAGCAGAGCGCCGCTCGACCGCGAGGGCAGCGAAACTTCTCGAGACTGGCACTTCTTCTGGTTACTGAGCACTGTTCAGCAGCAGCAGCAGCAGCTGCACGAGCAAGTATACCGAAGCACGCTCATTGGAGTATTTATAATATCGACACGTTCACCTGCTCGGTTTACACGACCCTCTACGACTCAGCCACCATGCAGGCCACCGCCTTTGCTGGTGCAAATGTCAGCGGCAAGCGCGTTGCTGTCGCATCAGCACGTCGATGCAGCCATGTCGTCCGTGCAGCTGTTGCAGTGCCGGCGCAGGTGTGTGCTGAATTTCGATCAGCAACTCGCACCGCTGCTCTTGCACACTCTGGAACAAGCCGTCTAATACAGCGATCAATTGCTGTGCTTGCAGTTCAAAGCAGTGAAGCCTGTCGGCGACAGAGTGTTGGTGAAGGTTGATAAAGAGGAGGGAAAGAGCATTGGTGGTGTGCTGCTGCCTACAGCAGCCCAGACAAAGCAGACAGCAGGCTCCATTGTTGCAGCTGGAGATGTCAACCTAGTAAAGGTGAACATATTGGTGAATTGCATGCATCTAGCGCGTCGTTGTTGTAGTACTACCCAGTCAACCAGGTGGCAGCAGCAGCAGCAGCACCAGCAGCAGCATCCAGTCGGCAGGCAGCTGTCGCTGCTGCATCTTTATATAAGTACAGCAAACTATATTTGGCGCCATGCTTGACTTATCCGTTGTACTGGTGTCTCCGCCTGCTGCTGCAGTCTGGTGACCGCGTGGTGTACTCCAAGTATGCCGGCACAGATGTGCAGGTGTCAGGCGAGGAGCACGTGCTGCTGAAGGTGGGTGACTGCCTTCCCGCAGACAATGTACTCAACCTGTTCAGTGCGGCAGTGAACTTCAACAGCAGTGCATGTAAGCACATTAGTGTGTAACATAGTATCTGCTAGGCAGCTGCCCAGGGACACCATTATAGCTGTTACAGTCCTGCCATTATGTGGCTGTTGACCACTATGCTTGGCATGTGTTGCACGCAACCTGTACTGCAGCTGCTAGCTTGTGTACACGCTTACGGGAGAGCAACCAAACAGTGTATATGCTGCCCATGGAAAGAAGCAGGGCTGGCAGGCAGCGTCCCACTGCACTGTACATGTTGGGCCGTGGCTTATGTGAAGGTGCTGCTGCTGCTGCTGCTGCTGCTGCTGCTGCTGTCGTGCTGCAGGAGGAGGATGTGATTGGTGTGCTGCCCTCTGGCGATAAGATCAGCAACCTGAAGCCACTAGGGGACCGTGTGCTCATCAAGGTGGGGGGGGGCTGTTGTGCCTGGTCAGCAGACGTTTGCACAGTGCTGGGTCATTGTCGTGCGGCTAAGCATCTTATGAAGGGGAGCTGTGACTGGTTGTGGCTTGAGTCAGTCCCACTGCTGCGCACAGCATCAGCAACAGTGGGCAGGCCATTGCCAGCAGCGACTGGTGTCACTCTAGCAGCAGGAAGGCGCGCACATCAGCCCGAACGTGTTTGCCGTACAGGTTGTGCAGACCAGGCGTGCAGTAGTCTACTTGCGTCTGACCTCGTAGCTTTGCTGCTCCAAGTGCGTCAATCGCCAGTGCACAACACGAGCAGTTCCGAGCTTGTGGCGTGCTGCGCTCCTGCAGCAGCTGTTGCTAGCCTGGCCAGCTTGTGGCGCAATGCTGTTCTCACCGCACTTATGCCTGCTGTCGCGCGGTTGCCCCCTCCCTGCTGCGCCTGGTAGTGTGCTGAGGCTGAGAAGAAGACTGCTGGTGGCGTGCTGCTGTCCAGCGACAGCGGTGACAAGCCCAACTTTGGCACTGTGGTGGCAGTGGGCGAGGGCAAGAAGGCGGAGGACGGTGCACAGGTCAAGCCCAACGTGGACGTGGGCGCCACAGTCATGTACTCAAAATACAGCGGCACTGAGTACGAGGTGAGGCGGGTGGGGTGCTGCGCAAGTGCCAAGTCAAAAGCTGAACTGGCGTGTGGTGGGCTGGGCGTGGAATCGGCCCCGGCTGGGGCGTCCATGGCAGGGCGTTCACACAACAGCGTCTCGTTCATTTGGATGTGTGCAAGTGGAGACAGTGTTAGCAGACAACAGGCAGGGGATCGGCAGCTGCACGTCAGCAGCAGCAGCAGCAGCGCAGCACCATTACTCTTTATGGCGCGCCAAGCAGCGGCAGTGCTTGTATTGCGCCTCCCTGGCGTGCAGCATTGCTGACACCAAGCAGCTGTTGCTGTAGTCTTTGTCTTCTGCGTGTTTTGCGATTTGCGCGCAGATGATTACTGCACGAGTACTTGGGCTGTCTGCCGCTGGTTTTCCCGCTGACCTGGTTGTGTGCATGCTGCCCGCTGCTGTGCCTGCTTGCACACTGCGCAGGAGGATGATGTGCAGTACATTGTCGTGCGGGAGAGCGACATCCTGGCTGCCCTGGCCTGAAGCTTCAGGCAGTAGTAGCAGCAGCAACAACGGCAGCAGGTAGCAGCAGCAACAGTGTGCGCTTACTGAGCAGCGCTGTTGAGGGTGGGCGGCAGAGTGGCTTTGTCAGGCACAACTGCACAACTCACCTGTGTACTTCAACAGCAGTGCCTGGCGTTTCTAAACATGTAACATTTATTATTGTGACCAAGTTCTTTGTGCATCATCATGTAGGTGTCGGACCTCTCAACCCATGTCTTCTTGCAACCCTTTTAAACCCATGTGACAGGGACCTCAGGGTCATAGCCAGGCTGATGTCTGTGTGTCAGGCACAGCATGCAGCTCCTCTGCGGGTTAGGGCCTCTTGTAATGATATCTTTATATCACAGCTTGATGCTTGAGATTGATGAACAGCGTCACAGTTGCAGGCCTTCGCCTGCTCCGAAAAGCAGCTGGCAAACAGCTTGACAGCTTGATTGCACGCGACAAAATTCCAAAGTTGGTGCCTTGCAAGTTGAGCTGGCACATTGACTTGATCTGTTACCAGCTAGCATGTGTACTGTAAAATGCGGCAAATGAAAGCCCTTAACTAGCCGCTGTACACTTGCTTGACACGCTTTTTGAATGCTGTCGGGCATACGCTCTGCCCCATTTGTGGACGAGTCAAGTCGCCTGGATGCAACCTGGAGCAAAAAGAAAGAACTCCATGCTCAGTCAAATGAAATGTGCAAATGTGCACCTTGCAGTCTGCATCATCTGGTCTGCAAAGTCTGGGAGGTTTCATAGCTAAACCCGCTGCAGCCTCCTCCGCCTGCAGGAGAACATATGCAGGTTGATTTAGTCCCGATCGACCTCTCTGTTCTTTCACACAGTCAGCAAACATGCGTGCCAAGGTGAGGTGGAAGCCAGCAGCCATCAGTCGCCGGTGCAGGCCTTTCCTGATATCTCTGGCAGCGTGCTTACTCATTTCTTCTTTTGCGTTTGCAGTGGAGGAAAAAGCGTATGAGGCGCCTGAAGCGCAAGCGCAGGAAGATGAGGCAGAGGTCTAAGTAGGCGTGCTGCCCCCGATAGAGCCAGCAAGGAAGCCGAGCTCACGGCGCGCTTGTTGAGCCGATATGAACAGCGTACAAGTGCTGCATACTGTGCGGCACCATGTTGCGGGAGGATAACCTGTAACATGCTTTTGCTGAGTCTCTGCATTTCCAGCACACCACTTCGCCGACACCCCACCGAGCTTAATGGCATGCAGCAGGCAGCTGAGGCCATCAGCCTACATGAGACCCGTGGTATTACCAGCAGCTGTATAGATCATGGACAGCCAAGCTTAGGTGGAGCAAGAGACAGCCACAGTGACAGCTGCTCTAGCTGCTGCTGCTGCTGCTGCTGGCGTGCAGTGTAGGACAGCATGGTGGAGCAGCTGTGTTTGCAGTGCAGCCTTCCTGCTTGGGTGCAGGTGGACCAGACCAGGTGTCAGGTAGCAGCAGAGGGGTGAGACAGATACAGCAACCTGCACAGCAGCATTCAGCAAAATGTTGTCTCTTTGATTACCAGTGCTTGCATGTAGTGTTTACAGAGGTATTGGCAGCTGTGCACGACGTACCTGTTCTGCAGTGGGGCAGTGTAGGATGTACCAGCAGCAGCAGTGGTGGTGGCTGAAGCAGTAGCAGCAGCAACGGGATCAGAACAGCTACAGCAGCAGCAGCAGCAGCAGCGTCATCAGCAATAGCATGGTGCAGTCGAGGCCCATTGGGCATGCTGTCACCAACAGGACGGATCAGCAGATCTGGGCGGTCCAGCAGCAGCAACAGCAGCAGTCGGATTGCTAGGTGCAGCAGCAGCAGCAGCCGCTTTGATTGTGCCAGCAGGGACGGCAGCAGTCACGGGAAATATGTCTCCAAAGGCTGTAGCAGCATACCGTGTACTGGGCTGGGGTTTGCAGGGTGTTCACGTCACCTCTGCAGCAGCAATGCATAGCTAAGGACTTTTGGGCAAACCATTGTACAGGGACCAGAGCAGGAAGGACTTGCTGACCAGCAGAACGATTGAGAGTTTAGCCCGTAAACAGCTAGCAGCTGTGAGAAGCACGAGTGTTTGTTGTGTCCGTAGGACGCAGACAGGGCAGTTGACAAATTTTTATGGGCACATTGCCAGCTGGCTGATGTAGCTAGCCTGAGCCCAGCGCTGGGCCTGCTAGCAGGCCCTGAGGAGTCTTGGCAGCTCATGGCAGTGTGTGACGCCCTGCAATCGGCAAATAGTTATCATCATTACTCAGAAAACAATTCTGAACGGCAAGTTGCTTGACTGTTCGACGCTCCACACGGCTGTATTCCTCCGAGGCACGGTTGCAGTACCAGGTCGTGTCCAACGTCGGGCCGAACCGCAGCAAAAGAACTCAGCGACTGCCAAGATGACAGCGAAGTAAAGCCTTCGACGTCAGTAGTGACTTGCATCGACAGGTAGTTGTCACGGAGCTTCCGTCTGTACTAGTGCTGTACCCACTCCAGCTAGCTTCCACGCGCCCTTGCCCTGAACGCAGTTCATGGTGTTTATTGTTGTATCCCACACGCTATGGACTTAAAGGTACGCCAGTGTGCCCAGCTGGTGCTGCAGGCTGGCGTAGGAAGACCTTGCAAGTCCTGTTCAGCAGTACTAGTACAGTGGCGGTACTGCTGCTGCTGCTGGCTGCTGCTGCTGCTGCTGCTTGGCTAGCCCACATGTTCTGCTGTGTACACCTGGGAGCACTCGCTTACGTGTGTACTGCTGTTTATGCAGCTACAGGACCTGCACATAAACAGGCCACGGCTCAGCGACAGCAATTCTGAGAGTGACAGCGATAGCAGCTGCAGCAGTGACAATGGCCCATACGAACCTTTCCCCTTTACAGTTGAGCGTGTACATCTCGAAATCAGCTTCAACCCTGGCACAACGCACGTCACAAGCACCATGTGCATCTTGCCAGCGCTGTCAGGGCAGCAGGGCAGCAGTCCATCCTGCAAGCAGCTGGTGCTGGATGGCAAGAAGCTGCAGCTGCTGGAGATATGCCTGGACGTGTGTATGCTGATGTTGATGCTTATTGCAGGGACACTGTGGCACACTAGGCTATGTGACAAATCGTGCCACCCCGCTGCAGTGCAGTGCAGCTGCCAGCAGATGTGCAGGCTCCAGCCAGCAGCTGCTAACTACTCAACTGACTTGCTCTCATGGTCCATGCATACAGTATCCATGCGCTTCATGCGCGGCGTGGCTTTGGCAGCTCTGGTGCCTGTACTGCACCAAAAGTCACATGGCACGCAGCCACCCGCGCCCCTGCCGCAGCCATCATGACCGATATGCACAGCTGCACACCAGCAGCAGTGACATCGAACAGCTCACTTGCTGTGGCTCCACCGCCTGCAGGCAAGCCGCTGCCGCCCAAGTCGTACGCCTACAACCATCGTGCCAGCAAGCTGACACTGCACAATGTGCCCGGCAGCAGCTTTGAGCTGCGCGTCAAAACAGCCATCCACCCAGAGGCCAACACAGGCCTGCAGGGGCTGTTTGTGAGGGCCGGCATCTACGCAACAGCGGTAGGACCCGCTGGCTGGTGTGCTGGGTGCTGCTGATGCCGTGTACACTAGTGCTGAAAGGGACTGGGCATCAGCTGCAACCAGGCTGACGTTTTGTGTGGCTTGGAGCAGTGGGTCTGGATGCGGTGCACCCACACGTGCCGTTGCATATCGAGCAGTGGCTCTTCACTGCTGCATCCATGCCTCCCTGAGCTATCTAAAACATGTTCCACACTGGCAGGCGACAGCTTTGCTGCATCAGCTCAGGCAGATCTTGCTTGCCGTGCTGTGGATCTGATAATAGAGTGACGTTGCTGCATTGCTGTGGCCGCTGCTTGTGTCGTGCTGTGCAGTGCGAAGCCATGGGCTTCCGCCGCATCAGCTTCTGGCCTGACAGGCCAGACGTGCTGTCGCTGTGGACTGTGCGGCTGGAGGGCGATGCAGCCACGCTGCCAGTGCTGCTCAGCAACGGCAACATGACACAGGCCGGGCAGCTGCCGGGCAGCAGGCACTACACCTTGTGGGAGGTGCATGGGCTGCCAGGGCAGCGCAGCATGTGGTGCGGATGCGTTGTTTTGTGCTGCAGCTTCCCTTCAGTCGCAGAGGACTCTACCCGCCGCCATCCTCATGAGCGTTTGCATCACCAAACCCATGATCCTATCCAATTACAGTAACTTACAGTGACTGATGCCTTGCTGCGTGGCGTGCAGGACCCCTGGCCCAAGCCCTGCTACCTGTTCTCTGCTGTAGCCGGCGACCTGACCGTCAAGGAGGGCAGCCACTCCATCGCCAGCACGGGCAAGCAGGTGGCGCTGCGCATCTACGCGGCACCCATGTATGAGGGCCAGGTGAGGCCCACCCGCAGCATCAGCAGCCAGAAACAGCTGCAGCGCTGCCAGCACCAACAAACCTGTGGACCCTGCACGTGTTGCACCACGTGATATTGGCTGCTCTGCTGGCTGGGTTGATCCTGCAGCAGTGGTAGCTGCGGCAGCAGCAGCTGATCAACAAGCAGATATGCGTCCATCGTTGTTAATGGCGGATGCACCGCTGGCCAATGGTTGCTAGTTTGCGGCACATGCATACATTCCTCCCAGCAGCAACAGCACTCCGCTGGCCGACACGCCTGTGCTGCTGCTTGCCTGCCTGCGTGTCTCTGGAGCAGCTGGACTTTGCGCTGCTGTCAGCCAGGGCGGCCATGGCCTGGGATGAGGCGATGTGGGCCAGGGAGTATGACCTGGTGAGCAGTGGCGGCGGCGCGGGATCGGAACAGGCAGCGTATGCGCACTGGGACATGCACTCCAGCAAGACTTGTCCTGTTCAGGCTTGCGACATCTTTGAGCGCACAGCACAACACAGCACACGCTCACTCGCCTGCCTGCCCTCTCAGGATGTGTACGGCATGGCTGGTTGGGCATGTTCACCACAGCATGCACGCAATGCCATCCTCCACCGTTGCTGCTTGCAACGCTGTCAGTGGCACACTCCCCGCGCTCGTGCCTGCCCCCGCAGGACGCATACGCCATGGCCGGCGTGGAGGGCTTCCTTGACGACGCGTGCGAGACCAAGGGCATGAGCCTCTTCCACGTGGGCCTGCTGGCGGTCACGCCCGCCACACACACCGACGAGGAGGCGGACGAGTCGCTGCGCCTCATCGCGCACGAGTACTTCCACAACTTCTCAGGTGGGCGGCCGTTGCAACACCAGTCGGGCTGCGCAACCACCTGCCTTCGCAGACATGGCGCAGGGGTGTACGGTTAGTATAAGGTGGGCCAGCAGCAGCGGGAGCTGCACTGTGCAGGAACACCATCAAGGTGTGTCAGCTGTGCATCTGCCGAGGTACTTGCAGGCACTCAGTGGCGTAGGAGGACTGCATGCTGCCTCTGCAGCAACCGTGCACTGGGAGGGCCGCAGGTATTGGCCAGGTGTTTGGCGCCGCTTGCCGTTCATGCACGGCCTGCAGCGACAGCAGGGCCTTGCGCTTGCTGTTGCCGTTGCATGGCCTGCAGGCAACCGCGTGACAGTGCGGGACTGGTACCAGCTCACGCTCAAGGAGGGTCTCACGCGGTTCAGGGACCAGGCCTTCGCGGCCGACCATGACGCGGCAGCGTCCGCGGCTGCGGCTGCCTGCGGGACGCTTGGCAGCAGCAACGGCAGCAGCAGCGATGCGCCACACCGTCAGCAGTATGAGGCTGCTCTGCTGCAGAACATTGCGGCCATGGCACAGCACGTGAAGACGGCAGCTGCAGCAGCAGCACCGGCACCAGCAGGCGCTGCTCCGGCAGCCCTGGCAGCTACGCCAGCCGCAGCAGCAAAGGCCACCACAGCGGCAGCAGTGGTGGGTGGGCCTGCATTCCCGTGCTCCTGGCACCGTGTGTTGGAGGCGCAGGGCATCCGCGGCGACCAGATGCCGGAGGATGAGGGCTGCCGCAGCCACCCCATCAGGCCCTGCTGCAGCACCAGCCTGGACAACATATACACGGATACGGTGTACGACAAGGTGCGGCACAGCAGCAGCAGCAGCTTACATTGTTGCCACTGCAGCAGTGTGTGCCAACTCAGCAGCTAGAGACCATGCGTGTCATGGAATGCATCTTATGCATACCCAAGGCCTACTCATGCCGGTTGTGGCAGTACACTGGTAAGCTAGGGCACATCAGCACAGTACATCAAATGTCACAGCTGCAATTCTCTTCTTGAAGCTTGCGGTGCTGCTCAGGCAGCAGTGGCATGCATGCTGTTGCCATCCTGCAACCTGTGCTGCTGCTGCTGCTGCTGCTGCTGCTGCTCCTGTTGCCAGGGCGCTGAGGTGGTGCGCATGTACCACACCATCCTGGGCCATGGCGGCTTCTACAACGGCCTGCAGGCATTCTTCAGGCAGCATGATGGCGTGGTGAGCACGCAGCTGTGCATGCATGCACGCCCCCAGCAGCCTAGCGTGCGGCAAGACACAACTGGTTGTGATGTCAGTGTGTGCCTGTGCTCTGCCGCTTCCCGTGCAGGCCACACAGCGAAGCAAACAAGTACTTGACTTGCACGCGGCATTCCGCCCAACTACCTGCATTTTTTTCTGGCAGCTCTTGCAGCCGTAACACGCTGCGTGATGCGCACCTTGCTTACGCAGTGAGCAACCCGAATCTCGCTCTGCTGCCCTGCAGGCTGCCACTTGCGAGGACTTCTGCCAGGCCATGTTTGCCGCCAGCCCCCTGGCCAGCCTGGCCCCGGCCATGATGCGTTGGTACGACACCAACGGCACGCCAGAGCTGACCATCAGCGCCAGCTACAGCCCCGCCAGGCAGACACTCACGCTGGCAGTGACACAGGAGCTGGAGACGGCAAAGGCACCGCTGCTGATACCGCTCAAGGTGTGGTTCGAGCCAGGGGCAGCTGGGCTTGGCAATGAGTGAACTGGTGGTTCAGGCTGCAACCTAGTAAAGCATGTGGTGCATTTGGCGCGGCGATGGGTGGTGTCCCTGATGGGACACCTAGTCAGCACAGCACACACCTTTCTCACCACTGCTGCTGCTGTCGCTGCTGCCGTTGCTGCTGTGGTTACCTTGCAGGTGGGCCTGGTCGGTCCTGACGGCAAGGACCTGCCACTGTACCTCAGCCCAGCCACTGCCAGCAGCAGCAGCAGCAGGAAGAGCAGCAGCAGCAAGGGCAAAGCCTCCAGCAACACACCCGGCAACACCAGCAGCAGCTACACTCCAGTTATGGCGACGACTCCTGGCCTGTGTGGCAGCGACTGCCGCTCCATGGTGCTGCTGCTGGACAGCTGGAGCAGGACCTTTGTGTTCACGCGGCTGCCTGAGAAGCCCGCGGTCAGCCTGCTGCGCGACTTCAGTGCTCCTGTGCGGCTGCACGTGGCGGGCGAGACGGACAAGGCGCTGGGCTTCCTGGCGGTGCACGACAGCAACCCCTTCGCAAGGTGGGTGTGTCTGCGGCTCTGCTGCAGCCAGCGCACCTGCAACGTGCTGTTCACGCCAGCAGCAGCTGGCAGTGCATAGTTCAGGCTTGCAGCAGCAGCATGCACCGGGTAAGCGCGTTGGCAACAAGGTGTGGTGTTCATGGACCCCACATCCAGCTTGTTGCGCCGCTGCTTCCCTACTGCTGCGCTCTGTCTCATAGCCTCTGTATGCTACTTTCTTGCACTGCATGAGCTGCCACTGCAGGCAGCGCAGTGGTGCTACAGTTGCCACAAGCTGCCTTCCTTGCGTGCCAGGCAGCATGAACCTCCCCACCCAAATCGTCGTGCTGCTTCTGCTGCTGCTCTGCTGAAGAGCACGTGCATGCTGTTTCCAAGCACTGCTATCAAATACATTGGTTGCAGATTGATGGCATAGCAAGCTGTGAGTGGCAACGCATTGGCCACATGGCAACCCTCCATATTCTGGGCCTGCAAGGCAGCATAAGCTGTTACTACCGTAGCGGTGTGCCGCTGCCTCTGTTGCTGCTTTGCTTTGTGTGGAGCCTACACATGCTGTTTCGTTGCAGTGCGTGAGGTGGAACTACAGGCAAAGCAGTGGTGTAGCAAGCTGTCAGCAGTGCTGCAGTTGCAGCCTGCTCCACACACCCCTCCACAGAGCCGCCCTTCGTGTGGGTGCAGGGCAACATAGATTGCCAAACCCAGAATGCGTGCCGCTGCTGTGGCTGTGCTCTGCCGTAAAGCCTCCGCATGTTGTTTTTATGCACTGCAACAATTAGAAACACAAGCAGAGCAGAGGCGCAGCACCTATCAGTGGTGCTGCTGGTGCCACAAAGCCGCTCTGCATGGTTGAAATCAGCACGGATGCTCACACCCAGAACGTTGTGCCGCTGCTTCCGCTTGTAATGGCTCAAGTGCAGAGCCTCTGCATGTGTTCTTGTGCAGTGCACAACATGATTCAACTGCAGCACGGTAGCATACCAAGCTGTCAGTGGTGCTATACTTGCCTCATAGACGCCCTACATGTTCCAAAGCAGCAGAAGTGGCTGCTCTCATTACTCTCTGCCTCTACTTCCGTTACTGCTGTGCTCTGTAGCAGAGCCTCTGCCTACTGTTGCTGTGCGATGAATGTGATGGGTTGGTTGCAGTGCAGTGGCATAGCAGGTGCCAGTGGTGCTGCGCCGGCTCCACAGCCGCCCTGCAATGCCAAACCGAGCAGGTGTGACTAGCATTGCTGTGCGCACTGCACAACAAGCCGCATGCGGTCTGTTGAAGCGCTTCATGTGTGTGGCACCAACGTTTTTCGTTGATCCCCTGGCAGCCACACACAGAGTGCTTGATGCCTATGGGTGTGTGCTTGGTGGCCTGTCCAGGTGGGACGCTGTGCAGCGCCTGAAGCTGCGGCTGCTGCTGCGGCTGTACAGCGTAGCGGAGCGTGCAGCTGAGGGAGGAGAGCAAGCCATTGAGGCAGCTCTGGCAGCAGCGCTTGGCGTGCCTCCAGCACTGGTCGCCGCCCTGCAGGCTGCACTGGTGAATGAGGAGCTGGATGGCCAGTACAAGGTGGGCAGTGTGCACACTGACTGGATGGCCAGTACAAGCATGGCCAGTGGAACGCAGTACAAGCATGGCCAGCAACAGGTGGACAGCTGGCAGAGGGTCGGACAGGACGAGTTGTCCTTCCAAGCAGCATGCAGCGTCGAACAGCTATCATTCATTTTGGAGCCGAGCATCATGCGAGGCTGCTTGCATCTAGAGTGACATGCATTTGCGAGCAGCTATCGGCTTGTTATCAGCACCATGCCGCAGCCAGGCTTGTGTGCTGTCATAATCACAGTAGAAATGGACTTGATCCTACAAGTACAAGTATCCGGCCGTCAATCAGCCTGCCCGTGTTGCTTCCAGTCTGCGCGCGAAACAGCTTGGTCTTAGGCAGGCTTGCCTGTTTTGGCAGCACTTGGGACTTTCGACTGACACCTGGTTTGCTGCCTCTTAATGGTGTGCTGCAGGCACTGATGCTGCAGCTGCCTGGTGTGATGGAGCTGGTGCCACAGATGGATGAGCCAGACCCTGAACTGCTGTGGATGGTGAGTGACAGGTGCAGGAGCTGTAAGAACCTATGAGTAACAGGCTGCTGTTTTTTTCTCCCCACCAACGGCAGGCCTGTCACAGAAGCTTCGAGTGATTTGCCCACTGCCTTGTCCTACCTGTTCCAGGCACAGTAGCGGTGCATTCTTGTTGCTTGCTTGCGGTGTAATGCCATCTTACGGCGTCTCATGGTTGCTGGTCCACCTTCATGAGCACAGAAGCCAGCTGCAAGCAGGTGCGCAACTGCATATGCAGCTGCTCTCACACACTTTGGCGTGGGGACCTCCATGCTCTGCATGAATGCCCTGTGACTGCAGGTGAAGGTGCATGTGGGCAAGCAGCTGGCGAGGCACTTGCGTCCGCAGCTGGAGCAGTTGGTGCGCCAGTGCGACAGCAAGCTTGCGGCAGCTGGTGCGGCAGCAGCAGGCTTCCAGCCGGTTGGCATCAAACTGCGGGCTGCGCGCAATGCAGCGCTGGGGTTGCTGAGCTACCTGGACGGCACCCAGTTGCAACAGCAGCTGCTTGAGAGGTGTGCAAGCAAAGCTATGCAGTAGTGTTGGCTGAGCATGAAACAGAAAGCCATTCGTATGCATGTTTGCGTATGTGGATGTTGTTATATGTAATTATGAGAGGTGTTGCTGTAGTCACATCGTCCATTTCACACGGGCCGCTGCGCGAGCTGCTACAATTGTGCAGGGCCAACAGCATGCACAGCTGCAGGTGACTGTGGGGTGTGAGCAGTGTCTGCTGTGCTGCTTTGCTGCCAATCTATTTTCTATGTCCAGGTACTACGACGCCACCTGCATGACTGATCGCCTTGCTGCTCTGGAGCTGCTAGCCGATGAGGACACCCCTGCACGCACAGCAGCGTTGGCCCACTTCCATGACACCTACAAGCATCAGCCCAACGTGCTGCACAAGTGGCTGTACGTGCAGGCAGCATGCGACATGGAGGACAACATGGCAAACGTACGGGCGCTGATGCAGCACCCCTCCTTTGACGTGACGGACCCTGCTGCCGTCAGTGCGCTGCTGGGGGCCTTCAGCGACAGCATCGTGAACTTCCATGCTGACGATGGCAGTGGCTACGCATTCATGGCAGATGCAGTCATTGAGGTGAGGGCGCCCCTGTGCTACTGAGGTGCAGAGGTGCCTACTGTAGCAGTTGCACATTCGTAGAGCGCTACGCACTGATTAACGCACTGGCGTGCATTTCAAGGGGATTACCCCTGCCAATACCTGAGTTAAAAGCCACTGGCAGGCACCCCTGACGGCTGCACCCTGGCTTTGTGCCCCTGCATAGAGGTGATACATTTGAAAGAGTTGCTGCTGACAGTGCCGGGTCACCTGCTACTTGCTGACAGGTTGACCGCATCAACCCCATTGCTGCTGCTGACCTGGCGGAGTGCCTGGCTGACTGGGACATGCTGGACGAGGAGCACCAGAAGCTGATGAAGGTGCAGCTGCAGCGCTTGGCAGACACCAAGGGCCTCAGCAAGGATGTGCAGGAGATTGCGGAGGATGCGCTGGAGGAGGGCAGCTCAGATGACAGTTCCGAGTAGTGCGCAGTGCCGATGCTGGGCCGTAGTCAGGCTCTGTACGGCAGCTTCTGTGTATGGAGCCTGGCCAGCCACAACCAGCAGCACTTGATGCTTGCATATATCCTGGCAGACATTGCAACAATACAATACAGTAGTACAGGATTGAACCTGCCTCAGGCACTAGCCCAGCGAGCCGTTGTTCCGCTCATGAGGGTTTCTCGTAATTGTACCCAGTTTCTTTTTCATTGTTTGGGCGATTGAAACCACCCGCACAAATCCGTCAATTCCAGTTGCTTTTTAACCCAGCCACGGGCGGTTGGATTGCCAATAGCCGTTGTCTTCATCATGTACTGTTCATCACTGCGTGCATGCAGTGCTGTGTCTTATTGCAAGGCAGCCAGGTGTGATACTGTGGGTAGCATCGGGTGTTTTGCAAGCTTGCACCTCAAGGTCGCAACTCATACTATGAGTTCTGGTAGAATGCTTGTCTAGCAGAAGCAGCACTCTAACGCAGCAGAAAAAGGCAAGCAAGCAAGCAGTGTCACTTCACCCCTGCATGTGAACGGGTGGGCATAACACGTAGCCCCTGCAGGGGCAGCTGCCAGTAACAGCTGCCAGCGCGAGTTGCGTGCTGCAGATTGGCAACCTGCCGGTTGCAGCAGTGCAGCAGGAGCCCTGGGAACTGGAGGGCCACACCATGTGCACAACGAAGCAGAGTCAGGCAGTGCTGCCGGGCCTTCAGCGCTTGCTAGCAATCAGGTTGATTGCAGTGTATGGCCAGCCAGTAAGGTTTTGCCACCCCCCCCTTGTGCCAAAAAAAGCAGAGTCACCCGGCCTCCCTCATGCAAAGCTGCATTGGCATCTACAAGCGAGCTGGCTGCACCAGTGTATTGCCACATCTGATGTCGTTAAACACGCTGCTGTACCAAGACGGATCACTGAAGCAAGCTAGCCTGGCAAGTACAGCAGGCGCCTCTGAACGATTATTCTGCATGCAAGCACTGTTGGCTGAACCCACTGCATCAAGTTGGAAGCTGGACGCAATGTTGAGCACTCGAGGAAGCATGTTGAGGCCAATGGAATCGCTTGCAAAGCGAGGGCACCAGCCCTTCCACGTCCAGGAAGCAGCGGTAGAGGCTACGCACGCGCGCCCTTGAACATCCCGAACAAGTAGCTGAAGCAAGCAGAAGTTCAGCGGACAAGCAAGTGTGAGGTGGGCTGGTGCCAGCCACACCCCACCACGCTTGCCGCTGGTCTTGTACTCCAGTCCAGGATGTCACCCGCGCTGAACCTATGCATGTTAGATCTGTTCCAGAATGTCTGCAGACTGAAACTTAATATGTATCTGCGGCAGTATCAAACACAGAGCAGAGCAACATAAGCTGCCAGCAAGCTGGCGTTAGGGATTTATACATGGGCCTGCTCTGGCCCACCCACCACTCACTGCTGACAATCACTGCCAGCAGTGCGTCAGGTACTGGCCTGGCTCATAAGTGAGAACATCATCTGCTGCAGTCATTGTGCAAAATGCATGCCACCTATGTGACGTGGATTTAAGCTGGCTGGGGCCCATGGCGCGCTCCCCCCCAGACAGTACTGTACTGTCTGGCTGTGCAGTGGGTCCGCAGCCCTGCCGCGGATGTGTATGCCTGCTGTGCACAGTGCACGTTGGTGCATTGTCCAAGCTGCCACGTTGCTGGTTTCGCGTGCGTCGAGTAGTGCATGCACGTGCACAGGCCCGATGTCATGGTATGTGATGCAGTACTGTACAGCCCCGTGGCTAAAGTGCGCTTCGAATTCCAGCACCACTTCACTTGATCCAGCACCATGTTAAAGGGTCACAAGCGCTAATTGGCGCCATAGCTGTTTCCAGCCACCGTAATCAGGGGGGTCGAGGGGGTACGCTGTGGTCACCGTCTCGGAGCAGGCAGCATGTGTAGGAACGCAGCACACATGTGTGCGCCTACACCAGGTACGCGTGGAAGTAGCAACTCAAAAGCAGGGCTTACTTATGGTACTCTTTTGCACTTTTGCAATTAATCGTTAGCAAGGTCTGCATGCCAAGTTTGGGCGTATGAATCATCAGCTATCCCGTACAACATTGTACACCATCGGTGAAAATTTGACATGAAGGTCCCAGTCAGATGGGATGGCTGGTGAATGCCGATACCGGTGTTGTCCATACACACTTAAACATCTATGGATGTGTTGCTGTCTGCCAACACATAGTAGAAAAATAATCGTGGACTTCAAGCGAACGTGTGACTTTGAACCTGTGATAAGGTTTTGGGCAGGACACAAATCCCAACTTGGAAGTTCCTCAGTACCACCTGTCTTGACTCCAATAGGTAAACATGCGCATTGTGTCAAAACAGGGCGTTGAGACGAGTTTGATCCGCCTTAGTCAAGTTCCGCGTTCTTCGCACGTGCACTGCCTTTGAAGCGAGCCTCTGAACAGCAGGCTTGACATAAACGGGGGGCCGGTGCAAATCAGTGTGATCCGAAACAGCCGGCACACAAGGGCAGGTAGCAGCAGCTGACCGGCTTGTACTGTGCTACGGGCTCAACTCCACGTGCCCAGCTCAACTTGAGTCGTGGTAGCGGTTCTGCAGCTATGAAGCTGCTGGGGAAGGCTGCCCATGGCACTGCAGTGCCTGCGCCTAATAGCGCTGGCGGCGGCGCTGTGCAGGCCAGGGGCGCTTATGAAGTGGATGGTGAGTTGTGTATGGCGTTGCTTGTGCAGGCTGCAGCATTGTTCCGCACTGCAATGTTTAAGGGTCTTGCAATTCTACCATGAAACTGTTCCCATGCCCTTCATGTGTGCAGATCATATGGTGACACCAGAGGAGGTGGCAGAGCGGTACAACGTTGCAGTGGACTGGAAGAACATTGGTGGCAGCAAGGGCCTCACTACACAGCAGGTAGGTACACACGTCACTGTGCCTGCGCCTGCAGATAATTCAGATGTATGTTGGGTTTTTGAGGTCCCTGACACCTCTGCTGCCACACACTGCTTGTTGCCTTACTGCCGCACAGGTCAAGGAGCTGCAGGCCAAGCATGGGTAAGTGCAAGTGCTGGCTTTAGCGTGTTTAGCACCTGTGCGCCATGACAGACACCAAGCAGTGCTTTAGTGAAAACTGCCGCAGCCTGCAAGAAGATGCTTGCAGGACAGCCGTGACTTGCATGCACAGCATTGTCCTGCAAACTTGTGCAGCTGGAGCTGTTTCACCCACTGCCTGGCTACGACCTGCAAACATGCACTGCTGCAGCTGCTTCTGCCCACCTTGCATGTTTCTGATTAGCCTCAACTTCAATTCGTCTGGTTTGTTTATTGCAGGCTCAATCAGCTGACACCACCCAAGTCAACACCCGAGATCATCAAGTTCCTCCTGCAGTTCACAAACCCGCTCATGGCGCTGCTGCTGGTGGCCGGTGCTCTCACCTTCATGGCATACGGGATTCAGTCCCCGCGCGACAAGAACAACGCCATCCTTGCTGCAGCACTCATCATTGTGGTCACACTGACCTGCATTATGTCCTACATGCAGGAGCGCAGCGCCAGCAACCTCATGGGTGAGTCACCTGCATGCTGCACACCTCCATAATCATATCACCCATTCAAGCCATAGCATCAGCGCCATCGGCCCCGCGCCCCACCGGGGCGGAAAGATGCTGCACACCTTGTTGGAGGCTGCAGCCGTCGAGGCACCACCAGGGGCAGGTAGCGCCCTGATCTCTTGCAGGATAATGTTGCACTTCTTGGTCTCCTGTCAGTGTGTTTCACTTGTGGCAGGCTGCTTGCGCGGCATGCACAAGGCCTGTGCATGCTATTGATTGTCTGCGGCTTACGTGGTCTCCCGCCCGCCTCGCCCACCGTGTCCTGCAGACTCGTTGAAGAAGATGATGCCCAACAAGTGCACCGTCGTCCGTGATGGCCAAGAGCAGAAGGTGGACGCGCTGGAGCTGGTGCCTGGTGACCTGGTTCGCCTGTACATCGGCGACAGGGTGCCCGCAGACATCCGCATCATCGAAACCTTTGAGCTGAAGGTAAGAATTTGCAGCACAACGGCAAGGGTTGGCGATGATGCAATTTGGCGGGCATGGTGGCGCTTGGCGGGCAAGCAGCAGTGCTGGGTGTTGTTGCCGGCAGGTCTTACTGTGCCATGGGCAAGTCTGCTTTGCCAGAAGTTTGTGTTGCATCACTGTGCGGTGGTACACCAGCACACCTGACTGCATACATTCTCTGCAGGGGATGATGATTCTGGAACTTGAACAGTTTCTGCTGCATTTGCTCAGGTTCCGGTTGCTGGTTTTGTCTGGGTAGCTGTTGCTTATGCGCTTATGTGCGTTTTTCATCGCAGGTGGAGTGCTCCAGCTTGACTGGCGAGTCCGAACTGGTGCCTGCCAGCATTGACCGCAAGCACGACCTACCTGCTGAGGCGCGCAACCTGGTGTTTATGAGCAGCCTGGCCATGAATGGAGAGGGACGTGGCATCGTCATCCGTACAGGTGCGATGCTGCGTGCAAGGCGGCTGTTGGAATTGTCGGGCTGTTTAGAAGCAAAAGTGGCATGGCTGACATGTTCTTGCTGCAGGTGATGAGACGATGATTGGCAAGATCGCCACGCTGGCGTCAGACACAAACACGCACCGCTCGACACTGCAGGTATGGCGTGGCTTGCTCTTCAGCTGCTGATAAGCAGGGATCTGCTGGCTGCTATGCTGCGTTACGGGGTGGCTGCAGGAACATTGCAGCAGAGTTACGTGAAAACTGCTTACAGCCCAACCAGGCCTGGTTGAAGCATTATAAGCAGAAGCATCATCAGCAGTAACCAACTGCTGGTTGTACACCGTGTCCTGCAGGTGGAAGTGCACCGCCTGGTGTGGTTTGTCGGCGTCCTGGCCTTCACAGTGGCCATCATCCTGTTTGTGGTTGGCCTGGCCCGCAAGATGTCGCCGCTGCCGGCTTTTGTGAATGGCTTCATCTTGGTGGTAGTCGCCAACGTGCCAGAGGTGTGTGTAAAGGGCTAAGCTGTGACTGGCACAGCTTACTGTTGCCAACCTGCACACAGTGGCCGACTTGACCAGCCAATCTGTCTGCCGCTTACACATTCCCTTGTGCAGGCCTTGGTGTCACCCGTTGTACTCCAGGGACAGAATCCCATGCAGCTGCATGTGCACACAAATATGTTGTCCCAATGTGCTGTGCCTGCAGGGCTTGCCAGCCACTGTGACTTCGCTGCTGAGCCTGACAGCGCTGCGTTTGCGTGACCGCAACGTGCTCATCAAGCGCACAGACATCATTGAGAACCTTGGCGTGGCAACGATCATTGCCAGCGACAAGACAGGTGGGTGGCGTAACTCAGCCGCGCTGTTGAGGTGGTGAGGTTGGCTTTGCAGGAGGGCGCGGGTGGGTGAATTTGGAGATGGAGCAGGGACGCAGCAGCACTGGAGTTGGAGCAGGAATGCAGCAACACTGGCTTGTGCTTCCGCTGCTTCCTGCAGGCACGTTGACGCAGAACAAGATGTCTGTTGAGAACATCTTCTGCAACATGGAGCTGCATGGCGGCAAGGGGTTCCAGCCACCCCCTGCAGCACCGCAGGCATCCCTGGAGCGCGCTTCGCGCCTGGCCAAGGCGTCGCTGATGCGCCGCAGCCAGCTGGGCAGGACCAGCAACCTTGGTCGCGCAAGTGCGGCAAGGAACTGCAAGAGTGACATGCATCACATGTGGTTGCATGCTGTGTTGACACACACATTGTAGCAGTTTGAGCAACACACACACGCACATGAGCAATTTGAGCGGCAAGGAGGATGACCTTTTTCCCAGGCTATTCAGCCCACAGCTGCATGTGGTTGACATGTGTGTTGCATTCCTTCTGTTGCGCTGCTGTGGTGCAGCATCAACTTCGGGAGCAGTAGGCCGCATCAGCAGTCTTGGACGCGTGTCGCACGACCCTGCTACCCAGATGGCGGTAAGCAACCTGTCTTTCATGGCCAGCCTTGCACTTGCAGGGCAGCTTCTGCACACATTTAGCACAGGGGGGTTGTTGGCAGCCTGCTGCAGCATGTTAACTGAAGATAGGCTGCATCACGTCATTGCTTTGGCTTGTATCACCTAATGTCACGGTACGGCATGCTATATGAACAACTGTTGTTTTTGTTGTGTTGCTGTTTGCCGCCCATCAGGTGGGCCGCACTGCACGCCCACGTGGTGACGGCTCTCTTGAGTTCACTGCACCAAGCAACCTGGGCAAGGCCTCCATGTCCTTACAGGCAGTGCAGGAGGTGACCGTCAACAGCTTCAGCGTGCAGTCATTTGGCGAGCTGTCTGCAGTGACCTGGGAGCGCAGCAGTGCACTCACCAAGCTGCTGACAATCGCCACTGTCTGCAACAAGGCCAAGTTTACATTTGGGGAGGAGCAGCAGTGTGAGTTACAGGCTGCTTTGACAAGGTGCATGCAACAGGAGCTTCAGTGTGTATTCATGTGGCAATCGATTTTCTGTGCATTGAACAGCTATGTGCTTTGAAGGTGCTGCTCAGCGTGATGAGGTACAGCTTGCTCTGTGCTACACTTTCAGCATCGCTGCATGCAGACACATGCAGGAACACAATGCATGCAGCATTGCGCAACAGCGCCCGTGTCGCACGCAATCGATCCATCGTGGTTGTTTTGTTGCAGCGGGCAAGGATGGCAAGCCAGAGCATGTTGCCATCACAGTGCCCATGTTCCAGCCTGGCGCAGAGGACACGCGCAGGCTGCTGGGAGATGCCACTGACTGCGGCCTGCTGCGCTACTGTGACCGGCTGGTGCCCTCCAGCCTGGTGCGCATGGCCTACAAGAAGGTGAGTCGGTTGCGTCGTATATTTGCGCGATTGCGTGCAGACAAAGCCCTTCTCGCTGCAGATGTGCCACATGTGTTTCCTGTTGCTTACTGGCCGGCTGTCACAACCACGACGTACTGGGTGAGCTTCCTGCAGCGGCTCAAGCTGTCTTGCTGCTGCTTTTCACACATGCCAGGTCTTCGACATCCCATTCAACAGCGCCAACAAGTGGAGCCTGGCAGTGACCACCTGCCCTGGCGACTCAAACTATCAGCTGGTGATGATGAAGGGTGCACCCGAGATTGTCCTGACCAAGTGCTCGCACCACCTGTACAACAAGCAGGAGAAGGAGATTGATGACGTGAGTGGCTGTGGCTGGGCACTGCTTGCACTTCAGCAGGTGTTCAGCAGTCGAAGCATGTGCACGCCACCAGAGGTCTGGTGCGCGCTGCAAGGACACTGTGCTACGCACACCCATTTTGAGTGTGCTTACATTGCTGACACACATGTTTGCTGCTGCCGTGCACCTGTGGATGATTTCAGGACTTCCGTGCAGCAATGAACGCAGCCTACGAGCGCTGCGGCTTCATGGGCGAGCGCGTGATCGGCTTCTGCTACAAGAAGATCGCAGCGCGCAGCGTGGACTCGTTTCATGAGGAGGGGCAGGGCCCGCCCACCGAGGGCCTCGTGTTCATGGGCCTGATGAGCCTGGTGGACCCGCCGCGCCCAGGCGTGCTGGAGGCGGTCAACAAGTGAGTGCGGCAGCTGCTTGCGTCCATTGCTGCTGCCTGTGTTGCCGCGTGCGGCTGATCGCAGCAGGCCGCAGTCAGTGACAATCAGCGGCATCTCCCAGCGGCTTGCGCGTGTCCTCTGCGCGGGCTGGAACATGGGCACTGTGATGCCGACGTGCTCTGGCTTGCCGTCCTTGACCGCATGCTGCAACAAGACAACCATGATGGATTGACTGCGTTTAACACGGGCGCTGTTGCGCAACGCTGCATGCATTGTGTTCCTGCATATGTCTGCATGCAGCGATGCTGCGAATGTTGTGAAAGCCCTTTCAGCAGCGCACGTTCTTGTATGATCATAGACTCGGTTGTGATCTGCTGGCTGCTGCTGCTGCTGTCTCTCGCAGGTGCCGCAGCGCAGGCATCAGGGTGGCCATGGTCACTGGCGACCACCCCCTGACTGCTGAAGCCATTGCACGCAAGGTGAGCGTTGGCGGAGCCGCCTGGCTGCTATATCACAAAACAGCAAAGGCCTGTTGGGAGGGTGCTGTTTACATGCACGCTGCTCAGCATTGTAGAGGCCCTTCCGGGGTGCAAGGGCCCTTGATCAAATTCTTGCACCCCCTTTGATGTCCATGGCTTGCCACCACAGGTGGGCATCGTCACGCTGATGACCGTGCGCGAGGTCGCAGCTGAGGCAGGCGTGCCTGAGGCCGACATTGGCATTGCAGACGAGCGCGTCGGCGCAGCGGTGGTCACCGGCTCGCAGCTCAGGTGAGAAAGCAGGACAGCCTGTGTTTGATGCGGGTGTCTCACAGCAGGCCAGTACTGGTGCAGCTACTGTGTCGGCAAGCAACCTGTATCACATGTGGCGCAGCTGCTTTATGAAGTGGTTGCACCTTGCATATCGCATGTGGTGCTGCTGCCGTGTACCTGACCGTGCCCACTGCCTGTCCCTGCTGCTGTGCAGGGACATCACCACTGAGGATGACTGGGATGACATCCTGACGAAGCCAGAGATTGTGTTTGCGCGCACCTCTCCCCAGCAGAAGCTGCAGATCGTGGAGAACCTGCAGCGCCTGGGAGAGACCGTGGCAGTGACTGGCGATGGCGTGAACGACAGCCCTGCGCTCAAGCGTGCACAGATCGGTGTGGCTATGGGCAAGGGCGGCTCAGGTGAGCGCGCATGACGCGCAGGGACACACTGATGCATAGGGATGACGCGTAGGGACACTTGCTTGCCTTTTCATGCTAGAGTGCTTTTTCTTCTTCTTCTTCTCCTTCACTGATGCATTGTGTTAGCAGCTGCGTTCAACACTCCCATGCACCTCCCACTTTCGTCACGTGCACCAGGGCTGAGATGAGTTGAGCACACAGGTGCACAACGGGCGCATGTACTGTCCGCTATCTCTGCCACAAGTCTGCGGTGGTGTCAGCGCTGCCATGTGTGCTGCTGTGGCTGTGGCTGACTGCGCAGATGTGGCGCGAGACGCTGCTGACATCGTGCTGATGGACGACAGTTCCCCTCGATTGTCAATGCCATTGAGGAGGGCCGTGTGATCTACGACAACCTGAAGAAGACCATCGCATACACGCTGGCACACGCGGTGCCGGAGGTGCTGCCCCTGTTCCTCAACCTGGTGCTCAACTTCCCTCTGGGTGAGCGCCCAGGGCTCGCTAGCCGCTGCCAGCCAGGCAGGCACGACAGGTTGCTGCCAGTTGCGCTGGTGCTTGCGTCATGCATCGCGACGCATGTGGCAACTGGCGCGGTGGTGCGGCTTGGCTGCGTTTCACTGCACAGCAGAGTGCCTCCTGATGCCCTCGGCATGCCTCCGCTGACTTGTGCCTGCTGCCTTTCCGTCGTCCTACGTTTTTCCAGGCCTGGGCGGCCTGCTGATCCTGTCCATCGACCTCCTCACAGAGCAGGGCCCTGCCATCAGCCTGGCGTACGAGCCTGCAGAGGCGCGGGTGATGGAGCGCCCGCCACGCGACAACAAGCGGGACAGGCTGGTGGACGGGTCTGTGCTGCGCTACGCCTACCTGGTGTATGGCATCATCACGTCCGCGCTGTGCATGCTGGCCTTCTTCACCGTCTTCTGGTGGAATGGTGTGCCGCTCAGCTCCGTGTACAACCAAGGCAGCGACTACTGGATGTTCCCAGAGACGCAGGGCGACTTGACGCTGACAGGCACCTGCAAGTGAGTTGCAGCCGTCTTCGAGTGCTTTGTTGCATCCGGCATGCTGGGCGCCTGGTTTGTGCTTGTGACGGCATGTTGTACAGCATGTGTGAGGTGGGCGTGTCCGCTGAGTGGCTTGCCGACTGTGTGCATCTGCCACGTCTGCTGCAGGCTGGTGGGCGGCGCTGAGGTGTGCCGTGTGCTGAGCGCGCGCGACCAGGCCGTCATCTATTGGCAGGCACAGGTGCGGCAGCCAAGCTGATCTGTCGACCAGCACTGTAGCAAAGGGCGTGGGCAAGGTATTAATCCAGAAATTGTGGGACAAGAGGGGGACAAGCTCCTCAGCATTGCCATTGACATAAGCGTGGCTGCTTGGGTGTCTAGCTACTGCATGTCAACAGTCATCATTGAATTCAACCAGTGTTCGTGGTGAATGCTGCCCTGCAGAGCGCCTGGTACGTCACACTCATCTGCTCACAGTTCTGGCACATCTGGATCTGCAAGACTCGCCAGGTGAGCTGTCATGACATCAAGCAGTTGACGCTGTTGATTGTTGTTGCTTGCACTGCAATGGGCAGCCTGCTTTTGCTAGCTTGCTGCCGGTGTGGTGCTGCGCCTTTGCTGCTACTTATAGTGGCCAACTGGGCAAACATGTATGCTCAAGGGGCAAAAAATGGTCGACACAACCTGTGTGTGCTGTTGCGGCATGTCCCCTTCTGCAGGAGTCCATTTTTAAGCACGGCCTGTTCCGCAACACGGTGACGGTCTACGGCACGGCAGTGAGCGTGGCTGTGATGATCATCATCGTCTACGCACCCTTCCTGCAGGTAGGGGCAGCTGAGCAACATGTTGGGTGGTTGCAAGGTCACTCCTTGTGCAGCTGCAGCCAGCCATGCACTGGTGCACTTTGCCAATGCAGCATGACAGTTTTGGTCACGCCTTGTCAATCGTGCCTGACCAGCTGCGGTGCTGCATGTTGCTACCGCTGTCCTGAATGCTGTGCAGGGCATTTTTGGCACTTGGTACCTGCCCGGCATTGGCTGGGTGCCGATGATTGGCACACTGCTGTGGCTGCTGCCGTACAGCGAGTACACAAAGCGCCAGGTGCGCACAAACCCGGATGGGTGGTGGGCGCGCAAAATGGCCTGGTAGACAACAGGCGAATTGCACTGCGCTGTTGGCAAGCTGTCAATGCACATTCGCCAGCGCAACACCTGAGGCTTGGAACATGCAGCACGATGAAGCGTCAGCGCTCCAAGCACTCTGTTAGGTTCCTAAACACCTACATACCTTCACACCTACATACAATGCAATAACGACATGGTGCAAGCGTGGTTGCATGCATGGTATGGGTTGCATGCATTGTACCGGATATGGGCTATCATTGGTGCAGCACATGTTTTGTTCTATTGGTGGGTGGTGTTTCATGTCACTGGCAGCGGCCTGTTACATTGCGAAGTTGTGCACTACAACAGTGTAGCACTGACTCAGTGAGCTTGATTAGTTTTCTGCATGCACATTACCAGGCTGCAGGACGCAAATGCGATTGATTTGCTGGCGAGCGCCAATTCTTGTACGCCTTTGATTTGTGTAGGTGCTGCAACAGACTACAATATGGTCTGGTTTGTGGCTTCAAGGATATGTTCCATACATCATGTGTGCGCAAGCAGCAGCTTTGCAACATACGGTGCTTGCTGGTGTTGGCTTTGCACACCTGCTGCATGTATTTTATGTGAAGTGTTTTTGGATTCAACAGGTCTCCTACTTAAAGCAGGTTTGCTGTCTCTTCACACACAATTTTCAGATCGTCCAGCTTCTTGTGTTGTGCTAATGTCAGAAGCAGAGTGTGCAGCATTGTTGACATGTGTTGAGTAGCATACATACTCTGGTCAAACATCAGCTCCTGGTCGAGCCTCAATTTGAATGTTGTCAATTTGCATTTACCTGGAGCCCAAGAGCTGTTTAATTTCGTCCTTTTACGTCAGGCTACGTGACGGGAGCTGCTGGCAGTGTGTGCACCAGCTGCTGTGTCTCTTCCCTCGGCAGTGTGTCCCGTATACCGCATGACAGCAGGTATGGTAGCTGATTGGAATGGTGCACTCGCCTTGCTCAACCAGTGGATAAAGTGCTGCCGTGAGAAGCTACAGCACTGCATGCATGCAAAGGAGTCGCCCATTGTTGCTCTTTGTATCAGATGGCCGAATTTGTCACCGCGTTTCAGGTATCAGGCAGTTTGAGGTGTGTGGGGCATTTCTGGTGTGAGAGTGAAGATGTGTGTGTGCTGTGATGCCGTAATGTGTCCTTCTCCATAGTATGGCGGATCATCTGATTTCTAATGTATTGCTTTGACTAGACACAGCACTTGTGCTTGTTATTTGCACGCTGCCCCCTGGTGTCATCTTAATTGGTCAGCATGGCTCATGTGAGCTGGTCATTTGGTTGCATGTGGTTGTTTGATGGTCAAATGCACAGTTTGTCAATTGACGATGTATGCAGGTCGATGAGGCTGGTGCGGGGATGTTGAGGTGCGGTTTATAAGGCTGCCAGTGTCTTGCCCTGTATGTCTGGGCTGTGGCAGGCGGAGCAGCAAGCGTGTTCTCCGTAAAAGACGTGCAGCTGATTCATCGCCTACCCCAGCCGGCATTCTGCTGTTCCCTAGAAAAACAATAACCCTGTCCAACAGATGTTGCTCATGATCATGGATGTAGTGTAAGATGATGAGCACGTGCTGATTGTATGGCCACATATCATATGTGACATATGGGACATGTGACATATGTGACATATGGGACCATGCATATGGTCAGTGCATGTGATGATGTGGAGGCAAGAGTGTCGATGCCCTTATTCTGCACTGTCTCTAGGCGCCATATGGTATACATATGGTATACATAATGCATTATGTGGTGGGTGCGGTGCGCCAGTTGAATGCCTGTTTCTGGAGACTGTGACGTGTGGTGTCTAGATGTTACTACTATTGTAGACGTTACAAATCAGAGCATTTGATACTGGCCAATTGGCATTGCAATTGATTAAGCGAGTGGCGCGCTGGCAACATGACAGCCGTCTGCAGCTCATAGAATCATCTCCCTCCACACGACGTAGTATGGTGGTTCAGCCTGAACTAAGTCGCAGTCAACTCTCTCGATTTGTAACAGCTTCAAGCTGAGCTGATTTGCAAGCTTTCAGACCTCACACCCTTTACATTCAGTGTACTACAAATTTATACCTGCTTGGTGTGGTGTTAAAGGGAAAAATACACATGTGTACTAGCTATAGCGGGCGTCTGACCAGGGCTGTACAAAGATCCATTCAAAGTCATGATGACACCATGATCATGCCATGATGACGCCATGATGGTGTGAATGACATCATCATGCTGCCGGCTCGTCGCTGTACCCAGCAGCCCTGCCACTCCTGCCAGGCACAGCCTTCTCAGCAACTAAGACTTCAGCACCAGTAGCGGGCGTTTCCAGGCCCTTGTAAGTCCTGTGCTGCTGCAGGTACTGCGCAGCAGAGTGCACCTGCACCTGCTGCCCACTGCGGCTGCCTGCCCCTGCGATTACTTTGCCCTGCTGGCTGCTGCCAGCAACAACAAGCACGCCTGCAGCTGCACCCCATCCAGCTGGGCCTTCATCCTCTTGTTCGCCACCTTCTTCGCTGTCACTTTGCTCTGCACCCACATTGCCAGCTACACATGCTGCTGCCACCGCTGCTGCTCCTTGTTGCTGCTGACTGTCCAGTTCCAGCAGATCCCCAAAGTCCAGCCTGTATGCTGCTGCATCAAACGCACTGCCGGTGAATGCTAGGTACGCCTCGTGTGGCGTGACGATGGGGCTGAGGTACTCTTTGCTGTCCAGAATGAGCCCCTGGGGGTCTGTGAGCATCACAAACACCTCAATCTCGGGGAAGTTGGCCAACTTGGCGGGGTTGGGCTTGCCCATGAGCAACGTGTAGGTCTTCTTTCCGGCCTGCAGCAGCAGCAGCAGCAGCAGCAGCAGCAGCAGCAGCAGGCAGTCGAGCAGGTGATCCATGCATGACATCAGTGCATGCAGGGTGGCAGGGCACACGGGAGGTTTGCAGGTGCATGTGTGGGCTTGAGACGGGTGTCCCACACATCATCATCATACTACCCATCAATCATCATATCACCCAGGTGTCCCACACAGTGCCCGGTCAATGTCCCTGAGCTTGTTCCAGCAGTGCCGGCAGCGCCTAGCACCCAGCCCGCTTCATGCTGCCAGCAGTGTGTAGCACGCTGCTCGTCCATCGGCGCGTGCCCCCACATGAAGCACCAGCTCAGCCAGAGCTACTCGCCGCAGCCTGGCCCAATCGCAGCAAACTGCCATGCAGTGTCACACCAGCTCACCTCTGCAGCGAGCTGCCGCAGCCTGGCCAGTGCCTGCAGGTACCCCGCAGCGCCCAGCGTGCCCACCAGCAGCCCGACCATGCTCGCCGCCCGTGCGCGCTCCACCAGGTAGTAGCGCCGCTTCAGCAGGCGCTGCAGCTCAGGCAGCAGGCCGCGATCGGCAGCACGGCTGGCAGGGTCCAGCAGCAGCCAAGGGCTTGTGCTGTAGGTCAGCTGCAGGTGGGTCAGGGCTGGGCTACTGAAGGGGCCCAACCATACCATGAGTGCTTGCTGGCTGCTGCTGCTGCTGCTGGGTAGCTGCCATACAAGGCCACCAACAGGAGGCACACGGCTGCTGCTGCTGCTGCTGCTCTCTGTAGCTGTGCTTGCTGCTACGTCAGCTGCTGCTGATGAGGATGCAGCTGCTTCCTGCTGCTGTTGCTGCTGGCAGCAGCTCTGCTGGCTGCTCAGGCTTCCAGCAGTTGTGCAGGCGCTGCTGTCGACACCAGCGTGCTGCTGCTGCTGCTGCTGTTGCGCAGTTGCTTGGCAGCATACGCTGCTGGTGCAGTCGGCCTGTGCTGTGCTGCCAGTTGCTGCCACGCTGTTGTAAGGCTTCAACTCCTGCGGAGCACTGGCTGCAAACACAAGCTGAAGTGGACCCTGATCAGCATCAGCAGCACCAGCAGCAGATACAATGACATGACGAGGTGTCAGGTAAAGCAGGATTTGATCGCATGCCGCTCAGCAGCAGCTGCAATACGCTTGAGTTATGCCGCTACTACTGGAATGCATATGCCCTCCCAGTGCTGCCAGATGACATGAAACTCACTACTTACACAATCATGATCAGGTGTGATTGACAAATGCCAGCATGTGTCATTGCAACCAGACAGATGAGGGCAACCCCTGATGCAAAGGTGCGTCGCATAGTCACCACCCTGTTGAACAACAGCTGCACATGTTCACCTGGTATGCTATCAGCATGGCCTCCTGCAGCTGTGGCAGCAGGTGCAGGTAGCCCTGATCACAGCATACCACTGCGTACTGTTGCTCAGCTTCCTGTTGGACACCTTGCCCTGTACAAGAACTAGCCTGTGTGCTGCTGCTGCTGCTGCTGCTGCTGCTGCTGCTGCTATTGAGCAGCTGCTGTCCAGTGCTTGCCAGCTGCGCTGCTGCCCAGCTGATGCACTGCTGTACATCCAGCTGGGTCTTGGGCAGCACGCACAGCGCAGGCGTGCGTGACACGGGGTTCAAGGAAGCATAGCCGTAATGAACCTGCAAGGCACCGGGACCCGCGCCAAGCGCATCAGCTGAGCAGCAGACACCTGTGCTGGTGCCCGACAGGCAGGGAGGTACTACCATGGGTGACATCATGACAAGCCACAACAGGTGGCTGCCAGGTCACAGGCAAGCAGGCAGGCTGGAGCCAACATGTGTTCACACCAGCTGCTTACTATGCAGTCGGCGTTTACATGAGCCGCTGCCACCTCATCAACACTCAGCGGGTTGTACGATGTGTCTGCCAGGACATACACCTATGACAGCAGCAGCAGCAGCAACGGCGGTGAGGACACATGGTACAGCCTGAGATGCAGGGTTAAGTGAACAGCAACAGCATTCAGCTTGGTGCTCACACCAGCCTCACCTTGGCATCAGACCCGGCTGCTGTCAACTCTGTCTGGAGTGCGTCGGCCACCAGAGGTGAGTCGTGCAGCATGTCATCCGGAAACTGCATCGTAACTCTGATGTAACCATTGCGTTTGATGTAAGCAGAGGTGGCCTTGAGCTCCCACAACTCGCTGAACTCCATCTTGAGTTATACAGTATGTAGTTGTCGACAGCTTGGCAGTATCCTTGATCACTAAAGACTTAGCATTGAGTTGCCTTGCAACAGATATTTTGACGCTGCCCGCCTCTTGTGAAATGGCTCTACAGGCGTGGTGGTTGAATATGACAAGTGTGCCAGAGTAGTGTGACCCGGCACACGTCCATCGCTGATGCTTTGCCTTGAGCTTTTCCACTCACCCGTTTCAACTGAAGCACTACAAGTCGAAAGCGTGCCTTACCCCGCCTGAAAACTGCGCACCACTGTCGGTTGATGTACACTTGTAGAGGCAGCACCGACAGTTGAAGCTTGTGTCGCACTCTGAGAAGCAGCAGCAGGACGTGATGGGGACGACATCCAGTGCTCCTGTGGAGAAGCCGCAGCACATCACTGTAGAGTTCGATGTGAGAAAGACCAAGTGACAGCAGCAACAGCAGCACTGTCCATGGAACAGGCATCTTGTACTAGCCTCGCATGCAACCACTATACCTCAGCCGAGTCTCATTGCAACTGTTTGGATGGCAGCCCAATCCACAGTAACAGTGTGGTTGCACGTGGCTAGACATGGCTAAGCAAGCGATGTATGCACTGCCGCATGCAGGTCAGCTGCAGCATTCCTGTGGAGGAGATCGTCAAGATCTCAGAGCAGGCTGGTAAAGCCATCATGGAGATATACAATAGTGCAGTGAGCATTGCTGCATCCTTTCAGTGACTAACACGATCCGCTGGTGCAGCAGAGGATGCGAGGCTTGCTGCAGCACCGTTGTTGTAGGTATCTCTTCCTGTCTGTGCATGCTGTGACCCTGAGCGCAGCAGTTCCCTTCAGAGCAGTGCTGAACCGTGTGGAATGTGTTGTCGTGCTGACGTATGTGCAGGATCATGGTGTCGAGATGAAGGGCGATGAGTCGCCGCTGACCAAGGCAGACACTGAGAGCAACCGCATCATTTGCGAGGGCCTGCAGCGCGTGAGCCCGCACGTGCCAATCATATCAGAGGAGAACAAGACGCTGCCACACGCATACGCAAGGTGAACACAGCAGCGCTGGAACCAGGGTGGCAGAGTATGTGTGAGTGCGCGCAGCAACTCACCTTGTGCATGATGTACTGCCTCTGTACCGCCGGTGCATCCAGTACCGCACCTACACAGATAGCGAGCTGAGCTTTGTGGGATGCTGTACTACTAAAATCAATGATCCAACCTTGCGGCAATAACGTGTCGCAGTGCTGTACATGTGTGCGTGTGTGTGTGTGTGTTCTGCCTGCTGGCTGCAGAACTACCAGTACTGCTGGGTGGTGGACCCACTGGATGGAACCAAGGAGTTCATCAAGCGCAACGGGGAGTTCACAGTCATGATAGGGCTGGTGCAGGTGCGAATGAGCAACTCAACAGGCATGTTGCATCGACAGCAATGGCCTTGATGGCATTGGTGGCAGCAGGAGTGCAGCAGAGACGGCCTGCACCTGTGCGTGCAGCAGGGACAGCGCAGCAGCAGCGGTGGTCGCCGCAATGTGCAACTAGGCGCTTCTGCAGCAACTGCGAACGAGATGTGTATGCCCCCAACTCACCAACACACTCTGCAATCCAGCATGCACACATAGTTCAAATGCTCAACCCCCACCTCGGCGCTGCGTGCAGGGCTCCACTGCAGTGCTGGGCGTGGTGCACGTGCCTGTGAGCGGCAAGACCTACTACGCGGTGGCAGGCAAGGGCGCGTACGTGCGCGACGCAAAGGGCAACACCAAGCAGGTGCACGCCAAGGAGTTCAGCGTGTCTGACCCGGGCCTTGTGCTGGTGGGGTCCACCAGCCACGCCAACCCAACCAACAACACAGGTGCGTGGATGGGTGGTGGGGCGGGCCGCAGCTGGTGCACAGCTGCCAGCTGGCGGCAGGGTGTGCTCTCTGGTAGCTACGCGTGATCGTTGTTCACGGCTCGCAGCTGCACGGCCAGCAGCACGCCGCATGTTTGTGGCTGCAGGTGGAGGGTGTACAGGAGAGTGGCCGTGCAACTTGGCACGACGCACACACCTCAGCCAGAAGCACAAAGTCAGACATGCGGTGCCTCCTGAGCTGCCTGCTTGCTCTAGGCAAGCTGGTTTTGCATTCGGCATACCACGCACACCACGTATATGTTGCGTGTGCGCTGACATACATCTGCAGTGTTGAACTTGTCGTGCCTTTATGCTGAATGCTGTGTCTCGCGCTGCTGTCCTGCAGCCATGAAGGACTTTGTAGAGCTCTTTGATTCGCCGCAGTTCAGCAGTTACGGCAGCTCACTCAAGCTGCTGATGGTGGCGGAGGGGAGCGCACATGTGTACCCGAGGTGCGCCGTGCCAACAGGGCCCGGCAGAGTCCTGCAAAAGCAACCATTGCCCAGCAGCACCCAGCGCTCAGCAAGGATGGCTCTTGTCGTGGCCAATGTGTGTTTCGATCACCATGGCGTGTTTCAATCACCATGGCTGAGCATAGTGTTGACCAGAACTTGGGCGGTTGTACGCAACACTGCAAGATGAAGCAGAGGCATGCAGTACAGCAGCGGGAACTCACATGCCACAGGGTGCACATGTCGACATGCGACTGTCGTGTGTGCTTACAAGGCTGATACTCTTCTGCTGCTACGTTACGGCTGCTGTTGCTGCTGCTGCTGTTGCTGGTGCAATGGGTTGGCCAGGCTGGCGCCTACGATGGAGTGGGACAGTGCTGCTGCTGACATAATCGTCAAGGAGGCAGGGGGTGTGGTGCTGCAGGCTGGCAAGATCACAGGCAAGGGGGAGCTGCTGGAGGACTGGAAGGTGAGGGCAGGGGAGCAGTGTCTCATGTTGACCTGGCAACGTGAAAGGCGCAGCATGTTGACTGTGCAGTGAGTCAGGGTGTTTACACACCACAAGTCTTTCTGTTTTGGCAATATTGCCAGTTGGTAAGTTGGTGAACAGGGCAGCCTGCTGCAACCTGGGAGGTTTGGTGAGGTCAGACGTAGTATCAAGACTGGTGAAGTGGCCAGGCTGTGAGCTCTGGCGCTGCTGCTGCCGCGCCAAGATGACTAAGTGCACTGCTCTGCACTCGATACTGTGCACACCCCAAGAACACCAGAGTGCCATGCAAGCTGAAACCTTTCAAACGATGCTGCAATGCCGATGTTACAGGACGTGTTGATGAAGGAGCTACCTATGGAGTACAACAAGGAGGACCTGCTGAACCCGTGCTTTGTGGTGTTTGGCAAGCGCCGCACATGATGTAGGCAGCTGGCCAGGGCCTTGCAGTCTGTGGTGGTTGTAGCGGTGATAGAACTACCATGAGGTGACGGAAGTGAAGACTGGCGCGCCAAGTTAACGAGCTGCGCAGGTTTTGGAGTGCCGTGGGTTTTGGGGTACTGCCTACTGCCAGTGCCCCAAACATGCATGGCGGGCTGAGCATGGCGGGATATATATTGTAAGATTTTATAAATCACTTTACAATGAGCGTTCTACAGGCGTGGAAACGTTGCTTTATTTCGGGAGGCACGAGCTGTAGATACAGCTGAGGCGAGTGCATCGGTCTCTTGATGGAGCAGCTCGGGAGCAGCATGAAAACTAAACATAACATAAAAAGATACTATTGTTGAGTGGCATGGGCGGCAAGGGCAGCCGTGCCAGCCGAAAGGGGCCCCGGGTGAGCAGGCTTGAGCTTGCCAGCCAGGCAGCGGCAGCTGTCTTTGGTACTGTTTAGTTCTTGGACAAACCGTTGTGGGCGTAGAATAAACTCGCACATGTGTGAACAGTCGCTATCACGCATGCTGAGCACTGCTGCAGCACAGCATGGAGCCCTTCATTGGCCACGCAGCGGGACGAAGCCTGATGGGCTGCCCAGCACGCGTTGAAGTTCTGTTGCATTTATTGTGTAGACTTCGGACAGCCGTGAACCCAGGACAGCGTGGTGCGTGCTCTCTGAAGATTTGCTGTTCTGCCTTGGATGCTACATCCGCGCAGGCTGTAGTCCCTGTGGAGGACTACAGGGAGGGTCTGGGGTTCTGGATGGCTCAGTTGGATGCCACTGTGGCGGAAAAGCATCAGCTACTGCGCAAGGCCCTTGAAGAGCAGCAGCAGCGCCAGGCACTGCAGCAGGAGCAGACAGAGCTGCAGCTGCAGCTCAGCATGTCAGACGAGCAGCGCTGCAAGTTGCAGGAAACGCTGCTGGAGATGCAGCAGGAGCAGGAGCAGCTGAAGCGCCTGTTGGACAGCATGCAGGAGGAGGTGGGGCAGATGCGGGGGCTGTTTGGGTCTCACAGCGAAGCAGAGTACGGCTCGCCAGACTTTGGCGGGCTTGCAGGAATGTTTCCTGCAGCCGCTCTCTGCAATGCTGGAGGTATTGCGGCTGCGGCAGCAGCAGAGCCAGCACCAGAGCAGCACGACACAGCAGGCACAGCTGCAGAACCAAGCAGCATCTGGCCCCCTGCAGCTGATGACGAGCAAGACCAGTCTGGTTGCCCACAGCAAGACCCAGCAGCAGCTATCAAGGCTGCAGCCAGCGCAGCAGTAGCAGCAGCTGCCGCTGCAGCTGACCAGGCGTCTCGAGCACTGTCAGGCTTGGGCAGCAGCAGAGCAAGCAGCAGTGGTGCTGCCGCTGCTGCTGTTACCACCAGCAGTGCACAGCAAGGACACAGCAGCCCAGGTGACTTGTCGTCTCTTACAGGAAGAGCATCAGCAGGCGGCACGTCAACGCGCCAGCAGCAGCAGCAGCAGCAGCATGTGCGGCCAGCTGCACAGCAGGCCGCACCTGCAGCCACGAGTGCAGCAACAGAGCCAACAGCAGCAGTTGGCTTGCGGCCAGTTGCTGTCACCCCCAAGGTGCCAGCAGCCCAGCAGCGAGCCAGCCGCAGCCTTTACAGCAGCAGTGACGGCGAGGTCACCGAGCTGGGATGGGGTGCTGCGCCGTTCATGATGACTGCCGCTGAGAGGCTGCGAGCACAGCATCCTGCTAGTGCGGGCGCTGCTGCTGTTGCTGGTAGTCCCCTTCCTGGTGGTGGCTTCAAGAGGTTGGGCAGCAGCGGGGGCGGCGCCAGCAACCATCAGAGCTGCGGCAGCAGTGGCATCAGGCACCCGGGCACTCCCAAGTCGCCAGCTGTGTCCGTCTGGCAGGGTCGGGGTGGCAGAGCTGTGGTGGTTGGTGCAAGGGGTGGCAGCGGAAGCAGCCACAGCAGCCCCAAGTATGCGTGGCAGCACCAGCAGCAGCAGCAGCACCAGCACCAGCAGTCGCCATATCAGCAAGACCAGCAGCAGCAGCAGCAGCAGCAGCAGGCACACCCCGCTGCCCAGGGCAACATAGATGCTGCGAGTGACCAAGAGCTGCAGCAGCTTGAGCAGCAGGCACGTGAGCAGCTGCAGCAGGTGGCTTGGCAGCAGCAGCAGCGGCGGCTGCAGCTGCAGCAGCGCTGGCTGCAGCAAACACACAGCCAGATGCTGCCAGGGTTGCCACATCTGCTGACCAGCATGCAGCAGCAGGGGCCGTATGGCGCTTATAGTTCGTTTGATGCGATGCTGCCGCAGTGGCAGCCCAACACAGCATGGATGCAGAGCCAGCGTGCAGCATCACCTCAGTGGCTGCCGCAGCCAGTGCAGCTGTCAGGGTTGAGTGGTACGCATGGGTACGGCTTTACGTCAGAGGCGGATGGATTGAGTGCGGCTGGCATGCAGCACAACCAGCAGCAGCTGGCAGCAGCGTACCGCCCACAGCAGCAGCCACAGCAGCAGCAGCTGGGGTTGTTGCCTCAGCCCCTGCAGCCAGTCTTGCAGGCACAGCAGCACCCGCAGCAGCAGGTGGCAGTGCCGCAGTCGCTGCAACAGGTGCTGCAGGCACAGCAGCAGCAGCAGCAGCTGCAGATGCAGATGCAGACGCAGCATCCAATGGGGCCACCTCAGCCGATGCAGCAAGACATGCAGCAGGTGCAGTACCCAGGGCAGCAGTCACTGCCGTCTCTGCTGCTGCTGCAGCAGCAGCAGCAGCCAGCCGCAGGTGGTACAGCAGCAGCAGCCGCAGGTGCAGCAACAGCACCTCGGGCAGCAGCCATCACTGCTGCACCAGCAGCAGCAGGTGCTGCCACAGCAGGTGCAGCAGCAACAGCACCTTGGGCAGCAGCCATCACTGCTGCACCAGCAGCAGCAGGTGCTGCCACAGCAGGTGCTGCCACAGCAGGTGCAGCAGCAACAGTATCCAGTGCAGCAGCATCCACCACAACCCTTCCAGCAGCAGCAGCAGGCGCAACAGCAACAGTACCCAGGGCTGCAGCCTCAGTATGCAGCTGAGCAGCCGCCGCAGCTGCAGCAGCAGCAGGGGCAACAGCAGCAATACACAGGGCCGCCACAGCAGCAGCAGCAGCAGCAGCAGCAGCAGCATGTCCAGCAGCACCCACATGCAGCGCCACAGCAGCAGCAGCAGACTCAGCTAGGGCTGCAACAAGCACAGCATGTGAACCATCACATACTGCAGGCGCAGCCACAATTTGAAGAAGTACAGCAGCAGCAGCAGCAGCAGCAGCAAGGTGTGGCAGCAAGGCCGCCCAGCTTGCTGTGCCCCAGCAGGTTGTTGCAGCAGGACAGCTGGTCATCTCCTGCGTCGCCTGCTGCTGTCACTGCCTCCAGGGCTTACAGCAGCCCCGTCAGCCCATCAGGCAGCTCGCTGTACAGCAGAGGGGACCAGGATGGATGGCCACCTGCCGCTGCTTCCACTGCTGCTGCAGCCGCTGCAATCGCTCAAGAGGCTGTGGCAGCGTACAGCAGTCTTGCAAGCAGCGGCAGCATGCAGTACAGCGGCGCTGCAGCAAGCTCTGGAGCGCCTGCTGCGCCTGCTGCACCTGGGCCCAGCCAGCTTGGATGCAGCAGCAGCAGCAGCAGCAGCATGGAGCCCGCCAGCAGCCACGTTGCCGCTGGTCCGGTGAGCGAAGTTCAGCCTGCTGCTGGTGCCAGCAGTATCGCTGCTGCTGTCGCTGGCGCTGTTGCTGCTGCCCAGGAGTTCAGCAGCCGCTTCGGCGGCAGCAGCATCTGGCACAGCAGTGATGAGCGAACTGATGTTGGCAGCAGCAGCAGCAGTAGCTTCTGGGATCATGTGGCTGCAGCACCAGCAGCAGCTGCGCCAGCAGAGGTGTTGCGAGCTGCATCTCCTGCAACAGCAGCAGTAGTGGCAGCATCCGCCTTGTCACGACCAATGTCACCAGCAGCAGCTGGTACAGTGCCAACCAGGGCGGCGTCACCAGCAGCAGAAGCAGCAGCAGCGACAGTGGCGTCACCAGCGCCACTCAGGGCGGCGTCACCAGCGGCAGAAGCAGCAGCAGCAGCAACAGTGGCACCACCAGCGCCACTCAGGGCGGCGTCACCAGTAGCAGAAGCAGCAGCAGCAACAGTGGCATCACCAGCACCACTCAGGGCGGCGTCACCAGCAGCAGCAGCAGCAGCAGCAGCAACAGTGGCACCACCAGCGCCACTCAGGGCGTCGTCACCAGCAGCAGAAGCAGCAGCAGCAACAGTGGCACCACCAGCACCACTCAGGGCGGCGTCACCAGCAGCAGCAGCAGCAGCAGCAGCAGCAGCAGCAACAGTGGCGCCACCAGCACTACTCAGGACGGCGTCACCAGCAGCAGCAGCAGCAGCAGCAGCGACAGGCGCACCACCAGCGCCACTCAGGGCGGCGTCACCAGCAGCAGCAGCAGCAGCAGCAGCGACAGGCGCACCACCAGCGCCACTCAGGGCGGCGTCACCAGCAGCAGAAGCAGCAGCAGCAACAATGGCACCACCAGCGCCACTCAGGGCGGCGTCACCAGCAGCAGAAGCAGCTGCAGCAACAGTGGCATCACCAGTGCTACTCAGGGCGTCGTCACCAGCAGCAGAAGCAGCAGCAGCAGCAGGCGCGCCAGTTACATCATCGCGAGCAGCGTCACCGCCGCCTGCTGAATCAGCAGCAGCACCTGCATTTGCACCTGATGTGCTGCAGGCGCTCGAGGCCCTCAAGCTGCTCATGTCTGCTCGCCATCCCCATCAGCAGCAGCAGCAGCAGCACCACCACCACCAGGGGCGTCAGCGGCACCAGCCGCCTTCGCCCCCGACGTGCTGCAGGCATTGGAGGCCCTCAAGAAGCTGACGCCTGCAGCGCCAGCACGCCCGCCGCCCCTGCTGCTGCCCAGCAGCTACGCTGATGCCCCCTGCAGCGCACCAGCAGGCGAGGCGGGCGCACATGCGGATGCGGTGAGCGGCTGGGCGGCGGCGTCGAGCCCAACGCGGCTGCGTGAGCGCAGCAGCAGCAGCATCACCGGGGAGGGCGGCAGCAGCAACAGCAGCAAGGCTGCACGCAGCCCCCGGGTGCCTCTCAGCGAGCTGCTGGCGTCGACGACGCGCCAGCTGGCGGAGGTTGAGGCGTGCCTGGCAGCGCAGGAGGCGCTGCTGGGGACAGCAAGGCGTCGCCGGAGGCGCGCGCAGCAGCGGCAGCGGCCACGCGCAAAGTGGCGGCAGCGGCATCGCAGGCGGCGGCAGCGCGGGCTGTGCAGATGAGCTGCGATGACGTTGCGTGTGTCGCGGGGGCGCCGGCTGCGGGTGCTAGGGGCGCTGCTCCTCTGCTGGGGCAGCAGCAGCAGGTGTACCAGTCGGCATCTGTGAGCAAGCCTGCTGCAGCAGGTGCAGCCGCTGCAGCTGCAGCGGCAGGCCAGGCAGCAGCAGCAGCAGCGCGGCGCAGCGCGGCATTGGGGCCAAGAGGTCCTGTTGTCGGCATGGGTCACCTGCAGGCCTTGCCGGGCTGTGCAGGCCCTCCGCTCATCATTGTTGGCTCGCCCGGGCGCCGCCCTGCCCAGGCACCCGCCACACCCGAGCCCTTCGACAAGCGCATGGACGTGGCTGTGCCCCCGCCCGCCCTCATGGCCGGCAGCACTGCAGCAGCAGCAGCAGCAGCAGCAGCAGGTCCAGTGGCAGCAGCTCGCACCAGTCCTGCAAGGCTGGCGATGCCTGCGGCACCGTCACCAACAGCGCGGCAGCAGGCAGCTCCGGGGGCGTCTGCAGCCAGCAGCAGCAGCAGAAGTGGCAGCAGCAGCCCTGGCCAGCAGGGTGTGCCGGCTGTGGCTGGCGGGATGGCACCTGCGGGGGTGCTGCAGCAGCAGCCCCGGAGCAGCAGGCCCAGCAGCAGCAGCAGCAGCAGCGGCAGCTGGCTCACATCCATGTGCCGGCTGACCTTGGTCTGTCTGGCGAGGCGTCTGTGGGGTGGCCGTCATCGCCGGCATCATCAGCAAGCTCACCAACATCTGTCGCCTCCAGCGCCAGCTTCACCCCAAGGTGTGACAGGCAGCAGCAGCAGGAGCAGCAGCAGCACCTGTCCTGGCTGACTGGAACCAGGGGGTGTCGGTCGCGCCAGCAGCAACAGCCGTGCCAGCAGCAGGGGCAGACTGCAGCTGTGTGGCGTGCATCTCGCAGCCGCAGCCGCAGCTGTCACTGTTTGGCCCCCGCTTGGCTGGGGCTGCTGCGCAGGGCATGCAGCAGCAGGCCGCGGCTGCGAGCACGGGGCAGCGCAGCAGCGTCAGCAGCAGAGTGCTCCCCTCTGGTTGGCCCACTGCCCATTCTCGGAGTTGGCGGCGACAATCGCCATAGCAGTCACGGGCATGAGGGCTTCCAGCAGCAGCGGCAGCAGCAGCACCATGTCAGCTTTGCTGCATCACCAGCAGCAGCAGTGGGGCCAGCAGCAGCAGCAGCTGATGGCAGCCCGGCAGCCCACCGTCACTGTCTCAAGCCAAGCAGTCTTGGGACCAGTTCCTGTCGACAGCCGGCTTCGCGGGACCCAATGGCGATCAGCAGCGGCAGCCAGAGCAGCAGCGGCAGCAGCCAGTGCAGCAGGTGCAGCAGCACTGGCTGCTATCTCATCAACAGCAACAGCAGCGGCAGCAGCAGCAGCAGCAGCTGGATAGTCAGCTCCCGGAGTTTTCTACAGCTGCCGCCTGCTATGCAGGGCAGCACCACCGGCAGCAGCATGGGGGGGCAGCAGGCTCACCTCACAGGGCTAGCCAGCAGCAGCAACAGCAGCAGCAGCAGCAGCAGCAGCGGTATGTGCCGGGCGGGCCTGCAGCAACCATGATGGCTATGGTCACCGGCAGCAGCAGCAGCAGCAGCAGCAGTGTGGCCGGCGTTGGTGGCGGCGTGGCCACCCTGCTGTCCATCGTGCGGCGCGTGCTGATGCTGCTGTGCCCCAACAGCTGGCAGTGGCTGCTGCTGATCGCCACGTCGCTGGCCTGGGGCGTGAAGAAGATGTTTGGGTCCCAGCCTGGGCAGGGTGTGGCGGGCGCTGCTGTGATCAACGCAATGCTGCGGCCGATGGGCGCGGCTGGTGCGCTGGGCGGCAGCGCGCAGGTGCACAGGCCGCAGGGGCGCAGGTGCACAGGCCGCAGGGGGCGCAGGGTGGAGTGCGCTTGACCGAGTACTAGATGGTTGGGTGGTGCGAGGAGCTGCACAGGGCATGTGCCGCCGCTGCTGCTGCTGCTGCTACGCAACAGGCGTGTGCTGGTACTGGGCAGGCAATGCAGCAGCAGCAAGCGGCTGAGGAGCAGCCTTTACGAACAACCTCAGAGTGGTGCGGGGGGATGGTCTGGGCCCCTTGCGTAGCCCAAAATTGAGGAGGGGAGGGTTGCCTGCTTGTTGGTCATGTGACAGTTGTGCAAGTTTGTGTGAAGACTGTGGCCAGACATGCACACGTTGCTGGGCGGAGCATGTCCGTGATGCGCGGATCATGTAGCTGTGTGTGCAGCGGTCAACACTTGCAGCAGGCTGAGCAAATCATGACATCACTTCCGTCAGCATGCGCTGACATGCAGGGCTGCATTGAATGCGTGGGAGCTGTGCGTTTTTGTTTGCTACCTGTGCATTTGATGCTGTTCTGCAGCAATGGGCAGCAGAGCTTACGCATCTATGCAACACAGGAATGTTCCATGTTGATCTTCCTGGTGTTGGCAAGCACTGCTGCATGACCTGTACATGTGCTGCAATGCACTGCATAGTGTTCAAAGTTGGGCGGGGGGGTGTCCGGCATGCAAGCGCTGACCACTGGAACATGCACCCTGCAAGCATTGGCGCAGCGTGATGCTTGCAGTCGATGATGTGCAATGCAATGTCTACTCAGCATCATCCTGTACAATGTGGCAAGGCAATGCCTACTCAGCACCCTGGTGTGTTTTGTGTGAGGACCTATTTACTGCACTGGCATATTCACATTGCTTATTCATCCCTTTCATCAGCTTTTTAGAGGACTGCGCGGACCCGCGTGCATGGCAGCAGCTGGTGTTCCTGTTGCTTTGCTTTAGGTAGAAGCGCATGTGTGTAGGGCAGCTGGCACTGTTTCATTGGCAGTTGTGTATTGCATGGCGGCTGGCACGCCAGCTGGCGGCGACACAAGCATCTGTGCGGCAGCTGGCTAAGTTGATCACCAGTCGCTGCAAGACATTGCACTGTCATTCTTTTTCCTAGTTTGGCGGGGCTCTGTCCAGTTGTGGGGTTGAGGGACATCAGAAACGACATGCGTGGGTTGCCACTGTCAAGCGTGGTTCACAATAAATGCATATGGCGTGGACTTTGGTCGCAAGTGCTGCACTGGCACATTTGGCTGTGTGAGCATGCTAAGCCACGTGTTCATGGCTGGCGGGAACACGGTCAAGTCGTTGAACCGTCATGTAACAAAGTGGGTTTCAGGGTGTGGTGCGCTGCATGACTCCTGCGATACTGGCCTGCCAGGACTGGCTGAATTAGGGTTCATTGCATGCAGGCTACAAGCCATTGATATGCTGGCCAGCGACTGCTACAGCGCGGTTCTAGGATTGGCAAAACCGACCATCTGATCAGTTGATCTGAATGTAGTGGGCCTTGTCGAATCTTTCCTCAGGCGACAGCTGCCTTTGGCGGGAGATCTTGTCGAGGCAACCCTTGTTTGGCGGCCGATAAATTCACCCGGCCGAAGCCCGTCCTCTCATGTTAAGAGGTGGCAGGAAAAGACACCTTGTAAAGCACAACGCAGCAGATGCGTCACTCACATGCTAGAACAGGGAACCCCGCCACCATGGCTGAACTGTTTAGAACCAACGAATTCTGCAGCTTGTTCTGCAGATGTCTCGAGTATCACCGGCACAAATATGCGTAGTCATAAAGCATGCGGCCGTTGCTTTTAACCCATCACTGTGCTTGCGAGCCCCGCTGCAGCTCCTAGCTATGTTGCAGCCACCAGGCTCTGCAGTGCAGCTGCAGCTACATCCTGCCACCATCCAGGGCACGCCACTCCTAGCATTGCTGACCGGTAACACGGGAAACCCTGCCACCAATCAACATTGAAGCCAACCCGCTTCAACCGCATTGCGTCTGACACAGTCACTGGATTAGACACTGTTTGATCCGAGCCCTCAGGCCTGGCTGCACCGCCGCAGCACCTCCTGCCCACTCTTCACACACTCGTGCGCGCTCAGCAGTCCCTGCTGATGTGGCAGCAACTTGACTACACCCGTGCCCTGCACTGGCGCCACCCAGTCGCCATAAAGCAATGTGTCGTTGCGTGGCTTCAGATCCCATGGCCGGTCCCAAGGCCTGGCACTGGATATCAGTGCTTGCAGGTGCACAACATAAGCGCAGCGCGGGTCGAGATCGATACCATAAAACCCAACGGCGGGTGCGGCCTTGTGCACTCGAGTGTTGACGACTTTGCCAGCCGTCAGCACCGGCTTCCCTAATAGGCATGGGCACTGCGTGATCCGCAGCCGCCCCGCGTTGCCCAACTTGTTGGCAGCGTCCCAGCAGTCCAACTCCTCTCCAGTGCAGTTGCTGCACAGTCCAGGGTATCGCGCAAGGGTGATCACGCCAAAGTGGCTGTCCAGGGTTGGCCTGAGGTGGCACTGGCTGCTGCTCAGGTTGCCGCCTCCCGGCAGCACCATGTACTCGTCCATGTCCAGGAAGGCCAGCTGCAGGCGGCGTCCGTAGCCAGCCAGCAGAGTGATCTGGTTGCGCGGCACCTGCCAGAAGTAGGGCTGGGGGTCTATGGGGTGGCTGCTGCTGTCCTTCTGCCTCGACTGGCCCTGCAAGCAACCAGCAGCTCTCAGCGTCAGTGCATGTGTGGCAGGGTGAAACGCATGCAGCAGCTTGATTGTGTGCAACAGGTGGCTGATGTTCTCTGTTGCCACAAGGGGCAGCTCCTGGCACTCTGCTTTAATGACACCAGTATGCTGCTGCAACAGACGAGTCATATAAACACAGTTGTTGTTGACCATCATGCTGTAAGAAAGCCATTTGTCTGCTCACTCACCCCAACCCAGGGCCATATGATGAGCTTCTCTGCCAGAAGCTCCGTCTTCAGCTGTGGCAGTGCAGCCAGCAGATGCGCCTCATCCTGGTTACACCTCAGGATGGTGCCCTGAAAGCCAAGCCGCTGGTGATACCTCGAGTGCAGCAGCAGCAGGCGAGCCATCTTCTCAGCTGGGATAAGGTTTGGGTCAGTGGTAGTGACCACATTCCACATCCCAGTTACGTCCCTGTCATGCTGCTGATGGATACTGAAGTGGCTGCTACCTCTGCTGCTGCTGACACTGCCGCTGCTGGTGCTGGTGCTTGTGCTGGTGCTGATGCTGACTGTGCTGCCAGTCCCAAGAGTGCATACTGGCAGGTGTAATGGGTGCTGCAGGCTTGAACCTTTCAGCCGCAGTGAGAGGCTGTCCACTTTCAGGTTACTAGGCCCGATGATCGGCCAGAACCCCATGTCTGACTTGTGCGTCACTGTGTCCTTCCACCACAGCGGCCAGCTGCCTCCAGTCTTTCCTTGGCTACTGCTGCTGCTGCTGCTGCTGCTGCTGCTAACTGACAGTCTCAACAAGGGCTGCAGCTCTGATGGTTGCTTATAGAAGTAAGAGGCTGCTGGAAAGGCAGGGTTGTCTGGAAGCAGCCCTGCAAAGCCTTGGACGCTGATGCCACCATCGTCAGTGCAAAAGAGCCGCAGGTACACCCGCAGCTCGCTGTCCGCGAATGACATCCCGCTGATGACGATGTCTTCTGAAAGCACAACTGGGAACGCATACATTTGTATACCCATGTTGCTGTCATCCACCACTAGTGGTGGAAAGGTGGAGCTGTTGGGCTGCGTAGCTAGCTCTGCTTCAGCATTCCTGCCGCTGCTGCTGCTGCTGTCGCTGTCTGCTGAAACAGATATGGCTGCCAGCACGATTAGAAACAGCCTGAATACCCTGTGCGCGTCTACTGCCATCAGGGAGACAGTGCTCGGTCGATGAAGCACGGCCAGGCAATGCCAAGTTGATGTTTTCGCATAGCCATCAGCAGAACCCCCTGAGGCAGAACATGCATATCCAACGTGTGTTTATCATTTGAAGCTAGAGAGCAGATGATGGAAAGGCTTGCTGGCCAAAAGTTTAGTGTGCAATGTACTTCGCGGGCCCGCCAGAATTTACTTCAGCACTGCATGGTAACTTAACTAAACGCATCAACGGCTTTTGACCTGTTGATGAGCAACAAATTTCTGTGCTTGGTTTGATAGCGACCATCAATGCGCTGTGAGCGCGTTTCAGAGAGCGAGCAGCAGCATCCTTGCTGCACCGCGATCGATGCTTGGCAATGTAATGGCTGTAGAGTGCTTGGTTGAGCATGATGCAAATGAAGGAGCACCGCATATACTACCCAGACACTGGACAGGTTGTGTGGTAAGGAAGAAACACGTTTGCAGCAGCGGGCGTCAAGGTGCTGCTGATGCCACTTTGGCCCGGCCTGGCGCCAACACATTCAGCAGCACTACTTGTGCAGAGGAGCATCCAATACTCCTTAAATATTACACTTCAATGAAACTCTAACAGCCAATCGCGTTTTACCAGCGCTTTGCATTCCGAAGCCAAAGTGACGTGCCAACAGGTGCAGATGCTTTCACAAACTACAAGTGCTGCTGCAAGCACCGCGCTGTCAGCCAAGTGCTGCCAGCCAGTGGCACACCTTTCAATCAGCAGTGCTAAGATAAGCAGCAGCACCTGACCTAGCAGCATACAGCTGAGTCCCTGACCCCGTCATGCAAGACTGCACACGCTTGCTTGCTTGCCTGTTCATGCTAGAGTGCTGCTTCTTCTTCACATGCAAGCAGCACTGGCTTCAACCACTGCAGTATGCTGCTGCTGGATGCACTGTTGAGCGCATGGCAAGCAGCATTAGCCACTGTTGGTTTGCAGTGCTGTGTCCTGTCACAAGGGTTATGACAACTGCAGCTGCGTCATCATCATCATCATCATATTACCCATTCAAGCCATAGCATCAGCGCCATCGGCCCCGCGCCCCACCGGGGCGGAAAGAGGAGGGAGCACTGCTCCAGAATGTTTGCATGCATTGCGCACATCCCAAGACTTGACAAGAAAAGCAGCAATACACGGTGACACCATCAGACATCTTCCAGAACTGCCCCAAATATCATCAGATACAAAACGCAACACCTTGATTGACGAATCAGCCATGGACAAAACGCTGCGCAACTTTTCAGCGCAACCAGGCAGGGATCTGATCTCAGCAAACATATCATCCCTCTGAGCAGAAGTAGCAGGGCAATCAAACATGAAGTGTGACAAAGACTCAACTTCTGCACCACAACAAGGACATCCTGAAGTGGAGTTAGCTCTGCGACCGCCAAACTGACTAGTACGCTCATGTACACACAGACAACCCATACGAACACGCAACAGCAATTCAATACCACGTGGAATTGCCACTGAACGCAAGTACGGCCTAGGCCTCCTGAAACCCATAGCATCAACATGAGAGGGATGCACATGAACCACATACCGACTCAGAGTGGAGTGTTCCAACGTTTCACATGCAATCCTTTCAGCATGTAGTGTCTTGACCTGCTTGTTGACATGGCTCTTGCACGCACTGGCTCTGCCTTCCGCGGTCACAACATTCACACCATACTTGCACAGCAGGCTCTGCACATACTTGTGCCACGGTGTCACCGCCACAGCACCACTAGGACGCCTCCATTCAGCTGTAAACACTTGATTTGGCAGCCGAACGCCCTGCATACGCTGAATTCTGTAGTAGTACTCCAAAGCCCTCTGATGAAGCCACATATGCAACGGTTTCACACCCCATTCTGCCAAGAGAGCTGAAGAGCATGGGCGCTCCTTGCCACAGCGCATTGCGCATTTGATGATGTCTGTCTGCACTTTGTCAATCAGCTGCAGTTGCCTAGCTGTGGACGGAAACCAAACCTCACTGCCATATTCGACAATGGGACGGACACACGTCAGCAACAGTATGCGTTTAACCTCCACACTGATGCTGCGGCTCTTCCAAATTGGCATGAGCGCACCCTTCACACGTTGCACCTTAGCCAGCATCTTCTCAAAATGTGTGGTCCATGTACAGGTATTGTTGAACCACAGGCCAAGATAGCAGTACTCCGATACAACAGGCACAGGGACATTGTTCCAAACAATGCCGGAGTCGACCAGCTGGCTGGCCTGTCTTGCTGGCAGCACATGCATGACGGCAGACTTCAAGCTGTGGAGCTTGAAGCGCCACTGGCAACTGTAATTGTAAACAGTTGCAGCCACAGCCTGAACTTCAGACAGAGACCCGCAGACAGCAACAAAGTCATCAGCCTGCATGGCTGCCACAACTTGGCCTGCAGGTTCGTCACGAGGGCCCATGAGGGTAACGCCAGGGTGCTTTGCATGCACGTCACGCAGCAAGTCGTCGATAAACAACAGGTACAGTGTGGGCGAAATAACATCACCCTCATGCAGGCCAAGGTCGCAGGTGAACCTATCCGTGGTGCAACCCTCATGAGACACCACACGCTGCGCGCCCTGATACAAGTTGTACAAGACACGGAACATCTTGCCACGCACACCCTTATCCCACAGCTTCTGGAACAAGCCATCAAGCCAGACCGTAGGGAATGCCTTGAAGGTGTCAACAAACAACACATATGACTCCTTTCCCTCAGCTTTCCTGCCATTAAGGACCTCGCTGAGCACGCTTTGATGGTCAGCACAACTGCGCTTGGGGCGGAATCCGTTCTGACTCTCGTGCAGCAGCGGCGCCGCTGCTGCTGTAGCAGCAGTTGCGCGTGGCTGCTGCTGCTGCTGCTGCTGCTGTTGTGCTGAATGCTGGCCTTGCTGCTGCTGCTGCTGCTGCTGCTGCTGCTGTGCTTGTGTTTGCTGCTGCTGCTCCTGCTGCTCGCCCTCTGCAAACTTGATAAGGCGCTGATTGAGGACGCTGGTGTAGAACTTATAGAGCACGCTGAGCAGGGTGATGCCGCGGTAGTTGCCTGGGTCTGTCAGATCGCCCTTCTTAGGCATGCTGACGACTGTCCCCGGCACCTGATGTACCTGCTCAAGCTGCCACATGAGGCTGCAGTACTGCAGCAGCATGTCTGCAACTGTGTTGCCTCCGTACTTCAAAAGCTCGTTGACAATGCCTTCCTCTGCAGGGTTGCCAGCTTTGCCTGTGCGTAGACGCTGCAAGCATGCAGAAACCTCGGCGGCAGTGATGGGCAAGTCCAGCGGGCAGGGTGGGGCAGCATGAGGTGCGGTTGAGTCATGAAGGTACTGCTGTACATTGGCGGCAACCTGTGTCATGTGCGCTGGGTCGAACTGGGGGTTTGCGGCGGCAAACGCTGCATGGCTACCAACACGCTGATAGTGGCATTTGAATGCATCTGCTTTTTCTGCAGGGGTTGAAGCCGTCTGTCCTGAGGGGTGCTGCATGACACTGTACACGGCCTCGCTGACATGCTTAGGGCACAGGCGACGCACAAGCTGCCACATATCCTTCTCCCCAAGCGTGCTGTCATCACTTAAGCGGTCTCTGTACGCTGCAGTGATTGCATGCTCGCATCGCTGTTTGTGCTGCTTCTCAGCTGCTTTGATAAGCTGTGCAGTAGCCTTGCGCTGCTGATCAAATGCATCCCAGTCTGCAACAAGGCCGGACTCCCTGTACTGTGTAAAGGCCTGCACCCTGGCCTGCACAGCATTTGTCAGCTCCTGTGTCCACCACGGGAAGGACTTGCCAACCCAGACCCTTTTAAACCCAAAACTGGCATTGACCGCCTGACGAAGCGCTCCCAGCAGCTGCGCATGTGCTTGTTGTACTGCAGCATTGGCCGTAAATTGAGCTGCAGAAACCTGCTGTTGTAGCACGGTAATAGTGGACGTATAAGCAGCGCCCAGCTGTGCCAGGGCCTCCTGGTACGCCTCAAGTTCGGCCGATTGCTCCCCATTGCGCATTTTGAAATCATTCGGCTGTGCATTGAGGCGCAGCTTGACCTGTTTTGCAGGGCGACGTGCCACAGGCCTTTGAATGCAAGCAGACACTGGCAGGTGGTCAGTAGAACCCACTGTGTATGGCCCAACCTTGGCTGTTGGCCTGGCGGCAGCTTGGCACGGCATAGCAATGTCAGCAGACGCAATGATGTAGTCATTGAGGGACCTCCGCGCGGTGCCCCTGTGGGACCTGTCACATGTGATGTGCTGGTGGGGAGAGGTGGGTGCTGTGCGGGCATTCAGTGAGTAGAGATTGACGGCATTGAGCAGCGAGAGAAGGAGTTCGCCATTGTTGTTTGTGGTTGTTTCGCCATGCATGCCAATGCGTTCTGTGGGGCTTGCACCTTGCCCGACCCTGGCGTTGAAGTCACCCATGATCAACACAGAGCCTCTGCTCGACAGGTATGCGAGGTCCTCCTGCAGCGCTGAGTAAGCAGCCCTCCTCACTGGCGCATGCTTGTTCATATCAGGCATATAACCACTCCAATAAACAGCTTAGGAGCACCATTCTGCCCTGGCATCACTAGCCACAGTGCATCCTCGTATTGCTGATCAGCAAAAGCAAACACTTTCACAGCATTGGCAACAGCGGCATGCACAGCAACCGCAACACCACCACTGGCACACCCATTCTCCCCAAGAGGCCTGGCCTTACTGATGTATGTGTAGCCCGGAATGAGATCGGCAGGCCGCAGCTTCCCTGGCGCCTCCTTGGTTTCCACAAAGCCCATGATGTCGCAGCGCAGATTTTTGAGTAATTGGCAAACTTCCACCAGGCTTTGACCTGCCTTGGGCATGTTGTTCACATTGAGGACGCCGCACACCAATCCACTGCTACCTGGCTGCACCGGTGTCCTGTTGGGGCGGTGGCGGCGATGCTGCAGGGTCCTGCGGCTGGGCCTGGTGTTGTTGGAGCGTTGGCTGTGCCTGCAGCCCTGCTGCTGACCTGTGCTGCGCCGAGCAGGTGCTGCCTGCTCAGTGCCTGCGGGCTGCTGTTCCTCGTCCTCGGATGCAGGCACAAGCTCATCCTCCTCATCCTCCGTGTAGCCCTCAGCGGCGTAGTCGTCACCCGGTAATGCGGCCTGAGACAACTCAGCATCAGGCTCGAGCACAGCATACTGGTTAGACAGCACCAGGCCGGCGCTCAGCTGCTCACGCCGGCCCGCTTGAGTGCGGCCTGCATGAGCCCCGCGTGCTGACAGGATGACTGCGCCATTGAAGGTGAATACAGCGCGCCAGTGCAGTACACGCTGAAGCTGCTGCTTCAGCATGACCACCATGCATGCTGTCAGCTGGCGCACTGCCGATGACGGCATGGTGAACACGATGGCTGTCTGCCCCGCCCAGAAGGCCCTGCCTGTGAGCAAGTTGCATGGTACATCTCCTCCTGACATCTGTGCAACAGCATTCAGGCCTGCGGCCCGCACCTGGGCGACGGTGGTTGCTGTCCTGCGTGGGCCAAACAACTTCACCTGGTAACCCCAACTGTTCTCATCCCTGGTTTGACGTCTCTGGGCGCGGCTAGACCCAGTGATTGTTCGCTGGACGGTGCAGCCTCAATCTCAGTGGGGCCACCAGGTGCTGCAGTGGCGGCAGGAACTTCGGTATCTGCAGCTGCAAGTGGGTTTGTAGGGTTGGTAATACGCGCAGCAATGCGGGTTGGTCGGTTCGCGGGTTGGGGTGTGCCCACGTAGCCACCTGCAGAAGCGGAGGCATACGTGTCAATGCACACCTTGTGCCATGCACCCTGCAGCCACACGTGTGAGCTAACGTCAGGGCAGGCAGGGGCGCTAGATGGGCCCTTGCCAAAGCGAGGATTGGTGACTGGATGGCAGAAGCCATCAATCACCACATATTGCCTGGGCAGGCGAGTCACAGGACCACAGGGGCCAGGAGCTGGCTGCTGGCCTGCAGGGGCCCCTGTGGCCCTGCCGGTCTGCACTGCCAGGCTGCACTCCTGAGACATCCTGTGGTCCTGTGTCATGTTCATAAGTTGCTTGTGAAGCAGGGGCGGCAGGGTAGGCAGCAGGCACACTTTGTGAAGGCAGCAACAAGCGACAGCGGCGCCGACAACTGTTGTTGCAGCAGTAGCAACAGGACACGCCAGGTACAGCATTAGACTCGCCACAGGATCGGCCATAAGGCTGGCGAGACACAGCTCAGACCTGGCCATGAACTGCTGCCGCATTTGCAACCACTGCTGCATGAGCCTACTGCTGCTGTTGCTGCTCTGGCTGCTTCTGCAGAATGGCAGGGATTGAACGCAGGCTGCTGGCACGGTTGCAGATGCATGCATCACGCTCAATGCATTGTCTTCCCACTTGGAGCTCCTGGCGGTACTGGCCCGCCAGACAGTCCATCGGTCTGTTCCCAGTCATGACCGTTGAAGTGGGCGTGCCTCCCCCAAGCACGTTCGCATCAATGTAGCCGGTGCCATAGCCTTATGTTCAATGTGCCTTCTGTTGACATCAACGTCCAAGCAGCGTAGCGCTGACCCAAACGCGTTCTCAGTGGAGTGCCTGCTGCCCTGTGCCCAAGATCCACCAAACCAGCCCTGCACGCCACCTTACTTCACAAGCATCACGAAAAAAAGGTTAAGGAAGAAGAAGCGCGCCCGCAGGCGCGCTAAAGGCCGAGTAAATTCGAACTGAGAGTTCGAAGTTGAGGTGGGCGCTGAGCTCTGGTCACAGCCTGCACCGGCCTAGATCTTCGCAAATAACTTGATCGTCGGGTGAAGAATACCTTTTGGCTGTTTGACACGCACTGGCCTCCAAGGTCGCCACCCCCGCAAATGGAACGAACGATTGATTGATATGGAACGAACGATTGATTGATAAAAGCACGCAGTGTGGTAACGGTACTGCAGCTGCGTGATTCTACAACACTGCAGCTGGTGCAGCAGAAGCAGTGATGAACTTGACCTTACTGCTGGTGCTGAAATGTGGCGAGCCTGCTGCTTCCTGCTCCTGTTGCAAGGCGCCTGGAAGCTGTCACTGATGTCTGCAAGCTGCTGCAGGGGGGGCCAGGGCGTCACTGGATGCGGACACGATAACCTAATTATGTTCAAATCAAGGGGAGCTGCTGCAGCTGCGGATGCTGCCAGTGGTAACAGCGACAGCTGCTTTGACAGCTGCATCATGCTGATGGTGCATACAGCATAACACATGCACGCTTATGTATGTCTCAGGAGCGAGCCGTAGGGCCTGGAATGTGTTTGTCAGGCACATGGGTCACTCCAACCAGATGTGCGTGCATACGTAAGCGCTAGGAGAACCAAACTAAGCAATATGTGTGACTCAGGACATTGAGGCCCACCATGGTGTAGTACATAGTCTACTCTTCGGCTGTACATTGGCTCTGTCAACAAACTGCATAGCGAAGTTTATGCCGCCAGCGTGCGGATGTGTGCAGTGCCTAGGCACTGCTAAGCCTGCTGCATAGCAGCATCATTCTGGCAATTGAGTCAGTATCTTCTCACAAGCAATTCATTGCGCTAAGTGGCAAGCCAGGTTGACTTGCAGGTCATGTCAAAGTTTGCAGGTCATGTGCCTGCCTGACGGGCACAGCCATGCCCTCTGTGCGCGTGTCTGTAATCAGCTCACAAGATAAACATATTACTGATGTCAGGTCGTGTAATCTTGCGTTGTGGCGTCCCATTTCATCGCCGTGTTACATCTGCCTTCTGTTACTTTGCTGGGAGATCTGGGCCAGGTCGACCTTTACAGAGCTTGCTCCGCACAGTTTGCCTGCAGCTGAGTCGTTGCTGTCGTTGCTCTCCTCACAAATCAAAATGGCAGCTGCTCTCCGCTCCTCCGCCCTGAGGGCACCCACCCGTGCCTCTCGCCCTGCCCGCAGCGCTGTGCGCGTGGCAGCAGCAGCTGGCAGGCCCACATGGCTGCCCAACCTGAACCCTCCTGCACACCTGAAGGGCGAGATGGCCGGAGACTTCGGTATGCCATCGGTGGCAAGATAGCTGGGAGTGCCTTCGTGTTGGGTGATCCGTAGCTGAACGATACGGCGTCGATTCTCTGCAGGTTTCGACCCTCTTGGCCTGGGTGCTGATCCCGCCAGGCTCAAGTGGTGAGCAGCAGTACCATCAGCAGCAGGGCCAGGGGCAGATGATGATCTGGCAACCCAGCAGCATGTCGGATGAACAGCTCAACATCTTTGCAGCTACCTAGCCAGAAGGCCGCACCTGGAGATTTAGCAGGCAACACAGCATGTCGTATCTGTCGGTGATATGGGCAGCAGGATCATGCTTCAACAGCGCAGGGGAGCCTGGTCATGGTGCAGCAGCAAGCAGGGGTGCAGCTGGGCATCTGTCATCGTAGCACCATCTGCCGGTAGAACAATGCCAGACCAATCAAAGTTTTCTTATAAGATACCAGGGGTCCACCAAAGGCTTAGTTTGTTACATATGCCAGCACTGCGCAGCACCCACCAAAGGCACGAACAAGCATCTCAGGCGTGAATGAAACATCATCGCACGTGCAGGTTTGCCGAGGCTGAGAAGACCAACGGCCGCTGGGCCATGATGGCCGTGGTCGGCATCCTGGGCACTGAGCTGCTGGGTGTGCAGCCCAGCTGGTGGAACGCTGGCGCCAAGGACTACGGCGTGGCCATGGGCCCACTCACAGCCATGGAGTTCCTGGTGAGCACAGCAGCAGCGGGCAGCAGCAGCAACGGCTGCTGGCAATGGACGTATGCCAGATAAATCATGTAGCAGCAGTGAGAGGAGCTTGGGAGGCAGTGGGCGCGCAGGCCGTCGGCGCAGCAGCAGTGCAGCGCATGAGGAGCAGCAGCTGTGCAGTTGCAGTGTTGAGCTGCCAGGCGATGATGTAACGCTTGCTGCTTGGCCAAGGCATTACAACTGCATGTTGTGCCTTGGCTGAGCAGCAGAAGTTACATCGTGCCTGTGAAGTCTCAAGGGCAAGCTGGGCGCACATGGAGTCGCATGATGATGAGACCTGATGCCAGCAGGCACTTGCCGCAGCGCACGGAACTTGCAGTGTCCTCCGACAGCCGGCTGGTTTGTAAGTCAGCAGCAGCACTCAAGTTGAGTAGAGCAACACTTAACCTAGCAAGCAATCATGCCGCTCTGACTGACACAAGCAATGCCTGGTCATGTGCTGCTGTGCTGGTAGATCATGGGCTTCCTGGAGACCAAGAGGTACCAGGGCTTCAAGGAGACGGGCTCAGTGAGTGTCGCGCACAGCCTGCCGCACATGCAGCCTGACTTGCAGCAGCAGCGGCGACAGCGGTGTCGCCGACTCGTAACGGGCAGCAGGCAGCGCTCAGCTGACAGTTATGCAGCCAGCACCCTGCTGGGGACGATCAAGTTGGTGCAGCGATTCCAGGCTACGGTTGTCTTTGTGCAGCCCACCGGTAACTGGCATCGGGGACCGACAGGTGCACTGTCAGCATGTACATCATGTGGTCGGTGCGCACAGCACGCTTGGTGGTGGTACGGCTGCTGACTGCTGCGTCCCTGGTGCTGCTGCCCCTGTGTGCAGTCTGGCCTGATCAACCAGTTCCCCTTCGACCCAGCAGGCATGTACAGCAAGGACATGGCCGTGAAGGAGGTCAAGAACGGCCGCCTTGCCATGGTGAGAACTGCAGCATAGCAGGCGCAGCAGCGGCATTCAACGGCCTGTTGCGCAGCCGTGGTCCTGCTGGGAGCGACAACACACGCAGCCTCTCGCAGCCCACAGCTATCCGACACCCCTCAGCCATCCCAGACTGTCACATATATTTGCGCTGGACAGCAGCTGATTGAGGTTGCAGGCCACGCATAGTATTGTTGTGTTGCTGCTTTTTCACCTTGGAAACATACAGCGAGCTGACATTCCGTCGCATCTCGTGGTGTCATGTGCTGCTGCAGGTTGCCTTTGTTGGCTTTGCCGTGCAGGCCCTGGCCAGCCGCACCGGCCCCATCGAGGGCCTGACCAAGCACCTGAGCAACCCCGGCTACAACATCACCTACAACCTCACACACCTGCAGGACGTGAACACCTACTGAGCAGCAGGGGTGGCGGCCTTGTAACAACAGCAAAGCAGTTTTGTGTGCGTGAGTGGTGCGCTGGCACAGCGGTGTGGTGCACTGGCACCCCCCCCCAGGCAGTAGTTGGTCTGCATGCGCCTGCTGTCTGGCAGGCTGGGCTGCCACATGCAGCACAGATGTCTTTAGAGGCGGGCATGTGCAGCACCAATGCGGGCAACTGTCGAGGAGGCGTGTCTTTGTAGCGGCGTATGGTTGGGCAGGCTGCACAGTGCTCCATATGTGTGGGGCTGAGGTGTGGGGGCCTGTGCACATGTGTGCTTGGAGGGCCTGTATGGGCCAACAGGGCGGATGAGGGGCAGCAGCAACAGCTGCTGCAGGCCAGATGTTTGACAGAGAAGCTGCTGAAGTTTGCACGCATGCAGCTGAGCCGAATGGTCTGCAATTGTTGTATGTGTGTAACGACTCGCTTACCATATGGTTTCATTGCTTCTGAACAGAGAGACTCCAGATGATGTTGAGCTTAGCTGCTTGAGGTAGGTTACGCCATGCAATTAAGCATGGCATGGCTGCAGATGCCAGCTGGTTACGCCATGCAATTAAGCATGGCATGGCTGCAGATGCAGCTGGTTACGCATGCAATTAAGCATGGCATGGCTGCAGATGCCAGCTGGTTACGCCATGCAATTAAGCATGGCATGGCTGCAGATGCCAGCTGGTTACGCCATGCATTAGCACGGCATGGCTGCAGTGCCTACTTACTGATGACAGCAGTTGCTGACGTTGATGATCTGCTCAGCTTGAAGCCTTCAAGCTGTACTAGCAGTACTGATCGTTCACTATTTTGTGCTCTGCAAAGTGTTTTCCCTGCAACTCGTGGCAATAGTACTAATCACTGACTGCGTACTTTGCACGGGGTCATCACTGATGATACGCAGCTGATCTTGGGCAACCGGCACTGAAGGTCACAGTACTCACCCCTGGTACAGTCTCACATCAGGCAGGCCTTTTCATGCTAAAGTGCTGCTGCTGCTTCACATCAGGCAGGCACACTGCTGTGCTAGCACTACAACCGTGCCCAGCAGACCCAACACAGCTGGAATGCCATCGATGGCCAGATATCTGGCAGACGAACGCCAGTTCAAATGTGACTGGCCACGCCAGCCTGTGTACTTGAGTACGGCCAGTGCAACTTGCACTCCAACTTCAAGTCCTGTGCACACCTCGCTCAAAAACTATGTTACCAAGGACCGTTTGGGACTATTGACCACCCAGCAACCAACCTGCATCGTTATCATGTTGTTAAGCCACCCAGCACACAGCTGGCTCGTCACCCCTTTCTGTCACGTCAACCCCTGCTGGCACACAGCAAGCGGCGAGACCCCAGTCCTCATCATACTTGCCGCAGCAACTTCTGCACTACGACCACTGCTGCTTGGCAGCCGTGTGCTGCTTAGCCCTGGCTCGCAAGACACAGCTGCCATGTACATGCAACGCCTCTGAACTTACTGCCAAGCCGCTATGCTCCGGCCGCAGCAAAGCACGGCAGCTTGCTCCAGGCACGACTGCCAGCTCCTCGCAGCCGCCTGCAGCCTCACCAGCATCGCCTGCTCCTGCTGCGCTGCCCAGCTCCTGCTCAGGGCACCAGCTGGGCCTTGACTGGCAGCGCCGTCAGCTCCGGCGGGTAGTAGCCGAGCTTCTGGCGTACTTCTGGCGGCGGTACCTCAGCAGCGGCAGGAAGTGGTGGCTGAGGTTCTCCAAGCCCATCTGGTCCTTGACGTACTCGCCCTGCAGATGGACAAGGGCAAGGGAGGCCAAGGACAGCGGACAGACGTGCAGACAGTCGGTGACAAGTGCGCTCCGAGCATGTGCAGGCGCCGGCAGTGTCAGCAGCAGACGACGACTGTGACAGATGCACACAGGAAGCATGGCAGTGGTGCATGTGCATCACAGCGCTGCCGCCGCTCCATGTAAAAGCCGGAAATAAACACATAGGACATGCTGCACGCCACAAGACAGGCATGCCCCTACTCATGCGCAAAGCAAACACCAACAGTAAGAGTGCCTCGAGATGCCCCCGGGCCATGTCCCTACAACCTGGTGCCCTGAGCACCCATGCATCAACTCCGCACCTGCTCGCAGTCTGCTGCCTGGAATGCCTCGTGATGCAGCAGGTCCATGCCGTGCGTGAGCTCCCAGTCCAGCTTCTTGTACAGGATGGGGTCCATGTGCGCATACGCGGCCTGGGGCAGGTCGAACTCAATGTGCTGGCCGATGTGGCGGCTCTGCTGCTGCAGTGTGAGCAGCCATGCCTCCTCCTCCTCGGCCTCCGCCAGCTTGGCCTCCTCGGCATCCAGCTCAGCCATCTCGATGTCAAAGCGCTCCTGGAAACCAAAACGCGTCACAGCAGCACTTGTCAACGGCCAGGCAGACCTTGCACAACACATCGAGCTGTTTTTGGCGTCAGAAGAAGGTCAGGTGCTGGAATCAACTGTACATGCCAGCTGACATGGTGAAAGGGGTCAGCTGCCTGTCAACCTCGATGAACAGAAACAGGCAGCCTCTCTGTCGCAGGCCCCACTGCCACCTTGCTCGGCGCCCCTGCAACCCTGCCCTGCATCAGCACCCATGCATGGCCCCATGCCAGATAACTAATGCTGTTGGTACAAGCTCACTGTCAACCCTGTGACAACACTGTAACAGCACCTTGACAACATCGAAACTCCCACCTTGATGAGCTCAGGCAGCTCCAGCTCCTCGAAGCAGGTGTTGGTGGGGTCGCTCACAAACTTGAGCTGCCTGTCCAGCACATACTCCAGGTAGGCGTGGCCAGCAGCATCCTTGCGCGCCTGCTTCAGGCTGGCCACCTGCGCGGCCACCTCCTGCGCGTGGCTGGCCATGCGCTGCAGGGGCGTCGCAGGCGAGCGCTGCGCGGCCAGCAGGCCGTCAGCACTGCCGGTCAGCTCCTGCGGTTGCGCCGTCGAGGTGCGGACGCAGGAGCACGGTGGCATGTTGAGCAGCAAGCAGGGTGGTGTTCAGGTACGATGCAACACCTTGCCACGCGCAATAGCAGGGGACTTCGTGTGCAGGGTGTTGCCGGCCTTACACACCCACTACTGCAGCTGTTGCTGGCAATCTTATTGAACCAGATACAGACACGCCCCGTGCTGCTGCTGTTGCTGCTGCTTACGCTGCAGCCCATGACCCAGCCATACTGCAGGTGCCGCTGAACCCCACCTTGAGCTTGGCTGCCAACTCTGCCTCCTCCTCCTCATACTTCTTGGCCAGCTTCATGCCCTCAGCATACATGTACCTGGCATTGCAGGGGTGGGCAAGCGTACGAGATAAGGGCATGGGCGGGCTTGTTGAATCGACCACCATTGTGCTTGCGATTTGTGACAGCAACTGTGCATAAGCGTGTTTCGACCAGCTGTTTCCCCACAACATCTGGATGGTGAAGAGAGGTGGGGCCCTGCTGCAAGCCACACACTGCTGCACCACCTGTAGCATGCCTCCATCCACAACCTTGCTGCAACCATACCTGTCTGGAGTGTAGAGGTGCTCTGTGACTGCCCGCGCTTCCTCGCTCTTGAGCCTGTTGCTGCTGCCCTCAGGCGACAGTGTGGGGCCCAGCAGCGACTCCAGTGCCCAGCCCTTGTCCTCAAGCTTGGAGGCAAGGCCAACAGCCTCAGACTCCTGCATTACCATGTGCAAGCCATGTGCATTGATCAGCTAACCAGGCTGGTGTAGTCTTGCAGCGAATGCGAAGTGGTTTGATGGTATGCACGTCTGGGTGCGCCTTACTGCACAGCAGCAAGGGGAGCCGATTGTCCGTGAGGTTTCATGCCACGAGTGCAGCGCTGCTGGTTTCATGCCACGAGTGCAGCGCTGCTGGTTCTGCAACAGGAAGACAATGCTGGAAGGGAAGCATGACAGATGCCAGCACATAATGTGCAAGAGGCCTACCAAGCTACAGATGGGCGGCAAATGTCTTGAAATCAGCTGTGCACAATGATCACTGCCACGTTTTCACATGACATGCTGCACAACCGCCTGCTTGGCCCATTATCAGCTGAACCATCCCCCTGTCCCCTCAACACAACTTGCAGAATGTCACGGTTCATCTAAACATCAGGAAATGCACCGCACCTACTCACTCAGCGATACTCATCAAGACCACAGCGCAACCTGCTCTCTTTGTGTCTCTTGACAAGGGAAGCTGCAATGACACAACACAACCAAGCCAGCCACCCCTGTGGAGGAACACAGCCAGCACACACTCAACCACCAGCAATGTCAAGACCACCGTTCAATAGTACAGAAGGCATCGCACCTGCTCGCTGACAGGGAACATGGCCTTGACCTCCTCCTTGCCCCTGCGTAGGAAGAAGCTGTCCATGGCGGCAACGCCAGCCAGGCGCTCGCCGTAGGGCTGCGGGCCGCGGCTCACCAGGTCCAGCAGGCTGTTGTACTTGTCAGACACGTCCTGCATTCGTCGAACAAGGCAAGGAAAGGACATCACCATGGAGCGGCAGCATTGAAGGTTGGTGGTACAAGTGGTGATGAGAGGCTGTGCAGGTCCACATGTGCCGACGCGACAGGTGGCAGCACTGAGCAAGGTGGCTGTGACGTTCGTTGGTATGTTGTGATGCGTGCTTGCAGGTGGGTGGCACACCCATCCAACCAGACACGAGCGGTTGCCTCTTCGCCCCTGCAGGAGCTGCCGGCACAGCGCCACAGCCCTCACCTCATGGCGCGACGCCAGCAGAGCGTCGCGCTCCTTGAGGGGCACCAGCGCCTGCTCAGGCATGGCCAGGATGCGCTTGGCCCACAGCTTCAGCCACCGGCCGTGCACCTGCCTGCGGCGGTCAGCGACCTTCGCTGCAGCCTCGCTGGCAGACATGAAGCTGAAGCCAGGCACCGCCTTGCCGTCAGACTCCACGTAAGAGCGCTGCGACACAGCCTTCTCAAGCATAGCCTGGCCATGGAGAGAAGAGAGGCAGGGTGTGCAAATGCACCGCCGGGTGGTCGTCAGTTGCAAGCAGCATCACTATGGCTTGTGTGTAGCAGCAGACGCTGCGATGCTGTCCACCGTGCCTGACAATCAAGCAACGGTTGCAGGATGATCACATGCAACCCTGGTGTGAATGCGTAAGCTCACCAGCGGATGATGCAGGCACCTCCGCTGCTCAGTCAAACCACACCTAGTATCCTCCACCTACAGCTTACAGCACACGCAAAGTGCACCCCATCCCACCTTCAGCGCTCACCTTGAGGTCAGCGCCGTCGTTGCCCATGCTCCTGCCCAGCTGCGTCAGCTGCTCGCTGACCTGCGCGGGCAGTGCTGGCGTGCGCAGCTTGCGGGCTGGCTCCAGCGCCTTGAAGTAGCTGTCAGCCACTGACGTGACTGCTGCCAGCTCCACAGGCTTGCCCAGCTGCCAATCAGGCACTGGCAGCTTGGCGAAGGGCTGCAGAGACAAAGCGAGATGCAAAGCAGGGAGATGAGCATCATACGTGAGGACCCTAAGGAACATTACGGCACATACAGAAGATGCAGTCATCAGCAAGAAGCAGCAACGCTCTGCAGGGTGAGTTGCAACTTTAGGTTCTGAGCGGACAACGCACAGCCACCTCCACCATCCACGTGGTCGCATACGTGTTGTAACGCTTGTCTAAAACCTTTTGCCTATTGGCCAGTGCAGCGTTCTGTGCACACCTTGAACTCCTTCTCCTTGATGCCCTCCATTGCTGCATCGCGGCGTGCATCCCACCACATGCCCTTCAGCGACACAGCCTCGCCAGCGCGCTTCGCCAGCACGTTGTCAAAGAACTTGGGCACCTCGCCTGGCAGGCGCAACAACACAGCAAGGTGCAAAGCGCAAGCGCACGAGTCATGGTTGGCAAGGGGCGCATGACAGAAGAGGGCAGAGCTGCCACATCAACACCTGCTGCTGTTGCTGGGCAGGCCAACACATGTCCGAGGTGTAGCCTGCTCTCGACATGACTGATTGTATGCCAGCACGAGCAGGCGATGTGCTGCTGCTGGTGCAGTGGCGGTGCACTGGAAGCTTGCGACAACCGTGGAGCTTGCCATGGCCAGATCCCTGGCACTGCTCCCATCTGCCACTGCAGCCTGCACACTGCTCCAGCATCTGCTGGAGCTGACCGCTGTTGTGCTGCTGCTGCCCTCCTTGCTGCTGGCCCTGGCACTTGCTATCCCTCAAATGCTGCTGCGTTGCTGACACGCATCGCACCCGACTTGAGGCCGAACTTCTTGAAGTTGGGAATGGGCTTGTCCATGTCCTCAAAGGTGCGAGGGTTGTGGAACTTGAGGTACGGCTGTGTGGGTGAGAAGGAGCGCCAGGGGTGCACGCAAGGCGCAAGGGGTGAGAGCAACGCAAGCAGAGTGTTTGTTGTTGTGCAGTTGCTCGACACAACGCTGATCTTGCATAGCCTGTCCTGAATCAGCAAGGCTGGCGTGTGGCTTCTGCGCTCATGGCCCTGCATACGCCCGCAACTCACACATGCTACCTCAGCCACCAGGCCTGGCCGCAACAGTGCTGCAGTAGGCTGCTATCTCAGCTGCCTGGCCATTGTTGCCAGAGCTTGCTGCAAGAACATGCATCGCACTGCTTCATGTCTGCGCCATCCCCACCTTCCAAGCTGCTGATGGTGCTGTTGCTGCTGCTACTGCTACTGCTACTGCTGCTGCTGCTGCGCACCTGTCCCTCAAAGTCCCCCAGGTCCTTGTACATTTGCATCAGCTTCATCGTCTGCTCAGTGGATTCCTTGGCAGCCTTCCACTCGCCCACAATGTTGGGAGCAGTTTTGGAGCCCTGCACAATGCCAAACAAACGTAACAGCAAAAGCTATCTGCTGGCCATGGCGTGAAGGCCGAGTAGATGGTGCACAACCTGGCCGCGGTTGCCCTGTACACTACAGCTGCCTGTGCGCTTATGATCAACGTTTGTGCTTGCCAGCCTGCATTGCACCAACTGCAATTGCAAGTGAAAGCAGCTGCCGCCGCGGACGCCACAGCAGCTGGCATTGCTGCTGTAAGTTGGTGACGGGGTTACTCGCTGTCTTATTAAAGAAACTCTGCCTGCAAGACAAGCCGTGCATGCTCTGCGTCGCAGTGAGCTTTGATTGTGGGTGCGCTGCCTGCACACTCGCTCCTGCTGCCAGTGCTAATGATGCCGCTGCTGTCATTGCCAGTTGTTGGGCAGGCAGCAGTGGGTGGCAAGCACAACACACGCTAGGCAGCAAAGCACATGTTCAGCGGCTTCCTGCCAGCTGCTTACCTTGGGCCCGCCAGCAACATCCTCACTGAACTCCACAGAAATGGGAGAAAAGTAGTGCCTGGTCTGAGCCAGCAGCAGTGCAGAGGCCTCCTGCCCCTGCGTAATGCGTCACATACATACCGTTTGCGGCATCTGTCCCTGCGGGCGTGCTGAATGCAACAGATCGCCTCCCAACTCTCTGCACTGCACTGCAGCTGAGACCTTGAGTGCTGTTGTCCCGCTGAGCTGCGACTTGCAGTGCCGCCACATGTGCGTGGGTAAATTCAATTTGCATAAAACTTGCTCTTGCTCTGCTGCCTTGCCCTGGGCGTGGGTGTCACGCACCTGGTTAGAGGCACGGAGAGCTGCTGCGCGCAGCATGGTGCTCCTGCGGCGTTTTAAAAACTGCAGCTTCCGTCCAAGAACCTGCTGCCTAATCAGCTGTTGCTGGTTGGCCAGCCAATGACTTGTAAGGATCTCGCTGGCACCCACCAGCACTTCTTTGTAACGACGCCGCTGCTGGACCTCCACGTCCCTGATACCATGTTCTTGATTCGTGTGCGTCGAAGATCCAGCAGGAGCGGAGCAGGGTACCCGGGTGTTACTTGCCCTGCGACATAAGGGTCTACCCCTGGTCTGAACTTTCAACACTACAGGTGTCTCTCGGAGCATAGGCCGCTTGTCCTGAACAGCATCTGAACCTGTTTGATTGTTGGTATAAAGCAATTCTGCTTCCTGCAATGTAGATATTTCAGACAGTGTGTGCTGCTGAGCTGCTGCAACATGCTTGAAGCTGGGGGCTTCCAACTGCCACAAGCACGCTTACCCACCATAGTTACATCAGAGGTCAACGGTCTACCTTTCCCATTGCCCGCTGAGCCAGGCCAGGCCACCAACACTCACAGCCATCTGCTTCCCAGCGCTGCTGTGCTTACAGCAGTTGGAGCAGCACTGCTCCATGCTGACATCAGCCAAGTGTAGGGCCATGGAAGTACTCTGCTGCTGCGTAGCATGGTTTTCAGGTCGTTTGTCATAAACTTAGTCATTCTTGCAGGAGACCGAGGCTGTCTCCGCCTCCCTTTGTTGCAAGCCCGGGATCGCTGGAGCAAGCCGTAGTGCACATCAATCAGCAAGCTTTCTTATATGCAGCACGTAAGTGCCAGCTTGCGTTGGGCTAGGTCTCGTGCTGTGCGCCAAGGTTCGTGCTGTGCCGGTTCAAACTGAATGTGAGAGGTGGCACTACTCGCTGCCTGCTGAGTGAACGAATCCAGTGTTCGCATCTGCAGGTGCACAGCCACCTGCTGCACATCAGCAGGTTGCAGGACGGCAGCAAGGGCAGCAGCAGCAAGCTGAACAGCAGCAGGCCACTGCTGAGGCTGGCAAGGCAGCACGGGCAGCACGGTCTCTGCCTGATGCTGAAAAACAAGTGAGTGCTGGGTCTGGTAGGCACAGGCAACCGTACACGACACAGGGGACATGTTCCTGCAAACAACTGGGGTCCTGGTGCAGCAGGTGCAGCAATTGTGCAAGCCGTTGCACTGGCTGCGCTCTTTGCAGAAGCATCCTGCAAGCAACCTGGTTGTCATCAGATTGCTGGCGGCTACTTCACTGTGCTGTGCACGCCTACAGGTGTCAGCACCCAAGCGGCGCAAAAAGCTGCGGTTGCAGCTGAAGAAGAGTTTGTAGGAAGGGTCATGGATGGGCAGCAGGTTGCAGGTATGTGAACAGCATATGATGGGCCAGTGGCGCGCCACATGCACTGGTACATAGCATATAATTGCTCGTGCAGCACACAGCCGCGTGCCAGCTTCTCGCTTGCACAAGCAGAGCTTGCAAGCAGGCAGCAGATGCGTGCACATGCAGTACAGTAGCTGCTTCTTATCTGCTGCTGTGCATTTGACTGGCTGTGCGTCGTGGTCATTGCCGCCATTGTTCCCACGCCTGCAGCGGATGTTGCAGCTGACATCAGAAGCTTCCTTGGCAAGGCAGCAGCTCTGCAGGAAGCACATGCAACCACCGTAGCAGCTGGCCCCAGCAGGGAAGACGAAGCAGAGGACGAGCAGCAGCAGCACAAGAAGCAGCGCGCAGCACGGGAGCTTTCAGAGCAAGCAGCGCAAGACGACAAGCTGTTGCTCAGCTTCCTGCCGGCTGCTATGCTCAAGGAGCTGCAGGCCAGCCTCTCTAACGCCAAGCAGGCAGGGGTTACAAGCCAGCTGGATGTTGAGCAGCTGCGGCAGCTGCTGAGGATGCTGCTGGGGCATGTGCAGCTTGGCATCGACATGCCGCTGGACGAGCATGACGTTGTAAGTGTAGCAGCAGCAGCAGTCTTGATTCATAGTGATGGATGCATGCAACCAAGCTGGGGCATCTCGCGGTGTGAACTAGTGGGACAGCAATTAGCATAAGTAGAGCAGCAGCAGCCTTGATACATAGTGCTGGATGCATGCAACCAGGCTGGGGCGTCCTGCGGTGTGTACTAGTGGGGTAGCAGTTGGCTATGTCCTGCAAGCAACCACCTCATGCACATGGTTGTGATGACTGGCCTTCCCGCAACTGCTGCTGCAGGCAAGCAGCGCCACCAGCAAGGCCATCACGGCGTCCCTGGAGGCAGCCTGCTGCTGCCTGCAGGTGCTGGCATCACCCGGCCTGCCCAACACTCTGTACATGGAAGAGCTGGTGACGGCTATGGTGCAGTTGGCCAAGTACCAGCTGCAGTACAACCTGCTGGCCTTCCATGATGCCCAGTGCAAGCGGCTCTACCGGCCAACATCAGCAGCAGGTCTGCTATGCAGCCTGGCAGCTGCTTTGCTTGTGATGCTGCAGGGTAGTTACCGGGCTGTTGAATGGGGCGCAAAGGCTTACAGCATGATTGCATATTTGCGGGATGTCTGCTTTACATACTATGCGTCATACTGCTGACTGGCGAGTTTGTGTGTGCCTTGCAGATGATGCTGCGCAGGCAAGCACAGGCAAGAAGAAGAAGGCAGAAGCTGCTGGGAGGTGAGCTTGGTGTGGCGCACACTTGCTTGCTTGCAGGAAGTGTCAGTATGACCTGGCACCTGCTGTGCTTGCAGGATTGGCTGATGTGATCCTGGCAGTTCTTTTGCAGTGATGCAGCCTTTCCTGCAAGCTGACACAGTGCAAGATACAAGCGCCTGCTGGGCTACCAGTCACAGCTGCAGCTGTGACTGCAAGCATAGCATGAGCATGCATAAGAGTTCTGTGTTACACTGCTGAGCTGCACTGTCGTGTGCCGTACAGGGTGCCGCAAGCTGTAGGTGATGTGAGGGCGAAGCTGGAGCTGATGCTGCCACTGCTGGCTCAGGTGAGGCAGCAGTAGCGCACCACCCACACTTGCTTTGCGCGTTCTGTAATTGCATCGACAGTGCATCGCCTGCAGTACAGAGTGTCCTGTTCTGTTGCGTATGACGGCAGTGATTGAGGCATCCCTGCAATGCGCTGCTGCGCAGGTGGTGACCGTGTGCTGCTTGAGGTGGAGCTGCTGCTGCCGCTGGTGCGCGTAAGCCTTACCTGCTTGTCAGTTGACAACCTGCAGCTCCTGCAGGCAGAGGCAATAGGTGAGTGCCCTCCTGAGCAAACCGCTGTTGCAGGAGAACTCACCAGATGCGCCCAGCAGCCGACCTCAACGGCAGCCAGTACATGCCGTGCTTCTTGCCCTCTGCCGTGGCACCTGCCAAATGAGAAAATGAAGCAGCACGCTCTCGACGGTTCTGCGTTCATTGCGCTGCTGCTGGCTGCGTTCTCGCTTGCCTGCTGCATGTGTGTGCTGCAGCACTGGCTGTGTCAGTGTTCCGTGCCTACCCGCAGCAGCGCAGCACCGTGATGGACGAGGTGCTGACCACAGTCGTCGCCAACATCTCGCTGCTGGGCAGCAGGGGCCCGCCACGCCTGTTTGAAGCCACAGATGCAGCGCAGCGGCCGCTGCCCATCATGATGGCCTCGGCGCTGGTCATGCAGCTGGTGCAGGTGAGTGGCATGTGTCATCAATGTTGTCTAGTTTGTTCAGCGTCCTGCCTGCATACATCATTACGCGCTGCTCCTGCAAGCCATCGTGCTTTTTCTGCAAGCCAAAAGTGCCCCTTGCAGTTGTCTGCTGGACTGTGTGTACTGCCAGCAGCGACCTTGCGTTACTTCTCTTTGCTGAGTCAGGCGCCTGCCCCCTGCTGTAGGCTTCAGCGCAGCTGCCCGACATGGACTCAGGCGCTGAAGCCATCCAGTCAGCCTTCAAGCTGGCCTACGGCTGCTGTGACATGTTCTGGCGTGGCATTTTCGCGCGCCTGCCAGCAGCCAAGGCAGCCAAGAGTGATGGGGCGGCAGACTTCAAGGCAGTGATGGACGCGTTGCTGGCAGGTGAGGCACTGCCATGAGGCAGCAGGCAGGGGTGTGCGCTGTCGACTGTGCTTGTTGCGGCTAGCAAGGGGTAGCAGCCGCCATCACAGCAAGTTGTTAGCAGCAACGCCTTGAGGCGCGCAGAACAGATGGCTCGCAAAGTGACACACTTGGTTGATTGCTGGTTGATTGCTGCTGGGGCCATGCACCTCTGTGCTTGAAGTTGTCCAGTGTTGGATGGGCTGTGTTCTGATCTAAGCTTCTTCTGTTGCGGCGGGTGCTGCTGTACTGCTAGACCTGCTGGCTGTGCAGATGCTGCCAGAGTGGCCTGTCGCCACCATCCTGCTGCGGCGCTTCCTGAAGATGCTGTACAGCGAGCATGGCCTGAAGCACAAGGACACAGCTGTGAAGCTGGCGGCTGTGGAGTTCACAGGAGTGTTGGCAGCACGCCTGTGCTGCGAAGTCCTGCAAGCTGAGAAGGATGCAGCAGAGGTGCAGGCACTGCTCCAGGCGGCAGAGGCAGCTGCAGGTGTGCTGGGGGTGGGGGTAGAACTGCCAGGGAATTAGCTAGGTGCCCAGGGGTGGTGCAGGGACAGCAGTGGGAATTCAAACTTGGGGGAACCTGGTGGTGGCATTGCGATGTGTCTGCATAGCGTGTTGTGCTGAGCAGCAGGCATCATGTGATGCTTGCCTCTAACTATGCGTAAGGTCCGGAACTACAGGTTCCAACAATAATAATGGGAAGGCATATATTTCTCAGCACCCCCGAACTGTTGCGCTTGCTGCGACTCAGCTGCTGCTGCTGTCCTGGTCTTTGCTGCAGACCCAGCACTCATCTTGGAAGGCAGCCGGCCAGAGCAGCTGTTCAACGGCCTGCTGCTGGACTATCTGGCAGCAGCACCTGGCGGCACCGGCAGCAGCGGCAGCAGCGGAGCTGCCGCAGCCCAAGCTTTGTGTGCAGCCGCATGCTGCATGATGCCATCTTCTTCAGCAACAGGCAGTCTGACAGCATGCAGCTGGATGCAGAGGCGCTGTCGCTGCTGCTGGTGCAGCACAGGCAACTGCAGGACAGCAGCCGTCCCGCTCTTGGTGAGCGGCATGGTGTGGGTGCGGCCAAACGCATTGTGTTAACTTTGAGCATCAACATGCAGTTGCTGAATACCAGTGCACGTGCAGGTGCTGCAGCTGTTTGCTGTTGTCCCTGGTGAAGCCAGCCGGCGTGCCATGATCCAGACAGACCCATGGAAGAGTCGTGCGCTCGCTGATGTGTCTGGCCACCACGTTCGGTGTTCCTGCAGGTCCTGGCGTGGCTGAGCAGCAGCTGCAGCGCAGCCAGCTCGTGTCGCTGGTGCGCTGGTGGGTGGTGCAAGGGCCGCTAGGTGCTGGACGTGCCACGCTCATCAAGTGGCTGGTGGAGGCGGGCAGCAGGCAGGGACCTGACCCAAACCCTGCAACCGTGAGTGTGCAGCAGAAGCAGCAGCAGTGACGAACCGCAGCGTCATGCTCCTGCCCATACCTTGCTTTCGCCAGCATCACTGGTAATGTCTCCAGCTGGAACTGTTCCTCTGCGTGCAACTATCAATGGTGGCTGCTCTGGCATGACAGCTTCAGCATCGTATCGTACGCACGTCAAAGCCTGTTGCTTGCACGCGCAGGTGCGCACCAAGGTGTTCAAGTGCCTGGGCTGCGTGGTGGAGGCCGAGTCGCGCGTGCTGAGCCTGCCTGACGTGGCATGCGCTGTTCGTGCCGCGCTGGAGGATGACAGCGTGGCGGTGCGCGAGGCGGCGCTGGAGCTGCTGGCCAAGCTCATCGCCACCAACCCCGCGCTGGCTGGCGAGTACTTTGACGTGCTCGTCACAGCATCACACGTGAGTCGTGCGGAGGGGTGCGTGCTGAGGCCATGGCAGGAGCTCTGTCAGGGGTAGCTGCACTGCTGCAGCTGAGGCTGCGGCTGCTGCGGCTCCGGGCACTTTGGTGTAGCAGCATGCACTGCATGCTACATGCTGCCTTCTACTGTGATGCATGCATGTGATAGTTGGGACAGCGCTGCCACGAGGCAAGCGGCGCTGAGCAAGACTGGGCTGCTCCTGCTGTGTGCCTGCAGGATGCCGGTGTGTCGGTGCGCAAGCGCGCCATCCGCTCGCTGTGGGACTGCTGCACCTGCCCGGGCTTCGGCCGCGCTGCAGAGGCTGTGGTGGCTGTGCTGCAGCGCGCTGGCGACAGCGAGGAGTCGATGCGGGGCCTGGTGACCAGGATCTGCGGGGAGATGTGGTTCCTGGAGGGCAGCAGCTTTGCAGGTGGGGAGTGGCAGCCTGTCGGCGGTGGAGTGTGCACGTATGCTGCGCTTGCAGGACCATGGCCATGGATGACTTGTTGCACGTGTCAGGCACACCGGCTCAGGGCACCCAGCATGATGCCGCTGTGCTACTGCCGCAAAAGGTATAGCTATGTGTGCTCAGTCACCCTGGCATCTGGAGCTTCCGCAGCAGCCACGTGCCTAAGCATTGTGTTGCACCGTGTCCTGCCCACACGTGCTGCGCGCAGGTCTGTCTGACGCGCCCACGAGCAGCACCAATGCCAGCAGCACTGGGAGCATGGACACCCACACCGCACGCACCGCCGCAGTGCGAGCAAGGGAGCTGGCGGACGTATCCATCAAGGTGTACGAGGCAGGCGGCAGGGCCATCCATGTGCCACTGCCCGCAGACCACCCGCTGGTGGTCATCCTCAGGGAAGTGCTGGGCACAGGCAGCACTCCTGGTGCTGCTGCAGGTGGCGCGGCTGCCAAGGAGCTGGCTGTGCTGCGGGCTGGTGCTGCGGAGGTGGTGGATGCGCTGCTCACTGGGGTCCTGCAGCAGCAGGTGAGAGGCGGCAGGCCTCCATGTTATGTGTGTGTCCCCAGCTGCTGAGCCTTGCATGTGGACTCATGTTTGCTGTCTAACACTCGCTTATTGGCACCTCCTCGTGTGAGTCGACTATGATGCTCATTTGGGCCTCATATGTTTGCACTGGTGCCGTCAACGCAAGTCGATCTTCCCTCTTCGTCTTGCAGGAACAGGATGATGGTGCTTGTGGCTCCGGGCAGTTCCCCTACCTGCTGGCGCTGCACGCGCTGTGTGCTGCTGATGCCAGCCTGGCGACACCCAAGGCCGACCCGCAGCGCTTTGTGCGCTGCCTGGCACCCTACATCTCCGCTGCAGGCGTGCAGCAAGGCATCCTGGCAAGAACAAGTTCAGGTACAGGCAAACAGCAGTAGACACAACAGCAGCAATGATGTGTGTGCTTCTCTTACCTCACACCTTCTTGCTGTGCTGTGTGAGGCACCTACAGACGTATGGATGTGTGCATGCATGCACTATCATGGGCTCTGTTAATTGAGAATAGATCGTCCAAACCAACCCACCCGTTGTGCTGCTGCTGCTACTGCTGCTGCTACTGCTGTGCTGCTGGCATCCTTTGTTTACAGGTGCTTCAAGTGGAGACGCTGCAATGCGTGCTGCAGCCACTGAGGATGCATCGCGCCGTGCTGCGGAGGAGAGCCTGTGTCTGCTGGCTGTGCTGCGTGCGCTGCTGCTGAGCCTGGGAGCTGTTGAGCAGGAGGTGATGCAGCAGATGGCGGGTGACCTCAAGGTGCTCATCAACAAGCAGCGTTACCTGCAGGTGAGCGGCAGGGCACAGAGACTGCTCTGCAAAAGCGTCCGTTACACTGCTGCGGCCTGCTTTGCCCGCACGCAGCCTTGGCAGCTGCTGTTGCGTTGGCTTGCTACTGACAAGTCTGTGCATTATTAGTGGCACATTATTATGTCGCTTGGCACTGCCGACCTTCCTGTGTCGTGCCTCTGCCCGCTGCTGCTGGTGCTGCAACCCCACAGCTGCTTGCTGCGGGATGTGAGCTGCTGTGCACGATGGCACCGCTGTACCCACCAGCATGTGCTGACATCTCCCAAATGGCCACCAAGTGCTACAGCCTCGCCTCAGGGGCGCTGCAGCAGCAGCTGCATCCCAACCTGGCACCAAACAGCCCCTCAGCCATGCACGTGGCACCCAAGTAAGTTGCTCGCACGTGTGGTAAGGCTGGTGCATGTGTTGCTGCCATGCGATTGCCATGCATTATTAACACAAATCTATATTTGCTGTGAGTGCGCGTGAGTGCGCTGTGGTGCACCTAGTTTACAAGGCCTGACCTGCTCTGCTGCTGCTGCTGCTGCAGGCTGCTGTTCATCTTGGGGCAGCTTTGCAAGCATGGGGCTGCTGTGCTGGATGCTGCAGCTGAAGAGGCACCTGGCATGACCAGCTGTGCAGAGTGCCTGGAGCTGTGCGTTGCGTGAGTGGCTGCAATGACGACACTACACCCATGCAGGCGTATCTGCACTTACACCTCGCAGCAACTGCGGTGTCTCGGCATTTATAAGTGCTAGGGTTAAACACCTGTGGCAATTTTGTCTTCGCTGCAGATGTCACCCTTTGACTGATACTGCTGCACATTGACTGTTTGCTGCTGCTGCTGCTGCTGCTGCTGCTGCTGCTGGCTGCTGCTGCTGCTGCTGCTGCTGCTGCTGCTTAAATGTGCTTCAACCCCTGCTGCTGCTCAAATGTGCTTCAACCCCTGCTGCTGCGTCAGGCTGTGGTACCGCCCTGACATGCCCAGCTCACCTGTGGGGCAGCGCATACGGGACGCATCACTGCAGGCCATGGGCCAGATCGTCATCGGCAAGCCGGCGCTGATGCTGCAGCCCCTGCAGCTGCACCTGCTATCAGACCAGCAAGAAGCAGCGCCAGATGCCGCAGCAGCCAACAGGGTCAGCGACAGAGGCAGCCCCAACCACTCCGGTGGAGAGGCGGACGTAGAAGCAGCAGCAGCAGCAGCAGCAGCAGCAGCAGCAGCAACAGATCCTGCTGGTCAACAGCAGCAGCAGCAGCAGCAGCAGCGGGTGCCTGGCATCGCGCGCTGTGCTGCGGAGGTGTATGTTGCCGCGCTGGCTGGCAGCCACTCTGTGGGCACTAAGACGCGCGTGCTGGCCAACCTGGTGGAGCTGCTGAGGTGCGCCTGCTGCATGCAGGTTGAGGTTGTGCACGCTGTATGTTGTTATGTTTGAAGCACTCATGCAGTATCGTTCGCCTGCATACATTGACACAGGTGTGCATTGCAACATGTTCGGGCAGCTGGGACCCTGCTTCAACGTGCAACCTTCCCTAGTGCTCGTGTCCTCGCACTTTGCATCTCAGCATGGTGCTGCTCGATTCTTTGACAATGGCGTCCTTGACCTCCCAGACGGCATGCTGTGCTGCTGCCCCTGCAGGAGTGAGGAGGCTGCGCTAGAGGCGCGCCAGGCAGAAGATGTGGCAGCCAGCACCTCAGCACGCCTGGCCAGCACCAAGCCCAGCGAGGCCCGTGCGCCACTTGCCAGGGTGAACGGCCAGGCAGACACAGCGCTGGGCACGAGCATTGTGCAGCGCGTCTGGAAGGATGTGGTGCGGCTGGCAACAGCCACAACCATGGTCAGCAATGGTGGAGCGACGTGCACAGTGCCTGCTGGTGGCGCGCAGGCTGCTGCCGATGCGGCAGTGATGCGGCGCAGGGCGCTGGATGTGATTGAGGTGGGTGCCTAAGCACGCAGTCCTGGCTCAGGGTTGGTGTAGAGGTGGCTGTGCTATCTCTGCCGGCCTTCTCCTTTGCTGTGCGACTGTCGGTGCAAGAGGGTTTGCAGCACCTGTCATGATATGCGGCTGGCATGAGCTGCTGCAACCAGATTCTGCTATCCTGTGCTAGAGGGACTGCTTCCCCTCATTTGCTGGTGCTACTGCTTGGTTTGCCATATAGGTTGTGCTGCGCTGTGGGCTGATGGGGCCATGGGATGCTGGTGCGCCGCTGGTGGCACAGCTGACAGATGAGGTGCCAGAGACATGCACAGCAGCACTCAAAGTGAGCTACAAAACTAGCAACAAAGTAGGGGTCCAAGCAGCGCTGAGCTGCTGTGCACCCTGGCAGCTCAGCTGTCCTACTTGTGTACTGGCGTCTGCTTGAGTAGTGGCAGCAGCAGAGGTTGGGACATGCAACAGCAGTCTACCTCTGTAGCCGCTTCACTGTCTGGTGGGGAGCGTGGAAGCCTATTCTGCACTTGCTGTTGTGCCGTGTCTGGTGCGGGTGTCTGCAGGTGCTGCAGATGGCATGTCAGAAGTATGGCGAGTACATCACCAACCTGCTGGCTCCAGGCGTGGCCGCTGCCTACCACTTCCAGCGGGGCCTGTGGAATGCAAAGCATTGCGGCCAGCCCCTGCCAAGAAGTGAGCAAGCAGTCATGGTTGAAACTATGCTACTGGTGTGGTTGGTGGTTTTGTGCAACGACCAGCTGCAGGTTGAGCATGACATATGCAGCGTCGCGTGCTGAATGCCATGTCAGGCCTCCACATACTTGGCTGCCAGATTTGGGGACTGGGTTGCAGCTGGTCGGCCTGTCATTGTTCTCTGGGGACGGGCTAGGACACCATGCATCAAGCAGCAACCCAGCCTTAACCTGCAGCTATAAAGGTCTCATCCCTCGCAGTATTGGCTGCCGCAGACTGTGTGCTACCGCTGGGCGCAGCAGTGGTTCTGTTGCCTAGCTCACCGCTTCACATCACAAGGCTGTCCTCTTGTGAGCATCAGCCTGATGAGTGCACTGTGTGTCACCATCATTTGCCCAACCCTCCACTCACACACACGCCACATAGGCAATCCTACATTGCCTTTGTTTAGGAGAACCTTCAACAACATTTTAGTGTCGAATCACTCAACAGCTACCACTGCCGTCACAGTTACTTTACTGGCATGCCTGCCACCAAATCCCACCTGTTTGCAGGCCCTAGGCCAGAGGTGCTCCAGGGCCTTGGCTCCATGTACCAGCTGCTGGTGGCAGCAGAGTACAAAGAGGCCAAGACGCGCGCACGCTTCCTGGGCAACCTGCTCAAGCCCTTCGGCCCAGCATGCAGCTTAGCAGATGCAAGGCAGCAGCACGGGAGGACTGCCACAAGCTGGCATTCCTTGTCAACGTTGCGGCAGCGCTGCCGTTCCGGCGCGCTGATGAGCCGCTGCTGCTCATACACGCAGTCAACGGCCATGTCAGCAGGCAGGCACAGGAAGCGCTGGACTGCCTGCGGCGGCAGCTGTCTGCCCGAGGTCTGCGTGCAAAGATGGGGCTGGACGATGATGCTGACGATGATGCAGACGCAGCAGCAGCAGCAGCAGCAGCAGCAGCACGGGATAAGCAGGCAGCTGCAACAGCAGGAGGCGACAAGCAGGCACCAGGAGCAGAAGCAAATGGTGCAGCTGGTCGGCAGCAGCAGCGGCCCTATCGCCGCCCTTCCCCATCGAGCTGCTGGCCCCGCTGAAGGCGTCCCTGTGCCTGTCCATGCTGCTGGTGTTGAAGCAGTATATGATGGCAGCATACAGCTTGACGGACGAGCGCGTGGCTGGCTTTGAGCTCAAAGGAGTCAAGTTCCAGGGAGAAGCAAAGGCGCTGGTTTGCAGGGACAGGCGTATGCCTGAGTTCAGTCTGGGTGCGGTCAACCTGCGTGCCTTAGGGGACGCAACAGGCGATGTTCTGTGCGAGGCGTAACGACCTTCAGGGGGCTGCTGGACAATGATGCTGCAAATTACAGGTGAGCTTCAGCCTGCAGGAGCGAGACATGTGCAAGCTGTGGAGCGTGTGCGTCACGCTGCTTGCCTGTGCTGATGTGCATGCCTTGCTGGTGATCAAACTTTTTTGTAGCGTTGTATGATCAGCCGACAGATTGGTGGGCTTGCTGCCGTCTGCATGAAGCTGCAATCACACTCATCGCACTTTGCAGGATGCTGAGTCTGGTGCTGTTTGTGCCCGCCTGTGCACTCTACTCTGGCTTGCTGTGCAGGGAGGCTTCTGTGCTGGCAGCACTAGAGGAGCACGATGATGAACCAGCAGCAGCAGCAGCAGCAGCAGCAGCCCACCATGCAGGAGATGCCAGCCATGCGGGGCTGGTGCTGTACACTGTGGACAAGAAGGCGGCTAAGCCACGCGCAGGCAGGGGCAGCGCAGCACGCGGCACAGCCAGCACGGGTGGCAAGCGGGGGCGGCGGCAGGGGCGGAGGCAGCACTGGCGGCAGGGGCAGGGGCAAGGGCAGCACTGCCAAAGGCAAGGGTCGCAAACGGCGGAGGGGGCGGACTACACTGACACAGAAGATGAGAGTGACGAGGACTGGGGTGTGGCACCCAAGAAGGAGCTGTTTTAGGCTGAGCCCTGCTTGAAGGTGTGTTGGGGTCCGTATGAAGCTGCTGTTGGAGTCCTGAGGATATTGCATGCTCATTTGACACAACGGGTTGGGTTACTTTGGACTTGGTGATGGCAGTCGATCATCACATATTTGACTACTTGTTCACTAGCTTGCAGCACAACATACCCGCTGGTGAGACCAACTCCATCAGTGGCTCCCTTCATGCCAGGCATGCTGCTCCATGTAGTGAGAGCAAGACAGGTGGCAGATGGGATGCACTGTGTGCATCGTACAGATACGGCAGTCACAGAGAGCCTGCTGGTTGCCATGTATAATTGCAGGTCAGCGCCTGCATATTGGCAAAATCAGTGCGATGCACTGGTGCCATATGTTGCATACTCATGCTGCCACGCTGGCACACTTGACGTGTGTTTGCTGTACCGTGCTGCTGCTCAGCATTGCCGTCTGACAATGGACGCTGAAGTGAGAAGACTTGTGCATTCTGAGTCAGGGTTTGACTGCACAACTTGGTAACGCATTCTGAGTTAGGGTTTGACTGCACACCTTGGTAGCATACACCGCTGTATGACTTTCAGGTCATTGCAACTGCCCAGCTTGTTGGAGCAGGTCATGGTGGGTCTCTGAGTGCTATTTGCTACAACAGCATCTGTTTAGTGGCTGATATGTATCGATGTGTTTGCAGCAGATCTGTCCTGCAGGGCCTTTTGAGGTCCAGTTTCCTCAGGACAGCGGGTTCTCTTGGGTTGCATCTTGTATGTGGAAGCTGCAGCGAGTACAGGTCCATGGTCGCAGCAGGAGTACCTACGCATGTATTTAAAATGTTTATTGTTGTTGGTGTGCTGCGGTGAGGACCTTAGCTGACAAAACGGTGGTGAACGCTGTCTTGAGTCGTACCTGGCAGCAAGTGTCAAAAACAAGTCACAGAGTTGAACCACAGGCATGCCGCTAACGCGTGGCTAGCAATTTTTCCTTGTTCTATCAGATGTATTCATGTGCATCACACGAAACGGACATTTAAATCGTAAAGACGAGCAACAGATGGCCTGCAAGCTGTTCGTTTGTTTGGCCGCAGTTCTGCTGCTGGGCGGAGCTAATGCGCATCTTATTAGCAGTAAAAACACCGGGAGGTAAGCGGCAGGCCTGTCCGCCGAAAATGTGTCGGTGCATCTCAACGGCAAGTCATAGCTGATCGTACCTACGCAGGCTGACAGGTTCCTTACAGTTTGCCTTTATCATGTTGCAATTAAATGCTTGCAGCATCGCAGCTTGCCCATACTCGTCTGGGATGGTTAGTCTGCTGTTACAGCAGCTGCCTGCATGTGCTGACTTGTTGCTGTACTTCTGCGATCTCTGCTCACCTAGAGAGGATGTAGGCTAAGCAGGAATATCTTCATCTCTATGGTGCTAACTGCCCGCTGCCACTGTCTCGGCTGCTGCTGGGCAGGCGCACCCTGCTGGCACCTGCATCAGCAAGCTCCAAGCCGTCAGCCACCGCCAAGCCTGCAGCAATCAAGCCTGCCAACACCCCCAAGGTTGCCGTCCCAGCCATTCCCGCAGGATTCCGGAAGTTCACCTGCGACCCAACGCCCATTCCAGGCAAGCCCTATCAGCTGAACCCCACAGGCAAGGTGTGTGGTGTGTGGTACGATGAGATCGCCTGCCAGCAGGTTGACGGTGGCAGCACATTCGCTGGCTCCCCTGATGTGTGCTGTGCCCCCAAGGCAACCAAGGGCGACGACTGGCCGAACTTCAGCAACTGCATTGCACTGAAAACCCCCTCAAAAACGCCGGTGAAGTGTGCAAAGACTGGTGGTTGGACACAGAAGGTTTGCTGCGTGAAGCAGGTCTGCAAGGCCTGAACCAGTGGTCACAGCTCATGCTGCTTGATCAGATTTAATATCACAGCAGCTGTGCTTGGTGCTCCACTTGGCAGGTGATGATGTGCATGGATAGAGTAGGTGGTGGTTGTTCAGCATGTTGCAGATGCTGCTGGCACCCCATTGCTAGAGTGAAGTGTAGTTGCACCTAACATAATGCTGCTGTTGCGGCACTGGATGTTGTATGACACTTGCATATCGTGTATGTGCTGTGGTTGCTGCTATATTGTACAACCTTGCAATGCTTGTGTCAGGTCCTTCATACATGCTCAAATTCTTGCACCTGCACACAAACCTCGCATCAGCAGAGTAGCTTGCACATTTTAGTAAACTCTGGCTTTACATATGTTTTGCTGGAACATGCAACATGTGCCACGTCGTGCATGTTGCCGCTGCATTGTTCTAAAACCACGGCTGCTTCTAGCATTACTCAGAGAGCAGGCTGCTGCAAGCGTGTGCCCTAATCCACTCTGTATACCATGATCTGAATGTTAATGCTGCGGTCTGCAGCACTTTCCTGCGCCAGCATAGCAGATATGGTAGTGGTAGTTCTCAAGCATTCTCAGCAGGAGGCTGAGTTGTTGTCTGATGGTCCAGGGCATCATCAGTGTGGCTGCTTGTGGTGTGTGGCTGTGTCCTGCAGTGCTGCAGCAGGACATGACCAAGCTACTCTGCAAGGTGTCACAGCAATGATGCTGACATGAATGTCACAACAGAGACTTGAAGGATCCACTGTGCTCATTTTCAAACAATGATTTATGGATGAGGGCAGGATCCCCCAAATTGCTTTGTTTTCTTCATTGCATGGAGTTACGAAGCGGGCTAGGGGTTGGCCTCCAGTTCGGTGGCAGGATCGTGTACACAGTGACTTGCAGCAGCTGGGACTCCCTCATCAGATGGATGACCTGCGTGGTTACTGTCTGATGAGGGGCGATGGCGGTCTATGGTCTACAGGGTTATACACCCTGGTGCTGTGGGGGCTCCCCTGCGGTTGTCCCGTTCCTCCTCCCACTACAGGCAGCAGCAGTCACTCATGAGACAGCAGCGCCTACAGCAGATGCATCCGGTTTCTAGCGAGCCGTTTATGATTGCTGGTGTGGGCTGGCAGTGCCCTTGTGGGAGGATTCATCCCACGCGGGAGTGCACTGACGCTGTGGTCCAGCTCACGGCCATCAGTGATTAGGGTTTGTGTATGATCATTGCATGAGAGATCTGACCAGCGCGTGCTCTTGCGTTCAAGGTTTTGGCCGTATCTGGCCCTAGCTTGTGGGCCCTAGCTTGTGCGCCCACCGGTTAGGAACCACCGAAGGTGGTTTGGGAGCTCCCCTTTTCAAGCGGATCCCCTTTTGGGTGTCCACTCTTGCTAGAAAGCGGCTCGAGCGGCTCCCCTTTTTGGGTGTTCACTCTTGCTAGAAAAACGTGTAATTGATTGATCAATTGGGTGCATGGAGCCAGGTCATAAGCAGTTGACATGCGCCTGCATTTCTCACGCCCGGCATGCTGCCTGCACCTCCTTCCAAAAAACCCATGTGTCAGGACAGATGAAGCATGCCTCATGCTGCCATGGTGCTCGTGTCTGCACCGTTGTTCTGACAGCCTTGCCTACCGTGCTTACCATGCACGCTTGTGTGCTGCAGCTTGCTACAGCCAGCCTGACGCTGAACGTTAGATCACATGCTCAGCAACATGTAGCACAGTGTGGTGTGCAGCGTTGTCCTTGTGTTGTGTGCGTTTATCAAGTTGGCTGACAGTTTGCCCAGGTGCAGGCCCACACACTATGTGCTGGTAGCAGGTTGCCAATGTCAGGGCAGCTCCTCTTAGCGTGTGATTAGCAAATGGCTCTTTGCCACCCGTATGCAATTGGCCTTATGGGCAAAGTGGCATGATAGTCAAAATAATATCGCTTACAGATGCCAGTGCAGCTTTGCATGAGGGAGGCCGGGTGGCTCTGCTTCGCTTTCTGGCTGGGTTAGGGTGCTGCTGCTTTTTACCTATGGTCAACTAGTACAGTACTGCTATCATAGCATAGTATCTTGCAATCCTTATCATTATGGGTGTTCACGAGGTACTGCATGCTAGTGCCACCTGGCATTAGGAATATCAGCATAACATTAACAGGGTGTTACATGGTCTGGTGGTTGATGGCTGTGCCACAGTCCCACAAGATGCACAAACTGGCGCAAGATCATGATCAGCTGCAGCAGCTGCTTGCACAGGCGTCCGATGGCCACAGCCGTGCACGGGTTGCACGTGCAACACCAGATCATGAATCCGTACTGGCATGTTGTTCGGTGGTTGCCTGGGAAGGTTGAGGGGTGTTGCGCACAACACGTTGGGTGATTGGTGTAACACGCTATGCACGGCGGGTTGAACGGTCAATGGTAGTGTTTTTTGCCAACCAGCACCGCCTTGCGGGCACCAACCCCGCCGTTCCAGCAACACAGCACAGGAACCTGGCTTGTAGTGCTGCCTTTTAGATACCAAACCAGGGAACGGCCCCACATGGCACCGTCATGCACCGGGTCAAAGCTCGCTTCAGTGGACGTGGCCACGTCGGCGAGTCGAAATGCAGGAGCTGGAGCCTCCTGCTGGAGGCTCCAGCTTTACAAAGTGTGTACAAGGGGTTCGGCAGGATGGTCGCATTACTGGCCGCTGAAACTGGTAGTTTCGGCGATATCATTTGAACAGCTACAATTTATACTGCGCCTTGCTGCAATAGAATGAAAAGTTACATTGGGAAACGGGGCTCGCAAACCCAAAACCCGAGACCCCAAAACCACCACCAACAGCAGAGGGGTGGGCGGGCGGGCAAAAATCGACTGATTGCTGCTGCCCGAGGGCAGCAGCAGAAAGAGGCCTAGCAAGGCGTGGTCCTGCTGCCAAGAGCAGCAACCTACCTAAACCACAGGCACATAAGCTACACCCACCCAACCGCCCTATTAGCAGCGACGGCTGATATAAACGCCCTAGAGGGCTTATTTATACTGCGCCTTGCTGCAATAGAATGACAACCCAACACTCAACAACTCACACCAACAGGGTGGCACGCCCATAGCTACAATTTTTGCCTTGGCAGCTGCCGCACCAGGTCAGATCCACTGAGCACCACAAGTCGCAACTAATCAGTGCCTTTCAATTAGATTGTCATTCTCGCTATTTGGTGGTTGCAACCCTGCACCAGGTCGACTGAACGATGCACGACAGCTTGAGATTGTGGTGACAGCTGTACAGCAGGCACCTGCAGGCCTTGTTTCAGCCTAAATACATAGCCTTTGCCGAAAGGCATGGCAAGGGCTTGGCAAATGTTTGTTCCTAACAGTTCCCAACAACTAAGAAAATGGCCAGCAAGAGGCTGCTTGTTGCCTTCAGGCCCTGTGCACTGGTGTGGGCATTACTTACATGTTTGTCGTGTATCTGGGCGCCGGCGCCTGTTCAGCTGTCAGACCGCCCCTCAGCCATGCTAAGCGTGTGCATTCATGACCTGGCCACTTAGCCATCTGCCTCAGGTCATCTATTCAAACTCTGGTAGGCTTTGTGCTTGAATTTGCATTTACAAAGTCGCAGACGACTGATGACCAGGGCCTGTGGATACAGCAGATCCCTCCCCCGCTGTCGAGACTGTTTATCATTGTTGTTTAATACATTGATGACCTGTTGCCAGGCCATCACGTCAGACGCGCGGGCTGGTACATATGCCATGGGCCCAGTGCCTTGTAAGTAATTACTTTGCCCGCGTATGTTCAAGGTTGCCAGAAAGCAATGTTGCAGTGCAGCAGGTGCACCAAGCAGGTGACCACTGCTGGATTAGAATTATTGCCACACAATGCCATTCATTTTCAATTTATTCAACAAAATGCTCATTAGCAACTTGACAAAGCATGTCTCACTCGGGGGCTGCTGTGTTGCAGAAAACAGCCCACAGAACCCTAGCAGCTGACGCCCGTCAGCTGATGCTGCAACCCCTTGTACCCACCACGATGACTGTAGCACCGTGCTATGCGACATTGCTGCAGCTGTCCCATAGCATGCCAACGCTCCCAATGAAGTGCGCTGGTCATGAGCGTGCAATTGTGCCACCTCTGCTTGCTGGTGTCATAGTGACGGCCTTGGCAATCACGCCCTGTAAGCAGATGCAACACGGCTGCTTGCCTCTAGCTTTCACTTGTAACAGTTTCCCGGTTGGAAAAGCATACTCAAACCGTTCCCATCCCTTGTATGAGAATGACTTGTGAACACTATGGGAACACTATGGGAACGGATTGAGTGGAGTGGCCACTGCAGCAGACACGTCATGTGCTACCCAGTTTGCACAGCAGTGAGCGCATCATCCTCAGGCACCACCACACACCCTTCACAAATGGGCACTGCTCATGGCCTGCTACTGCCAGACCATTTGTGCCTGTAGCCTGCGGCGTCATGTCGCCTAGCAGGTTGACCGCCTCGAAGAGCACCTGGCGAACGATGCTCCTGTGGAGGAAGGAACCACTTGTCAGACCTGCAGCAGCAGCAGCAGCAGCAGCACCAACATCTGTGTCAGCAACAACAGCTGGCTCCCACTCTATAGAGTCAGCTAGCTAGTCAAGTTCAAATCAATGCTACAGTTGTCTGTTGTGCCTGCAGCACTGGTCAGGCGAGAGCTGCTGCTTCTGCTGGTTGTGAGGGTTTAGGCCCACCTGCACCGCATCTGCAGACCTCCTCCCTGGTGTCCAGGTTGGTCCTGCTGATTACACGGCCGCACAGGTGGTTGCCGGCACATCCCCAGGCAGCGGTCCACGTTCCGTGTGCCAGCAGCAACGGTGCAGCCATGCACACGCACTGGGACCCCTGGCAAAGCAGCTGTTACGCCGGGTACGTACTACCATTGGGGGTGCGCAGGCGGACAAGCGACAGCTGCGGCTGCTTGCATGGGGGCCTGCTGCTGCTGCTGCTGCTGCTGCTGCTGCTGCTGCTGCTGCTGCTGCTGCACAGAGTGCCCAGGGTGCTGCCGTAGCTTCTGCTGCTGTTTTGGGGCTGCTGCAGCTGCTGTGGTGGCTGCAGTGGGTGCACTGCCACCGCTGCTGCTGCTTGCACAGGCTGTTGCCGCTGGACAGGCTGCCCTGGGTGCAGCTGCTGCTGCTGCTGCTGCTGCTGTTGCAGGCGGCCAGTGAGAGTGTACCATCATGCCAAGCTGTGCGACAGGCCATGGCGGCGAAAACTCTACTTTGTGCAGCAGGCATCCAGCAGCTGGTGAACCAACTCGGTGTCCCAAGCCCTGCCACAAAGGCACCACCTGCATGTGTGCCTGCGACGTGCTGTGCTGTGATGTGTCATGGGGTGTTCACGCCGTGCAATGAGCGATTGACCTGCAGGCACCGCTCCAGTGCATGATACGCTGCATGCCAGTCGCAGATCAGGCCCATTTCCGCAGACTCTCAACACTTTCACGGGCTCAGCCCGTGCTTCCCATAAGTACAAGAAGACCCCTGTCACAGGTCATGTGTACACATGTGTGATGGTGCTGCATGCATTGGCTGCTCAAGCCAACACTGCAGACGCAGGTTGACCATGCATAATTATGAGCTTATAAGCTCAGCCCTCATTACGCGCATCCTGCTGTGATTGCTTAATTTAAGCAGCAAGGCATGCAAGATGCAGTCAAGTCCTGATGTGACATACACTGCAATTGTAATCTCCAAGGTATGTCCAGCAGCACCCATACATGGCATGTCCAGCAGCGCTGCTAGCACTCAGATATAGCTGCATGCGCAGCTTTGGGCGGTATATACGGACAGTGCGACAATGTTATTTGTTGATTTTTAGCCGCTGTAAAAATAGAGTATTGGCGGCTATGGACGGCCTCCCTGTGAGGCCTGCCGTGAGCGCTGTTTTGTTATGCCTGATGCTGGTCAGCTAAGCGGTTGTTGACCTGGACTCCAGTTGATGTGGGGCACGGTTAGCTGTACACGCATGTCTCGACTACTCAACAGATAATCTAGCACAAGCAGTTATTTCGAGTCTATCCCAATCATATATTGCAAACCTTCGGTTGGCCTTCTGTTTCTGCTCGGCAGTCGGGCAACAGGACAGCGCTGTAGGCGCCTCATCCAGTTTTGGAGTTTACAAAATAGTAAAAGATGCTTAATTTGATAGATGCATTAGACCAGGGGTGGTTCTATCGCCTGGCAGGCACCTGCACCTCACTTACGGACGCTGCAGCTGTGCATTGCAGCACGCCTTCGGGCACCCTCGGGCCAGCACTCCACAGGCCCTGTGCATCAGCACCTTTGGCAGCCAGCAGCAGCTGCTGCAGCCACAGCTCCTTATATGCTGGTGCAGATGACAACAGCAGCATACCAAGCACAGCAGCAGCAGCTGGCAGCAGCAGCAGCAGCAGCAGCAACGGCTGCAACAGCGGCAACTCTGCCCCTGCCACACCCAAGGTTCCTGCTGCCTCAGCAAAGGCGCAGCGAAGCAGCAGCATCGCCGCACCGACAGCAGCAGCACCGGCACCCGGCCTGCCTCCACCTCGCCCAACCCCAGCCATGCCAATGGTTGGCAAGGCGTCAGCAGCTGGCAGCAGCAGCAGCAGCAGCAGCAGCTGGCAACAGCACCAGCAGCAGCAGCACTGGTTCATCAGCTGGCAGCAGCAGCAGCAGCAGCTGCGGCATCAGAGAGAGCAGCGGCGGCATCAGCAGCACCTGCTGCTGATGCAGCAGCACAGGCAGTGGCTGCGGCAGCAGCAGCAGCAGCGCCGCAGCAGCAGCAGGGGCAGTGGCGGCGGCAGCAGCAGCGGCGGCGGCGGCAGCATCCACAGTGTCCAGGTTATCCAGGGGGAGCAGGTAGCGAAGAGCACTGGCAACCGCATTCTGCTGCGCTACACCACTGTGGTGCAGTGTGCAGCTCAGCGTGAGCGGGTCAGGATCAGCGTGTACATGCCGCCGGGCAGTGCCCTGTTCCACGGCAAGCAGCTGGGCAGCATGCTGTGAAGCACATCGCCTCCCCAGCGGCGCGGGCTCAGCGCTGGCGACAAGCTGCAGCAGAGCAGACCTCTGCATAGCCCAAGCATGTGCATATCGCTGAGTGCACCTGCAAGTTTCGAGCTGTTTGCTGGAGCGGCCTGTCGCCGTTGTTCTCGGCATGGCCCTGTCGCCATGTTGGTGTTGTGGTTATATTGTACTCCATGTCTATGTGGCACTCGATTTTATTTATGCACATGAGAAAGGGAGATAATGCACTGCCGGTCTCGCTGGTTGTGTGCCTGAGACAGTGCAGCCTCCTCCCATTGACGATTGTCACTGCAGTGTCAGTAGTTTCATAAAGTGGGCTACATGAGCAGACTGCTGTGTTTGCGCAGTTGAACAACATGCTGAGCCAGGCCGAGGGTGACGGGTTGTGAGTGGCGCGCGCAAGAGACAGACGCAGCAGCACCAACCACAGCACTCTGAAAGGCAATTTGTTGTAGGATGCCTTGTTGATGTGGTGTTCTGTAGCGTCCTTGTCAGACAGTAGACTGATGGCAGCAGAGGAGGTAGATAGATTGTGTTGATTGGCACGCCATACCAGACAGCTGTGGTGGTGTTTGCAGCCGGGATTGTTGCAACCACACAGTTCCACATTCCCAACATCAAGCATAGCACGCGCTGCTACAACTTGTGCAGTGTGCAACACTTGACTCTGTAGTGAGGGTTGGGCTGGCCGGCAAGAACTCCTAACATATCATGACGGTTGATTGGCATTGGGGAGTTGCAGCTGGTTTACTTTGTTAGTTGTATGCATAGGTACGGGGCGGTTTAATGCTTGCTGGACCTCGTCACGTGCGTGGGCCGGTAGGAAGGCATGGGAGGAGACGCATTGCTGGACACGCTGTGCTGCGAATGTACATTAGCCCAGGACTTGATTGGACTGGTCAATGCCTGGGAAAGTCCATCATGTGCGTTGCTGTACATGCATGGCATCACAGATGTCTTTGTGTTGCCTGGTTTTGCTGACCTGCTTAGCTGTGCGACAGTGATGGAGACTGTGATGTGACCTTTAGTGACGGCGTTACAAAATTTGTCGGCTGTATAATCTCGTCACGTGCGTGGGCCGGTTGGAAGGCATGGGAGGAGACGCAGCGCTGCTGCATTCACACTGTGCTGCACCTCGCATCAAGTTATTGTGCGTGGGCTGGTTGGAAGGCATGGGAGGAGACGCAGCGCTGCTGCATTCACACTGTGCTGCACCTGGCATCAAGTTATTGTGCGTGGGCCGGTTGGGAGGCATGGGAGGAGACGCAATGCCACTGGATACACACTGTGCTGCACCTGGCATCAACTTATTGTGTGTGGCCCGGTTGGAAGGCATGGGAGGAGATGCATGCCACTGGATACACACTGTGCTGCACCTGGCATCAACTTATTGTGCGTGGGCCGGTTGGAAGGCATGGGAGGAGATGCAATGCCACTGGATACACACTGTGCTGCACCTGGCATCAACTTATTGTGCGTGGGCCGGTTGGAAGGCATGGGAGGAGACGCAATGCCACTGGATACACACTGTGCTGCACCTGGCATCAAGTTATCGTGCGTGGGCCGGTTGGAAGGCATGGGAGGAGACGCAGCGCTGCTGCATTCACACTGCGCTGCACCTGGCATCAAGTTATTGTGCGTGGGCCGGTTGGAAGGCATGGGAGGAGACGCAGCGCTGCTGCATTCACACTGCGCTGCACCTGGCATCAAGTTATTGTGCGTGGGCCGGTTGGGAGGCATGGGAGGAGACGCAATGCCACTGGATACACACTGTGCTGCACCTGGCATCAATTTGTTATGACTCAATTGGACTGTTCATTGCCCGGGGAAAGTCCATCCTGTGTGTTCCTAAAATGCGTGGTGTCATAGATGCTGCTTTTGTTGTGTCTTGTGTTGCTGACCTGCTTAGCTGTGCGGTAGCAATGGAGACTGTAGTTTGACCTTTAGTGGCAGCCGTTACATGATATGTCTGCTGCATATATGGGTGACTGCAGCATGTAGTGTTGTTGTGCATGCTTGTGCATGCACGATTATACAGCATACTCATTTAGCATAGAGTTCTGAGCAAGCTGGCGCCTGCATGGCTAGTTTCCTCTGTGTGTGCACACAATCGTTCACACCAGGCCCCCCTGCTGCTGTCCAGGCTTGCCAGGGTGCAGGTGCTGTGCCCAGCATGGCTAACAAGAGTGGTCGGGTAGTCTTGTCGGTAGCATGAGAACTGTGACTTGGTGGGGCCACATGCACTGGGTCAAAGTGCTGCTGCTTCTCCACATGCTGAGGCACCTGTGCCACACGGCGGCTTTGGGGCCTGCTGCCTTCCTGTTGCAGGGTAGTACACTAGTAGTGCTAGCATGATTCAGCGCTGAGTGCGCAGGACTAGTTTGGTTGTTGCATGATTGATTGGTATTCATGATTGTTGGTGGTGGTAGGCAGATTGCTGGGTTCACAGCGATACTTGGCGAGCCAATCACAACGTAACACAGGATCGATGCCTTCTGCACTAAGCTGGACACTGACTAAATCGATATGGACCGGAGACAGAGAGTATTCCACTTAGTTACAAAAGGAAACCCGTATACTTGAGGGCGCTGTAGAGTACTGTTGAGTGCTTCCGCTTCCTTGCCGAGAAGAGAAATGGCACCCCTATATATACCAACTTATAAAGTAGTAGGCTGTTAAGATTTCTCTAGAATTAACGAGACTAGAAGCATCCATCGATCCTACATCATACAATCTCTAGAGTGATCCAGAAACTTCGTACAATCGAGACCATTCTCGATCAACCCACAACCTTCTCGAAACCACTCAATACTTCTGATATTCTCATATCGCAACATCTTAGTAACTCATGCGTCTTTCTTACATCATGCCCCCCTTTTGGGAGCAACGTCCCCGTTGCTTCAACGCACATGTCGCCGCCGCGTGCGGCGTCCTGTCTCTTGCCCACCATGGTGGGATGCTTCATACTCATCAATCAAGCTCTTCTCTATGGCTGTATGCGGTACCCAGGAATCGTCCTCGGGTCCAAAACCCTTCCAGCGCACTAGGTAGTGCACTGTGCGCTTGCCCTTGTGGCTGCGCATGCTTTTGTCCAACAATGCCTCCACGTACCACTGGTTGTCGTCAGCCACTGCTGGCTGTACTGGTGGTGGTTCCTGGCGGTTTGTGAACTCCTCACATGTCCTGTACGGCTTGAGCAGGCTGACGTGGAACACGGGGTGAATGCGTAGTGTCGTTGGGAGCTTAAGCTTGTAGGTGACTGGATTGATCACCTTCTCCACGCGGAAAGGGCCCAGATAGCGTGCCGTAAGCTTCCGGCTCATGGATGAAGGTAGGTACAAGTTGGCTGTGGAGAGGTACACCTTGTCTCCTACTGCGTATGTCACCTCCTTGCGCCGCTGATTGGCGTATTGAGCCTGCCGGGCCTGAGCTTCTTGCAGCTTGAGCTTTGCGTGCTGTACTGCTTCGTCCATGTCGGAAGCGTGCTGCTCGGCTGCGGGTACGTTGACATGAGTAGCCACGTCGATTGGGTGTCGCACCTCCTGCCCATAGGCGAGGTAGAAAGGTGTATAGCCTGTGGATGGGTTGACGGAGTCATTGATGGCAAACTCCACCAGAGCCAAATAGCGGTCCCAATCATCCTGTCTCGGACTGACAAAGTGGCTAAGCACTTCCTCAAGCGTCCTGTTGGCGCGTTCACTCTGACCGTCTGTCTGCGGGTGGAAGGCTGTTGAGAACCGCAGCTGTGTCCCTAACCTGTCGAAGTAGGCCTTCCAGAAGTGTCCCTGGAAACGCGGGTCGCGGTCTGAGATGATGACCTTGGGCGTCCCATGGTGTTTGTGCCAGGTCTCACTGAAGATACGAGCCAACTCGGGTGCGTCAACCGTCTTGGTGGTAGGTGCAAAGTGTACCAGCTTGCTGAGCCGGTCCACAAAGGTTACGATGGCGTCGTAACCTCGCGCGGTCGGAGGCAGATCTGTGATCAGGTCCATTGTGATCTGCTCGAATTTCGCCTCTGGCACCGGTAATGGGTGCAGTAAGCCGGCAGGGTAGTCATTGCGCGGCTTGTTGCATTGGCATGAAGGGCAGCTTGTCACGTAGTGTCGCACTGTGCGTGCCATGTGTGGCCACCAAAACCTGTTGGCCACACGTTGGAGTGTTTTGTTGACTCCAAGGTGTCCAGCACTTGGGCAGTCGTGCAGCTCTTGTAGGATCAGCTGCTTGAGTCCAGCATCCCGGGGAATGGCTAGTCGTCCTCCTTGCATGTACCATAGTCCGTTGCACGACACAAGGAAGGACGGTGGCTTGTGGTACAGGGGATCTGCCTCGTAGCCCTTGCGGACCAGGTCTTGGAAGGAGTCATCTGAAACGCTGGAGATGAATGCTGCCAAATCGGGGCGGCGTGACAAGGGGTCTGACAGGTTGTCCTTGCCCTTCTTGTATTCAATCTCAGTGCCGCTGTAGTAGGACTCTATCCATAGCATCCATTTGGCCTGCCGTCGGGAGAGGTCCTTCTTCTTGTTGAACCATGTGTGGTTCAAGTGATCGGAGTTGACCTTGAAACTAGCCCCCTCCAAGTAGCAACGCCAGCTCTGAAGCGCATAGTAGATGCCCAACATCTCGCGGTCGCCTGTTGGGTAATTGCGCTCTGCTGAATTGAGCTTGCGGGATAGGTATGCCACAGGTTGGAGTCCCTTGCCTTGGTTCTGTAGCAGCACTGCTCCAAGTGCAAACTTGGAGGCGTCCGTGTATACTTCGTATGGCAAGGTAGGATCTGGCGTCACTAGCACAGGTGCTGAGGTTAGTGCGCCTTTGAGGTCTTCAAATGCCCTTTCCTCTACACCAGGGCGCCACCTCCACTTAACCCCGCTCGCCGTGAGGTCAGTGAGAGGCAGTGCTTTGTGTGCGTAGTGTTGAATGAAGCGCCTGTAGAATCCAGTGAGTCCCAGGAAACTCCTGACTTCAGTAACATTGCGTGGTGGTGGCCACTCCCGTACAGCCTCCACCTTCTTGGGATCCACCTTGATGCCTTCACTGTTAACAACGTGCCCCAGGAAGGCAACTTCCTTCATGGCAAAGGCACACTTGTCCACTCCGGCGTAGAGACGTGCTTTGCGCAGCGCGGCGAGCACCTTATCCACATGCACCAGGTGCTCTTCTGGATTCTTGGAGAAGATGAGGACGTCGTCCAGGTAGACGATGACAAAGTCATCCAAGAACGGCCGCAGCACGTCATTCATGAGTGCCTGAAAGGTTGCAGGCGCGTTAGTCAGGCCAAAAGGCATCACGCGCCACTCAAAATGTCCATAGCGGGTGCGGAAAGCTGTCTTGGGGATGTCTTCCTCCGAGATTCTAATCTGCCAGTATCCACTCTGGAGGTCCAACTTAGTGAACACTGATGCTCCGTTGAGACGGTCAAGTAGCTCATCAATACGTGGTAGAGGGTAGCGATTCTTGACCGTGAGCTTGTTCAGTGCTCTGTAGTCTACACACATGCGTAACTTCCCGTTCGCTTTGCGTACGAACAAGATGGGTGCGCCGTATGGAGACTTGGACGGTTGGACCAGACCTCGCTCCAGCAGCTCAGTTAGCTGTCGCTTGGCTTCCTCCAACTATAGAGGACTCATGTGGTATATGGGTCCAAATGGTGGTTGGCTGCCGGCCTCAAGCTCTATCTTGTGATCGACAGAGCGTTTTGGCGGCAACCCCTCAGGCATCCCCTGAAAGATCTGCTTGTGCTTCCGCAGAACTTGTCGCATCCGCTCTGCCCATTCTGGGTTGTCATAATCAAACTTGACCTCCTCCAATTCCGTGCTTTTCCCCACTTCTGTAGTTTCACGAAGCACGGCTAAGAAGGCATTCGCACCCTTTCTCATTGCCCTCTTCACCTGCAGACCGGAGAGGAGCCCAAATGTAGCGTCCTCTGCCAAGCCTGCTGTACCACCCTCCATTGGTGGTTGTAACCGATACTCCACATTGTTCTTGACCAGCGTCACAACATTGTTCACCCAGTCAATGTCCGGGTTGAAATGAGTCAACCACGGCTTGCCCAACACAATGTCATCTTGTGCCAGCTTCGTCACCGTAAAATGTCGTCTGTCCTTGAGCTTGTCAAGGCGAAGTTTTAAGCTGGGCACAACACGGCTACAATCCTGCAGCGTACCATTGCCTAGCTGCACTTGGCGATCACCCAAGCTCAGCATTGGCAAGTTCAGTCTCTTGACCACACCAGGGTCAATGTAATCCTCACTTGCTCCACTGTCAAGTAACACACTTAATACTTCACCACGGCATTTGGCTTGTAGCCGAATTAGCTGGTTGCTTGTCGGCTCCAATCCTGCAAGTTCTGCAGTCTGAGCCGGCTGTGGCACCACTGTCGCTTCATCACGCAATACAACCAAAGGATACGGTAGTGGCCGCATTTCTAGCCACTCTTCACCAGGCCGCGTGGGCGGACTTTGCAGAATACATGTGGTGCCCACTGGATACTCCTTCACCACAGTCATCCCCTTGGTTAAACCCCACCAAGGTTTGCGGTCCCATTTTGGCAACAAGAACACCCCACTGGTGCTCTCTGGGGCCTTACTCTTGCACTCCAGGTAGTGACGTAAGAACAACCCAGCACGGCGGAAGGGCGCGTTCAGCCATACGGACTTGCCGCTGACATCTGCCTCGCGAAAGGTCCGGTAGCCTGTGTAGAACTTCTTAGCCTGAGCTGTAACATGGTCAGCGCAGGCGTCTACCGAGAACGGCCCGTAGTCGTCCAGTAACTGAGCCATCTCACGATAGTCGAGCAACCAAATCTCACGGTCCCTCAACCGACACCGACGGGTACCCGCTTTTCCTGGGGCCGCTGGTTGAACTCGGGGCTCCCTGCCCTCTACCTGGCTTTGTGGATCATCAAGCGTCCGGGGTGATGCCTTCTCGGCGCGCATTGACTGACCCACACCATCAAGCGCGCCACTCAGTTTGTTGAGCGACGGCTTGGTGGCTTGCCTCCCCTGTTCTGGAACTGCGGTTGGCGCTGCTGCTGTACCGGCGGCTTGGAAGTCTGCGCCTGCCAGTTCTTCAATTCATCGAACAACCGCTGGCGGCAAAACGCCGTCCGGTGGCCAATGCGGTGGCAGTAGTAACACCTCAGGGGCGTACGCTTAGCCTCACTGAAGCATAACTCTGCCTCGGGGTTATCCTGCTCCATGCTGCCTAGCTCCATGGGTGTGGGGCCAGAGTCCCGTGACTGCTTCTGGAGGAAACGGCGCTTGCCTGCCTTATCAATGGGCTGAAGAACGTGACGAGCACAACGAGGCTTAGTAAAATGTCGCACCGGGGTCACAGGCACGTACACGCCTCCCTCTTCACTACGCAGCACACCGCCAGCTGAAGGGCACAAACACTGAACCTTAGGCTTTCCCTTGGCCGGATTAAAACGTCCGGTCATACGCTGTCTCAGCTACCAATCTGCTGGGTTCACAGCGATACTTGGCGAGCCAATCACAACGTAACACAGGATCGATGCCTTCTGCACTAAGCTGGACACTGACTGAATCGATATGGACCGGAGACAGAGAGTATTCCACTTAGTTACAAAAGGAAACCCGTATACTTGAGGGCGCTGTAGAGTACTGTTGAGTGCTTCCGCTTCCTTGCCGAGAAGAGAAATGGCACCCCTATATATACCAACTTATAAAGTAGTAGGCTGTTAAGATTTCTCTAGAATTAACGAGACTAGAAGCATCCATCGATCCTACATCATACAATCTCTAGAGTGATCCAGAAACTTCGTACAATCGAGACCATTCTCGATCAACCCACAACCTTCTCGAAACCACTCAATACTTCTGATATTCTCATATCGCAACATCTTAGTAACTCATGCGTCTTTCTTACACAGATTATACAACACAATACAATACAATACAGTAGTACAGGACTGAACCTGCCTCAAGCACTAGCCCAACGAGCCTTTAGTATATGATGATTTTTTTGAGTGAAGGGTCTCATCCTGTGTAGGGACCAAAGTAGGCAGAGGATAGAAAGTGGGGCATTATGATAATGTTGTGGGGCGCGGGGCCAATGCATTGGCCATTAATGGCCCAACGGTTCATGCTATAGCTTGAAAGGGTGACATGATCTTAATTATTATGGTGATGTAAAGTGAACCTTCTACCCCCTGGAGTTATGATCCTTCTGTACAAACAAACATCCATCAGTGGGTGTTTGTTGTCCTTTGGTACAACATGCATGCAGGTGCAGGTGCAGACTTGAAGTCTCCCTGAGTACTATTCTCTGAAAGACTAAGCAGGGCAGAAGATGATTGTTGCAGTGCGGTGATTCCCAAGCCCTGGCCATGGCTGTCTATCCCTTATGGTATACAAAAACCTTTTTTGTGCCGGCGGCACTAGCATGCATAACACTGTTACCCTACCAACGCCAGGGGTGGATAATCCTAGGAAAACTCCAGTGAAGAGAGCGGATAATCAACAGGATACCCACCAAGTTATCCATCAGGTTATCCTTGCTGCAGTAGGTGGGTAACCGTTTATCCGAGGGTAAAAATTTCGCTTTCGAGTAATCCGCTTTGATATCAAGTACTCACGGATAATCGCTGTGGATATATCCTATATATACTTGACGGGTAATCCTTTTGGGTAGTCATCGTGTGGCGGATTATCTGCCGTGGCCCTGACGGATATTCCGGTACACGCAGGGCATATAATCAGGCGCTGCTAGGGTTCACGCTGTCGTTGCTGGGCCGACATTGGTCAATATGATCCCATATTATGGCTCCTTTGATACAATCAAGAAAGTTACACATTGAGAACATCCGCTTTAGAGCCATCATAATGCTGTAGCTCCTGCTGCAGCATGTGATACCCGCTGCAGGCCAGCTGCATTGCTGTATGCTCTGCTGGCTGTGCACCCCACACACATACACGTGTACATGTATGACCTGCAGGGGAACATGAAGAGCAAATGTATGAGCAGCAAGGTGGCGGTCATGGAGACATGATGATTAGATTACTGCATAAACACATGCAGTGTTGCGCACTATCATGAATGAAGGTTCAAAACACCAACCAAGCACAGCAACACTACCAAGCACAGCAACAAAAGCGGGCGTCTCTGCTCCCGCAGCACGCTGCCTTCCTACAAACCATGCAAAAGTTGGTGTCTGCCACAACTGATTTGCAAGTACGAGGTTGGTTGCCAACAAGTTGTTAAAGCGTTGCTGCATGCTGCATCCATGACCCAACATACACAGTGACAAACACGCAGACGCACACACACATGTGCGAGCTGTGTATACATGACTTGCTGTGGCCCACCTGTTCCCCGCCCACGACAGCATCGGCCTCCAGCGCCTTGATGACGCCTGTTGCAGCTACCTTGTTGTTTAAAGCAACAGTCTGTACTTAAGTGTTGATCTGCAGCCAGGTGCCATTCTCATCTGTACGCGGCTCAGACTTGACACGCAGCAGCAACTGCTGTTGTAGTAAGCAGGCGTGCAGCTGTGTGGCCTGACAGCGGCTGATGTTGCGCGTAGTGTGCGCTGGGGGCAGCTGTGGGTGGCAGCTGTGCACATGACCCTTAGGCAACGGTGATCAGCATTGCTGGCTGGCCATTCAGCTGTGTGCTGAGAGTTAATTATGTTGTGCGGCGGCTGTTGATACTGATTAACTTCATGCCAGGCTTTAAGGAGCCTCATTGTCGAATATGGCAGTGAGGTTTGGTTTCCGTCCACAGCTAGGCAACTGCAGCTGATTGACAAAGTGCAGACAGACATCATCAAATGCGCAATGCGCTGTGGCAAGGAGCGCCCATGCTCTTCAGCTCTCTTGGCAGAATGGGGTGTGAAACCGTTGCATATGTGGCTTCATCAGAGGGCTTTGGAGTACTACTACAGGATTCAGCGTATGCAGGGCGTTCGGCTGCCAAATCAAGTGTTTACAGCTGAATGGAGGCGTCCTAGTGGTGCTGTGGCGGTGACACCGTGGCACAAGTATGTGCAGAGCCTGCTGTGCAAGTATGGTGTGAATGTTGTGACCGCGGAAGGCAGAGCCAGTGCGTGCAAGAGCCATGTCAACAAGCAGGTCAAGACACTACATGCTGAAAGGATTGCATGTGAAACGTTGGAACACTCCACTCTGAGTCGGTATGTGGCTCATGTGCATCCCTCTCATGTTGATGCTATGGGTTTCAGGAGGCCTAGGCCGTACTTGCGTTCAGTGGCAATTCCACGTGGTATTGAATTGCTGTTGCGTGTTCGTATGGGTTGTCTGTGTGTACATGAGCGTACTAGTCAGTTTGGCGGTCGCAGAGCTAACTCCACTTCAGGATGTCCTTGTTGTGGTGCAGAAGTTGAGTCTTTGTCACACTTCATGTTTGATTGCCCTGCTACTTCTGCTCAGAGGGATGATATGTTTGCTGAGATCAGATCCCTGCCTGGTTGCGCTGAAAAGTTGCGCAGCGTTTTGTCCATGGCTGATTCGTCAATCAAGGTGTTGCGTTTTGTATCTGATGATATTTGGGGCAGTTCTGGAAGATGTCTGATGGTGTCACCGTGTATTGCTGCTTTTCTTGTCAAGTCTTGGGATGTGCGCAATGCATGCAAACATTCTGAGGCAGTGCTCCCTCCTCTTTCCGCCCCGGTGGGGCGCGGGGCCGATGGCGCTGATGCTATGGCTTGAATGGGTAATATGATGATGATGATGATGATGATGATGAAGGAGCCTCAGGCCTGTGTTGGGAGTGTACGGTGATCTGCCTTGACTGGTTCACAGGCGCATGTGATAAATGATAATCCGCTGATTACCTGTTATATATCCATCGCTATGAGGGATAAAACCAGTTGATAGATTATCCAACACCAGCACAGGGTAATCACGGTATCCATCAGGTTTTCATCAGATAATCGCAGTATCCCGCGGGATAAAACACCCCTGGCGTTGGTAGGGTTAATACCCGCGTCCACTGTATGTGAAGAAGCAGCAGCACTCTAGGATGAAAAGGCAAGCCCACAGTGTCACCCTACCCCTGCATGCGAGGCTGCGCATGCAAGCAAAGCTGGCTCCACCCACTGTACTGCGCCGCTGGTTGTACTGATGAGCACATAGCGAGCATACAAGTCCAAATCCTTGCTTCGGGGGCATCAACCCGTCCGCGTACAGGAAGCAAAGGTAGAGGCTACGCACGCACGCCTGTACACGCCCTTGAACATCACCAGAAATGTATGTACAGCAACCCATCGGTGACTGCCTGTAACTCCCGGGAACAACGCAGGACGCCTGGCAGTTGAGCTCTCAATACGTGAGGGACAGGGCAGGGTGGAGGAAAGGAGTTGCAGCCTGATACATCAAGTCAAAATATGCACGTTACGCGCAGCACGTACAGCGGGCCCTAGGGTTTACGTCCGCTGCTCTGTTAAGCATAACAGCACTAAACTTTCGATCAGGAAGCTTGTCATACAAAACAGGACGTTTTAGCGTTCGATTCAAACGTTCCAATGCCAAACGTAGCTGCTAAACGCACCATGAACAAGTCCGTGCAGGCAGCACAGCAGGCTGCCTGCTCACATTCTTGCCAGCCCGTGGCCAGTTGCCGAGCTCACCAACACGACGTCAGCCTCCTACCCTGAGCCCACCAGCACAGTGTTCTGCATGCTGGTTTCCATTTACATATGGGCAACGCTGCGCATGCTAGCACACATGAGGGAGGTGACGTGCTCGACACCCTGCTGGTTGCGGTACATCATAAAAATCACAGCACGCACGCCCCCTATCCATTCAACTACCACCACCCAAGCAATGCCTCTACCCCCTTTGCCGCCATCATCCCACCAACCTAAGTGCAAGCTGCAAACAAGAGCTGGGGTTGCAAGTAGGCTGGCGGCAAATCAGATTGATGTGGCATGCACTACACCACACACATCAACGCGTACTTGGGCAAGAAACAACGTTGCACCAGCGTGAAAGCAGCCGTGAGCCATGACTGTCAGGCAGGATTGAGGCAGGCATGCGATGAGCTTATCATATGCCTAAGCTTACATGATGTAAGCAAGCTTCTTCGAACCATTCAACGGGCGGTTGGTTGCAGCCAGCAGAAGCACCTGACAGGTGGCAAATTTGCAGCAGGCGTTGGGGGCTTTTCATGCAGGGCGGTCGCTCCTGCATGCCATAACTCAGAATACGGACATGAAAGCGTCCACCTCTACACAATGAATGAACGCCAGTGAACAGACGAACCCAGCCAGCAAAGTGCAACCACCATGTGTACAGCTCAAACTCGCCAAGACCTCTATGCCCACACCACCACAATCTGACCCACGCTCCCGGGCACTTGCTTCCCAGCGGCTCGACGGCCGTCTGCGCCACTGCAGCGCCAGCGCACCAGTGCGGCTCGCGGCCACGCGCGCGCACGCCCTGCCACTGCAGCTGCTGCCCCGCCGCAGCTGCTGCCGCTCCTCTGCAGGGAGCACCGCATCGACACACACGCAGCGCCCAGCCTGCGGCCGCCTGCCACGCACCCTGCCAGGCCACCTCCCCGCCACCGAAAACAACCGGCGTGGCGTGGCGTGCTGGCCCGCCTCAGTACCGCGGCGCGCCGTGCCGCATCATGGGCCGCGGGGCGCCCCCGCCGCGGCCCCTGGGCGGGCCCCTGTGGCGCTGCTGCTGCTGCTGCTGCTGGTGCTGGTGCTGCGGCGGCGGCCCGCCAAACTCCGGCGGAGGCCCGCCCTCGTAGCCGTACGGCGGCGGCGGCCCGTGCAGCTCGCCCGCCGCTGCGTACGGGTCGAACGGCGGCGGCGGCAGGCCGTAGGGGTTGGGGGGGGGCATGGGCGGGTGGCCGTGCCCGGGCGGGAAGCCCAGCGGCGGCGGCGCGCCTGGCAGGCCCGCAGCGGGCGGCATCGCCGGCGGCGGCATCCCTGGCGGGCCTGGCAGCGGTGGCCCCCCCCCACCGGGATGAGCGCGCCGGTCGCCGGGTCCTGCGTCATGAACACGGCGCCGTCTGGGATGCCCACCGTGCCTGGCGCCGGCACGGCGGCACCTGGCGGCAGGATGATGACGGGGGCGCCACCGGCCGAGCCTGGCGTGGCTGCGCTGGGTGGTGCCCCAGGAGGAGGCGGCAGGCCCCCAGGAAGCTCCGGTTGCTGCTGCTGCTGCTGCTGCTGCTGCTGCTGGCGCAGATCAAACACTAGCTGCTCAGGGCCTGGGGGCCCTGGGGGTTGCAGTGACCGGAAGTCGACCGTGTACTGCTGCTGCTGCTGGCTGTCAGGCGCGCGTGGCTGCGGCTGCAGCCCCTGTTGCTGCTGCTGCAGCGCTGCCAGCAGGCCAGCAGGCGCGCCGCCGCTGGCAGGCCCCTGCGCAGGACTGTACGCACCTGCTGCTGCTGCTGCTGCTGGGGGTGGCGGAGGCGGCCCTGCACTGCCTGGGAGCTGCTGCAGCTGCAGCTGATCACCACTGCTTGGCAGCCCAGCTGCCAGTGTGTGCCAGGGTGGCAGTGCACCAGCGGCCGAGCCAGGGCCACCAGCAGCTGCTGCTTCGCTGCCAAGCCCGGGGCCAGCGGCAGCAGCTGCACCAGGCGGCATGGCACCAGGTGGAAGGCCTAATGCAGCTGCAAGTGTTGACAGCGAGTTCAGGTCGAGGCCAGGCAGCGGTGCAGCAGCAGAAGCACCACCGCCGCCGCTTGCAGGTGCCCCGGCAGCAGCCTGGCCCTGATCTAGCAGCTGCCCAGCTGCTGCTGCACTGTCGGGTGGTGGGGGTGGAGGTACCTGCACCTGTTGCTGCTGCTGCCCTGCTGACGCTGCTGCTGCGGCAGCCAGGGCTGCTCTGCGCCTGGGATCCAGCCGAGCAGCATCGCCCAGGCCTGGAAATGCCGCTTGCATCGGCTGCACAGGTGCCTGCTGCTGGCTGCTGCTGAAGCATTGGTGCCGCTGGAGGTGGCATGCCTGCTGGGGGCATCTGCTGCTGCTGCTGCTGGTTGCTGCTGCAGCGTGTGCGGGCGGCGCGTAGTCCTTGCAGTGCACGATCAGCAGCAGGAACTCGTTGCTGGCGACGTCGCGAGGCAGCAGGTGCTGCTGGTGGCTGGGGGCGACCAGGATGGCCGTCTTGAGCAGGCGGGAGGCGTACTCTGCAGCGAGACGGCGGGCAGGCGGCGGAGGACAGACGGCGCGCACGACAGGCTGAGATTGTCACATGCGTGTTGCCAACACAGCGCCGTGCAATACAAAGCGTTGCGCATCGCTGCTTGATGGCGACGCCTGGCTGCTTGCAATGGAACAAGCTGCTTCAACTCGCTAGCAGCCGAGTTCATTTGAAGCCCTGACGCCCAAGACAGTGACCAGCCACCCTGCACAGCACGTCAAGTGCACCACCCACCAGGCTGCGCGGCCGCATTCCCGCCCAGCCTGCTGCAGCACCTAAAATTTCATCCAGCTGGAGCTCTCGTCACAGCACGCATTGCTCGGGCTGGCTGCAGAGGCGCCGCGCACCGCTGCTTGCCACCAGGTAGCCCTCGACGTCTTTCGGCAGGCCCAGCTTGCCGATGCGCCCCTTGCTGCTGTAGCCGCGCAGCAGCTCGTGCAGGTATGCCGCGTCCATCGGCGCCGCGCCCGGCGCCACGCCCACCACGCCCAGGCTGATGGTGCGGCTGCGGCTCTTGCGCAGCTCCTGCGTGAACGCGGCAAACTTGTCCAGCGCCACGCGCCCGATGACCTCGACCGCCGACCGGGCGCGGGCAGCATGCGGGCGACGTCGCCCATGCCGCCCACGTGCCGCACAGGGCCGCGAATGACCCCCCTCCCGAGCCCGGCACGCAGAAGGTGCCGCCCCACACCGCGTCGCCGGGCGCGGGGCCCGGCCCGGACCGCCGGTCCCTCGCACCGACAACCGGCAGCAGGTCGGGCAGGGACGCGTCGACGGGCGGGGCTGCTGCTGCAGCTGCTGCCAAGGCGGCCGCGCTGCCTGCGGCTGCTGCTGCCGGTGGCGGCGGCGGCGGCGGGAGGCCTGGCCGCTTTCTGTCGGGTCGTAGGGCTGGTCTTCGTCGTCCTCGTCGTCAGGGTTGTACGGCGCCTCGTCAGCAGGCCCAGACCCAGGCGCGCCTGCCGCTGCTGCTGCTGCTGCTTGCTGCGTGGCTGCTGCTTCCTGCTGCTCCGCTGGCACTGCCCTGAGTGCCTCGCTCTTCACCGCTGCCCAGTCAAACCCTGCGAAGAACCCTCCCGTGGTTTTGCTGGTGACTGAGCCGACCTGCTGCAGCGCGTGTGAGCCAGCACCAACCCCAGCCACACTGCCAGATGGCACGGCGAGGCTGCTGCTGGCAGTGGGCGTGGCCACGCCGCCACCCGCAGCAGCTGCTGCTGACGGACCACCCGGGCCCGACAGCTGCTGGCTGTGCTGCAGCTGCAGCACATCATGGGCGTCAGCCATGCGCGCTGCTGCTGCAGGCGTGCTGTACTTTGCTGCTGCTGCTGCTGCCCTGCCCGGCCGGTCTTCCTCGTCTATGTCCATGTCGTCGCCCTCCTCTGACGCCGGGTGCATGGGGGTGCCCCCGTCACCAGCTGCATACGCATCAGCATCCTCCTGGCCCCGCCCCCTGAGCCAGCCTGCTGCTGCCCCCTGCTGCCAGACTCGCTCTGCCGCTGCTCCCGTTCCTGCTGCTGCTGCTGCTGCTCATCCGTGCCTGCTGCCGCCGCTGCCGCTCCAGCGCCAGCTGGCTTGTCGGGCTCAGGCGTGGACTTGCGCTTGCTGGTGTCGTCGGCGAGGGTGCCCATGAGCGCCAGCCGAGTCTGCCGCAGGTGGTCATCGCGCGTGGCCCAAGCAGCAGCAGTGGAGAACTGCACAGCACAGCACAGCCAGCAGCGCAAGCAGGGTGCCAGCCACACAGTGCAGGTTGATGGGATCATCAGTGTACAGCACTGCCGTCCACAGCATGTGCAGCTGCACAATGCTGATATCACAGGAGCCCCATGCCACCACAAGGCACGACCTCTTCTTTCACGCTTCTTCCCTGTGGTGGCTCTGCACCCACCACCCACTGCTCTGCCGTAACCCTGGCCAACTTCGCTGCTGCAAACACAACATCTTGGCAATCACCTCGGGGTTCAGCCGCTCCCAAACGCGGTCACGCTGCTGAGCTAGGCCACAAAAAAAAGCACACCCCTGCCCCTACACACGCCGCACATGCACGGCCACACCTCGCCGCGCCACGCCGCACCCGCCGCACCTTGGCTGCCGTGTCCACGTCCAGCTCGATGGCCTTGTTGTGCTCCTCCTCGATCTTGCGGCGCCACGCGGCCAGGTCCTTGTTGGCGAGGTCCGATGCGGGCATGCGCACCAGCGCAGCCCGCGCCCACCTCGGCCATGAGAACGTGCTGCCGCAGCTCGGGGTTCTGCGGGTCGCGCAGGTTGAAGGCCAGGCTCCGCATCTTGCTCTTGTACTCGGCGTTGACGGAGCCTGCAGCAGGCGCGGTGCGGCAGCACCCCAGTCAGCCGCCACCGCTGCGGGCATGCATGCGTGAGAGCAGCGCCGAGGCAGCTGCCACACACATTGATCAGAGCACACTGATGAACATCTCTCTCTGATGCCCACCTCTGCTCTTTGCCAGGGAGCGCAGCAACGGAAGGGCTTGATTGCAAAGCTCGTGTGAACTCACCGCACAAGATGAACAGCTGCTCCTCAATGGCGGTTGCCAGCTGCTGTGCATCAGGCAGCTGCAGCTCAGGCACTGCGGCAGCCTCCTGCTGCTGCTGCTGCTCCTCCCGTGCTACTGCCCCTGCATCACCAGCTGCTGATGCAGCAGCTGCTGCGGTGCCTGCTGCTGCCCCTGAGTCATCAGCTGCCGCTGCAATTGCTGCTGTGGGTTCAGCTGGATGCTGCTGCTGCTGCTCCTGGCTGCCATCCGCTGCCTGCCCAGCTTTTGCTGCTGCTTCCTGCTCTGTGTCTTGCTGCTGCTCCTGCTTCTTTGACTGCTGCTGCTGCTGCTGCTGCTGCTGCTGTTTGTGCTGCGCCTGCAGCTCCTCAGCAGCCTTCTTGAGCCCGACAGCCAGCTGCCCGGCTGCCTTCTGCCGCACCTCAACCTCGGACAGCGCACGCGCTAGCGCAGGCCCGCCAGACCCGCTGCCACTCAGGCGCCGCTGCAGCCCGACGCCCCTGGGGTCGTATCGCCCACTGATGGCCCTGCCAGGGTGCACGGGAGCGGCGCCGCCTGCCGCGCCTGCTGCGCTGCCGCCGCCTGCTGCCCCCCCCCCGCCGCCCCTGCTGCCGCCCCCTGCCTGCCGCCGCCTGCTGCCCCCACCTTCCTCGCCAGAAGCTTCTCGAGCATCGCCTTTTTGAAGGCGTCGCCGCCAGGCGCCGCAGCGCCGTCGTCGCTGCCGTCGGCGCTCATGCGCCGCTTGGCACTCGAGCCCGGCTGCTCTGCTGCAGGCCGCTTGCCCAGAACACCCGACGGCTCGCCAGCTGCGTCTGCAGCACCGTTTGCGGCGGCGCTCATTGGCAGCTGCTGCCCGACGGGCCCGATTGGCCCCGCGCTAGCCCTTGGCTGCTGCCTCATGCTCCTGCTGGGGGTGTTCAGCTTCTCACCCTTGCTGCCGTGCTTGCGCTTCTTCTTGACCTTCTTGCTGCTGCTGCTGCCGCCGCCAAAGCTGCTGCGGAGCGCGCCTGCTGCTGCGTCCCTGCCCTCCTCCTCGCCTGCCTCGCTGGGTGCCTGGTCGTCAGACACGTCTGCGTCACTGTCCAGGCTCTGGTCATCCGAGTACTCGTCAGCACCAGAGTCCTGCTCAGCGTCAAAGTCTGAGTCAGCACCACCGCCCGCTGCTGCTGCTGCTGCCGCAGTCTTATTCCTGCTGCCAGGCGTGCGCTGCTGCTCCTGTCCCTCGTCTTGCTGCTGCTGCGCTGGCAGCTCGCCGTCTTCATCGGCATCCTCGTACTCAGCGCCTTCCGCATCCTGCTCACTGAAAGGAATCTCCCTGCCACGCTTGAGCTTGGCATCCTTGGGAAGATGCTCAACTGCACGCACGCAAACAGGCAGCAGGCCGGCAGAGATGCAACAAACTTGAGCAGGAGATGTAGGCATGCTCACCGCATGGGGGGTGGGGATGCACTGTCAGCAGATTGAGCCATGCATACGACGCGGTCCTGGTTTCCTTGCATACAGCAACACTTCAATGCAGTGACATATTTGTGTGCTGGTAGTACCCGCTACAAAAGCAGCACTTGTCGTGACAGCAGAGCACTCCTCGTAAGTCCTAAGCGCTGCAGCTGTAGGAGGATGAGCTGCTGCTGCTGCTGCTGCTGCTGCTGCTGGTGCACCGCGCATTGAGCCGCGCCACTCACCGACAGCGATGCACTTGTCGTGTATGAGCTCCTCCAGGCTAACTGTCTCCTCCTCGTTTGTGCTGGGATAGCGCAACTTCGCCACCATGTCCTTGGCAGACACCTGCACACACCCACAGCCACAGCAGTGGCAGCAGCACTGAACTGATGCTCGCGGGAGCTCCAGGTGTGCATACAGCATCTGAGGATGCTCTGCAAAGGACCGGCACGCATAAACAGGGCATCAGCGGGAATGTGCAGTGCCTGCACTGCTTGCAGGAACTGTGGTTGAAATGCACTTGCTGGCACAATCCAACCTTGTGCCTGCAAGCATGGTTGTCTGCTGTGCAGGTGTCTTCAGCCGATAATTGCTGTCAGCACTGTGTGCGCCCATCCGCACTGCTGTAAGGTTGAGCATTTGAGTACATGCCACAGTGACTCCTCACCTGCTCCACTTCTGCCATGTACCACACACCATCATCCGGCCAGAGAATGTACACATCTGTGTCCTTGAGGCTGCTCTTGATGTCCTTGTGTGTCAGCAGCCGGTACACCTTGCGCGAGTTGGCCTCCCAGTACATTTTTGCAGCCTCCTCAGGTACAACGAAGTCTGGATCATGCGTTACAGAACAGCAGGAGTGAGCATGAACAGGCTGCAGCAACAACCCCAGCAGGCAGCAGCACTGCCGCAGCCCCAGCAACTCACCATCGTCATCATACTTCCTTGACGCCCTAGCTTGGCGTTTTGGGCGGTCCATCTATGCTGCAGACGCCTTTCGGCAGACTGCAAGCAGCGTGTAGCTCGCTGCAATGCAAGTGCTGCCTGTGCAGGCAGTAGCACTATGCTGTCCCCGCCGTTGGAGCCAGCAGCGACAAGTTCAGCCCTGAGTTTATCTTACAATGACTCTTTCAGATTACGTAACCACGCCATCTGAAGCCCTTCTTGCTGCGGGCGGGATCATGAAGTTTTGAAAGGGCGAGCATGGACCCTCTGCTTGCCGTTCGGACGGTGATTATCCGTACATCGGGCAAGTGCACATTCTGCTAAGAGGATGGCACTAATGAGAGGTGAAATAACAATGTCAATGGTGTGTGTGCTGCTGAGCTGCACTGCATGCCGGCAGTAATGTAACGGGTAACTGCTTGCCACTTTGTTTACCTCTAGATCGTTCCTTGCTAGGTCCGCTCTGAAGCACAACATGGCACTGCAGTGCCTGCCGACGCAAACAGGGTTTGCTAGTCGACCACAGCCTGTTTTATCCTGCTTCATACGACAGTGTAGAAATACTCCATGTCCAGTAGTGTGGCAGTATGGTCACGGCAGCGCACCAGCAGCTTGTGCAGCAGTGCAGCCTCACCGGCCATCAGCAGCGAGCGTCAGCAGTGAGCCAGCTGCTGCTGATGCACCTTCTGTACTACTAGAGAGCATGTCCAGCTATGAGGATCCTCTTGTGTGTGTGCCGGAGGATTTTGAGCTAGCTCCAGGAGAGCTGAGCAGCGTGGACCGCACCTCACCAGCAGCACCAGAGGACGCTTTCAGATGCATAGGGTGCACCAGGCCAGAGTGCCAGGTGCGCCACCAGATGATGTTTCGTGTTGTCATCAAACCTTCAGCAGTTGACATCTTTCATCACTGGTGTATCTGTCGGCGCTCGGTCAGGAGCACTCTGTGCTGGCTGGCAACACACACGTGGAGAAGCAGTTGCGTAGTTTGTGATGCTGCCTGCAGCAGTTGTAGTGCTGCAGGCTGTGCAGTATGCTGAGTGCCAGCTAGTTGCTTCAACCGCCGCCGTACGTTGCACTTGTGGCGCTGTGCAGACTGACGCGGGCTGCGCAGCCAGCCCTTGGAGGTTCACTCAGGACGGCTACCTCAGGGAGATCTTGACAGCACGCGTGTATGATGTCGCGGTGAGGAGGCACGCTCTCAGCTGCAGCGGCGCAATCAGGGCATGTGCTGCTTGGCTTGATCATGTCAGCAGCTCTAGCAAGTGCTGTGTAAGCAGCCAGCTGTCGCAGCAGCCATGCATGTAAGACGGACATGCACACGCTATGCTGGCGCGGCAGTAGTGCCTGCAGGCACGTGGACAACTGCTGCAGCTGCAGCAACGCATTGTTATCACAACAACAGGAAGAGCCTGAGGGCTTTGTTGTCTAGACCAGCTGTGTAGAGCCTGAGCAGCCGGATGTGCACAACGTTCTAATTTTCAGGTCCAGACCACGCTGGAGCGTGCGGACAAGTTGAGTGACGCCCTGGGCAATAATCTGCTACTGAAGAGGGAGGACCTGCAGCCGGTGAGCAGCAGCAGCAGCAGCAGCAGCAGCAGTAGCAGCCGTGCTGGAGCTCTGACACTGTACCACAAGCAATTGATGTTGGTGTTGCGTTCTCCCACCCAGACTGCAAATGGACTGTTGATGCAGCTGCCCCAGCATTGCCAGAAAAGCTGATGAGTACGCAGCAGCGTTCCTCCTGCCCAGTAGCACAGCCCAGCCTGCCTCAGCCGCGCTGCTGGCGACTGGCCTGCAGGTGTTCTCTTTCAAGCTGCGGGGTGCGTTCAACAAGATGGCCAAGCTGCCCAGGGAGGCGCTGCAGCGTGGCGTCATCACCAGCAGTGCAGGCAACCACGCACAGGGCGTGGCCCTGGCGGCAGCCAAGCTGGTGAGTTTGCGTCACAACACGTTGCTGCTGCCCGGTGTACGGCGGTCGCAGCTTGTGAGCACATGGCATGGAAGGGAGTGGCAGTTGTCAGTGAGCTGAGTTCTGGCACGTGTCAGCTGCAGCGCTGGCTCTGCACACCCCTGGCAGCGTGCAGTGTGGGCGCGACCTCAGCAGCTGTCCCAGCTGCATCTTCAGGGCAGCTTTGGGGCCGGGCCCCGCATGCTCTGTGAGCAGCCGCAACCCTGCACCACGCGTGCCCGTGTCGCCGCTGCGCAGGGCTGCCAGGCCACCATCTGCATGCCGATCAACACGCCAGACATCAAGGTGGCCAACGTGAGGCGGCTGGGGGGCCTGGTGGAGCTGGTGGGCGAGAGCTACCAGGAGGCACAGGCCTACGCACAGGTAAAGCACGCGGCAGCTGCAGCTGCAGTCTGCACATCCAGTAGCACCCACACTGCACTGTACATGCGGGCAGGGAAGAGGGTGCTGGGCATCGGGGTTTGGGATGTGGTGCTGCTTGTTGCACTGTGCTGTGCAAGAATGCTGGGCTGGTGGAACGCTTCATGTTCCGTACTCTGCAGTGTTCAAGTGTTGTACATGCTGCTTGTAGCTGCACCTGCTGCATGCTGGGATGCACGGTGTGGCACAATATTCCCAAGCCTCACCACCTGCTGCGTTGGCCGCTGGTCCCTGCAGGCACGTGCTGTGCGTGATGGGCTCACGTTTGTGGCTCCGTATGACGACCCACACACCATTGCAGGCCAGGGGACCATCGGTGATGAGATCCTGCGACAGGCAAGTACTTTGTACACTAGTTGCGTGTTGCTTGTGTGCATTCGGCTTAGTGTAACCAGGACACTTGGCGATGTTGGCGGCAGGTGCTGTAAAGTGCAAGTACAGGCACGAAGTGTTGCTGCTCAGCACCACACTGAATGTTCTGTGCATCCCCGTGAAGCCAGCCGCTGTCCAGAAGTAGTGCTTTGACGTGACTTGTCCAGTGCCGTTGCTGCGCTGTGCTGTGTGCAGATAGCAGACCCCACGAAGCTTGACGCCATCTTTGTGGCTATTGGCGGCGGCGGCCTCATTGCAGGCATTGCCGCATACGTCAAGGCGCTGCATCCACACATCAAGGTGGGCCGCCGCGTGCCCTGCTGTGGCAGCTTGTACGTTCTTTAAAGCGCCTTCTGTCCAGACGGTCAGATTCTGGCTGCAATCTCAAACCCACCAGCATGCCTGTCCACCTCCTTGGTTGTAGCTCACTTGTTCGCTGCTGTGCTGCATCTGTTTGGGGTTGGCCTTTCTCCCTGCCTCTGCTGTCAGGTGTATGGGGTCGAGCCGTGTGGTGCCAACGCCATGGCCATGTCACTGAAGCAGGGCAGGAGAATCACGCTGTCACGCGTGGATGCTTTTGCAGACGGTGTTGCAGTCAAGCACGTGAGCGGCAGCGAGCCTGTGCTGCACTGTGTGGTGCTTGCACAAGCCGTACTGTTGCGGAACGCACTGTAGCATTGTCGCCCCATCTTTGGATGTGCATTTGTGCTGCTGAGCTTGCTCATACCTGACCTGACAGAAGCAGGTGCTCAGTTGTGCTTAGCTCATGCGTGGTGCAACGCCGCTGTCTTGACACCACTGACGCATCTGACCAGCTGCCCTCTGCCGCCTTGTGCTGGCTGCTGCTATTCTTGCAGGTGGGCGCTGAGACGTTCCGGCTGTGCCGCGAGCTGTGCGATGGCGTGCTGCTGGTAGACAACGCAGCGATCAGTGCAGCCATCAAGGACGTGTTCAACGAGACACGCAACATCCTGGAGCCTGCAGGAGCAGTGGCGGTGGCGGGCGCTAAGGCGTGGCTCAAGGAGAACCAGCACCAGGTCTGTGAGCTGCTGGCTGCAGCACGTGAGCCACATCAAGGGCTGGTGGTCTCAATGTAAACGGGTGACAGACACCTGCGGCTGAAGGACATGCGCACCAACAATGCAAAAGCTGACTGCTCGTCGTGATGTTGGTCGCGTCGGCGTCATGCTGTTTGCTGGAGAGCCTGCTCTGCATGGCTGTGCTCAGTTGCGAGCACTGCGCTGCTTCACACCCCGCCTTCCAGCAGCCTCTGGTTGCCCTGCTGACGCGCAGCCCATGGCCGCCTCATCCCATGTGCTGCAGGGCAAGACTGTGGTGGCTGTCACCAGCGGCGCCAACATCAACTTTGAGCGGCTGCGCCTGGTGTCTGAGCTGGCCGACCTGGGCGCCAGCACAGAGGTGATGATGGCCACCAGCATCCCTGAGCGGCCGGGGGCGTTCCGGGAGTTTGTGCACGCAGCAGCAGGCAGCTTGGACAGCGACCTCAACGTCACAGAGTTCAAGTACAGGTGAGGGCCGTAGGCAGCGCCGTTCACAGTTGCCAATGCCCATTCGGGTGGTCCTGGGCCAGCTGCTCGTTCCTCACAAGCCCAAGTTATGGTGCAGGGGTGTTCATGGCTGCGCTTGTGTTGTGCTGAAACTGCTGCGGCAGTTCACCAACGCTCCAGCTGCTAGGGCGAAGGTGTTATTGTGCAGTGCGTTGATGCCCTGGTGGCTTTGGATTTCTGCTGCCCCCCTCTCCCTGTGCTACTTCCCTGCCGCAGGTACTCTGCTGGCGCGAGCGCCAACATCCTGTGGTCTGCGGGTGTGCGGGACCGCTCCGAGGTGACGCAGGCGATGGAGCGGCTGCAGGCTGCAGGCATGCCCACCATAGACATCAGCGGCATGGACTCGGCACGGGTGAGTGGAGCCTGACAGGTTTTTGCGCGTGTCTTTCTGGCCAGCGGCTGCACGTGCCTCGCTTCCGCCACCGTTGCATGAGGCTGTGGCTGCCAGTCCAGCAAGCGCATTGTGTTGGTGTGTCCTTGTGGCTGTGCTCACGAGCAGATGTCCGCGTGGTGTGAGTAGCAGCCAGGTGTGGTGCGCGCTTGCACCGCCAGGTGGTTGGGCAGCCTCAGCACAGTTCCCTGCTTCCTGTGTATGCCCACACGTAGCCTCAGCTCACTGCTCTTGCGTATGCCCTGCTGAGTTGTGTGGTTGTGCCTGCTGTGGTGCTGGCCAACAGATACACCTGAGGCATCTGGTGGGTGGCCGCGCGCGATCGTACATGGGGGAGATCCCCAACGAACGCATCTACCAGGTGACCATTCAGTGGTAGCACAGCGTGCAGCAGCACTGCTTGGCGCAGTTGCACCGCCGACTGCTGCTTGTGTTGCATTGAAACGAGCTGTGCACCACACAAAGGGCTTTGCATCGTGCGCAGCCAGATGGATGCGCAGCTTTTGTTGTCCTGTTGCTGACCAGGGTTAGTGTCACGTCGTCGGTCCTACAAGGTCGGCAGGCGCAGCAGCATACTCGCATGGGTTTGTGCGGCTCAGTGTGCATTCATGTGATGTAGGCGCACAAGCGCGTCACTCACGCACCCGCGCCTGGTGCTGCGCATGCACTTGACGTGGCCAGGTGCAATTCCCGGAGCGCCCTGGTGCGCTGCGCCGCTTCCTAGACACGCTGTCATCGCCCGAGGGCGGCTGGAACGTGACGCTGTTCCACTACCGCTGCACGGGCAACCGCGAGAGCTACGTGATGCTGGGGCTGCAGGTGCCGCCTGAGCAGGACAGGGCTTGGCGCAAGGTGACCAAGGCGCTGCAGGACGAGTTCACCTTTGAGGAGCTGGGCGGGGAGGAGCGGCGCGTGTTCAACATGTTCATCCAGTAGCACGCGTGGCTGGCTGAGCTGTGTGTGACGGGTACAGGGTGTGTGTGTATGCACTTGGTGTTTGCCCATGCACTTTGTGTATGTGCTGTCGGCACGGCGCAGCTTGTGCATATGCGCTGGGAGGGACTGCATCGAAGGTGAGGTGTGGGACGGGCATGTACAGTGTCGGTGGTTGGGCGGGGGTATTGGGCGCTGCTGCAAGCATACTGGCAAGCACTGGCATCGCTGCTGGCATGCATGCACAGGGTGTTAGTGGGCCCCTCATGAAGCCATCATCTCCAGTGGAGAGGCTCCTGTAGCTGATGCTCTGAATGTTGAGTAAGTAGGCACGCTGCGGAGTATAGTCTCTGAGACGGGATAGCTGCAATCTTAACCTGAACATTGGGCCTCGAAAAGGTAGGCCGTATACAGCATAATCATTGTGGTGTGCAATGTTTCTGGTGATATGTATTGGTTTCCCACTCAGTGACTGGCAGCGTTTAGTGCTTTGAATCCAGTATTGCATGTTAGCACGGACTTGCGCATACGTTTGTGATCAAGTATCAATTGCTGCTCATCTCTTATAATTGAAGTTAATCAGCGCATGGCATGGTGATGGCAATGTATCTACTGGCAGCGGCCTCTGCCCTGACAAGGTCGGAAGTTCAGGTGTCAAGCCTTGAACATGATCGTGACACCGTTAAGCATAACCGAACAACAGCATGGAGCTTGCATCGTGTGCAGCATGTCGCCTGTTGATGCAAGCACTCCCGTTTAAAAAAGCGCCATGACTTTTGCTTCCACACGGCCCGAGGCACAAGAAATATTCTCCTTATTAACCCAGTGCTACCAACAGAAACATGGCCAGCTCATGAGAAAGCAAAACACCTGCACCCAACCGTCACGTGCTAGCATCAGAACGCGCATTGGCTCAGTACTGTCACGCAGAATCACTTTTTATGAAAGCCCTTGGAGCGCTGCTCACCTCTGCTTGTCACCACAACTTGACTAGACTTGACGAAGCTTACTTGTTCCAGACCATCCCAGAACATGCACTGAGGCGGAGATCCTGCGCCCTGGAGTCACTGAAAACGCCACGCCAACAGGCGCTGGATGTCTGATCATCGCTTGAGGGCCCTCTTCAACTACAGTAGTTCTCGGTCTGTAGCCAAGCTCACTACTGTAGGCATCGCCTCGGGAGTTGCTGCAACCGCGGTACTAGCGAACAGAGATAAACTTAGTCACTTGAGGTGCGCTACAAGCACACTGGCAACTTTGTAAGCTCCAAAAAGCAGGGCCATACCCCCAGCCTGGCCTAATCACCAGCTGTGATCACTAACACTTGTTGCCTGCTGCTGCCTTTCAGGATCAGCTTGAACAGCACGCTCATTGAGGCAGTGTCGGGAGCTGCTGGGGAAGTTGCTCAGGTACAACAGCACTTGGTGCTGGCCGCATGTGTCGGCTGAACTGCCAGTGAGCACAGTCACTGTAGCATGCATGTCAAGCTGCTGATGCCAACGCCAGTAATACTACATTACAGTCTTTAGTTACAACAAACCAGGTCCTGATAAAATCACAGCAACTGCTGACATGCCTTGCACTGCCTCGCCATCTCTTGCCTGCAGATAGCACTAGTGTACCCCCTGGATACAGTGAAGGTGCGCTGCCAGGCAGCAGGGCTCAGCAGCAGGCAGGTGCTTGCACAGCTACAGCGTTCCACTGGCGGTAGCTGGGCAGCACTCATAGCAGCGCTGTACGCCGGAGCGCTGCCAGCGGTGCCGCTGTCGGTGCTGGTTGGCGCTGTCCACTATGTGTCGTTCTGCACCACTCGGCGGGCACTTGTGAGCGTAACCAAAGCCGATGGTGCAGCACTCAACAGCAGCAGCAGCAGTAGCCAGCACCACAGCGTCGAGTCACAGCCACTGCTGGAGGAGCAGCAGCACCAGCACGCACACCAGCACATCATGGTTTCTCATGGCGTGACAGGCACGCACTTCATGCCAATGGAAGACCCAGCAGCAGCAGCCGAGCAGCCTGATCCTATTGGCTTGAATCGAGGCAGCAGCAACTGCAGCAGCAGCAGCACGGGTGCCGGCGGCGCTCAGCCTGCAGCAGCAATAGCAGCAAAGGGAAGCACACCACCACCAGCAGCAGCAGCAGCAGCAGCAGCAGAGTCGGACGCTGCTGGGGAGCGGTCAATCTCGGGTGACGTTGGTCGGGGCAGCCTGGCGCTCAACATGGCTTGCGCTGTGATCACTGCTGTCATCACCGCTGTGGTTGAGGCGCCCTTGGAGCAGTTCAGGCACAACAGCCAGGCAGGCAACATCAAGGGCAACTTCGTGCGGGAGATGTGGCGGGTGAGTTGCTGGTGTACGGCTGCGACAAAGAGATAACAGCATCCAGCATCCATGTGCACAGCAATCAGCTGCCAAAACCTCTTTTCTAATCACATGCGAGCACAGTTGCAACTTAGCAGTGGTCAACACATCACAGAAACATTCTGTTGAACTGGCAGCTGTAGATTGTGTTATGTGCACTTGGCGCCGCTACTGCTCTGAATATGCACTTGGCACTTGCCTCGTGATCAGTCCACGCGCCACATGCTGCCTGCCATGCCTGCCATGCCTGCCCAGGTGCTGCGCACGTCAGGGCCGCGCTCGCTGTACTTTGGCTTTGTGCCGTACTGCCTTGAGAGCTGGCCGTATGACGTCAGCGAGCTGCTGGTGGTGGGGGCAGCCAGTGACGTGCGGGCCGCCCCCGCCCTGGCCAACGTCAAGCCCGCCGTGTTCGACATGGCAGTGGGAGCGCTGGCAGGCACAGTTGCGGTGAGCTGATGTGGGTGTGGATGTGGGTGTGGATGTGGGTGTGGATGCGGATGCACAGCTACTGATCGAATGCTACACAGTGGAGCTTGCGCAAATTGGATCCGCAGGAGCAAGGCGCTTGCTCGCATGCGAGTGCAGTGGTTGTGCAGGTGCCTTGGTAGACTCTGCAGGGTTGCGATGCACAGCCACTGCGCCAGCAATGCCTTGAACTGCAAGGCAAGCAGGTCTTGGCGTCATGCCAGCAGAACTTCTGGCGTGCATCTCCACTCCTTCTGATCGCTTTTGTTCCTGCTGTGCTGCCCCTGCTGCGGCACCCATGCGCGCTACAGGTGCTGGTCAGCATGCCGTTTGACGTGGTGAAGACGTACATGCAGACGCACGGCACAGGCATGGCAGCGGAGGGCCTGCGGGAGAGCGTGGCAGCCTTCTGGTCGACAGGCAGCAGGCTGGTGGCCAAGGGTGGCCCTGGCGCACTGTTTGTGGGGCTGGCTCCGCGCCTGGCGCACCAAGTCCCTGGTGAGGCTGCCCAGCCTGAGCGCGTGCTGTGTGGGTGCAGCGGCTGATCCGCAGTCGTGCTTGTCACAGGCGGTGCAGCGTTCAACTGCTGGCTGTATGCCTGGCACGTCGAGTGCCTTGCGCTGGCAGCATGTCAGCGGCAGCAGCACGGCGCCTTCAGCCCTGCCACCAGCAGCCAGCTTGTGTCAGTTTGCGGCAGCGCTTGCACGGCAGGCATGCCTTGCAGCTGAAGCACGGGACGCTGGCAGGGCTGCACAGCAGAAAATGCCGGGGCCCTCAGCTGCTGCCATCATGTAAGCGCAACGTCTGCTATCCTACAAGTTGTGGCTGGATGCACTGTTGCGCCGGGCAATCAGGTGTGTGTGTTGTGTGGCAACACTCACCTGGTGCCTGGACATGACTTACTCTACGGGCTTGACCCGCAGCTGCTTTTGTCACTGCCGCTGTGTGTTTGCAGGTGCCATGGTGTGTTGGCTGGCAATAGAGAGCATGCAGCGGCACCTAAAGAGCTGCGCAGAGCAGCACCAGCAGTTCACGCCGTCATCAGCGTAGCTTTGGGAGGGGGGCGTGAAGGTCTGCAGCTGGCCATATGTGCTGCCTTGCATGGCGGGACACACAGCCCTGTTCTGATGCGCTCAGCCGTGAGCAGCAGTATCACTGTTTGATGCTCCAGTCAGCATCCAGTCTGGCATCACATGCCGCAAATGAGTGAAGCCATGCAGTCATGGCTGAGTTGCGTTTAGCCAAGTTTTGTCAGGGTCGTGCGGTTGTGCGAGTATGGATGCGGTGATGCCTTTGTGTGAGCGCATGAATGCCAACAGTGGAGTGGGCCGTAGTAGGGCCTTCAAAGCTGAGGGATTTGTGTTGAGGTGCCTTGCCGCAACAACAGCATAGTGTACAGTGTGATTCACATTCGCAGTGTCAAATGTCCTGGTAGCAATGCTGCTGGGCTGTCAAGTTTGCGGGCGTGGTTGTGTGCAGAGTGCAGGCTCAGCAGCTGATCACTACAATGAGTGTCTGTGGTCGCAAACATGGCGCATGGTCAGCCAGCTGCAACTGACATTGCATGCTGTCTTGTTGCAGCCAAGCAGGCATGTTGTTGTGCTGTTGGGATGCTGTTATGCATCCTGCATTTGAGTTGGCCAAACATTGGTCCAACGCAATAAGTGTGGCAACCTAGCCACCAGAAGATGGTTCACCTTTCATGCGGCACTGCTGCTGGGGTGCGGACGTTGTGCTCATGATCAAATGCTAGTCACCATGATGATAAACTGCAGTGGGTGGAGTTACTGAGCTTCCATCAGCCAGCAGGCAGTGGATCTGTTATGCTTGCCTTCTCTTTCCCAGAGCAGCCAGTAATGCTGCATCATGGCGCCCTGGGGTCCTGGCCAAGGCCTAGGGTTTCGTATTTATGCGTGGGTTCAATTGTCGGGCGGCTGGACAGCAGGTTGACCTTGTTGAGCTTTTGGTGGTGTTTAAAGGCACGTACAGCACACACAGTAACCCTGTGGGCAACACAGGTTGCAGCGGCATCATGCTGAGGTGCCTCGGGGTGCGCAGGCCGCTGAAAGTTACACCTGGTTGGCGGACGCATCAAGCGTGCAGCAGCTTTAATTGAAATACCTCATGATTTTCTGCACCCCTGTAACCCGCGCGGCCAACGCTACATTAGTAACATTGTCCTTTTGTACCAGCGTTGCTGCTGCTGTCTCCCGCATCTCTGCCGGTGAGATGATTGTGGAGGCATTCAGGCTAATTTTCGTTTACGTTGGTACGCTGACTGCTGTACATCACATGTTGGCCATGGAGCTCGTGTTGGTCGTGGCATGCCTGGTGGCAGCTCTGCCTTCCGCCCTGTTGCAGCCGACGACGGGTCCCATCCGAAGTTATGATACCGTTCGGTACCTCATTCCTCGCAACACAGATGACTGCATTGGTCCCAATGTTACGGTGGCTCCGACTGCCTGCAGCGGTGTCAATCAATACTCAAACAGCAAGTACAGAATCACCGGCACCGGTACGAGAGTAATGAGTGATGGTAGCATCAAGGTATGGCGGCGCTACAGCACGATCAAGCACTCCTGCTGCCTCTGGTGACCTGCTACTGCTGCAGTCGCGGTCGCAGCCTGACACCTGTGCGCTTGGTGGCTGCAGATCACCAACAGGGCTGGGTTCTCTGTACAGTACTATCCCACTCACAAGGTAAAGAAAACAGGCAGTGTTTGGCCTACTTGCACTTGCCACGCCTTCCAGGCAATGCTACTGAGCCTCGCTGCTGCTGCCATGTTGACACCACCAGCATTGCTGTCCCGGACTCACCCGAGTGTATCTTGCTGAAACTGCCACCAAAACCTTGCCCATGCGATGCTGCAGCTCATCATAAATGAGGTCGCAAAGGAGCAGTATCTTGTATACCAGTGTGGCTGCTACAACAGAACTCGGGCATTTCCGTCACGCTTGGTGCCAGCAGCCCCTGCGGGATGGTCTCCCACTAAAGTGTTTGAAGGGCCACTGCAGTCCATTTCTGTTGACGACACCTCAGTAGGAGAATTCATGGTGAGTAGTCAATACTACTTGTCTCAAGAATTCAACTAGTGTACACGGCAGCGGCATCGGCTCTGGCCACCTGCTGATGCTGTTGGAGGAAGCGCCGTGTGTTGCACGAAGAAGAGCGATGCGCGCAACCAGCATGAACATCCCTGCTCAGGAAGCACCTGCTAGCCCGCCAGCACCCTGCTGAACGTTTAACCCTCTGCGGCTGCTGCTGCTGCTTCCCCTGAGCAGAGCCAATGTGCAGTTATCGACCGAGTGATGTACGCCACAGAGTTGGGAGTAAACGGCTGCTACCAGCGCCTGGCAGGTAAGCACGGTAGCTGCAACACACACACACACACACACACACACACACACACACACACACACACACAGCGGTTGTTGGCTGTTTGTGAGTGCGCAGCAACATATGCAGGTGCCGTGCATGAATGCCAGCTGCTGACGAGGCCTGTCAGATGCCCCTGGATGAGCAGCACCTTGATCAGCCATGACAGCGGAACACAGCTCAGCGCAGGACACCACAGCTTGGCAGTACAAGCCACAGCACAGCACTGCCTGTTGGCATTGCTGACACTGCTGCACGATGTTTTGTGCTGGTGCTGCAGCCTGTGGCTACGGCGCACCGGGAGCGGGCAGCACCGGTGCGTCCCAGATAACAAGGCAAGTGGACGCGTACGTCACATATGGCGCGTTTTCCGCCAACGCCAAGTCCATTGCCATGAGGTGAGACCTTGGGCTAATCGCCAAACGCCACATTGGTGACCCAGCAATTCTTGGTTTGCTGGGATGAACGCTCGGATGCATGCATCATGCATCTGAGCGCGCTGCACATGGGCATACGTAAGACATACGTATGGCACCATTATTCTGATGCTGTAGCTGAGAGATGGTCAGTGCTGCACCAAGAAGCGCGTTGCAACATCAGCAGGTGTTTGTAAAAGACCAATCATTCCTAGGCAAGCTACTCTGTGTGCTGTATGCCTGACAGAACTTGCAAACAGCCCGGTGCAGCATATACATGATGCTGAAGCACCTGTACATATCATGGAAGCCTCTGTACCTGCCCTCTGCCGCGTTATGCCGCTTGGCCGCTTGGCCGCAGTGCTGTGGCCGCTAACGTCCCTCTGGAGCGTGCCGAGTGGCTCAAGTACTTTGGCTGCTTTTTCAACAAGGAGTATGAGGCAGAGACGCAGTACCGTTTCATCCGGAACCAATACAACGGCCTGAAGCGCAGTGCTCAAGTGTCAAAGCCCAACCCTCAGCTGGTTGTTGCGTGGGTGTACAAGGGCTGGAATGCCGATTTCGTTGTGACCAAGGCATCTTACAAGGTGGCGTATGTCGAGGTGAGAGTCAGGACTGCGATGACGTTGCAGTTCTGTTTGAGAGCCAGCTGACCCACTCCACCTGGTGAGTCCTGCTGCCGGTGCTGCTGCTGCTCAGCGGCTACTTGAGTTGAACTGAGTGCAGGCTTCCCTGCGAGCCGTGCAGCAAGCTTGTGGAGGGCGCTGAGCTGGCGATGCGTCTCGATGATGCTGACCAAGCTTGCCCGGCTGTCCGCCTCTTGCTGCTGCTGCTGCTGCTGCTGCCCCAGGATGCTGGTGGTGTGATGGTTTCTGACAGCCTGCTCACCAGCAGCGGCTTCACAACAACAGATGGCGGAAAATCCTGGTCCATTCCACAGGCTTACCCAGAAGACTGGGAGGCGCTCTTGAACCAGGTGCGCAGGCGGGGACAGGCCCGGCTGTGCTGCGTGTGTGCGGCCTTGCGTTTGTGTGTTTGTGCATTGCGCCCACCAGGATGCCTCTTGCACCTCACTCAAGCATGCACACAACAGCAAAGAAAACCAGCTAAGCCAGCTGCAGATTGAGCTGGAGAATTTGCAGGCTTGCAGGCTAGGTGCTGCTGCGCAGCCAGCCTAACTGGCCCAGGCCAAGCTTTGCTGTGATGGACATGTGCAATGACAGGTTGGGGTGCTGTGCTGCCTGTAGGGCTGTTGCTGCCGCCATCGCCGCTGCTGCTGCTTTCGCCGGTAGTTGCCAGGATTCCAGCGCTGTGGCTGGATCCAGATCCTTTCCCTGAAAATGGCATGGGTGCAGCTAAAGATGCTCCTGCCATGCTGACGCGCATAGCTGCCGGGCTGTAAAGGACGTCAGTGTGCTGCCGAGCTGCAGCCGATCAGACACGGCAGCTATGCGTGGCAGGAGCATGGCAGGATCATCTTTAGCTGCACCCATCCCTTTTCCAGGTAATGGATCTGGATCCAGCCACAGCAGCTGGACGTCAGCAGGTGGAATCCTGGCAACTGCCGGCGAAAGCAGCAGCAGCAGCGGTGATGGCGGCAGCAGCAGCCCTTCAGGCAGCACATGGGCAGCTGCCGCTGACACTGCTGCTTGTTCATGCCCCTCGTTTGCAAACTGCGCAGGTTGACGTCATCATCGATGAAACTTACAGCTTCTCGACAGGCTGCTTTGTCAGGCTGGAAGATTTCTTGAGCCAGCACAAGCTGAATGGCGCCAACGTAAGGCCTGTGGTGAACAGGCAGGTGTACACCATTGCAGGCATGGCCAGCCAGACCGTGCAGGTGGAGGGCGACTACACAGGCAGTGTCGGGCTGGACTGGTACGAGCGCGGCACTGCACGCGCCGACGAGGTGAGCGCGGCCTTCGATTCCTGTGGTCCATGCACTGCTTGTTAGACTGTTGTTGGCGTTGTGCTTAGAATATGGTGCAGCATGCGCAGTTCGGGCACGCAGCTTGTGCGATCCAGGCTCTCAGCTGATGCTGATGTCAGCGCTACCCCCATGTAAGTGGCTGCCGCGGCATGACACGCCGAGTGTGGCTGTCAGAGCGCGGCTTGCATGTGCACAGCCTACCATGCTCATGCGTACGTCCACAGCAGGGGCCTCCACCCAGGGCTGAACCACAGGCGCACAGCTGCGGTGCATGCCGCATTGATGTTTGTGGGCTGTGTGTTGTTGGTGCGTTTGGCGCAGGTGCTGCGCGACTTTGTGCGAGTGCTGAACCCCAACAATGCCCACAGTTCAATGAACGGCTGGAACCGGCGCTGGCTGTTGAGGCTGAACGGCCAGGAGAGCCAGAAGAAGCAGCCTGCTGTGTGCAACATTCAGAACGGTGAGGCCCGCTATGCACTGAACATCCACCAATGAGAGAATGATAGGTTCCTGCTGGTTGGTTTCTGTATGGAATATATACAGCACACACGCCACTGTGGAGCTACGCATGGGCATTTGCCATGTTACATGGCATGCATCAGTGCTGAACACCAGACACTGTGCAGACGCTGTATAACATCAAGATTTGCTGAACCGGAACGCGCATGGGTCCCCCCAGCACGGCATATGCTGCAAGTGTTGCATGGGTTAGAGAGCAGATCAGGACAGGAAGACCATTGCACGCCAACAAAGTAAGTTGTGCCACCCACGACCACACCCATACACCATCAGACTGGCACGGTGTGAAGTGTGCCGCCAAGTGCGAGCACCAATGTGGGAGTTGTTGGCTGTGCATGATCTGGGCAGCGCAAGCCAAACTCAGTCAAGGTGGATTTGCTGGTGCTTGATACTTACCCCAATCATGCTCCTCCTAAGGAGTACACAACCCTGCGTTCTGCTTGCTGCATGCAGCCAACCTGAACGACAGGTGCCAGAGGGTGACCTTTGCCTTTGCCATCTGCCCAAACGTCATCAGGTGAGTTGCCGCAGCTCGTTGCTGCTGGCTCGACTGAGCATGCCGGACACGCCTGCCGCCTGGCTGCAGCAGCGCGCCATGGGATGGTGCTGCTGCTGGCAAGCTTCAAACAGCCTTTGCTGCAGCAGCTTGCGCGTGGGGCTTACAGATATGCCAATCAGGGCTGTTTGCACCTCCTGCTGCATTTCACCTTTGCAATGACTCACGGCTGCCTTTGCTGCTGCTGCTGCTGCTGCTGCTGGCTGCTGTAGGAACTGCACTGACGGCCGCATGATGTCTCCTGGGCCAGCCATGCGCTGCGAGTTTGTCAGGCGACAGAAGCAGGCTATCAGGGCGCTCACTTCAGCTGGCAAGAAGTGCAATGTGCCTGTGAGGAAACTGTTCTGAACATTGTGAAGATAGGTAACGCATACAGTGCATGTATGTCCTGGTTAAACCCACATCGTTTTGTGACACGCTGTGCGACTGCGCACGCAGACACAGCGCACAGCAGTTGCTGGCAGTGTGCATGCAATTTGGTGTCGCGCAGCTTCTGCGCTATAAGCAGGATCAAAAGTGGCCTAGGGCTGCTGCCTGAAAATCCGTGTGCGTTTATTATATAGGATTGGGCTTCCGTGTGCCTTTATTACACATGTGTGCATGACCAAGATGCTCAGTGTGACGCACACTGGCGTCAAGGAATGTTGTATGGGAACGTGTACCACGTCACAACGATATGTCACAGCAGGAGCTTGTTTGCACTGCTTGTTGCCGTGGCTGGCTACGCGCAGCACCCCAGCCACATATCTGCCGCAAGCAGCATTGTTGCACACCAAGGTGCAGGCTGCGTGCCTGTGGCAGCCCACATGCAAATGAGTGCCTTTTGGTTGCAGCACCAGTGGTTGTGCCTGGCACTTGCTCTGCGTGAAAACCGGCTAGCTTTTGACGGCTTGCACACATGCCCTCCGTGAGCAGGTAACGCATGCAGCTTCAAACTTTTGCAGCGTAACAAGTCGGATTTGGATTGTGTCTTCACAGGACAGCATGTGGCCTGCTTGGTTGATTTCATATATGTGAAAGGACATATATGTGCATCAGCGGCCAGAATGTCACTCTGGTTGTCCTGATGTGCAGGACTGGAGGTTCTTGCTGCTGCAGCTGCTGTGCAGCAATGCAGCCGTGCAGCGCTGTGGGTGGCGACGGGCAAGCACCGCTGTTTGCTCCATCACTTCGCACATAAAGGTTGTGGCCAGACATGACTGCAGCAATGACTGCATGCACAGGTCGTCTTGCAATTACAATTCCTGGATGCATGCTAGAGTCAAGCTCAACATCCGAGCATGCATTTATGCGTTGTCGTTTGACTGGCATGTTGTTGTGCTGCACAATGCACATGAGTTTGCTGTGCCAGCCGTATCTGTTGTCCCGTTGAACTTGGTCTGAGATGCGTCAGGCAGCATTGTAGTTTATCATCAGGTGTCTTTGGTGTAGCTCCATGCTCTGTGCTGCCCTGCGTTGCTGATGGGAGTTAGGTGAAGGGAGCCAGCACACAGCGCGGGGTGGGGGGGGGAGGGGGGGTGATGTATTGCTACGCAATGCGTTTCGCGGTATTATATCGCGCTGGACGGGCTTGCTTGCTGCATGTGACACATCCTGCACTGTCCATGGCTGATTTGTCATCAAGGTGTTGCGTTTTGTATCTGATGAATTGGGGCAGTTCTGGAAGACGTCGGATGGTGTCACCGTGTATTGCTGCTTTTCTTATCAAGTCTTGGGATGTGCGCAATGCTTGCAAACATTCTGGAGCAGTGCTCCCTCCTCTTTCCGCCCCAGTGGGGCGCGGGGCCGATGGCGCTGATGCTATGGCTTGAATGGGTAATATGATGATGATGATGATGATGATGATGATGATGATGATCCTGCACTGTTCATGTGACATCCAGTTCCAGGGTGGTGATGCATCTGCATCGAACGCTGCCAGTCTGCAGCCTGAGGCACCTGTTCTGCAGGGGGGCCCTTTTGTATGGGCTGTACAGGGCCACTGTATTACTTTGCTTTCAGCTTGCTGCTGGGGTGATGACAGATCCGCTGCAATGGCTGAGGTGCTTAGCTAAGCGCTTTTTGCATGTGATTGCCGCATTTGCTGCATTGTATGTGGTTGCCCAATCAGCCTGTCATTGGCTCGAAAAACGGGCGATGATTCTGTCGTGTAACATCCAAACTGTGTATTCTGTAGTAATACATGTCTTCTTGCAACCCTTTTCAAGCCAAGCGCTGTTGTTTCTGGATGGGCCCAGGCCAAACCACCAGCAGTTTGCCTGGCGCACCGTGACTTTGACACAATAGTAAACAGCAGCCCAACCGGAAAGATGTGTTGGCGATCAGCTGTGTTACATCAGGCAGTAAACGCGCGCGGAACCAATGTCGTGGTTTGCTGCATCTTGCTTTACTAGGTCACATTAAGGCAATCAAAGTTAATGCAGCCTTTGGTAAGAGCACCAGCACGGTCGAGTGGCATGCATGCAGATGCTGCAGCAGCTTGCGCGGGTGCTGCTTGCTGGCCGGCAGCAGCGAGACCTGTGTAGCCCCGATGATTGGATTTCTGCTGCAGTTTGCAGCTATAATATTGTTGGTGCGGACGCCTGAAGCCCTCACCTTTGACACGTTCGCACATGCGCACAACCGGACTGTGCTGGACACGCAGTTAGAGGGCTTGATAGAAACATCTGTAGAATGGTTGGAAGTCAGAGCTGTGCAGTTGGACTACCCAGCGCTGTCGCAGTACGCAAACCAGCTGCAGCGCGTGCTGAGGCCATCCTGCAAGCAGTGCATAGATTACTTTGAGGCTGTATCTGTTGTTCGCTCCTTGGGTAAGGCAGTGAAGCAGATCTTAACTGATGACAAGGATGAAGTGCTATACCCAGCATTACGGCGCAGCTACCTGGCAGCAATGTGGATACTGCAGCGGTCGCGGCTGTTTGCCTGGCAGGCAACACAACTCAACAGCAATGTGCTGAGCACCCTGTTCAGGTGAGCTACATAGATGACAGGCAATATTACGCAGCAGCAGGAGCAGCCAACTGTCCTTTGCCGTTTCAAGCCCTGAAGTTCAGCGACCAGACATGCACATCATGCTGAGTGGACGCTCGTTGGTCCAGCCGTCACCATGGCAGTCACATACATGACGCCTGCAGGATGTACCTGCACCACACAAACCGCGCAAAAGGTCGCACAGTCAGCTTCCACCACATCAGCAAGTGTGGCGGCACCACCATGTGCCAGCTGGCAGCCAGCAACAGGTGCAGCAATCCCTCCATGGACCAGGAGAGGAACTGCGTGCTGGACAGCAGGTGAGACTGCTGCCAAGCATTCCATGCAGCTCACATACGTTGTTTGTGTGTTTCCCTGAGGACTGAAGTGACAGCCGTCATCATGCACATGCAGCTGGTCTCACTGTCAATTTGACACCATACTTTGGTAGCAGCAGCAGCAGCAGCAGCAGCAGTAAGTAAGAGGCACGGCTGTGGCATCACTGGCTGCATGCAGGCTCGACGGGCCACTGTGGATGGTGGCACACGACATCACACAGCAGGGAGCATTCCCCAACACGACAGTTGGCAAGCTGGACGCCACAGCTGCGCCCATCCCATGGGTCAACATGACAGCAGCGCAGCGTGAGCTCGCCAAGAACTTCTCAGTCGAACCTCTGTTGCCGATGTGGCTCATGTATGCGTGCCCGTACACGCCCATAGGCCGGCCCAACACGTGCCACAGCAGGAGCCGCCAGGCGCACGACACGCGCAGCAGCTTCCTGGCCAATGAGCGCACGCTGTCCAAGAGCAGGGGCGCCGCGCAGGTGGGCGACGGCTTGTGTGCAGCGGTTGTGACGCTTGCAATGCTCCATGTGGGCAGCCACCCCAACTACACACGCCTTACAAGCAGCGCCTGTCAACAGCCACTTCATGGACTCAAAGCATGTCAATGCCCGCCACAGCAGCAGCAGCAGCAGCAGCAGCAGCAGCAGCAGGCAGATGATGATGATGATGATGATGATGATGATGATGATGATGATGATGATGATGATGATGATGATGATGATGATGATGATGATGATGATGATGATGATGATGACTCAGCATGCTGCCGTCCTTGCAGGTGTGTCACCAGTTCACGAACGCCATCGTCCTGCGGCAGCCGGTGCCACACGTCGTCAGCTTGCTGGCCGAAGTCAAGTTCAGGTACGTGCGCCAGCTGGCAATCTGGCACAACATTACGAGCTGGCAGCCGCCAGCGTGGGACATCAGCTGGTGGGAGAGGCTGGGGCCTGCGCTGGTCGGCAACTACGCGACGCGCACACTGGTTGGGCGCGAGAGCTTCTGCCGCAGCGCAGGCAACATGAGCAGCGCAGACTTGACGCAGGGGGTGAACGCGCTGCTGGGCTTTGACATGGTGATGACGCTGGACAGGGCGAAGGACATCGACCTGCTGGTGTCGGCTATGCTGGGCTGGCCTGCACGGAAGTTCAGCAGTCAGCCTGCGTCTCGAGTGCGTGAGGTGGCACCCAGGCAGAACTGGGGAGGGTTTGGGGCTGCTGGTGGCAGCAGCAGTAGCAGCAGCAGCGCGCTGGACTGGCTGCCGGTTGGCAGTGATGAAGATCTGCGGCAGTATTCAATAGCTCTGCAGCATCCGCCACATCTGGCGGCAGAAGGCGCAGGTGGTGCTGCTGCAGGGCTGCAAGCAGGCAACAGCAGCAGCAGCAGCAGCAGCAGCAGCAGCGCAAGCAATGTTGTAAGCCGCAACATTAACAGTAGCGGTAGTAGTAGACGCGGCTACAGCAATGCTGGAGGCGGCAACAGCAGCGGTGCCCACATGAGCACTGGCAGCAGCTTGACTGGCGACCGCAGCAGCGCCAGCACCAGCAGCAGCAAGAGCAGCAGCAGCAGCAGCAGCAGCAGCAGCAGCAGCACTGTACAAGCTACTGCAAAAGAAACCAGTCCAGTAGTTGGCACGGTGAAGCCAAGCCGCATGCTGCTGATGCACCGCAAGACACACCAGCGACCTTCGGCTGGTGCAGCAGCAGCAGCGGCAGTGGCAGCAGCTCAAATAAGCCATGCAGGTGGTGCCGTCACTGGCTTGCTGGGCAAGCTGCAGCAGCCTCGTCTGCTGCTTCCATTTGTGCTGCAGCAGCAGCAGCGGCAGGACCTGCCAGCAGCCGACTCAGCAGCAGTTGATGAAGGGGACTACAGTGACGACGATGACAACAGTGAAGGCCTGTCAGACGAAGAATTTGCGCTTGCAGCAGCCAAGATGTATGCACCCCGTTCACCGGCGCCAGCTCCGCTGCCACCAGCCCCTCCAGCAGTGCCAAAGGAGGTCGTCGAAGCTGATGCTGCTGTTGCGCTGGTCGCCCGTGTGTGGCTGGAGCGGCAAGTGCAGCTTGCAGGCTTTCAGAGCATCGCAGCAGCCGGCAAACAGCTGCCGCAACGGCCAGCTGTGGCGTACATGCAGCAGCGGGATCAACACGGCGCACACCTTGTGCGCGTGACGTTGCCGCAAGGGTCGAGCGAAAGCCGCAGCAGCCCACAGCAGGAGGTGTGGCACGCGTTCCCCAGGCATGCATTTGCGTTCACTGCAGCTGACATGGCACGATTGGAGCGGCTGACATCCTTGGACGCGCAGCTGGTGCAGACCGCAGATCTGCTGCTGGATCTTGATACAGCCTGGCTGCAGTCGCTGCTGCACAGCCACCACTACCGCAAGCGGATGAAGGGCGTGGCGGCGACATTCACGGCGTGCGGCTTCTCGGGCATGATGCCGCTCACGGATGCTGTGCAGGAGCACGTCTTCCAGTCTGAGGCGCTGCTGCAGAAGAGCAGCAGCTCCTGGATCAGTTGACAGCGGCGGTTCTGATGCGCACCTGCGACCAAGGCTGGTCTTGCGGGTGCGCTGTACAGCACATGTGCCGTAACATGGCGTGCTCGCCAGTGTTTGTTCTGGCCGTACACATGGCTATGGCTTCAGCAAGCTGCAGTGGTGCTTTTGAAAAGTGAATGTTGTTGTGTGATTGATGTCAGCATTGCTAGGAGGTGCCAGTTTGCAGCACTCCAGCCACACTCCTGCCGCAAGCAGCATTGTTGCACACCAAGGTGCAGGCTGCGTGCCTGGGCAGTCCACATGCAAATGAGTGCCTTTTGGTTGCAGCACCAGTGGTTGTGCCTGGCACTTGCGCTGCATGAAAATTTGCTAGCTTTTGACGGCTTGCACACATGCACTCCGTGAGCAGGTAATGCATGCAGCTTCAAACTTTTGCAGCGTAACAAGTCGGATTTGGAATGTATCTTCACAGGACAGCATGTGGCGCAGTTTGGTTGATTTCATATATGTGAAAGGACATATATGTGCATCAGCGGCCAGATTGTCCACTCTGGTTGTCCTGATGTGCAGGACTTGAGGTTCTTGCTGCTGCAGCTGCTGTGCAGCAATGCAGCCGTGCAGCGCTGCGAGTGTTGACGGGCAAGCACCGTTGTTTGCTCCATCACTTTGCACAAGTTTGTGGCCAGACATGACTGCAGCAATGACTGCATGCACAGGTCGTCTTGCGATCACATTCCTGGATGCATGCTAGAGTCAAGCTCACAACATCCGAGCATGCATGTATACGTGCTGTCTGTTTGACTGGCATGTGTTGTGCTGCACAATGCACATGAGTTTGCTGTGCCAGTATCTGTTGTTCCCGTTGAACTTGGTCTGAGAAGCATGAGGCAGCATTGTATTTGTTGATCATCAGGTGTCTTAGGGGTAGCTTCATGCTCTTTGCTGCCCTGCATTGCTGTAGGATTGAGGGGAAGGGAGCCAGCACACAACCGGGAAGGGGGGGGGGTTGATGTATTGCTGTGCAATGCCGTTTGCGTGATTATATCGTGCTAGACGGGCTTGCTTGCTGGATGTGACATACCCTGCACTGTTCAGCTGACATCCAGTTCCAGGGTGGTGATGCATCTGCGGTGAACGCTGCCAAGTGTGCAACCTGAGGCACCTGTTCTGCAGCGGGGTCCTTTTGGATGGGCTGTACAGGGCCACTTTGATTGAATTGCTTTCAACTTGCTGCTGGGGTGATGTCAGATCTGCTGCAATGGCTGAGGTGTACAGCCAAGCGCGTTTAGCATGTGATTGCCGCATCTGCTGCATTGTATGTGGTTGCCCACTGAGCCTGTCATTGGCTCAAAAGTCTGTCACTCTGGTTGTCCAGGACTGGAGGTTTTTGCTGCTGCAGCTGCTGTGCAGCAATGCAGCCGTGCAGCGCTGCGGGTGTTGACGGGCAAGCACCGTTGTCTGTTCCATCACTTTGCACATAAAGTTGGTGGCCAGACATGACCGCAGCAATGAATGCATGCACAGGTCGTCTTGCGACCACATTTCCTGGATGCATGCTAGAGTCAAGCTCACAACATCCGAGCATGCATGTATACGTGCTGTCTGTTTGACTGGCATGTGTTGTGCTGCACAATGCACACGAGTTTGCTGTGCCAGTATCTGTTGTTCCCGTTGAACTTGGTCTGAGAAGCATGAGGCAGCATTGTATTTGTTGATCATCAGGTGTCTTAGGGGTAGCTTCATGCTCTTTGCTGCCCTGCATTGCTGTAGGATTGAGGGGAAGGGAGCCAGCACACAACCGGGAAGGGGGGGGGGGGTTGATGTATTGCTGTGCAATGCCGTTTGCGTGATTATATCGTGCTAGACGGGCTTGCTTGCTGGATGTGACATATCCTGCACTGTTCAGCTGACATCCAGTTCCAGGGTGGTGATGCATCTGCGATGAACGCTGCCGAGTGTGCAGCCTGAGGCACCTGTTCTGCAGCGGGGTCCTTTTGGATGGGCTGTGCAGGGCCACTACAGGCGACACAGTTACACGCTCGTGCTCCACAAATGTAGTGTGAGATTTGCCGTGACGTGATTGATACACACACTTACAGTCTTTTCGTTGAACACAACTCGCATCGCAAACTTCAAGCACAGAATCACACAAGGGTGACTTGTGAGCAGCTGTCAGAGCAAGGCTTTGCCTTCACTCGTGCCGGGAACCTGATTCTCTGTGGGCCCCATGCCACACTCACAGATCTACAAACACTGTCAATGCCTTCAGTCCACACCATTAAGACTGTTGCCTCAGAGGGATAGATACGGGATGCTCTAGCTATGCACACACAGCGGTTGCATGGCACAGGCTGAACATATTGCTTCACATGTGGCACGCCACTACTCTCCCCCCTCCCCAAGGGAAGCCTGTGAAAATGCAACAAGCAAAACAAGCAAGCTGCCAGAAAAAAAACAGTATCCCTCACAAAACCTGAGGAAAATGACAGCAAGCCAGGGCGCGCTGACATACAATCAGTCGAGAAATCACATGCAGCACTCAGGGGACCAGCCTGCACACGCATGCAATAGCAATGGTACACTGCAGCTGGTCTGGTCACCAGGACAATGTAACATAGCGCACCATCATAACCAGGCCGTACGAAAGCACAAAGCGCTGCCCTGAAACAACAACAGTTGGTGTATATGTCCAGAGGCTGACGCTGGAGCCACTGACAAAATAGGCCTTCCTAGGAGAGGCCTTCCAAGGGCCAACAAACCCAATTAGAGTGCCACTTAGCTGGGGGTGGCGACTGTGAACTGCTACATACCCAACAAGAAACCCATAGAGCCGCCGGCATCGCAAACACCAGAAAAAACACACCACCAAAGAGGCTGCGAGCACCAGCAGCCTATGAGTGGACATGCCGGCAGGCCAACAGATCTAACACTGTCTGTGACACAAGTCAACGCCTGACAGCAATCCACACAGTGACACAGATCGCATGCTACATAATGTAGTGTGAGATTTGCCGTCACGTGATTGATACACACACTTACAGTCGCCACCCCACTGGCACATGGACGCAGAGGGGCAACTGCATGCCACACCCAGACTGCAAAAACACCAGCGTCTGCTGCTAGTATGCCGTACTGATAGTGGAAGGAGGCCATACTGCAGGGGAAACAAACCATGTGGCCTGGCTGCTGCTGCTGCTGCTGCTGCTGCTCCAGCCGCCAGCTCCAGCGCCTCCAGTCTTCACTGCCACGATGTTATCAGTGCTGTTGCTGGTACTGCTGCTGCCACTGCTGCTGCTAGTAGCCAGCCATCACATATTACTGTCAAGCCAAGCAAGCAACCTGCCAGGACTCTGCTGCTGCACCGCGCTGCTGTTGGCTGTGGGGTTTCTTCTGCTGTAGGGGTATCGTTCCCTCAGTCTCCACCAAACAAGGTGGGACCTGGGATTCCCTCAATCTCCACCAAACAAGGTGGGGAGTTTGAGGTGGAGCCACATCTGGCCTAGATATAATCACAAATACGACAAGCCAAGCAAGCAACCAGGCAGAACTCTACTGCTGCACTGCGCTGCTGCTGGTTGCTAAAATACCTCTCTGCTGCGGGGGTATCGGTCCCTCAATCTCCACCAAACAAGGTGGGACCTGGGGTAGAGTCACGACCATATATTTTCTCCACACAATCTCCACCAGAGTGTTTATGGGTCACTCACCCACAAAGGCTGTAGCAGCAGAACACCCAACTACTGCCATCGACTGTTATAAGACCTTCTGCGATGAGCTGCCATAACTGCAGACCATACCATATTCTTTCTCTACGCTGAATCCGGCTCAGGGATCACCGTGTGCCTCACTTGGGCACCACGCCGACAGGGAGCCTGTAACACTGCTCGAGAGAACACGCATCAATGGCTGCCTCAAGCAATCATATCTTTTTTTCTCATATCATATCTTGTCGTGCTGCGTGGCCGCATGTGGCTGCTAGCTGAGCTGCAAACGAGCTGAAGCTATAACGGGCTTTCCCGAAGCTGTAACGGGCCATCCCGGGGTTGGTCTTGTCCACACACCACCGAAGCGGAACACACCACCAAAGAGACACACAGTGACACAGATCGCATGCTACACAAAGGTATATGCAATGTGCTGGTGTCTTACTGCTGCAGTATCTCCCAACATGTGCGATTCTCTGCGTGCCTTCGCACACCCTCAGGCAGCACCCTAATGGCGCTGCCAACACCACAAGCAATGTCACTCTCCAACAACATAACTCACGTGAACAACATCACCAATACATCATCAGATGATCGCTGATCCACTTCACTCAATTTCCAGGAACCCTTAAGAACATCATTGTGCAGCACTGAGTGCTGCACCAAACTAAACCACTCTGGGCTGTAGTACAATACTAGACTATTCAAAACAGTACATCACAACCAAGCCAGGGCTGCTCGCTACTGCTAGCCCCAATCGGATAAGGAGCCAATCGGTCCTGTCAGCTGACGTAAAATATCAGCGATTGACTGATAGGCGCCAAGGCTGACTGTAACCCACACCAAACAATGCTTCCATACGGCTGCACAGCTGTTGCTGCAGCCTGACACTACTGCTCGCTGAGCATCACTAATAGCACATTGTGCCTTGACATCATCATGTGACCTTGTTACTGCCAACTGAACCCAACAACCCCCCTGAACAACACACAGAAGCTCACGCATGTGTGCTTGTTCACAGGCTGGCAGTGACAAGCAACTGCCTGATCAAGAGTCAGCTGCATTGCGGACTGCTGCTGCCTTCTCATGCGCCCACTCATGCCTACAGGGTGATCACATTGCAGGCAGGCAGATGCAGTACATGCTTATTGCGCAGGCAGTGTGCCTTTCAAGTGCTGTGTATGAAACAATGCTGCCGAGATTCTGTGAACTGCAGCTAGTGCTTGCTGCATCTGTTGCAAGGCTGCTAATGTGTGCTGCAGCTGATGAACTGCCAGGCCAGGGCGTCCTCAGAACTTGGTGTAGGCCAGGATAGTGTGTTGCGTTACGCAGTGGTCGACTGCCCAGCGAAAGACGTGTCGGTGGGCAGCGCAATGCCTGGGGCACAGCCAGTCGCCGTCAGGCACTACAGTCAGCGCAGGCTCAAGGCACTGCATGTGCCAGCCTCGAACTTGGCAGACTTGGGCTCATAGGTACCGGAGCGGATGTGAGCATAGCGCAGCGTGTCCCTGTGCTGCGCAATCTGCAGGTTGCCCATTGCCCAGGGCAGACTTGACCAGCTCCCTGCGGTGCAGCAGTGAGGTAGTTGCTGCTGCAGGTGGGTCAAGATCGATTGCTTCCTGTAGCCTGTCAGTGGTTGCAGTCGGTACAACTGGCGCGTGTGCAAACAGCAGCTCATATGGGCTAAAGCCTGTGCTGCGCTGCGTGCTGCAGTTGTAACCCAGCAGCAGCCAGGGACCTCCATGTCCCAATCGTGCATGTCCTGGCATTACAGGCACATCTTCTTGAGCGCACTCTTGACAATGTGCACGCTTTTCTCTGCTGCGCCATTGGCAGCAGGATGGTTGGCGGATGTTGACCTGCTGTCAATCTTTGCATCAAGCAAAAGCTGCTGAAATGGCGGGATGGCTCGAGAGCCGCTTTCTGTGCGGGCCGCGCGGCGGCCCTCGCTGGTGCTGGACGGGTGCATTCGATTTGGGGGTGCCCGGGTAAAATGTGCACGCAACACAGCAGGCCTGCCCATTCGCCACCCCTGTCATGGCAGCACTCAGCCAACGCTCCGTACTTGCTCAGGACGTGGTACATGAATGCGTATGTTGTGCACTCTGGAGTCTTATCTGCGATTGGTACTGCTGCGATGTGCTTGCTAAAATGCTCAACCGCGATAAAAAACAAGGTACGGCCCCTGGCAGTCTCAGGAAATGGTCCTGCCAGGTCCACCGCCCAGCGGTACATCAATCCTTTGATGGGAAGTGGCTGCAGCTCTGCTGGCTTTGCATTGAAGGTGGCACGCAAGCGGCTGCACTCCTTGCAAGCACTCACCACAGAAGCAGCGTCAGCCTGGATACTGTGCCACCACCAGGTGTGCAGGAGCAAGGCTGTAGTTCGGCGGATGCCAAAGTGCCCAGTGCAATCGTGACAGTCCTTGATCAGCTGCAGGCGTTCAGCCAGTGACGGCACGACGCGTGTGCTGTTGTCGGGCATGAGGCGCAGCACCTTGCCGTCGCGCCATGTGTAGTACTGTAGCCTTTTGTTGACGCGGTTCTTCTCCACAGCTGAGGTGTCGCTGGGGAAAGCGCCCTGCTGCAGCAGATTCAGAGCAACGGCGTCCTGCCAAATGTCAGTGTGGTTTGCATCGGGTTTCTGCAGTGCTTCCTGCGCTGCAGCAGCAAATGCAAGCGCACATGCCACGGTGTAGTTGCGCTCAGCTGCAATGTCGGCTGCAGCAGGCTGTTGAGGCATGCAAGCATTGCTGCACTGTTGCGGGGATTCAGCCCGCCACCAGGCACGCGTGATGGCGAAGATGCACTGCATGCAGTGGCTGTCCATGCATTCGCCAGGTGCTGTGCGCCTTTGCTGCTCGGTCACACCTGATGCTGCTGTGCTGCCAATGGCATATCCCAGCAAAAATTCTCGCTCTGTAGCAGTGGGCTGGTCATACTCACCAGCGCTGGTGATGACGCTGCCAGATTGCCCTGGCCGGAAGGCATAGGAGTTCTGGTGGGCCAAGAAGGTCGGCCAGGCAGTCATGGGCTCTCCCGGTTTGTTGCAGCAGTACCTTGGGAATCTGTCAGCAGCCTTTACTTCTTGAGGGTGCCGTCCAGGGCCCAGGGCGATGCTGACGGTGCGGTTGGCTGGCCTGACAACTTGTGCAGCTGCAGCACAGAGTTGGGCAGGTGTGCACAGGTTGGTCCAGAAGTTGCGCACGCGGTGCGCGAGACTGCCAAACTGAGCTGCATCAAGCACAGTGAGCTGGCCTATCATGCTGCAAATGCGCATGCAATCCTGCTGTGCAATGGCAGGATTGCTGTGAAATTGCATAGCAACGTTCTCAATGCTGTAGCCGGGTGGCAAATCAGGCTGCAGCTGCTGCAGCGTGCCTATGCCGTAGTACTAGGTCCTGCAGGAGGCTTGAACGCCTACCTTGCAGTCCTGCGCCTGGGCCTGCTTGAGAGAGGTCTTGGCAGGGCCAACCTGCCACCACCAGCCATGGGTGCTTCGGAGTGCTTACGCCAGCATCGATCTAGTCGCTTGTGGTCAGCTGCCGGATGTCTTGTGGCAGAGCGTAGGCATTTGCACTGCACTGGCAGGCAGCAGCAACGGGTACAATGCCATGAGCTGCTGCAGGCGGTGCGCAGCGATCTGCCTGCTGGCAGGGTTGGTGTCGAGGTAACAGTACTGCTTGATGACCGTTCCATTGCGTAAGGCCATCTCCAAGCCAGCACACAACCCCCCACGGCTCAAGCAGGACTATGCCGCGAGTTGCTGCTGGGTAGAAGGTGGATGCTACAGGGTTTGTGCACAGTTGACTGCTGTTGCGCACACCGAAGTTGTCTGGCTCACCTGTGGCAGAGCCAGGCAGCGGATTGGGCCGGCTGTAGTTGTTGAGTGCCGGCCGCGCGACGTGCACCCACTGCAGCAAGGGTGGCGGCACAGGGCATGGGTCAGGTGTGGTGCTGAGCAGGTTGTAGGCCAGTGCAGCAGTGTGGGTTCTCAGCTGCATAGCTGACGCTCTGGTGGTGCAGAACAAGGCAAGCACCAGCATCATGAATAGCAGCTTGACAGGCAGTGCTGTGAGAGCAAAGCGCAGCGAGAAGGGGTTGCACCGCTTCACTTCCAGCAGCTTTGGCTTATGGTGCTCACCTTTGCCAGAAGCGGACTGCTTCATGCGCACCTTGATGGTGTCTCTGTAGCCAAAGAAGCTCCTGGTGGAATGGTGTATGCGCCCCAAGCAGTAGTACAGCGTGCCCTTGTCCTGGTGGGGCGCCTGCAGCAGCAGCATGCGGCGTAGCCAGTCTGCGAGTTGGTAGACATAACCACGCAGTGTGCTGCCCATGCAGGACAGTAGCAGCATTGGCAGCAGCGTCAGCAGCCAAGTCAGGGAGCTGACTGTCCACTTGCAAGCGGCATAGATGGGCGGCAGAACATCCTGCTGCTGCTGCTGCTTAGGCTGCGGCTTGGTACTGCTGCCAGCCTGAGCAATGTCTGGTGGGTGCAGCTGGTTGCTGCTGCTGCTTAGCCGAGCTTGGCTTGCTGCTACGGTCAAAATTGCTGCTGTCGTCGCCGGTGCGAGTGACGAACAGCAGAGAGTCATTGTCATCTGCATGTACTTGCCTCAAATCCACGCCAACTCGCGCCCACGTCTCTAGCAGCGGAGGTGGCATGCTGCAGTGCACATCATCAAGCGGCTGTGGCTTGCAGTGCAGCTCAGTGCAGGAGCTGCTTGTGCCAGAGCCCTGCTGGGTGGTATCTTCTTCATTAGTGCCCTGACCTGTGCTGCTGCAGGTGAGGCTGCTCTGCGGCATGGCAGCGCAGGCAAAGAGCGGCGGTGCATCGTCAGCAGCCATGAGTGAGGCAGCGTTGGTACTGCTGGTGCTGCTGCAGCTTTGCAGTGGGCGTCCCAGCCGCACTGGCATGAGCTAAGGCTGAAGTCAAGCTGCTCCAAACGAGGCATGTAGAAGAAGCTCTGCAGCACAGGCACCACAAAGCCTGACAGCTGGTCCAGGCAGCTCCTGCCAAGCACGCAGCTGTACATCTAGTCAGTTGCTGGGTTGCCATTGATCAGAAAGCCATCCTTGCAGTCGACGGACACCTCATGAGCTGTGCCATAGCCAAACACGACACTTACCGGCTCGGTGCCGCCGATGAAGCAGCTGGTGTCGTCACCCTCAATGTTCATAATGTTCAGCTCACCCTCCTTCAGTGGGCGGTAGGAGATCTGGCTGGCGTCAGCCTGAGCACGCGTCATGATGTTGGGGTCGCAGCCGGAGTCTGCAACAGGTTTGAAGGGCATGATGGGCCCTTGTTGGTTATAATCATTGGCACCATGGCTGGGTTGCTGCTGGTGAAAGTCAGCATGGTCGGCAGCTTGCTGTTTGCCTTGTAGTCTGCAACCAGCTGCTCATTGCTGCGGCCTGGTCGTGCGTATGCAGCCAGCTGCGCTACCACAGCCTGCTCTAGCAGATCTCCTGCGGGTACTCCTGCCGCAGCAATGGATACGGCGTTGTCAAAGGTATCGCTGCTGCAGCTTGAGATGCTGCTGCTGCTGCCAGCATGGTATTGCATGCTGCTATTGCTCATTTGCCCACCAGCTGCTGCTATGATGCTGCTGGGGTCCAGCCCAGGCGGCTTACCTGGAGCTGCTGCTGCCGCGATGCTTGCACCAGCGATGTGGTCTGCTGTTGAGCTTGACTTGTCAACCAGCCCAGCATTGCCTACTCGCTGCAGGATGTTGCGCAGCTTTGGTGGCGGGCCTGTGAAGGTGATCTGCATCTGCACGTCGTCAGCAGAGAAAGCGGCGGCAGCGGGCTTGTCAGCAGCAGCGGTGGTTGCCCTAGATCTGTCGCGTGGTGGCACAGCAACTGGTGGCAGGAAGCTCAGTGGCTGGTCGCCCCTACCCCCCAGTGCTGCCGCAAAGGTGCTGTCAGCATAGCTGCTGCAGCTGCTGGTGTTGCTACTGCTGCTGCTGCAGTCAGGATACACGGGCATGCAGGAACCAGCAACGTACCAGCCATCCAGGCTCTCTGCTGTGTCGGCAAGTTCAGGCATCAGTGCTGCGTGCAGGTCGGGCTGCTCATCAAAGTCCGGCATCGCTGCAGCAGCTGGCTGAGCTTGTGGCTGCGCACGGCCTCGCTGCTGCTGGTGCTGCTGCGGTGCACGCACACCTGGCTCTTTGGGTGCAATGCCCAGCTCAGCTCAGCGGCGCTGGTACAGCTGGATGGCCTTGAAAGGCGCCTCAACACTTGGGAGCCCAGTTCCCAGGTGCCAGTCGTGGGTCGTTGTACCAGCAGGAGTTGTCCCTGTGTGCTGTGTGCTGACAGAAGCCACAGCGAGAGGCAGCCTGCTGCTACCCTGCATACTGCTGCTGGCCTTGCTGCTGCGGGCGCTGCTGCTCCCACCAGCGGCTGCCGTTGGGGTTGCTGGGGCTAGCAGGCACTGCTTTGCCGCCCTGCATTGCAGCAGCAGCCATGTAAGCAGGGAGAGGCATGTCATAAGGTTTAGGGTATTGCCCCTTGCTACTGCTGCTGCCGCTATATGCGCCTGCGGCTGGAGTGTGCTGCCTGCTGTTCCTAGGGTGCCTAGGGTCCTTGCACTGTATGTTGCAGTGGTTGGTGTGCTTGGGCAGCACGCACACAGCAAAGTCGTGATCCTCAGGGAACCCCAGCTGCTTGGCCTGCTTCAGCATCATCTGCGTGCGCTGGTACTCTGTAAGCTGCCCGTCCGCACCTGGCAGCAGCATCTTGCCTGTGGCCTTGCCGAGCATGGAGGCGGCCACGCTGCGTTCAGCTTGCACCTGCAGCTGCTGCTGCTTGCTCTCCTGGTAGTTCTTGACCAGCTCCTTGGCATTGTCCAGGTTGACTTCGCTTGCAGGCAGTTACTGCAGCCGCTGCTGCAGCGATGTGGCGCACTCACGGTCCTGCAGGCCGTTGATGTACAGTTGCACCAGGTAGCGGTCAGAGAAGTTTTTGTGCAGCAGCGTACGGTTGGGGTACTCAAGCTCATGTGCAAAGCCGTCTGGTGTCATGCTGCCCTGCTTCAGTGCCTTAAACTTGTTCTCCTGCTGCTGCGTTGCTGTACCAAATGCCACCTCGAACAGGGTCAGGATGCGCTCTACTGCATACATGTTGGGTGTCAGCAGGTTGGCTTTGCTGTCCAGCAGCGTCACAGGTACAGCAGTCAGCATCGGAGTAGTGCTGGCTGCTTCAGCTTTGTCTGCAAGCTTGATCTCGCTCACCAGTGCTGTTGCTTTGTTGCGGCTGCCATTGCTGTTTGCCAGCACGCCCTGCTCAGCAGCGCTATCGTAGAGCGCCTCGAAGCTGCTGCGCAGCAGGCTTGTGAGGTACTCCTCGTACTCAGGCAGGCCTTTCCTGCGGCGCAGAGCAGCAGCACGTTCTTCAGGAGTTGGCTCCCAGGGCACATGCATGCACTGCTGTGCAGCTTTGATGGCAGGCATTGCAGCAATGCGCAGCTGCTCTAGTGCCACCTGTGCTTCTGATCTGTCCTGCATGCACTGCATAGCTTGTGTGAGGATTAGCGGTGCATAAGGCGTGTCTTTGCTAGCGGCAAGAAACTTGGCACAGATGTCAGTGTGGTACTGCCTGATGGTTTGCAGGAAGTCCAGATGACCATGAGGTCGCTGAAGTGTTTGCCATATGATAGAAAGACCAACTTGAAGGGACGTAGTATGGTTTTGGTCACTGATGGGCAGGTAGTCCGGTCTTGGTCTAGACCGGGCAGTGGGGCGGGGGTCCCCGTGTAACAGTGAAGGGCTTAAGGTTCAGACCGGATCCAGGTCCAGATATGCGTCGGGAACCTTCGAGGACACCTGGCCTGGCAGCAGCGATCGCCTAAGCTGCCAGCTGATGCCCTGTGCAAATCAAAGCAAATGCTGCCCAACAAGCAAGCAAGTGACGCCGAGAATGTGAGGTAGCTGCCGCGATACTGCTTCGATCGCTGACTGCTGGGTATGTTCGCGACAAGCTTATGCTGGCCCAACACCTTACCTGCTGAGGGCTGTAGAATTCGCCTGAGATTACACTAGGAAGTATTGCAGCTGCCAGCTGACCTTGTTGTGCTCTGCTGTGGCTTTCACTAGCAGGTGCGCACGGGAACAGCTAAGGCGACACAGTTACACGCTCGTGCTGCACAAAGGTATATGCAATGTGCTGGTGTCTTACTGCTGCAATATCTCCCAACATGTGCGATTCTCGGCGTGCCTTCGCACACCCCCAGGCAGCACCCAAATGGCGCTGCCAACACCACCAATCAATGTCACTCTCCAATAGCATAACTCACGTGAACAACATCACCAATACATAATCAGATGATCGCTGATCCACTTCACTAAATCATTCCAGGAACCCCGAAGAACATCACTGTGCAGCACTGAGTGCTGCACCAAACCGAACCACTCTGGGCTGTAGTACAAAACTAGACTAGTCAAAACAGTACATCACAACCAAGCCAGGGCTGCACGCTGTTGCTAGCCCCAATCGGATAAGGAGCCAATCAGTCCTGTCAGGACATGCCAGCAGCCGACTCAGCAGCAGTTGATGAAGGGGACTACAGTGACGACGATGACGATAGCGTAGGCCTGTCAGATGAAGAATTTGCGCTTGCAGCAGCCAAGATGTATGCCCCCCGTTCAGCGGCGCCAGCTTTGCTGCCACCAGCCCCTCCAGCAGTGCCAAAGGAGGTCGTCGAAGCTGATGCTGCTGTTGCGCTGGTCGCCCGTGTGTGGCTGGAGCGGTGAGTGCAGCTTGCAGGCTTTCAGAGCATCGCAGCAGCCGGCAAACAGCTGCCGCAACGGCCAGCTGTGGCGTACATGCAGCAGCGGGATCAACACGGCGCACACCTTGTGCGCGTGACGTTGCCGCAAGGGTCGAGCGAAAGCCGCAGCAGCCCACAGCAGGAGGTGTGGCACGCGTTCCCTAGGCATGCATTTGCGTTCACTGCAGCTGACATGGCATGATTGGAACGGCTGACATCCTTGGACGCGCAGCTGGTGCAGACCGCAGATCTGCTGCTGGATCTTGATACAGCCTGGCTGCAGTCGCTGCTGCACAGCCACCACTACCGCAAGCGGATGAAGGGCGTGGCATCGACATTCACGGCGTGCGGCTTCTCGGGCATGATGCCGCTCACGGATGCTGTGCAGGAGCACGTCTTCCAGTTTGAGGCGCTGCTGCAGAAGAGCAGCAGCTCCTGGATCAGTTGACAGCAGCGGATCTGGTGTGCACCTGCGACCAAGGCTGGTCTTGCGGGTGCGCTGTACAGCACATGTTCTCTGCGCTACAGGTATGTTTGGATTTTTGAGGGCTTGCTGCAGGAATGCGTGCCTGCATGGCAGCCCACTCGGAGCACCAGGAGAACTTGGGCGGGGGTCTCCTGGTCCAGCATTGCTTGAGGTGCGCAGTTTTGCATTTACCTGGAGCCCAGGAGCCGTTAAATCCGTTCTTTTACATGTGCCTTGTTACATGGTGTGCTCGCCAGTGTTTGTTCTGGCCGTACACATGGCTATGGCTTCAGCAAGCTGCAGTGGTGCTTTTGAGAAGTGCATGTTGTTGTGTGATTGATGTCAGCATTGCTAGGAGGTGCCAGTTTGCAGCACTCCAGCCACACTCCTGCCGCAAGCAGCATTGTTGCACACCAAGGTGCAGGCTGCGTGCCTGGGCAGCCCACATGCAAATGAGTGCCTTTTGGTTGCAGCACCAGTGGTTGTGCCTGGCACTTGCGCTGCATGAAAATTTGCTAGCTTTTGACGGCTTGCACACATGCACTCCGTGAGCAGGTAATGCATGCAGCTTCAAACTTTTGCAGCGTAACAAGTCGGCTTTGGAATGTATCTTCACAGGACAGCATGTGGCGCAGTTTGGTTGATTTCATATATGTGAAAGGACATGTATGTGCATCAGCGGCCAGATTGTCCACTCTAGTTGTCCTGATGTGCAGGACTTGAGGTTCTTGCTGCTGCAGCTGCTGTGCAGCAATGCAGCCGTGCAGCGCTGCGGGTGTTAATGGGCAAGCACCGTTGTTTGCTCCATCACTTTGCACATAAAGTTTGTGGCCAGACATGAATGCATGCACAGGTCGTCTTGCGATCACATTCCTGGATGCATGCTAGAGTCAAGCTCACAACATCCGAGCATGCATGTATACGTGCTGTCTGTTTGACTACAGGCATCATCATCATCATCATCATATTACCCATTCAAGCCATAGCATCAGCGCCATCGACTACAGGCATGTGTTGTGCTGCACAATGCACATGAGTTTGCTGTGCCAGTATCTGTTGTTCCCGTTGAACTCGGTCTGAGAAGCATGAGGCAGCATTGTATTTGTTGATCATCAGGTGTCTTAGGGGTAGCTTCATGCTCTTTGCTGCCCTGCATTGCTGTAGGATTGAGGGGAAGGGAGCCAGCACACAACCGGGAAGGGGGGGGGGGTGATGCATTGCTGTGCAATGCCGTTTGCGTGATTATATCGTGCTAGACGGGCTTGCTTGCTGGATGTGACATATCCTGCACTGTTCAGCTGACATCCAGTTCCAGGGTGGTGATGCATCTGCGGTGAACGCTGCCAAGTGTGCAACCTGAGGCACCTGTTCTGCAGCGGGGTCCTTGTGGATGGGCTGTACAGGGCCACTTTGATTGAATTGCTTTCAACTTGCTGCTGGGGTGATGTCAGATCAGCTGCAATGGCTGAGGTGTACAGCCAAGCGCGTTTAGCATGTGATTGCCGCATCTGCTGCATTGTATGTGGTTGCCCAATGAGCCTGTCATTGGCTTGAACGGGCGATGTTCCCGTCGTGTAACATCCAAACTGTGTATTCTGTAATACATGTCTTCCCGCAACCCGTTTCAAGCCAAGCGCTGTTGTTTCTGGAGGGGCCCAAGCCAAACTACCAGCAGTTTGCTTGGTGCACCGTTAACTTCAAAACTAAAATGAAACAGCCGCCAAACCGGAAAGATGTGTTGGCGATCAGCTGCTCTGTTACATATGTACATCAGGCAGTGAACGCGCGCGGAACCAATGTCGTGGTTTGCTGCATGTTGCTTTACTAGGTCACATTAAGTTAATGCAGCCTTTGATAAAGGCACTAGCACTGTCGAGTGGCATGCATGCAGATGCTGCAGCAGCTTGCGCGGGTGCTGCTTGCTGACCGGCAGCAGCGAGCCTTGTGTGGCCCCAATGATTGGCTTTCTGCTGCAGTTTGCAGCTATAATATTGTTAGTGCGGACGCCTGAAGCCCTCACCTTTGACACCTTTGCGCATGCGCACAACCGGACTGTACTGGACACGCAGTTAGAGGGCTTGATAGAAACATCCGTAGAATGGTTGGAAGTCAGAGCTGTGCAGTTGGATTACCCAGCGCTGTCGCAGTACGCAAACCAGCTGCAGCGCGTGCTGAGGCCATCCTGCAAGCAGTGCACAGACTACTTTGAGGCTGTATCTGTTGTGCGCTCCTTGGGCAAGGCAGTGAAGCAGATTTTAACTGATGATAAGGATGAAGTGCTGTACCCAGCATTACGGCGCAGCTACCTGGCAGCAGTGTGGATACTGCAGCGGTCGCGGCTGTTCGCCTGGCAGGCAACACAACTCAACAGCAATGTGCTGAGCACCCTGTTCAGGTGAGCTACATAGATGACAGGCAATAATACACAGCAGCACGAGCAGCCAACTGTCCTTTGCCGTTTCAAGCCCTGAAGTTCAGTGACCAGACATGCACATCATGCTGAGTGGACGCTCGTTGGTCCAGCCGTCAACCATGGCAGTCACATACATGACGCCTGCAGGATGTACCTGCACCACACAAACCGCGCAAAAGGTCGCACAGTCAGCTTCCACCACATCAGCAAGTGTGGCGGCACCACCATGTGCCAGCTGGCAGCCAGCAACAGGTGCAGCAATCCCTCCATGGACCAGGAGAGGAACTGCGTGCTGGACAGCAGGTGAGGCTGCTGCCAAGCATTCCATGCAGCTCACGTACCGTTGTATGTGTGTGTCCCTGAGGACTGAAGTGACAGCCGTCATCATGCCTATGCAGCTGGTTCTCACTGTCAGTTTGATACCATATTTTGGTAGCAGCAGCAGCAGCAGCAGTAAGTAACAGGCACGGCTGTGGCATCACCGGCTGCCTGCAGGCTCGACGGGCCACTGTGGATGGTGGCACACGACATCACACAACAGGGAGCATTCCCCAACACGACAGTTGGCAAGCTGGACGCCACAGCTGCGCCCATCCCATGGGTCAACATGACAGCAGCGCAGCGTGAGCTGGCCAAGAACTTCTCAGTCGAACCTCCGCTGCCGATGTGGCTCATGTATGCGTGCCCGTACACGCCCATAGGCCGGCCCAACACGTGCCACAGCAGGACGCAGCAGGCGCGGGTTACCCGCAGCACGTTCCTGGCAAACGAGCGCACGCTGTCCAAGAGCAGCGGCGCCGCGCAGGTGAGCGACGGCTTGTGTGCAGCGGTTGTGACGCTTGCAATGCTCCATGCGGGCAGTCACCCCCACTACACACGCCTTACAAGCAGCGCCTGTCAACAGCCGCTTCATGGACTCAAAGCATGTCAATGCCCGCCACAGCAGCAGCAGCAGCAGCAGCAGCAGCAGCAGCAGCAGCAGCAGCAGCAGCAGGTAAATGATGATGATGATGACTCAGCATGCTGCCGTCCTTGCAGGTGTGTCACCAGTTCACGAACGTCATCATCCTGCGGCAGCCGGTGCCACACGTCGTCAGCTTGCTGGCCGAAGCCAAGTTCAGGTACGTCCGCCAGCTGGCAATCTGGCACAACGTCACGAGCTGGCAGCCGCCAGCGTGGGACATCAGCTGGTGGGAGAGGCTGGGGCCTGCGCTGGTCGGCAACTACGCGACGCGCACACTGGTTGGGCGCGAGAGCTTCTGCCGAAGCGCAGGCAACATGAGCAGCGCAGACTTGACGCAGGGGGTAAAAGCGCTGCTGGGCTTTGACATGGTGATGACGCTGGACAGGGCGAAGGACATCGACCTGCTGGTGTCGGCTATGCTGGGCTGGCCTGCACGGAAGTTCAGCAGTCAGCCTGCGTCTCGAGTGCGTGAGGTGGCACCCAGGCAGATCTGGGGTGGGTTTGGGGCTGCTGGTGGCAGCAGCAGTAGCAGCAGCAGCGCGCTGGACTGGCGGCCGGTTGGCAGTGATGAAGATCTGCGGCAATATTCATCAGCTCTGCAGCATCCGCCACATCTGGCGGCAGAAGGCGCAGGTGGTGCCGCTGCAGGGCTGCAAGCAGGCAACAGCAGCAGCAGCAGCAGCAGCAGCAGCGGCAGCAGCAGCAGCAGCAGCGCAAGCAATGTTGTAAGCCGCAACATTAACAGTAGCAGTAGTAGTAGAAGCGGCTACAGCAATGCTGGAGGCGGCAACAGCAGCGGTGCCCACCTGAGCACTGGCAGCAGCTTGACTGGCGACCGCAGCAGCGCCAGCACCAGCAGCAGCAAGAGCAGCAGCAGCAGCAGCAGCAGCACTGTACAAGCTACTGCAAAAGAAACCAGTCCAGTACTTGGCACGGTGAAGCCAAGCCGCATGCTGCTGATGCACCGCAAGACACACCAGCGACCTTCGGCTGGTGCAGCAGCAGCAGCGGCAGTGGCAGCAGCTCAATTAAGCCATGCAGGTGGTGCCGTCACTGGCTTGCTGGGCAAGCTGCAGCAGCCTCGTCTGCTGCTTCCATTTGTGCTGCAGCAGCAGCAGCGGCAGGACATGCCAGCAGCCGAATCAGCAGCAGTTGATGAAGGGGACTACAGTGACGACGATGATGATAGCAAAGGCCTGTCAGATGAAGAATTTGCGCTTGCAGCATCCAAGATGTATGCCCCCCGTTCAGCGGCGCCAGCTCCGCTGCCACCAGCCCCTCCAGCAGTGCCAAAGGAGGTCGTCGAAGCTGATGCTGCTGTTGCGCTGGTTGCCCGTGTGTGGCTGGAGCGGCGAGTGCAGCTTGCAGGCTTTCAGAGCATCGCAGCAGCCGGCAAACAGCTGCCGCAACGGCCAGCTGTGGCGTACATGCAGCAGCGGGATCAACACGGCGCACACCTTGTGCGCGTGACGTTGCCGCAAGGGTCGAGCGAAAGCCGCAGCAGCCCACAGCAGGAGGTGTGGCACGCGTTCCCCAGGCATGCATTTGCGTTCACTGCAGCTGACTTGGCACGATTGGAGCGGCTGACATCCTTGGACGCGCAGCTGGTGCAGACCGCAGATCTGCTGCTGGATCTTGATACAGCCTGGCTGCAGTCGCTGTTGCACAGCCACCACTACCGCAAGCGGATGAAGGGCGTGGCGGCGACATTCACGGCGTGCGGCTTCTCGGGCATGATGCCGCTCACGGATGCTGTGCAGGAGCACGTCTTACAGCCTGAGGCGCTGCTGCAGAAGAGCAGCAGCTCCTGGATCAGCTGACAGCGGCGGTTCTGGTGCGCGCCTGCGACCAAGGCTGGTCTTGCGGGTGCGCTGTACAGCACGTGTGCCTTGTAACATGGTGTGCTCGCCAGTGTTTGTTCTGGCCGTACACATGGCTATGGCTTCAGCAAGCTGCAGTGGTGCTTTTGAAAAGTGAATGTTCATCATCATCATATTACCCATTCAAGCCACAGCATCAGCGCCATCGGCCCAAAAGTGAATGTTGTTGTGTGATTGATGTCAGCATTGCTAGGAGGTGCCAGTTTGCAGCACTCCAGCCACACTCCTGCCGTAAGCAGCATTGTTGCACACCAAGGTGCAGGCTGGGTGCCTGGGCAGCCCACATGCAAATGAGTGCCTTTTGGTTGCAGCACCAGTGGTTGTGCCTGGCACTTGCGCTGCATGAAAATTTGCTAGCTTTTGACGGCTTGCATCCTAGCGGTGCTGTGGCGGTGACACCGTGGCACAAGTATGTGCAGAGCCTGCTGTGCAAGTATGGTGTGAATGTTGTGACTGTGGAAGGCAGAGCCAGTGCGGGCAAGAGCCATGTCAACAAGCAGGTCAGGACACTACATGCTGAAAGGATTGCATGTGAAACGTTGGAACACTCCACTCTGAGTCGCTATGTGGCTCATGTGCATCCCACTCATGTTGATGCTATGGGTTTCAGGAGGCCTAGGCCGCACTTGCGTTCAGTGGCAATTCCACGTGGTATTGAATTGCTTTTGCGTGTTCGTATGGGTTGTCTGTGTGTACATGAGCGTACTAGTCAGTTTGGGGGTCGCAGAGCTAACTCCACTTCAGGATGTCCTTGTTGTGGTGCGGAAGTTGAGTCATATTCACACTTCATGTTGGATTGCCCTGCTACTTCTGCTCAGAGGGATAGTATGTTTGCTGAGATCAGATCCCTGCCTGGATGCGCTGAAAAGTTGCGCAGCGTTTTGTCCATGGCTGATTCGTCAATCAAGGTGTTGCGTTTTGTATCTGATGATATCTGGGGCAGTTCTGGAAGATGTCGGATGGTGTCACCGTGTATTGCTGCTTTTCTTGTCAAGTCTTGAGATGTGCACAATGCATGCAAACATTCTGGAGCAGTGCTCCCGCCTCTTTCCGCCCCGGTGGGGCGCGGGGCTGATGGCGCTGATGCTATGGCTTGAATGGGTATTATGATGAGGATGATGATGATGATGATGATGATGTCGGCTTGCACACATGCACTCCGTGAGCAGGTAATGCATGCAGCTTCAAACTTCTGCAGCGAAACAAGTCGGATTTGGAATGTATCTTCACAGGACAGCATGTGGCGCAGTTTGGTTGATTTCATATATGTGAAAGGACATGTATGTGCATCAGCGGCCAGATTGTTACTCTGGTTGTCCTGATGTGCAGGACTGGAGGTTCTTGCTGCTGCAGCTGCTGTTCAGCAATGCAGCCGTGCAGCGCTGCGGGTGTTGACGGGCAGGCACCGTTGTTTGCTCCATCACTTTGCACATACGATGGTGGCCAGACATGACCGCAGCAATGAATGCATGCACAGGTCGTCTTGCGATTACATTTCCTGGATGCATGCTAGAGTCAAGCTCACAACATCCGGGCATGCATGTATACGTGCTGTCTGTTTGACTACAGGCATGTGTTGTGCTGCACAATGCACATGAGTTTGCTGTGCCAGTATCTGTTGTTCCCGTTGAACTCGGTCTGAGAAGCATGAGGCAGCATTGTATTTGTTGATCATCAGGTGTCTTAGGGGTAGCTTCATGCTCTTTGCTGCCCTGCATTGCTGTAGGATTGAGGGGAAGGGAGCCAGCACACAACCGGGAAGGGGGGGGGGGGGGGGGGTGATGTATTGCTGTGCAATGCCGTTTGCGTGATTATATCGTGCTAGACGGGCTTGCTTGCTGGATGTGACATATCCTGCACTGTTCAGCTGACATCCAGTTCCAGGGTGGTGATGCATCTGCGGTGAACGCTGCCAAGTGTGCAACCTGAGGCACCTGTTCTGCAGCGGGGTCCTTTTGGATGGGCTGTACAGGGCCACTTTGATTGAATTGCTTTCAACTTGCTGCTGGGGTGATGTCAGATCTGCTGCAATGGCTGAGGTGTACAGCCAAGCGCGTTTAGCATGTGATTGCCGCATCTGCTGCATTGTATGTGGGTGCCCAATGAGCCTGTCATTGGCTCGAACGGGCGATGTTCCCGTCGTGTCAACATCCAAACTGTGTATTCTGTAATACATGTCTTCCTGCAACCAGTTTCAAGCCAAGCGCTGTTGTTTCTGGAGGGGCCCAGGCCAAACCGACAGCAGTTTGCTTGGTGCGCCGTTAACTTTAAAACTAAAATGAAACAGCAGCCAAACCGGAAAGATGTGTTGGCGATCAGCTGCTCTGTTACATCAGACAGTGAACGCGCGCGGAACCAATGTCGTGGTTTGCTGCATGTTGCTTTACTAGGTCACATTAAGTTAATGCAGCCTTTGATAAAGGCACTAGCACTGTCGAGTGGCATGCATGCAGATGCTGCAGCAGCTTGCGCGGGTGCTGCTTGCTGACCGGCAGCAGCGAGCCTTGTGTGGCCCCAATGATTGGCTTTCTGCTGCAGTTTGCAGCTATAATATTGTTAGTGCGGACGCCTGAAGCCCTCACCTTTGACACCTTTGCGCATGCGCACAACCGGACTGTACTGGACACGCAGTTAGAGGGCTTGATAGAAACATCCGTAGAATGGTTGGAAGTCAGAGCTGTGCAGTTGGATTACCCAGCGCTGTCGCAGTACGCAAACCAGCTGCAGCGCGTGCTGAGGCCATCCTGCAAGCAGTGCACAGACTACTTTGAGGCTGTATCTGTTGTGCGCTCCTTGGGCAAGGCAGTGAAGCAGATTTTAACTGATGATAAGGATAAAGTGCTGTACCCAGCATTACGGCGCAGCTACCTGGCAGCAGTGTGGATATTGCAGCGGTCGCGGCTGTTCGCCTGGCAGGCAACACAACTCAACAGCGATGTGCTGAGCACCCTGTTCAGGTGAGCTACATAGATGACAGGCAATATTACGCAGCAGCAGGAGCAGCCAACTGTCCTTTGCCGTTTCAAGCCCTGAAGTTCAGCGACCAGACATGCACATCATGCTGAGTGGACGCTCGTTGGTCCAGCCGTCAACCATGGCAGTCACATACATGACGCCTGCAGGATGTACCTGCACCACACAAACCGCGCAAAAGGTCGCACAGTCAGCTTCCACCACATCAGCAAGTGTGGCGGCACCACCATGTGCCAGCTGGCAGCCAGCAACAGGTGCAGCAATCCCTCCATGGACCAGGAGAGGAACTGCGTGCTGGACAGCAGGTGAGGCTGCTGCCAAGCATTCCATGCAGCTCACGTACCGTTGTATGTGTGTGTCCCTGAGGACTGAAGTGACAGCCGTCATCATGCCTATGCAGCTGGTTCTCACTGTCAGTTTGATACCATATTTTGGTAGCAGCAGCAGCAGCAGTAAGTAACAGGCACGGCTATGGCATCACCGGCTGCCTGCAGGCTCGACGGGCCGCTGTGGATGGTGGCACACGACATCACACAACAGGGAGCATTCCCCAACACGACAGTTGGCAAGCTGGACGCCACAGCTGCGCCCATCCCATGGGTCAACATGACAGCAGCGCAGCGTGAGCTGGCCAAGAACTTCTCAGTCGAACCTCCGCTGCCGATGTGGCTCATGTATGCGTGCCCGTACACGCCCATAGGCCGGCCCAACACGTGCCACAGCAGGACGCAGCAGGCGCGGGACACCCGCAGCACGTTCCTGGCAAACGAGCGCACGCTGTCCAAGAGCAGCGGCGCCGCGCAGGTGAGCGACGGCTTGTGTGCAGCGGTTGTGACGCTTGCAATGCTCCATGCGGGCAGTCACCCCCACTACACACGCCTTACAAGCAGCGCCTGTCAACAGCCGCTTCATGGACTCAAAGCATGTCAATGCCCGCCACAGCAGCAGCAGCAGCAGCAGCAGCAGCAGCAGCAGCAGCAGCAGGTAAATGATGATGATGATGACTCAGCATGCTGCCGTCCTTGCAGGTGTGTCACCAGTTCACGAACGTCATCATCCTGCGGCAGCCGGTGCCACACGTCGTCAGCTTGCTGGCCGAAGCCAAGTTCAGGTACGTCCGCCAGCTGGCAATCTGGCACAACGTCACGAGCTGGCAGCCGCCAGCGTGGGACATCAGCTGGTGGGAGAGGCTGGGGCCTGCGCTGGTCGGCAACTACGCGACGCGCACACTGGTTGGGCGCGAGAGCTTCTGCCGAAGCGCAGGCAACATGAGCAGCGCAGACTTGACGCAGGGGGTAAAAGCGCTGCTGGGCTTTGACATGGTGATGACGCTGGACAGGGCGAAGGACATCGACCTGCTGGTGTCGGCTATGCTGGGCTGGCCTGCACGGAAGTTCAGCAGTCAGCCTGCGTCTCGAGTGCGTGAGGTGGCACCCAGGCAGATCTGGGGTGGGTTTGGGGCTGCTGGTGGCAGCAGCAGTAGCAGCAGCAGCGCGCTGGACTGGCGGCCGGTTGGCAGTGATGAAGATCTGCGGCAATATTCATCAGCTCTGCAGCATCCGCCACATCTGGCGGCAGAAGGCGCAGGTGGTGCCGCTGCAGGGCTGCAAGCAGGCAACAGCAGCAGCAGCAGCAGCAGCAGCAGCAGCAGCAGCAGCAGCAGCAGCAGCAGCAGCAGCAGCAGCAGCGCAAGCAATGTTGTAAGCCGCAACATTAACAGTAGCAGTAGTAGTAGAAGCGGCTACAGCAATGCTGGAGGCGGCAACAGCAGCGGTGCCCACCTGAGCACTGGCAGCAGCTTGACTGGCGACCGCAGCAGCGCCAGCACCAGCAGCAGCAAGAGCAGCAGCAGCAGCAGCAGCAGCACTGTACAAGCTACTGCAAAAGAAACCAGTCCCAGTACTTGGCACGGTGAAGCCAAGCCGCATGCTGCTGATGCACCGCAAGACACACCAGCGACCTTCGGCTGGTGCAGCAGCAGCAGCGGCAGTGGCAGCAGCTCAATTAAGCCATGCAGGTGGTGCCGTCACTGGCTTGCTGGGCAAGCTGCAGCAGCCTCGTCTGCTGCTTCCATTTGTGCTGCAGCAGCAGCAGCGGCAGGACATGCCAACAGCCGACTCAGCAGCAGTTGATGAAGGGGACTACAGTGACGACGATGATGATAGCAAAGGCCTGTCAGATGAAGAATTTGCGCTTGCAGCATCCAAGATGTATGCCCCCCGTTCAGCGGCGCCAGCTCCGCTGCCACCAGCCCCTCCAGCAGTGCCAAAGGAGGTCGTCGAAGCTGATGCTGCTGTTGCGCTGGTCGCCCGTGTGTGGCTGGAGCGGCAAGTGCAGCTTGCAGGCTTTCAGAGCATCGCAGCAGCCGGCAAACAGCTGCCGCAACGGCCAGCTGTGGCGTACATGCAGCAGCGGGATCAACACGGCGCACACCTTGTGCGCGTGACGTTGCCGCAAGGGTCGAGCGAAAAGCCGCAGCAGCCCACAGCAGGAGGTGTGGCACGCGTTCCCCAGGCATGCATTTGCGTTCACTGCAGCTGACATGGCACGATTGGAGCGGCTGACATCCTTGGACGCGCAGCTGGTGCAGACCGCAGATCTGCTGCTGGATCTTGATACAGCCTGGCTGCAGTCGCTGTTGCACAGCCACCACTACCGCAAGCGGATGAAGGGCGTGGCGGCGACATTCACGGCGTGCGGCTTCTCGGGCATGATGCCGCTCACGGATGCTGTGCAGGAGCACGTCTTACAGCCTGAGGCGCTGCTGCAGAAGAGCAGCAGCTCCTGGATCAGCTGACAGCGGCGGTTCTGGTGCGCACCTGCGACCAAGGCTGGTCTTGCGGGTGTGCTGTACAGCACGTGTGCCTTGTAACATGGTGTGCTCGCCAGTGTTTGTTCTGGCCGTACACATGGCTATGGCTTCAGCAAGCTGCAGTGGTGCTTTTGAAAAGTGAATGTTCATCATCATCATATTACCCATTCAAGCCATAGCATCAGCGCCATCGGCCCAAAAGTGAATGTTGTTGTGTGATTGATGTCAGCATTGCTAGGAGGTGCCAGTTTGCAGCACTCCAGCCACACTCCTGCCGTAAGCAGCATTGTTGCACACCAAGGTGCAGGCTGGGTGCCTGGGCAGCCCACATGCAAATGAGTGCCTTTTGGTTGCAGCACCAGTGGTTGTGCCTGGCACTTGCGCTGCATGAAAATTTGCTAGCTTTTGACGGCTTGCATCCTAGTGGTGCTGTGGCGGTGACACCGTGGCACAAGTATGTGCAGAGCCTGCTGTGCAAGTATGGTGTGAATGTTGTGACTGTGGAAGGCAGAGCCAGTGCGTGCAAGAGCCATGTCAACAAGCAGGTCAGGACACTACATGCTGAAAGGATTGCATGTGAAACGTTGGAACACTCCACTCTGAGTCGCTATGTGGCTCATGTGCATCCCACTCATGTTGATGCTATGGGTTTCAGGAGGCCTAGGCCGCACTTGCGTTCAGTGGCAATTCCACGTGGTATTGAATTGCTTTTGCGTGTTCGTATGGGTTGTCTGTGTGTACATGAGCGTACTAGTCAGTTTGGGGGTCGCAGAGCTAACTCCACTTCAGGATGTCCTTGTTGTGGTGCGGAAGTTGAGTCTTATTCACACTTCATGTTGGATTGCCCTGCTACTTCTGCTCAGAGGGATAGTATGTTTGCTGAGATCAGATCCCTGCCTGGATGCGCTGAAAAGTTGCGCAGCGTTTTGTCCATGGCTGATTCGTCAATCAAGGTGTTGCGTTTTGTATCTGATGATATCTGGGGCAGTTCTGGAAGATGTCGGATGGTGTCACCGTGTATTGCTGCTTTTCTTGTCAAGTCTTGAGATGTGCACAATGCATGCAAACATTCTGGAGCAGTGCTCCCGCCTCTTTCCGCCCCGGTGGGGCGCGGGGCTGATGGCGCTGATGCTATGGCTTGAATGGGTATTATGATGAGGATGATGATGATGATGATGATGATGTCGGCTTGCACACATGCACTCCGTGAGCAGGTAATGCATGCAGCTTCAAACTTCTGCAGCGAAACAAGTCGGATTTGGAATGTATCTTCACAGGACAGCATGTGGCGCAGTTTGGTTGATTTCATATATGTGAAAGGACATGTATGTGCATCAGCGGCCAGATTGTTACTCTGGTTGTCCTGATGTGCAGGACTGGAGGTTCTTGCTGCTGCAGCTGCTGTTCAGCAATGCAGCCGTGCAGCGCTGCGGGTGTTGACGGGCAGGCACCGTTGTTTGCTCCATCACTTTGCACATACGATGGTGGCCAGACATGACCGCAGCAATGAATGCATGCACAGGTCGTCTTGCGATTACATTTCCTGGATGCATGCTAGAGTCAAGCTCACAACATCCGGGCATGCATGTATACGTGCTGTCTGTTTGACTACAGGCATGTGTTGTGCTGCACAATGCACATGAGTTTGCTGTGCCAGTATCTGTTGTTCCCGTTGAACTCGGTCTGAGAAGCATGAGGCAGCATTGTATTTGTTGATCATCAGGTGTCTTAGGGGTAGCTTCATGCTCTTTGCTGCCCTGCATTGCTGTAGGATTGAGGGGAAGGGAGCCAGCACACAACCGGGAAGGGGGGGGGGGGTGATGTATTGCTGTGCAATGCCGTTTGCGTGATTATATCGTGCTAGACGGGCTTGCTTGCTGGATGTGACATATCCTGCACTGTTCAGCTGACATCCAGTTCCAGGGTGGTGATGCATCTGCGGTGAACGCTGCCAAGTGTGCAACCTGAGGCAGCTGTTCTGCAGCGGGGTCCTTGTGGATGGGCTGTACAGGGCCACTTTGATTGAATTGCTTTCAACTTGCTGCTGGGGTGATGTCAGATCTGCTGCAATGGCTGAGGTGTACAGCCAAGCGCGTTTAGCATGTGATTGCCGCATCTGCTGCATTGTATGTGGGTGCCCAATGAGCCTGTCATTGGCTCGAACGGGCGATGTTCCCGTCGTGTCAACATCCAAACTGTGTATTCTGTAATACATGTCTTCCTGCAACCCGTTTCAAGCCAAGCGCTGTTGTTTCTGGAGGGGCCCAGGCCAAACCGACAGCAGTTTGCTTGGTGCACCGTTAACTTTAAAACTAAAATGAAACAGCAGCCAAACCGGAAAGATGTGTTGGCGATCAGCTGCTCTGTTACATCAGACAGTGAACGCGCGCGGAACCAATGTCGTGGTTTGCTGCATGTTGCTTTACTAGGTCACATTAAGTTAATGCAGCCTTTAATAAAGGCACTAGCACTGTCGAGTGGCATGCATGCAGATGCTGCAGCAGCTTGCGCGGGTGCTGCTTGCTGACCGGCAGCAGCGAGCCTTGTGTGGCCCCAATGATTGGCTTTCTGCTGCAGTTTGCAGCTATAATATTGTTAGTGCGGACGCCTGAAGCCCTCACCTTTGACACCTTTGCGCATGCGCACAACCGGACTGTACTGGACACGCAGTTAGAGGGCTTGATAGAAACATCCGTAGAATGGTTGGAAGTCAGAGCTGTGCAGTTGGATTACCCAGCGCTGTCGCAGTACGCAAACCAGCTGCAGCGCGTGCTGAGGCCATCCTGCAAGCAGTGCACAGACTACTTGAGGCTGTATCTGTTGTGCGCTCCTTGGGCAAGGCAGTGAAGCAGATTTTAACTGATGATAAGGATAAAGTGCTGTACCCAGCATTACGGCGCAGCTACCTGGCAGCAGTGTGGATATTGCAGCGGTCGCGGCTGTTCGCCTGGCAGGCAACACAACTCAACAGCAATGTGCTGAGCACCCTGTTCAGGTGAGCTACATAGATGACAGGCAATATTACGCAGCAGCAGGAGCAGCCAACTGTCCTTTGCCGTTTCAAGCCCTGAAGTTCAGCGACCAGACATGCACATCATGCTGAGTGGACGCTCGTTGGTCCAGCCGTCAACCATGGCAGTCACATACATGACGCCTGCAGGATGTACCTGCACCACACAAACCGCGCAAAAGGTCGCACAGTCAGCTTCCACCACATCAGCAAGTGTGGCGGCACCACCATGTGCCAGCTGGCAGCCAGCAACAGGTGCAGCAATCCCTCCATGGACCAGGAGAGGAACTGCGTGCTGGACAGCAGGTGAGGCTGCTGCAAGCATTCCATGCAGCTCACGTACCGTTGTATGTGTGTGTCCCTGAGGACTGAAGTGACAGCCGTCATCATGCCTGTGCAGCTGGTTCTCACTGTCAGTTTGATACCATATTTTGGTAGCAGCAGCAGCAGCAGTAAGTAACAGGCACGGCTATGGCATCACCGGCTGCCTGCAGGCTCGACGGGCCGCTGTGGATGGTGGCACACGACATCACACAACAGGGAGCATTCCCCAACACGACAGTTGGCAAGCTGGACGCCACAGCTGCGCCCATCCCATGGGTCAACATGACAGCAGCGCAGCGTGAGCTGGCCAAGAACTTCTCAGTCGAACCTCCGCTGCCGATGTGGCTCATGTATGCGTGCCCGTACACGCCCATAGGCCGGCCCAACACGTGCCACAGCAGGACGCAGCAGGCGCGGGACACCCGCAGCACGTTCCTGGCAAACGAGCGCACGCTGTCCAAGAGCAGCGGCGCCGCGCAGGTGAGCGACGGCTTGTGTGCAGCGGTTGTGACGCTTGCAATGCTCCATGCGGGCAGTCACCCCCACTACACACGCCTTACAAGCAGCGCCTGTCAACAGCCGCTTCATGGACTCAAAGCATGTCAATGCCCGCCACAGCAGCAGCAGCAGCAGCAGCAGCAGCAGCAGCAGCAGCAGGTAAATGATGATGATGATGACTCAGCATGCTGCCGTCCTTGCAGGTGTGTCACCAGTTCACGAACGTCATCATCCTGCGGCAGCCGGTGCCACACGTCGTCAGCTTGCTGGCCGAAGCCAAGTTCAGGTACGTCCGCCAGCTGGCAATCTGGCACAACGTCACGAGCTGGCAGCCGCCAGCGTGGGACATCAGCTGGTGGGAGAGGCTGGGGCCTGCGCTGGTCGGCAACTACGCGACGCGCACACTGGTTGGGCGCGAGAGCTTCTGCCGAAGCGCAGGCAACATGAGCAGCGCAGACTTGACGCAGGGGGTAAAAGCGCTGCTGGGCTTTGACATGGTGATGACGCTGGACAGGGCGAAGGACATCGACCTGCTGGTGTCGGCTATGCTGGGCTGGCCTGCACGGAAGTTCAGCAGTCAGCCTGCGTCTCGAGTGCGTGAGGTGGCACCCAGGCAGATCTGGGATGGGTTTGGGGCTGCTGGTGGCAGCATCAGTAGCAGCAGCAGCGCGCTGGACTGGCGGCCGGTTGGCAGTGATGAAGATCTGCGGCAATATTCATCAGCTCTGCAGCATCCGCCACATCTGGCGGCAGAAGGCGCAGGTGGTGCCGCTGCAGGGCTGCAAGCAGGCAACAGCAGCAGCAGCAGCAGCAGCACTTTTGTAAGCCGCAACATCAACAGTAGCAGTAGTAGTAGAAGCGGCTACAGCAATGCTGGAGGCGGCAACAGCAGCGGTGCCCGCCTGAGCACTGGCAGCAGCTTGACTGGCGACCGCAGCAGCGCCAGCACCAGCAGCAGCAAGAGCAGCAGCAGCAGCAGCACTGTACAAGCTACTGCAAAAGAAACCAGTCCAGTACTTGGCACGGTGAAGCCAAGCCGCATGCTGCTGATGCACCGCAAGACACACCAGCGACCTTCGGCTGGTGCAGCAGCAGCAGCAGCAGCGGCAGTGGCAGCAGCTCAATTAAGCCATGCAGGTGGTGCCGTCACTGGCTTGCTGGGCAAGCTGCAGCAGCCTCGTCTGCTGCTTCCATTTGTGCTGCAGCAGCAGCAGCGGCAGGACATGCCAGCAGCCGAATCAGCAGCAGTTGATGAAGGGGACTACAATGACGACGATGATGATAGCAAAGGCCTGTCAGATGAAGAATTTGCGCTTGCAGCATCCAAGATGTATGCCCCCCGTTCAGCGGCGCCAGCTCCGCTGCCACCAGCCCCTCCAGCAGTGCCAAAGGAGGTCGTCGAAGCTGATGCTGCTGTTGCGCTGGTCGCCCGTGTGTGGCTGGAGCGGCGAGTGCAGCTTGCAGGCTTTCAGAGCATCGCAGCAGCCGGCAAACAGCTGCCGCAACGGCCAGCTGTGGCGTACATGCAGCAGCGGGATCAACACGGCGCACACCTTGTGCGCGTGACGTTGCCGCAAGGGTCGAGCGAAAGCCGCAGCAGCCCACAGCAGGAGGTGTGGCACGCGTTCCCCAGGCATGCATTTGCTTTCACTGCAGCTGACATGGCACGATTGGAGCGGCTGACATCCTTGGACGCGCAGCTGGTGCAGACCGCAGATCTGCTGCTGGATCTTGATACAGCCTGGCTGCAGTCGCTATTGCACAGCCACCACTACCGCAAGCGGATGAAGGGCGTGGCGGCGACATTCACGGCGTGCGGCTTCTCGGGCATGATGCCGCTCACGGATGCTGTGCAGGAGCACGTCTTCCAGTCTGAGGCGCTGCTGCAGAAGAGCAGCAGCTCCTGGATCAGTTGACAGCGGCGGTTCTGGTGCGCGCCTGCGACCAAGGCTGGTCTTGCGGGTGCGCTGTACAGCACGTGTGCCTTGTAACATGGTGTGCTCGCCAGTGTTTGTTCTGGCCGTACACATGGCCATGGCTTCAGCAAGCTGCAGTGGTGCTTTTGAAAAGTGAATGTTGTTGTGTGATTGATGTCAGCATTGCTATGAGGTGCCAGTTTGGTCAGGCAGCGCACCAAAGTGTTCGGCCGTTTTTACATATGGTTGGCGCAAAGTCGTTGCACATGTGCAGCATATATACTTGACGCTGTGTGCCATGGTGCCATGCATCCCTTCACAGTCATACCTGCGGACAGCACACATCATGCAGCTGGTTGTAGTGAGCAAGTCAACACTGGAACTCAGCAGGTACTGTTTGTTTTAAGTGCTTTGTTGTCGGCTGCATGCTGTCCGGGTAGCATGCAGCACAGCCACAAGCTGAAGGCACCTGCTAGCTTGCAGGGGTTGATCCCGGCTGGTATGCGCTTGTCGACAGCAAATGGCCGGGAGGAGGCAAACCATGATACGGCACCTTATGCAACTAATGCTGGCCAAGCATGCGCATGTGAACATGGAAGGCACAAGGCAAACGTCAAGCATGGCTCTGCCTATCCCTCGCAGGTGTCACAGGCGCTGCAGCTTGTTGCAGGCGTTACAGCGGTACCAAACAGTTGAACTTGCTGCGTCACATACTGAACATTTATGCTTGTTGCAGCGGATGTGGCGGCAAGCCTGCCGTCCTGTGACACAGGACAAGGTGTGCTCTATAAGCTTTGTCAATTTAACATACTGTGCAACCCCAAGTTGGAGCATACCACACAGCATGTAGCACATGCATGATGCTCCAGTACAAGAGCACTGCATGCATGCAGTGTGTTCAGCTGCTGCGCAGTACTCTTGATGTTGCCGTAGCTGCATATTGTAACGGCGCCGCCAGCTGTTAACAACGTTGTTCTATAGAGCAGCGGCGGCCGCTGATGCACCTGGCACCGTCTTGTGTGGTAATGGATTTCTGGTTGAGTAGCCTGGCTGATGTAGCCACCCGCTTCAAGTTGCCATGCTGCAGAGATTGTTCTTCAACAATGACGCAGTTACCCTTGGTGGCTTAGGTGGAGCATATACATGTTTACAATACGTTCTGTAATGTACACAAGATGATGAAGCTGGTCACCACTGCATCGAGCTATTGGCACAGAAGTTGTAGTGCTATCTTTGTTTGGGGTTGCATTGCAGAGCTGCATATGACGAGGCTGAAACAGCTGCTGTGGATTTGGGGTGCATGTACCACTGCAGTGCACAATACTTTGCATCCATCTGCAGCCACTATGTCTTCACAACATGTTGGAAGTATGTGCATGCCGCAAAGGCCTGTGATTTGTGCAACCAATTGGTGGTACAGCTTGAAGTTGCAGCTACAGCACTGGAGCAGGCATGGCAAGCACATGTGCTGTACAGCAGACCCCAGTGTGACAGGCCTACACACCTACACGCCTCATCATCATCATCATCATATTACCCATTCAAGCCATAGCATCAGCGCCATCGGCCCCGCGCCCCACCGGGGCGGAAAGAGGAGGGAGCACTGCTCCAGAATGTTTGCATGCATTGCGCACATCCCAAGACTTGACAAGAAAAGCAGCAATACACGGTGACACCATCCGACATCTTCCAGAACTGCCCCAAATATCATCAGATACAAAACGCAACACCTTAATTGACGGATCAGCCATGGACAAAACGCTGCGCAACTTTTCAGCGCAACCAGGCAGGGATCTGATCCCAGCAAACATACTATTCCTCAGAAGTAGCAGGGCAATCCAACATGAAGTGTGACAAAGACTCAACTTCTGCACCACAACAAGGACATCCTGAAGTGGAGTTAGCTCTGCGACCGCCAAACTGACTAGTACGCTCATGTACACACGGACAACCCATACGAACACGCAAAAGCAATTCAATACCACGCACCTACACGCCTGTGGTGCAATAGGTGACCAAGCCAGCATGCGCTCTGTCGAAAGCACCAAGCTGCTGCAGACAGCAACTTGGCGTGGGGCTGCAGTGTGTGCAGCTGCGGTTGCGGCAGCTTGTGCCGCACGGTGTGTGCACTGGCAGCATATGCTGCTCGCAGCTTACGCACTTATGCTGTAGTGCCGCTGCCACCTGGGGTCGCAGCACACAGGCCTGCACTCACATATACATGTACAGCAGGCACACTGCGACAGCTGTCATGGGTTGCAGGAGATTTCTGCCTGTCACAGACCCTAGTGACAGGCCAGCATGTCCTTCTTGTGGTGCCGATGTTGAACTGAATCATATCACATGTGATGTTGTACTGTCACCTCTACACAGTGCATAGCATGTCAAACGAGACCAGGTCCCTGCCGGGTTGCATAGTGTTTTGATCATGCCTACCTCATCTGCCAAGGCGTTGCGATCTGTGTCTGATGATGTGTTTGGGGTAGTTCTAAGGCAGGACATTTGGTGGTTCAAGGCATGTCGCTGGTTACCTTGCAGGCTTGGGATGTGTATACATGCAAACACAGTGGAGCTGAGCTCCCTCCTGCTTCCGCTCCTAGGCCTGTGAGGCACGGGACCAATTGGCGTTGATGCTATGCCTGAGCGTCATGGCTTGAATGGGAAACATGATGATGATGATGGCTTCAAAGGGTCAGCATCATGATGGTGCAGGGGTGCGGTGACGCGGTTGCTCCTTGCAGTGAGTGATCAGCAAGTTACACTTGCGATCTTGACGAGCCTGTGATTGGCGCCGTCCTGTTAAATTACACAATAACAACGTGCCACCCGATTGCATACGCCACAGCCAAAGCAGACATGCCGCACTGTGCAATGTGCTGTGAAAGCTCCTATGCACAGCAGCATGCTGCACAGTAACAACAGTGAAGCACTCCCTCAAAACACTTGCCCAAGTACCCACCCAGGAGTTCGACCAGCATTGAGTTCTCTGTTCAACTCCACAGCTCAACACAGATAACACCTCAAACTAGCCAATGCGTCAATGCACCGTACTCCTATCCGTGTGCTGAGTCCACTAGCCCAGCACTGAGCTGTGGTGCATTGGTGGGCAGAAACATCACCGCCAGCTGCGGCAACATTTGTGCAGAGCATGTATTGCTCTTTAAGGTAGCACCAGCGCAATCTGTACAGCAAGCTCTAACAGTATACACATCTGCACTATGTGGTAGAGAGCATTGAAGGCTCAATGTATGCTTCATCAAAAGCGCTACCATGCGCCACGTGCTGCTGCGAGCACCGTAGGGCGACCGTCAGGAAGAGAATGTGGGAAGCGACAACTAGATAGCCCTGTTGCTGCTGCCACATAAACTCTGATGCTACCACTGACTTCAGGGGGAGGTGACAAAGGCTGCACACATGCACCTAGACATTGCTGCTGCAGCACAATCATCGGGCATGCAGCCAAGAACCAAATGCCATACCACATGGTAGCATACTTGTAACTGTCTGTAACTCAGTGCTCCCGCCGCTGCAGACATGGCTGCTGTAGCAGCTACAACAGGCCTCTACTGCCTGGGGGGATGTTGGCTGCATACCAACACACCACCCAACCACCGGCAAAGTCATAAACAATTACAACGGCCTGACTGTCCCTCACAAACTTGCATAGCTTGCATCACACTGCAATCTAAACCTTCACCTAAACCTAAACTCCTGTGAAAACGTATGGCATCGTGCTCTGCAGTACATCATATTCTGCTAAACAGGACAGCGCACAGCACACCTAAACCTGCGCCGTGCTTCTGCAGCACGCACGCAAACAACACCAGACGGAGTTGCACACCCCGATGCTTTGCTGCTGCTGCTGCTGCTGCTGATCCGCCTGCGGAGATGCTGGCGACACACCACAGCGCCAGATGGCCGTGCAAAGAGCTGAAGCACTGCAGCTCTCGCCGTTGCGCAGTAAAAAGGGAGCTGCTGCATGTCTGCGTGCACCAATGCAGCAGCAGAAAGCAGCAGCTTTTGCTGCCACAATGCTTGTCCTTGGCAGCCAAAGATTTCCACCTGGGCATCAGCATACTGGGTTGCAGTGTGGTCTCCGAGTCTGGTTCGTTGTGCACCCAGCTGTTCAAGTACAGTACTTGCAGACACACCTAATCAATACGCCAAGCGCCCCTGACATGCCATTGCCTTGTAAAAGGAGGCACGGTCGCAGACTGCGCGAAAGCCACGCTGAAAACTAAGCAGCAATAGCAATAAGTGCAAACCGTCACAGCACAACTCGCTGCCAGCAGATACCAAGCCACAGAAATGCACAATGCATACCTTACCCACTCACAACACCTAGCAAGGGTGTTGCATGGCCGGCCTGCCATGCCACCCCAGGACTACCCTGTGACACACCCCACACAATAGCTGAGACATCAGTGACAACAGCTACTGCCGACCTAACAGCGCAGCACTCAAGGTCGGCGGCAGCGCACGTTTGCCATGCCTGCTCACTGGTTGACCAGCTGCATCCGCACCAACGCTGCACTGCCAGGCGGCATGTACACCTCCCAGCGTGTGAACCCGCTGGCATCCTTGCCATCCGGCACAATCTCAGATGCATCAGCACCCATCTGCACGCCACCCACAGCATAGTAGTAGCCGCCAAGGGTGATGCCGCTGGTTGCAGACAAGGGATCCTCCCCGCGGGCAACCAGGCGGGTCACCACAGCCGGCGCGTTGTAGCCCCCGCCATGGTTGATGCGGATCACTTGCGTGCCCGCCCGGCTGGGGTGCTTGTTCAGCAGCACAAACCGCAGCTCGCTGGTGTTCACGTCCATCAGCGGCCAGACCTTGAAGTCGCTGGCGTCACCAGAAATCTGGGTCTGGCCTAGCAACTGGCTGCCAGCACCGACAGCTTGCTGGAACATGACCATGCCGTAAAACGGCGGCCTGAGCACCGGAGGACTCAGCTGGTTGTTGTTGTACCAGCGAAGGATGCTGGTGTACAGGTTCTGGCCTGAGCCCTGATGGAAGTTGATGCCGACCGCTCCAGTGGCGGCGACTTCAAACGAGCCGTCGAGCGTCCACAATGTGGCTGCAAAGACGTTGGACACGCCCACGCGCCCGCTGTTGCTGATGGTGTTGCTCTCGGCAACGCGCAAGGGGATGCCGTAGCCCTTGCTGGTCTGAACGAGTGCCCGCAGGTTGTCCATCTCCTTGCGCATGGGTGCCTCCTCCAGAAGGGTCACGGGCGTGTTGTAGGTCTCCCTGGTGGCTTTGTACCAGTGCACAGTGGTCATGCGGACGAACCTGTTGCTCACACTGCAGGGCGGTGATGGTAGGGAGTGCAAGGGCGGCGTCAAATGCTTGGCATGTGCACACAGGAGCGCAAGGAGTATGCAAACACTGCCCGGCTCAACATTGACAGCGCAGCAGCAGGTTGGAACTGGCTTCAACACGCTTGCTGCTAAGTCCCACAGACGCGTGTACCGCATCAAGTGCCTTGCATACAGCAGCCACTGCTGGCCTGGCTGTGGGAACTGTCAGGGGGCCAATCATGCCTGCATGTGCAGGTGTCACTCACTCCAGGAACCACTTGAGGGTGGTTGGGAAGACGTTGACGTGGCCCCAAACAGGTCCTGCAAACTGGCCGTATTCGCAACAGTCCGAGGTGCCACAGGGGCAGGCCAGGGCCCTGGCCATGGCCGCCCAGTCAGAGACAAAGCAGCAGCGCACGTATTGCAGCGCAGTCATGTTCCTCTGGGTTCCCTCGTAGAAGTTGGGCTGCAGCAGCAAGGCACAGCAGGGAGGACGAGCCGGTGAACACACACCCAGGCGTCAGCACAATGCAGCAGCTGTTGATGTGCAGACTTCAGCCAAGCTTCGGCCGGCTTGCTGTACTTTCATTTGCACTCTTCCTGCGAGGGCTACCCTGTTGCATTCTTTCAGTGCTCATGCTGTTGCTGCTGCTGCTGCAGCTGGTTTGAGCTGTGTTGGTCTGCTGCACAATGCACACCGCAGACTGCCTGCACGACACAGACCTCGTTGCCAATTTCGGTCGCCACAATGGCTTCGGCAGGCAGGTTGTCCTTTGCCATCTTCAGCTGTGCGCGTGCCAGCTCCACGTCGCCCTCCTCAAAGTTGACAGACATGATGTACTGCGCCCCAGTCTCCTCGTGCACCTGCCGCAGCGCATCGTACACATACTGCGGGAACACATACGCCTGCTTGTCGGTGCTGCCGCCACCAACGCGGATGTTGAATGGCCCGCTGCCATAGCTCGTCAGCAGCCGGATGATGTCCTTGTAGCCTGGGATGTTGTTGATCTCTTCCACGTGCGTCCACTCATGGCTGATACCCAGGAAGCTCTGGGGGATCTGCAGCAGCGGCTGGTCAAGGTTGACTTCGGTCAAACTTTCAAAGCTAGCTTGCGGGGTCACGTACAGCGGTGTGGTGGAGCCCTGCGGCTGCGAGGGTGATGCTGGCACTGAGGCTGCTGCAGCTGCAGGCAGGGGTGCATCAGGGCCAAGGAAGACGCCGCTGTCATCGCCAGGCGTGTAATCCTCGCCATACACTGGCTGCTGCTGTGCAATACGGGCAGAGGCAATGTTGACACCAGAAGTACGTGCAGAGCCGTGATGCTTCGCTGTCTCCCTGAGCTGCGCTGGTTTTGTTGCTGCTGGCTTTGCTGCTGCTGGTTCAGCTGCCGGTTTGGCTGCAGGCTTGCCCGCGATATGAGCAGGCTTTGCCGGCGGCTTTGCAGCTGCAGCTCCTGCTGCAGCAGGCCTGCCCTGCTGTGCAGCCGCCAGGATGCGCTGGTGAGGCTCTTCAATACTTGTCTTGTGCTCCTTGCCTGCCTTAAGGTTTGCTGCTGCAAAGCCTGCAGCCACTGCTGCCACCTCAGCATCCAAGCTGCTGGCATCGCTTGATGACATCAGCATCCCTGCTTCAGGTGAAGCCAGAGTGCTGGCAAGGCCTGCTGCTAACCGCTCTAAGCTTCGAAGCAGCGGCACCACTGCAGGCTTGGCAGTACGAGGTGTCGCAGCAGCAGCATGATCCAGCGACAGGATGCGGGCCTCTGGTGTGCTGAGTGTGCTGACATGGCCCGCAGCTAGCCGCTGTACGCTTGACAGCAAGGGCAGCTCAGCAGCTTTGGAAGGGCCACTGCTTGGCACTGCTGCTGCTGGCTGCTCCACTGCTTTAGCGGTTGCTGCAGGCTTTGATGTCCGCAGTGCTGATGCTGACTGTTGTTCTGTGCGTAGGATCTGCAGTTCTGTGTTACTGTCTCTGCCACGCGGCAGCAGTAATCCAGTGCCACGTGCCAGCAGTTGGACTGGCTGCACTCGTAATGTACGTGTGATGCTTGGCACTTCCTGTTGCATTATTGACATGCCCTGAGACATGAAAAAAGTTTGCGTAGGTGAGATGCTGCATTGTTGTAAGCAGACATGCACACATGCAAGCCTCCTGCTGCCTGCTGCCGCTTGGGTGACACTAGTGATACTCACCTGAGTGGGGCCTGCCTCTGAGCCTGCTGACCGGCCCACATAATCAGCACCTGCAAGCATCGAGCCAAAAATAGGCTAGAAGGTCGATGCAGCACGCGCGCACCGTGTCACTACGTCTTGTACTCACTGCGCTTCCTAGGAACCGGTGGGCTTACCTGCTGTGCTGGCTAGGAACAGCGCCACAACAAACACCAAGCCTCCCGTCAAAGCTGGACAACGCACGATGCCCCGCATCTGCCTAGCAAACAGCCTGCTAGTGCCCATCTTGCGCCCTCAATGTTGCTTGCACTGAATCAAAATCAAGACGGCATTTTTAGTAACAAGTGCTGTGGTGTGATGCTGAAAATGGAATGACCACACTTAAACAAGCCACCGTAGACGGGCTGGTTTTTCAGCTGGTTGTGTGAGCCTCAGGGTCGCGACCACAGGTCGCGAGTAAGTCTTCATGCACTTACAATATAGCTGAGGTTTGGCATTCACTGTCTGACACGACAACACAAAGGCATGGGAACGGGACCGAAACAACAAAGGACGAGGACGACGGGGACGAGCCGCATCATCAGTCTATTGGGACCATCAGCATCCAATAACTTGATGCCGACCATCAGATCCGATACGTTGCATGCTTGGTCGCCTTGACCTTCCTGCTTAAGAGCCAGGGATCAGCAGCAGAAAGCTTTCCAACGCCAAGTGCACGCATTGCATAGAACCAGTACAATCAGCATGGAGGCAGATACCCCAGCACACGTTGCAACCTCAGCAGCAGAGCAGTCAGCAGCTGTGTCCCACCAAGTAGAACTGCTTCAACAGCAGCAAGACCATCAGCAGGAAGACCAGCAGCAGAACCAGCAGGAGCAAGCGAATGAACAGCAACAGCAGCAGCATCTCAGCCTCCATGAGGCCGTTGAGGTGGAGGTCAGGGTCAGGAATATCACCAGGTATGCTGATATAGTGAACTGCAAGGTTTCTGGTGTTGCAGGCCACACACAGACAGCTTGGCAACCATGTTTATTTGTACCTTCACCTGCTCTTCTAAGCAGTACACTTTGTGTGCAGGCAAGGGCTTGACCTGTTGGAGAATCTGCTCAGCAACTGGGCTGTATGGCAGCAGCAGATGTATGGCCATGTAGGTCTGATGACTGCGACACACAGTGTTGGCGCTGCATCGTGGCTATGTGCTGGCCCATCAGCATGGCCTGCTGTGTCTTATTCCTATTAGCAAGCTGTGTTCTCGACTGCTTGCGCTCGCAGCAATAGCAACAGCAGCAGCAGCAGCAGCAGCTGGACGGAAGCTGTGTGAAAATCCTGAAATGTTACCCGGGTACCCATCGCCTGCTTTTTTGTTTACAAACACACAGGTGGTGAGCACAAACGTCTTGCCTGCTCCTGCAGGGCTACCCAGCAAAGCAGCAGCTGCTGAGCGGCAAGCTTGCCCTCGATGTGCAGCAGCTCTACAGGGATGGTGTGGTGGGCTGGCAGGACACCACGGCGCCTGTGCCAGGCACTGGGCAGCGCCAGCAGCAAGCAGCACAGGCAGCAGCATATGAGCAGGTGCGGCGACAGCCAGCTGCCGTGCCTGGCTGGACTCTGTTGTGAAAATATCACAATCAGCAGCACACGGGTGCTGCTGCATGCCTGGGCTGTGGGCTCTCGCGCGCAAAGAGGCCGCCTGCAAGCATACAGTTGTGTTGCGTACTTGCTGCTTGCTTGTTGTCCGCTTGCGCACCGCAGCAGATGGCACGTGCTGTGTGTCGACCGCCCACTGCCGGTGGTGCCAGGCTTGCATGTTGGCGCGCCGTCTCCTTGGCTGCCCAGCAGCAGGCAGCCTGCGCCTTGCAGGAGCAGCCGTGAGCATGCAGCCGCGGCCGTGCAGATGTGCATGGCGTCACCCGCCAACCTCCCGGCTGTCTTCCGCGGTGCTCACCACGGTGTCCAGAGGCTTCCTGTTGCCGACTGTGAGCTTGTTGCACATTGTGCGGCCTCTGCTGCGCTGTCGCTGACCTGTACAGAGCGAGGCGCCTCCGCAGTACGACAGAGCCATCACGGAGCTGCTGGCCCCGCCTGCAGTTGCAGGGAGCGGCATCAGCATGCTGCCGGGCGGCGCGGAGGCCACGCGCCGGCGCCAGATGGCGGAGGCGCGGCTGAGCTTGGACGAGGCCGGGGATGCGGCAGCCTCTGCAGCAAAACGACGCCGCCTGCCCAACAGCAGGTGCTTCAACTGCGGCAGCTATGCACACGGCATCGCGCACTGCCCCAAGCAGTTGGACCAGGTGCGCCCCGCAGCCCTCGGCTGGACCTGCATCTGTCTGCTGGCGCGTGCATGTGTGTGTGCATGTCTGGTTGCTTGTCCGATGGTCTTTGGGATTTGCAAAGCAGCCTGGCACGTCTACCTTGCCACCACTGCTGGCATGTCTGCTGCACGCCCCCAGGACCGGGTGGCTGCAGCCAAAGCTGAGCGCGGCGCAGCCGGCGCCACTGCGGGCTTCACGGCGCTGCTGCGGCAGCGCTACTTTGCAGCAGCTGGTGGGGCTAAAGGCGGCAGGGGAGGCAAGGCCAACCCATATGAGGGGCTGCAGCCGGGTGCCATCAGCGCTGACCTGGCGCAGGCCATCGGTGAGTGCCTGGTTTGCGTTCCTGTACAGACGCTGGGCATGGGTGCATGATGCATTTGAACTTGAGGGCACACGTTGCATGTCAGGGCATTGGAGGACATGATTAGGCAGAAGCAATCATTTGGAGCTGCATGTGCGTGTGACGGATGTGAGTGTGAGGTGTGCCTGTGGATATCCAGCTGTGCTGTTGCTGTGTGATGTACCTGGTTATGTCGTCGCTGAGCTGCAGCTGCCACCCCTTCTGCGTGTGTGCTCTAGGCATGGCCAGCCAGTTGGCACCCCCTCCATGGGTAGGCCGCATGGCAGTGCTGGGCCTCCCGCCAAGCTGGATGCAGCGGCAGCCTGCTGGTGCTGGTGCTGGCGAGCCTTTCATGACTTTCATCACCGGCAGTGAAGACGAGGGTGATGCTGATGCTGAAGCGGGTACAGCCGCAGGTGCAGACGCAGCCGCTGCCGAGCAGCTGGGCAGTGACGCTGCTGCCGCAGCAGCGGCTGACACCGACGGGATGGGCGCTGCAGCCGCAGGAGCCGCGGGTGCAGGCAGTGCAGCGGAGAATGGCAAGGAGGATGCTGCAGGCGCAGCAGGAGCAGATGGGCGGCAGCAGAGTGCACGTCACTTGTTTCCTGGCATCAATGGGCCCCTGCCGGATGGTGCGGATGCTGATGCATGGGGTGCTGAGCTGGAAAAGGCCAAGTATGTTGACCTTATGCTGGGCGTAGCGTCATTACAGCACATGTAACCTGAGCCCTACTTTGTCACGTCAGGTTCGTTGCGCTTGTGCCTGAGTACACTTGTTGGCTGTGTCTGGTCATCATCACTGCGTGTTTAGGTCAGATAGAGCCCACTTCTTCAGCCTTTACAGGTTCCCTCTTTCAGCTCACTAAGTAGTACTGTACTGTCGTGTGCTTCAAATTACTGGAGAACTGTGGCTGTTAGCAGGGGCCAGCTGTCAGCTAAACATCCTGATTTGCAGCGTAGCATTTGGCTGTGCAGCACACGCAGCCGCAGCAAGGGCCGGCAGGGCTTGAGATGCCGTCGCAAAACTTCTAGTCGGGTGGATCCTAATCTTGCGTAGCACCATCATGTCCAACGCAAAATCCGGATTTAAATGCGCCAGCAAAGGTGCGCTGCAGGAGGGCCGCATGTGGAGAAGAGACTGCAGCAGTCAGGCAGCTGCGAAATGGTCCGTTTTGCGCCTGCTGCAGCGGTTTGGATGTCTTTGCTGCTTCCTGTTGTCAACAACGGTATCATGCGCTTTTGGTTACTTTTCATTTTTCAGCCGGAGCAGACCAGCCTGGCATGAGGCTCAGCAGCAGCTGCAGGCCCTTGTGCAAGACATGCACTGTGCCTCCAACTGCTCTGGTGCATCAGTTGTCATGTGCTGCGCAGCATCAAGTATGATAGAACTGCGCATGTCTGCTGCAGGGAAGGGGTTGCACAAGAATCAGTCTCCGCCGCCGTATGATGATGAAGGTGCAGATGACCACAGCGATGTGGAGGACGCGGAGGACTACCGCAAAGGTTTGTGCAGCAGCAGCAGCAGCAGCAGCAGCAGGCTCATGTACGAGGCATTGCTGCTCTTTCTTGGTAAAAGCTGCTGCAGTGGCATGTTAGGCCTTGTCTGTTTCTGTGCAAGTGCGCCACACAGCCTGACGCATAGCCTGTCTTGCCAGGCGGCACATGCAGCTGTGGCAGGCAGCTATGTGCACCGCATGTGGCCTGCATGACGCTCAACATGACTGTGCGCTGCTGCTGGCCATGCAGGCGGCTACCACCCGGTGTATGTAGGGGAGAAGTTCAAGCAGGGGCGCTATGTCGTGCTCAAGAAGCTGGGCTGGGGCCACTTCAGCACTGTATGGCTGGTGCTGGACACCACCAGCCACAGCTTTGCAGCGCTCAAGGTGCGCAGCAGCAGCCGGGCTTGGAGGTTGTTTGCATTACAGAGTGGGGCAGCTGCGTGTGAGATCCGATCAGGTTCTCGGCCGGCAGCGGCGTGGCAGTGGCAGCAGCAGCAGCAGCAGCAGCAGCTGCGACACACGGTCCCCTTGGTGCATGGTGGAGCTGTGCCGAGCGTCAGCAGCAGTGTATGAACAGCGTACGTTGGTCAAGGGCATGCCTGCTCACCCAGGCACAGCTGCAAAGTGCACCTCACACCAGTCACAGGAGCCACGTCCTGCAACCTCACCCCGCAGATCCAGAAGAGCGCGCAGCACTACACGGAAGCAGCGCGCGACGAGATCACCCTGCTGAGCCAGATCCGCGACGGGGACGCCGGCAACTGCAAGCACTGCTGCCGGCTGCTGGACAGCTTTGAGACGTCGGGGCCGCACGGGCTGCACGTGTGCATGGTATTTGAGGTGCTCGGGGACAACATGCTGGCGCTGATCAAGGCCTTTGACTACAAGGGCGTGCCGCTGCCGGTGGTGCGCTCGCTGACGCGGCAGATGCTGGTGGCGCTGGACTACCTGCACAGGTGGGGCTGGCGGCATGGCGCCGGCACAGCTGCTGGAGACCAGCCGGTGTGGCCGGTGCGGGTGTGCGTTGTTGCCCAGGCGAGGCTGTTGGCGTGCAAGTGCAACCGTGTGCATGGCTGAGTTCATGGCACAGCTGGCAGTGGCGCTGCAGTGCTGCACAGCACTTGTCGCTGCAGTGCTCACTCTCGCTTGTGTGGCGGTTGCAGGGAGCTGCAGATCATCCACACAGACTTCAAGCCGGAGAATGTGATGCTGTTTGACACGCTGTCGCCGCGCCACTGGGAGATGCAGCTGAACCCGGTCAGTGGGCCGCCACCGCCAGCAGCGGCAGCAGCGGGCCGCGTCGGCAACAGCAGCGGGCAGGCACCGTCGAGTTCAGCTGGCCTGACCAAGAACCAGAAGAAGAAGGCCAAGAAGAAGGCTAAGAAAGCAGCAGGTCAAGAGGTGGGTGGCCTGCTGCTTTGCCCTGGTTCAGACCCGGCTGTTATTTCAGCCAGTCGAACAATCCAGTGGCATGTGGCATGGACACCTGGCACATATGCCTTTGGCTCAAAGTGGGCAACTTGCTTGTATGCTGTGATAAAACGCATGCCACATACTGCTCCAGGCTAATTTCAACACCAAGCGACACATGGTTGCCTTCTGCGCATGCACACCAGGTGTCTGCCAGCGTGGATACATCAAGCAGCATGGTTGATGCAGACGATGCAGACACAGCAGCAGTGGACTCGCAGGTACAGCAGCAGCAGCAGGAGCCAGCTACAAACGGGCAGCACCACAGCAGTAGCACTGCAAGTGCAGCAGAGGCTGCCGAGCAGCAGGAAGCAGCAGCCGCCAACGGCACCGCTGAACAGCAGGACGCGCAGCAGCCGCAGCCGCAGCAGGATGCAGGTGCCGCAGGCGCGGCCGGCAACAGCAGTGGGGCCGTCAATGGCACTGCCCCCGCTGCTGGGGATGCTCCTGCAGGCGGCAGCAGCAAACTTGAGGTGCTGGTGTACGAGAGCAGGGTGCTGCGCAGTGTGGAGGACCTGGTGACGGCTCATGCGGTGGTGGTGGACTTTGGCAACGCCTGCTGGACGTACAAGCACTTCACGGACGACATCCAGACCCGGCAGTACAGGTGCGGCACAGGGCCCTGCCGTACGCATTGCGCTCGCTGCCAGGCCCTCAAGGAACTTGCGGAAGCTGGAAACTGTGCGGTTGCCGACCGCTGGTGTGCCGCCCTGTGCCCGTGCGCTGTCAGCAGCAGCCGGCTGCTGCACTGCATTGTGCATGGCCTGATAATGCATCTGCGTTTTACTCTGAGCCCAGCTGCTGGTGTTGCAGCTGCATGTGCACCCTCTGAGCCCCCTGTGACGCGTCATCATCGTCGTGTGCTGTGTGGTGCAGGTCCCCCGAGGTCATCCTGGGTGCCAAGTACGGGCCGCCTGCTGACATGTGGAGCCTGGCGTGCGTGGTGTTTGAGCTGGCCACGGGCGACTTCCTGTTTGAGCCAAAGAGCGGCAGCAGCTGGGACAGGGATGAGGACCACGTGGCACTCATGATCGAGCTGCTGGGCCGGCCGCCAAGGAAGGTGCGGCTGGGCGGGTTTCAGGGAGGCTGCGATCAAGCTGGAGGTAGTGTGTGTTTGTGGTTGGCACCTGCTGCTGCTGGGGTGGTGCGGGCCTGAGCTCAGTCAACGTGTAGCTGTGATAGTGCCTGGTCATGTGCATCTGCTGCAAGTAAAAGAAAAGAAGTAAAAAAGATGATATAGTAATTGGGGGCGTTTTGGCTGGATTGGTGATGCTGGTGCTGGCTGCCAACCCTGTGCTGCGCCGCAGGTGTGGTCGTCGGGCAAGTACGCGCGCGACTTCTTCAACCGGGCTGGTGAGCTGCGGCACATCAAGCGGCTCAAGTTTTGGGACCTGGAGGCGGTGCTGCACGAGAAGTACAGGCTGCCACGCGCAGAGGTGGGTGGCAGGACAACGGGGGGGGGGGGGCTGCTGCTGCGTGTGCGGTTCATGTTGTGCAGCCATGAGCAGCACGCAAGCGGCAGGCAGCAGCGCCAGGGTCGAGGTTGCGTGCGTTCGGCCTGCTGTGGCAGTTGTTAAGGGGAGCAGGGACGGCTGCTCTTGTTTAGGGGAGGGTGTGCATGGTGGGAGGTGGGCTTGTGAGGGGTGGTTGGCCATGGGGGCTGCACAGCGTGCTGTGCCAGCAAAGGCTGCGTGAGGTTATGCCTGTGGCCGGGTCGTGCTCCAGCCGCCAGGCACCTGCCGGTGTGTTGTTTGGACCCGACGATTTGTGATGGTGTAGAACTGCCCGAATTTGCTGCTGCTGCTGCCGCTGCCGCTGCCATGTGTGTGTGGTGGTGCCGCCTCCACCGCTGCTGCTGCTGCTGCTGCTGCTGCTGCTGCTGCTGCTGCTGCTGCAGGCGCGTGGCATGGCGACTTCCTGCTGCCCATGCTGCACTTTGACCCCGAGAAGCGCTCAACAGCGGCAGAGGCGCTCAAGCATCCCTGGCTGCAGGGCCCACCCAGCGAGGAGGCAGCAGCAGCAGCAGATGCAGACGACGAGCGGCGGCGGCAGCGGCGGCGGTCATCGCACAAACGCAGCGGCAGTCCCAGCGCACGTGGCGGCAGCGGAGAGGATAAACGCACAAGGTAACATTGCCGGTTTGGAGGGGCAGGCTCGGGGGTTTACAGTGGCTGTGGGTACCAGGTGTGAGCATGGGCAGGCCTGCTCCTTGCATAAGTGCAGCATGAGTGGTGGTGCTTTCGTGTCTGCGGCAAGTGGACAGCAGTGGCTGTGGCTGTGGGGGGCAGCCAGTCATTGCGCTGTAGTTCAGCCGTCCTGCGCTGCTGCCGTTGTGCCTGCCGGTCTGGTGTGTGCCAGGTATCGTTACTGATTGTGGCACGTGCGGCACACGTTGGCAGCACAGCTGCTGCTGATTTGTGAGCCCAGACAGCGTAGATGCTGCCGCTGCCTGCCGGCAGTCGCAAGACTACGAGCGCATGCCTGTGTGCTGCTGTGAGGGGCCGGGGGGAAGGCGCAGCGTCAGCAGCAGGCAGCACAAGCAGTGCAGCGTGCCCTGTCGAGCCTTGGCAGCATTTCCAGCTCCCAGGTGTTCCCAGCCACCTTACCTGCAGCTTTGCCTCTGGCTGACGTGGCAAGAGGAGCAAAGCACATGATGAACTGCGCTGCTGCGTCAGACATGCAGTGCTGTGCTGCAACCCGCGCGGCTGGAAGCCAGCAGTGCTGTGATGCATCTGGCGGGCTACGGCAGCTGTGGCAGCGCAGCAGCAGCAGCCTCGTCCACATGTGCAAGACGCCCCTGGCCCCCTCACAGCAGCTGCTGGTTCTTTGAGGTACAGCAGCCGCGCACAGTTCATCCTGCAGGACATGCCAGTGTATATACGTTACGGGTTATTTTGCAAGCTTGTTGCATGCATGTTGGATGTGTGTTGGTGACCGTGGATTGCTGTGCTTGCGCTGTGTATGTAATTGCCATGGGTTGTGGTTTGCAGTAAAGGCAGGCAGGCGTAACAGCCTGCCTGCAGGTTGCATGCAACCCCCTGCATATCTGCTCTGACAGTGTTGCTGCGCTTTTATTGCTGCAGGTCTCCTTCGCCTTCGCCTGCTGGTCATGGGCAACAGCAGCAACAACAGCAGCAGCAGCCGGTGGGAAGGCAGCAGGCGCATGAGCAGCAGGATCCGCCACAACGGCAGCTGTCGCAGCAGCAGCTGGGAAAGCAGCACCATTGAGCCAAGACTCCACACTCTACTATGAGCAGGCATTACCTAGTTAGTGACACAGCCGCGGGATGCCAATTCTCAATGGCACAGCAGCGTTACATGAAAGTGACAGCGGGAGCGGCAGCATGTACTGCTATGACACGTCATGGCTGCAGTCGTGTCTTTATCAAGTGGCAGAACCTATCTGTCGGTCTGAGGGCAAGTGTGGTGTGGCTATCTTGGCAAAAAGCTGCCAGCTGCGATGTTCATAGATATGACGCTTGTGTTGAGTGGAGCAGCATGCATGTCCATAAGGTGTTGCAGAGGGCTTAGGGTTACCCATGCATGTGTGGCGCGTGAGTGTGCCGCACTCGCCAGATGCACGCTAGTGACGGGTGCTGCGGGGCGAGGCGTTGACTGGGGTGTGGATGCTGCCTTGTTGCCGGGTATGTTGTCAAGAATAGCAGCACTCTAACGCAGCAGCAAGAGGCAAGCAAGCAAGCAGTGTCACCCCACCCCTGCATGCGAGGCTGCGCATGTAAGCAAAGCTGGCTCCACCCACTGTACTGCGCCGCTGGTTGTACTGGTGAGCACGTAGCAAGCACCCAAGTCCAGGATAGCTGCTTCGGGGGCACCAACCCTTCCGCGTACAGGAAGCAAAGGCAAGAGGCCTTGTTGTGAAGCTTACCTTTGTGTTGGTCACTGCCCTACACATTCCTTGCTTGTGGGGGGCGCTTGTGAGGCCTTGCCATACGCATCCGCACGGCCACTGTGGTGCTGCAACCTTGTCTCTAGTCGGTTGTTTGTGTTGTTGAAGCCCTGCTGCAACATGCTGGGCAACAAGTGTGGGCATGGTATACCACCGTACTGTGACAATAATGGCTTCTGCTAATCCGCAGACTTCGTGGCGTGACTGTTGCCCTTTTGCTGGCATAGGCATGGTTGTAGTGTGGAAGTTGCAGCATTGTGCTGTTGCTGGGCGCTGCTGTTGGTTGTTACATTCCAGCCGTAACACATGCACAGATCTGTGCCTGCCTATAGCCAGCGCACCCGCCACAGCCCACTGTTGGGTGTTATGTTAAGATTACAGGCTCATTGGCAACGTGTGCTATCGTTTGCTGTTCGGCCTTGTGAAAAAAGTAAAGAGTCTGTTTGCACCCAACCCCCGCACACGCGTCTGCGATTTATGGACTGAGCAACCCCATTTAAAAAAACATTCGCAGCGCCTGGTTCACCCCCTTTTGCGGCCAGGCTGCCCTTGTGAGCTCATTGAGCTTGACGAGGCCGTTCGCATTGGCATGTTTGCGGGGCCCGTGCATGTGCCTGCCAAGTACGTGCTGCGCAACGTGCCAGTTGGCCTGGGTCCCGGCGTGTACCCAGTGCACTTCCTGGTCCTGCCGGAGGCCAACTTCAGCATCACGCTGGGGTTGGACTTCATGTATGCGTACGCGGCCAAGCTTGTCGCGCGCGCATACAACAACCGTCACAGCGGCAAGTTCCTGACGATGCCGGTGCCTCCACAGTACGCCCGGCCGGGCTACGTGCGGCCGACGCCGCCACCCTACGTGCCGGCGCACCTGCGCGCCTCCTGGGTGCCCTCGGCCGCCATCCCAGTCGAGTACGTCGTGCACCGGCACCGCTGCCGTGGCCGGCGTCTCCCGCTGAAGGCGCTGCTGTCAGCAGGGCGCTAGGGTGGTGAGCAGCAGCAGTGTGTGCTTGTGATTATCGTGAAAAACCCCTTATCCTTGAATTAAATATATGTCAAGTGATGACGAGCTGTGTTTCCTGCCGGGTAGTGGGCCGGGCTCGCCCTGTGCGTCTGAGTCTGATGGTGTGCAGCAGCGTGATGCGTTGATGGAGGCGCTGCGGTTGAAGAGCGATGCGTACCCACATCTTTCGGGCCAGCAGTTTGAACAGCTCCAGGCGTTGCTGTTTTTGTATTGTGACATATTTGCCGTTGATGATGCAGTCATTGGGTGTGTCCCTGAAGAGAAGGGCATATTTCACTGCATTCCCACTGGTTCGGCTGAGCCAGTAACGCAGCGGCCCTACAAGTTGAGCCATCATGAGTCCTTGTGGCTGCGAGGTGAATTACAGCGGCTGTTGCGTTTGGGTGTTATTCGGCGCAGCAAGTCCGCTTGGATGAGTCCTGTGGTGTTGGTAAAGAAACCGAATGGAGGCTTGCGTCTGTGTGTCGATTTGCGTGCCCTCAACAAGGCTACGTTGCCTGACCCATATCCTCTGCCCCGCATTGAGGAGGTGCATGCTGCAATGGGTGGATGTGCTTTGTGGTCTCAGATGGATTATGTAACAGGCTTTTGGCAGGTGCCTATCAAGCCTGAAGATTGTCCGAAGACGGGGTTTACTACGCCTTTTGGCAACTTTGAGTTCTGTCGTATGGCAATGGGCATGATGTCGGCGCCCGCCACTTTTCAGCGGCTGATGGATGAGGTTTTGGACAATGTGCCGGGTGCGAAAACTTATATTGATGATACGTTTGTGTTTACCCCTGATTTTGAGGGGCAACTGGCATCTTTGCGGCGCGTGTTTGAGCGCAGCAGGGAGTACAATCTGAAAATGAACCCTTTGAAGTGCCGTTTTTGCGTGCCTGAAGTTGTGTGCTTGGGTCATTTGGTGTCCGCTCAGGGCATCCGGCCGGTTATGGACAAGGTGTCTGCCATCATGGAGCTGCCTCGTCCTCATTCAGTCAAGTCCATGAAGGGCTTTCTTGGGGTTATGGAACAATACAGAAAATACATCAGCGGTTATGCTCCGCTGTGTGCGCCGTTGCATCTTTTGACACGCCGCAATGTGCCTTACGTTTGGACGTCTGAGGCTGAGTCTGCGTTTGAGGCGTTGAAGCAGGCATTGTGCTCTGCTCCTGTGCTTGCTTTGCCTGATTGGTCGTTATCGTTCATTCTGACCACAGACTGGAGCCGGTTGGCTGTTGGTGCTGTGCTGTCCCAGGAAAATGTTGAGGGTGAGGAGCATCCTATTGCGTTTGCTTCGCGCTCCCTCACCTCTGCTGAGCAGAACTATGCCGCTACAGAAGGTGAATGTTTGGCTGTGAAGTGGGCTGTCGACAAGTTCCACTACTACTTGCATGGCAACCGCTTTTTGCTGCGCACTGATCACAAGGCTCTTGAGTGGCTTGATAGTGCCCGCTTTACCAATTCTAAGTTGGAGCGATGGGCCATGCAGTTGCAAGGTTATGATTTTGCTGTTCAGTATATCAAGGGGTCCACCAACTGTGTGGCTGATTACCTGTCTCGGCCCCAGGCTAGCAGCTCTTGCACGCTGCAGCATGAGGACGGTCGGGAGGAGTGTGTCCCTGCGGCGGCTTTGGTTGTATGCAGTGCGGCCTGGCCCACAAGTGTGGCGAAGCAGGCAGACTTTGATTCTGTGGTATGTGATGTCTGTCAGGATCCGGGTGGTTATGACAATATGGCGATTTGTTCGGGTTGTGATCGATGTTTTCACCTGCGTTGTGTGATGCCGCCCATGTCCACAGTGCCCAGTGGTGACTGGTTTTGTCCCGGCTGCGACCCGTGGTTTACCAATGTGTCAGAGTTGTGTGACCCAGATACGATACTACAGTACGGGCAGGGCGACCCACATGTGGACGACTTTCTGCTGGCGTACGTCCGGAGTGGTATGAACGATGATGTGCTGCAGGGTTTGCCTCGCAGCAGAGTGCGCGCCATACGCCACAGGGCTGACGCTCTACGGCCACACCGCACTCTGCAAGATTGGTTGTTGGTGTTGAGGCTGGTGAAGGGAGGCAACCCTAAATGGTTGTGTTGCCCTCCTGTGTCCTACCGCTGGGATTTGATTCGGTGCATGCATGATGCGCTGGGCCATGCAGGTGTCCAGCAGACTTGCGCTTATTTGCAGCAGCACTTCCACTGGCGTGGCTTGCCTGGTGACGTTAAGCTGTATCTGGCTCAATGTGATGCTTGTCAGCGCCGGCGATTGGTTCTGCCTGCTCCCTTTCCCATGCAGGAACCTGTGATTCGTGGGCCTTTTGAGCATGTGCACGTTGACTTGTGTGGCCCCTTTGTGACTCCCTGCGCCGATCTGCATGGGCGACTGTTCTTGCCGCAGCCGCCGCAGAAGCCCCTCAAGGCGTGGGTAGTGGTGATGATTGACTTTTTCACCAAAGCAGCGGAGTTTGCAGTGGTTTATGACAAATCTGCTGCTTCTGTTGCGCGCGCGTTTTACTACAGCTGGATTTGCCGTTACTTTGTGCCGAGTCATGTGACAAGTGACAATGGTACAGAGTTTGAGGTAGAGGTTGGTCATCTGCTTGCACGGCTGGGCATCAAGCACATCCATACGTCGGCATGTCATCCTGCGGCGAATGGTGTCGCTGAGCGGCTTGTGGGTTCGTTCAAGAGCATGCTTGAGCGTCACATCAACTCACATCCTGTGCACTGGGTACAGAGTGTGCCTATCATGCGCCAGCATTACTGGGCTCGTGTGCATCAGACTTTGGGAATGTCGCCGCAGGAGATGGTGTTTGGTAGGCAGCCGGTGCCGGTGCTGCCTTTGGCTCGTGATGTGCTGCAGGTGGCGGCATCAGCTAGTGTTTGGGTTTGGCCGGATTCGTTTGAGTGCACTTACCCTCCAATGCATGTTGCGCAATTGCGACAGCAGCTGGCAGTGGCTGATCAGGAGGTCTTCGGCCGCATACAGCAGCAGTTTGAGCGCAATGCACGGGCCTGGCCCCTGCGTGGCAGCCGCCGTGCAGACTCAGATTCCGTTGTGATTTCACCGGGCGATTTGGTGTTGGAGGTTGTTTCCGGTCCGGTGGCCAATTTGGGCGACGGGGTGCGAGGGCCTTTTAGGGTTTTGGAGGTGCGTGATAATGGTGTGGTACTGCTCAGCACCGGCGGCACGGGGTTCCGCGATGCTGCTGCCTTCTCCAGGCACATCAGCAATCTGGCTCGTTACCTGGACAAGCGCTCTGTGCGTGCTGCTCTGTCAGTGCCCTGAGTGTGGGTGGGTTGCAGGCTACATGCACGCAGCGGTGGTAACAAATCCAGTGCTACATAATGTAGTGTGGAAGTTGCAGCATTGTGCTGTTGCTGTGCGCTGCTGTTGGTTGTTACATTCCAGCCGTAACACATGCACAGATCTGTGCCTGCCTATAGCCAGCGCACCCGCCACAGCCCACTGTTGGGTGTTTTTTGTCGGTGCTTGTGATGGGAGGTGCTTTGTTACCTGGCTTGTTATCCTTGGTGTTGTTACCACCGCTGTGCTGCATCTGCATGCCCCTGTCTGGACGGAGTTGCTTTGATTTTTTTAATATACATCAGCTGTGCTTTGCCATGCTTGTTTGAGTGTCATGTCTTGCTTGTGCCTCGGTCTTCCCTTGGGGAGGGGGGAGAGAGCTAGGCTACACACAGCGCTAGCACTGAGCAGATGTTACAGTTTGCACAGATGCAGTATGTTGTGATCTTCAGGGTGAATAGGTATTGCAGCTGCTGTGTGCATGCCTGCTAGGAAGTGTGTCAGCCCGAGGCACTACGCTGTGAAATGACAGCTATTATGTCAGTGTTGCTGGGATGAGTCTGTGTTATAGTTACGCTATGTGTGATGACAGGCCGGGTTGGCAGCAATCAGAAAAGATTGGAGAAAAGAAAGTATGTTGCGGCGCTGTCTAAGCGTTCGCAGACGGTGTGGTCGTCTAATGCCACAAGGTAACAAATCCAGTGCTACATGGTGACGCCATGAGTTCCACCAAAGATCAATCACAGGCTACAAACACATGTGTACAGCTTTGCATATGTGCCGCACACAATGCTGCATGTGCAGTAGAAGCATCAACAGCATTACTGCTTGTAGACTGAACGCAGGAGCGTGTGCATGTATCCTCTGCTGGCAGGAGCGGTGGCTGCAGTGGCTTTGGAACCCCCGCAATGCTGAACACTGTTTGGCTTGCCAGTTGTCATCTCAGCAGTACGGTAGTCCTGGTTTCTGGTTACTACTACTACTGGTACGTTGCTGCCCATGCAATGTCCGACATGGAGTCCACAACATGGATGTTACACGACGGGAACATCGCCCGTCCATTAATGTGAATATTCACACGTACAGATCCCCCTGACGCACAGTTGCGCCCAACGTACCGCGGCGGCAGTGGGTGCCTACAAGGACTGTGGCGCATACCCGGCATATGTGACAGTGCTTGCATGCATGATTCAGGACAGCTGGGAAGGCGATACAGTCTGCTGTGCCTGCCATGCACAGCATGCTGCTTATTAGTTCAAAGCCGCAACATATATGTGGAGTAAATAACAGCTCCACACCCAGCTGGCAGGCTGGCAAGCAGTGAGGCAGCAGTGCTGTGCCAATGCATCGCCAATCCATTGCGCACTCCAATTGATGTGGCACTCCGCCTGCCAGTCAGTGATGTGGCACATCAGCGTCACCAGATAGCTGGCAAGAAGCTGCCATTGGCTTGTGCGGGCCGGGAACGGCACTGCTGAGACCATATGCTGATCAGCATGAGGGGCATTCCGTGAAAGCTGCTGAAAGCTGCTCATGAGGGAATTTGTGAAAGCTGTATGTACCTCATTAGGCACGCAGCAGCGCCCAGCGGCTCGGCGGGCCCAACCGGCTATCAGCTAGGTGGGCCGAACTGGGCACTATGCACGTGTGGGCTGGTACTATCGTATACCCGGTACGTAATGTAGCTGTAGTCCAAGGTGGTGTGGCCAGAAGGCAGGTCACGGCACACCGTACATCAGCAAGTTGCATGCAGCACTGCATAAAACTGCCTTTCCCTCAGGACTGAGGCAGCAGCTCGCTGACCCTGCAGCTGCCAGTCAGCAGTCCATGGTCACCCATGATTCTGGGCGTCCACCATCATATGCTTGCTTACATAACATGCTTCCATAACATGCTGTGCAGCGCGGACAACTGCATGAACAAGCGACTGCTGCCACGCGACGAGTCTTGCCGGTCTTTCAGGGTTTCTGGCCGGGTGTCAGAGGTGTTTGTTGGCAGAGGCCGCGGTGCAGGCCGAGACGGAGGAGGAGGAGGAATAATAGTAGCAGTCGATCATTGTGTGTGTCGTAATCTTCCCTCGTATGTTCCGTTGAGCATTGCTGTTGGGTGCGCAAGGCGGCGACTCTCTGCACAGCGATTGGCTTTCGGGCTTGACTGACCGCTTGATGCAGCCACAGGCATGAAGAGTGACGGTTCCGCCAGGCAGGCGTAGTCTGTCAACGATCCCTAGAGAACCTCTTGCCACACCAACAGCAGCAGACATCAACAGCCCAGACCAGATCAGCAGCAGCAGCACCATGCAGCAGCAGCAGCACCTGGCCTCACTGTTCTGGAGCGCAAGACCGCCCTGTACATGCTCAACCTGCTGGCAAAGTACAAGGAGGCTGCTCGGTTCAGGGCGCCAGTTGACTGGAAGTTACGGGTGGGTGGCCACCCATGGGCAGACAACAACCGCTTGCAAGCCAATTGGCTAGGTACTTGCAGTTGGGTGGTTGCAGTCAAACAAACTTTGGGCATCGATGCAGACACGAGCATCTTGCTTATGCATTCGCGAACATAAATAATTATTTTAGCGACAACATGTAAGTGGAGTTGCTAGCAGGCAGCGCTGCAGGCAAGCAGGCAGCGCTGCAGGCAATGCAGCCAGGAAGCAGTGCTGTGCAGTGGTGGAAGCGCGTCCCTGCCCAATGATGGCAGCATGCACATGTGCCTGAGGCATGCCGTGCGTGGAGTGCGCATCCTGGTGCTGCTTACCGTACACATGCACACATGCAGATGGCTTGGCAAGCAAGTTGTACTCTGCGCTAAGGGCAAAGCCTTGCCTGCTCGACTGTCCCCCTGATCTCCAGGCTGCATGCCTGTCCGCCTGCCTGCCCGTGCCTGCACATGTGTGCATCTCCATCTGCTGTGTTGTAGGGTATTCCAGACTACCCAGTCGTGATGGAACACCCCATGGACCTCAGGACAGCACGTGCGAAAGTGCGTGCAGGCGCCTGCACGCCCATGGATGAGTGGCGGGCAGACATGCAGCTGATCTGGGATGACTGCCGCACGTACAACGGCGAGAACCACCTCCTCACACGCTGGGCAGTGAAGCTCGAGGCAGCTATGGAGCGCCGTATGGAAGAGGCGATCGCAGCAGCAACGCGCGAGCTGTCTGGATAACAGCCTGCAGGTGCTGGTGGGCTTGCGGGCAAGGGCACTGCAGGCGCCGCCAAGCGCAAGGCGCATTCATGTGTGTGGTGTAGTGCATGCCATCATCAGTCTGAGTTGCCGCCAGCCCACTTGTAACTCCAGCTCTTGTTTACAGCTTGCAGTTGGGTTGGTGGGATGATGGCGGCAAAGGGGACAGTGACGTCGACAGACGCATTGCTTGGGTGGTGGTAGTTGCAGGGATGGAGGGCGTGCGTGCTGTGATTCTTCTGATGTACTGCAACCAGCAACAGAGGTCTGTCAGATGCTGCATTCACCTTGCGAACGCTTATGTTCAAGTGTCGTGAGCACAAGCAGCCGTTGAACATGGCTTTTGTTGACCTGACAAAAGCATATGACTCCATACCAAGGCATGCACTGTGGTGTGTGCTACGAGCATATGGAGTTCATGACAAACTAGTACAGTTGCTCATTGATCTGCACACAGGCACTCAAGCAGCAATCAAACTGGCAGGTAGAGTAGGAGAGTGGTTTGATATCAGCACTGGGGTGCGGCAGGGGTGCGTGATTGCTCCTTTGCTGTTTAACGTGTTCTTTGATTGTGTAGTTAGGCAGGCGCAGGCAGCAATGCCAGAGGGCTGTGGTGTGCAGTTGTCTTACCATGCAAATGGTGAGCTGTTTCAACGGTCAACCGGTGCTGGTTCCTGCTTGTTTACCCTTTCCACTTTGTTGTATGCAGATGATATGGTGCTCATGAGTTGCTGTCAGGAGGAGCTTGAATGCATGCTCAGGATTGTGGATGACATTTGCAACAAAATGGGCATGCGTATCAATGCCAGCAAAACAGAGTTGTTAGCTCTGGCACCCTCTTCTACTGGTCCTCCGCCGCAAGGTGTGCAGCTGTCAGGAGGGGTGGCAAATTATGTGTCTAGCTTCAAGTATCTCGGTGGCATTGTTGATACAACTGCCACTTGTGATGCAGAAGTATGTGCCCGCATAAGCAAGGCCAAAGGCAGGTTTGCTCAGATGCAGAGACTCTGGGGGATGAAGAACATGTCTGTCAGTGTGAAGATGCGATGCTACAATGCGTATGTTTTGCCTGTTATCATGTTTGCCAGTGAGACATGGGCTTTGACTAAGCAACAGACGGAGCGCCTGGAGTGTGTACATTCTAGCTGCTTGCGGCAGCTGTTACACGTGCGGCTCTCTGATAGACACCGTCTGGTGAATATCAGGAAGCAGTGCGGCACAGTTAGCCTTGCAGAACACCTTGCGGCGGCTCGCCTGAGGTGGCTGGGGCATGTTGTGCGCATGGATGAGGGCAGGATCCCCCAAGTTGCTTTGTTTTCTTCATTGCATGGAGTTACGAAGCGGCCTAGGGGCCGGCCTCCAGTTCGGTGGCAGGATTGTGTACACAGCGACTTGCAGCGGCTAGGACTCCCTCATCAGATGGATGACCTGCGTGGTTACTATCTTATGAGGGGCGCATGGCGTTCTATGGTCTACAGGGTTACACACCCTGAGGCCGTAGGGGCTCCCCTGCGGTTCTCCCGTTCCTCCTCCCACTACAGGCAGCAGCAGTCACTCATGAGACAGCAACGCCTACAGCAGATGTATCCGGTTTCTAGTGAGCCGTTTATGATTGCTGGTGTGGGCTGGCAGTGCCCTTGTGGGAGGATTCATCCCACGCGGGAGTGCACTGACGCTGTGGTCCAGCTCAGGGCCATCAGTGATTAGGGTTTGGGTATGATCATTGCATGAGAGATGTGTCAAGCGAGCGCTCTTGCGTTCAAGGTTTTGGCCGTATCTGGCCCTAGCTTGTGGGCCTGCGCCCACCGGTTAGGAACCACTGAAGGTGGTTTGGGAGCGGCTCCCCTTTCTTTTGGGTTGTCACTCTTGCTAGAAAAACGTGTAATTGATTGACCGCAACCAGCAGGGTGTTGAGCACATCACCTCCCTCATGTGTGCTAGCATGCGAGGCGTTGCCCGTATTATAAGGAAACCAACTATGCAGATCACTGTGTTGGTGGCCTCAGGGTAGGTAGCTGACGCCGTGTTGGGGAGCTCAGCAACTGGCCACGGGCTGGCATGAATGCGAGCAGGCAGCCTGTTGTGCTGCCTGCACTGACTTGTTCATGGTGCGTTCAGCAGCTACGTTTTGCACTGAAGCGTTTGAATCGTAGATAAAACACTTCGTTTCGTATGACAAGCTTCCTAATCAAATGTTTAGTGCTGTTATGGTCAAAAGAGCAGCGGACGTAAACCCTAGGGCCCGCTGTACGTGCATGTTTTGGCTTAATGTATCAGGCTGCAACTCCAATCCTCCATGGAGGAGCCGGCCTCACGTATTGAGAGGTCAACTGCCAGGCTTCCGGCGTTGTTCCCTGGAATTACAGGCAGTCACTGAGGTTTGCTGTACATATGGTGGATGCGGGGTGTCAAACGGCGTCCTGCATGCTAGTGGCGTGTCTGTAAATACCACAAGGGAGAGACAGCCATGGCCAGGGCTTGGGGAGCACCGCACTGCAACTGTCATCTTTTGCCCTACTTAGTTTTTCAGAGAGTAGTACTCAGGGAGACTTCACCTGCATACATGTACCCGAGGCCAACAAACACTCACTGATGGATGTTTGTTTGTACAGAAGGAAAATCAATCCGGGGGCAGAAGGTTCACTTTACATCACCGTCATCAACAAAATCATGTCACCCACACACACACAAAAAAAGTCATGTCACACATTCAAGCCATAGCATCACATCCACGCCATTGGCCCCGCTCCCCACACATTTATAATGCCCCAAGTTCTATTTTCTGCCCTACGTTGGTCCCTACACAAGGATGAGACCCTTCACTCACAAAAATTCATCATGTAAAAAAGGCTCGCTGGGCTAGTGCCTGAGGCAGCTTCAGTCCTGTACTACTGTAATGTAATGTATTGTATTGTCTGACTACCACAACCAACATCCACGACTCTTTAACGACCATGCAACAACCAGAACCGAACTTGTCCTGCGAGCAACATTCAGCGCTGAATCATGCTCACACTACCCTGCAACAAGAAGGCAGCAGGCCCCAAGCCGCCGTGTGGCACAGGTGCCTCAGCATGTGGAGAAGCAGCAGCACCCTAACCCAGTGCATGTGGCCCCACCAAGTCACAGTTTTCCTGCTCTGCAATACTGCTACTGCTACTGACAAGACTACCCTCTCACTCTTGTTAGCCATGCTGGGCACAGCACCTGCACCCTGGTAAGCCTGGACAGCAGCAGGGGGGCCTGGTGTGAACGATTGTGTGCACACACAAAGTAAACTAGCCATGCAGGCAACAGCTTACTCAGAACCTCATGCTAAATAAGTTGGCTGTATAGTTGTGCATGCACAAGCTTGGACAACAACACTGCATGCTGCAGTCACCCATTTAAACAGCAGACAAATCATGTGACGGCTGCCACTAAAGGTCACACAACAGTTATCAATGCTGCCGCACAGCTAAGCAGGTCAGCAAAACCAGGCAACACAAAGACATCTGTGACACCATGCATGTACAGCAACGCACTTGATGGACTTTCCCAGGCATCGACCAGACTAATCAAGTCCTGGGCTAATGTACATTTGCAGCACAGCGTGTCCAGCAATGCGTCTCCTCCCATGCCATCCTACCGGCCCACGCACGTGAAAAGATCATACAACAAAATCATGTGTGCAGCACCAAGTGTGTGTGCAGCAGCGCTGCGTCTCCTCCCATGCCTTGCTACCGGCCCACGCACGTGAAAGATCATACAACAAAATCATGTGTGCAGCACAAAATGTAATTGCAGCAGCACTGCGTCTCCTCCCATGCCTTGCTACCGGCCCACGCACGTGAAAGATCATACAACAAAATCATGTGTGCAGCACCAAGTGTGTATGCAGCAGCACTGCGTCTCCTCCCATGCCTTGCTACCGGCCCACGCACGTGAAAGATCATACAACAAAATCATGTGTGCAGCACAAAATGTAATTGCAGCAGCACTGCGTCTCCTCCCATGCCTTGCTACCGGCCCACGCACGTGACGAAATCATACAACTAGATCAAGTGTGCAGCACAAAGTGTGTATGCAGCAGCGTTGCGTCTCCTACCGGCCCACGCACGTGACGAAATCCCCCAAGCATTGAGTGGCCCCGCACCCATGCATAAAACTAACAGATTCAACCAGCTGCAACTCCCCAATGCCAACCAACCGTCATGATATGTCTGGGAGTTCTTGCCAGCCAGCCCAACCACTCACTATAGCGTCAAAAGTTGCACACTGCACAAGTTGTAGCAGCGCATACTAAGCCTGATGTTGGGATGGTGGAACAGTGTGATTGCATCAATCCCGGCTGCCAAACGCCACCACAGCCCTCTAATATGTCATGCTATCTAACACAATCTATCTATTTCATCTGCTTCAAGCTGCTGTCTGACACAGAGTCTACAGAACACCACATCAACAAGGCATTCTTTCAATGGCATGCCTGTCAGCGCGCTGTGGTTTGTGCTGCTGCGTCTGTCTCTTGCGATCTCGCCGCTCACAACCCGCCACCCTCAGCCTGGCTTGCATATTGCTCAACTGCGCAAACACAGCAATCTGCTCATGTAGCTCATTCAATAAATGTACTGACACTGCGGTGACAGTAGGCAATGGGAGGAGGTTGCACTGTCTCAGGCACACAACCATCGAGACCGGCAGTGCATTATCTCCCTTTCTCATGTGCAACAATAGAATCGTGTGCCACACAGACCTGGAATACAATCCAACCACAACACCAACATGGCGACAGGCCATGCCAAGAACAATGGCGACAGGCCGCTCCAGCAAACACCTCAAAACTCGCAGGTGCACTCAGCGATATGCACATGCTTGGCCTATGCAGAGGTCTGCTCTGCTGCAGCTTGTCACCAGCGCTGAGCCCGCGCCGCTAGGGAGGTGATGTGCTTCACAGCATGCTGCCCAGCTGCTTGCCGTGGCACAGGGCACTGCCCGCCGGCATGTACACGCTGATCCTGACCCGCTCACGCTGAGCTGCACACTGCACCACAGTGGTGTAGCGCAGCAGAATGCGGTTGCCAGTGCTCTTCGCTACCTGCTCCCCCTGGATAACCGGGACACTGTGGATGCTGCTGCCGCCGCCGCTGCCGCCGCCGCCGCTGCTGCTGCCGCCGCCACTGCCCCTGCTGCTGCTGCGGCGCTGCTGCTGCTGCTGCCGCAGCCACTGCCTGTGCTGCTGCATCAGCAGCATGTGCTGCTGATGCCGCCCCTGCTCTCGCTGATGCCGCAGCTGCTGCTGCTGCTGCTGCCAGCTGATGAACCAGTGCTGCTGCTGCTGGTGCTGTTGCCAGCTGCTGCTGCTGCTGCTGCTGCTGCCAGCTGCTGACGCCTTGCCAACCATTGGCATGGCTGGGGTTGGGCGAGGTGGAGGCAGGCCGGGTGCCGGTGCTGCTGCTGTCGGTGCGGCGATGCTGCTGCTTCGCTGCGCCTTTGCTGAGGCAGCAGGAGCCTTGGGTGTGGCAGGGGCAGAGTTGCCGCTGTTGCAGCCGTTGCTGCTGCTGCTGCTGCTGCTGCTGCCAGCTGCTGCTGCTGTGCTTGGTATGCTGCTGTTGTCATCTGCACCAGCATCTAAGGAGCTGTCGCTGCAGCAGCTGCTGCTGGCTGCCATAGGTGCTGATGCACAGGGCCTGTGGAGTGCTGGCCCGAGGGTGCCCGAAGGCGTGCTGCAATGCACAGCTGCAGCGTCGTTAAGTGAGCTGCAGCTGCCTGCCAGGCGATAGAACCACCCCTGGTCTAATGCATCTATCAAATTTAACATCTTTACTATTTTGTAAACTCCAAAGCCGGATGAGGCGCCTACAGCGCTGTCCTGTTGCAACAATAATCCAGCACAAGCAATTATTTCGAGTCCATCCCAAACATATTTTACAAACCTTCGGTTGGCCTTCTGTTTCTGCTCGGCAGTCGGGCAAATTGCCCGACTGCCGAGCAGAAACAGAAGGCCAACCGAAGGTTTGTAAAATATGTTTGGGATGGACTCGAAATAATTGCTTGTGCTGGATTATCTGTTGAGTAGTCGAGACATGCGTGTACAGCTAACCGTGCCCCACATCAACTGGAGTCCAGGTCAACAACCGCTTAGCTGACCAGCATCAGGCATAACAAAACAGCGCTCACGGCAGGCCTCACAGGGAGGCCATCCATAGCCGCCAATACTCTATTTTTAGAGCGGCTAAAAATCAACAAATATTATTGTCGCACTGTCCGTATATACCGCCCAAAGCTGCACATGCAGCTATATATGAGTGCTAGCAGCGCTGCTGGACATGCCATGTAATAGGACGAGTTTTAAACGGCTCCTGGGCTCCAGGTAAATGCAAAAAACTGCGCACCTCAAGCAATGCTCCATGTATGGGTGCTGCTGGACATACCTTGGAGATTACAATTGCAGTGTATGTCACATCAGGACTTGACTGCATCTTGCATGCCTTGCTTAAATTAAGCAATCACAGCAGGATGCGCGTAATGAGGGCTGAGCTGATGCACGGTCAACCCGTGTCTGCAGTGTTGGCTTGAGCAGCCGGTGCATGCAGCACCATCACACATGTATACACATGACCTGTAACCAGGGTCTTCTTGTACTTATGGGAAGCACGGGCTGAGCCCGTGAAAGCGTTGAGAGTCTGTGGGAATTTTTCCTGATCTGTGACTGGCATGCATGCTATGCTGCATATGCAGCGTAGCATGCACTGGAGCGGCGCCTGCAGGTCAATCGCTCATTGCACGGCGGGAACACCCCATGACACATCACAGCACAGCACGTCGCATGTGCCTGCGCACACATGCAGGTGGTGCCATTATGGCAGGGCTTGGTACACCAAGTTGGTGCACCAGCTGCTGGACGCCTGCTGCACAAAGAAAAGTCATTGCCGCCATGGCCTGTCACAACTTGGCATGTTGGTATGCCCTCACTGGCCGCCTGCAACAGCAACAGCAGCAGCAGCAGCAGCAGCAGCAGCAGCAGCAGCAGCAGCAGCAGCAGCAGCTACACTGTAGCAGCCTGCTGGCAGCTGCATCCAGGGCAGCCTGTCCAGCGGCAACAGCCTGTGCAAGCAGCAACAGCTGTGGCAGTGCACCCACTGCAGCCACCACAGCAGCTGCAGCAGCCCCAACAACAGCAGCAGAAGCTACGGCCAGCACCCTGGGCAGTCTGTGCAGCTGCAGCAGCAGCGGCGGCAGCAGCAGCAACAGCAGCAGGCCCCCGTGCAAGCAGCCGCACTGCGGCAGCTGTGGCTTACCAGCCTGGTGCACCGCTGCTGCTGGCACAGGGAACATGGGCCACTGCCCGGGGAGGTGGCGGCATCCACCTGTGCGGTATTGTGGTCAGCGGGATCACCCTGGACACCAGGGAGGAGGCCTGCAGATGTGCAGGTGGGCGACGCCTCACAACCAGCAGAAGCAGCAGAAGCAGCAGCTCTTGCCTGACCAGTGCTGCAGGCACACTGCACATCATCATCATCATATTACCCATTCAAGCCATAGCAACAGCGCCATCGGCCCCGCGCCCCACCGGGGCGGAAAGAGGAGGGAGCACTGCTCCAGAATGTTTGCATGCATTGCGCACATCCCAAGACTTGACAAGAAAAGCAGCAATACACGGTGACACCATCCGACATCTTCCAGAACTGCCCCAAATATTATCAGATACAAATCGCAACACCTTGATTGACGAATCAGCCATGGACAAAACGCTGCGCAACTTTTCAGCGCAACCAGGCAGGGATCTGATCTCAGCAAACATACTATCCCTCTGAGCAGAAGTAGCAGGGCAATCAAACATGAAGTGTGACAAAGACACAACTTCTGCACCACAACAAGGACATCCTGAAGTGGAGTTAGCTCTGCGCCCGCCAAACTGACTAGTGCGCTCATGTACACACAGACAACCCATACGAACACGCAAAAGCAATTCAATACCACGTGGAATTGCCACTGAACACAAGTACGGCCTAGGTCTCCTGAAACCCATAGCATCAACATGAGTGGGATGCACATGAGTCACATACCGACTCAGAGTGGAGTGTTCCAACGTTTCACATGCAATCCTTTCAGGCACACTGCACAACAGGCAGCTGTAGCATTGGTTCCAATTTGACTAGCTAGCTGACTCTATGGAGTGGGGAGCCAGCTGTTGCTGCTGACACAGATGTTGGTGGTGCTGCTGCTGCTGCTGCTGCTGCAGGTCTCATCATCATCATCATATTACCCATTCAAGCCATAGCAACAGCGCCATCGGCCCCGCGCCCCACCGGGGCGGAAAGAGGAGGGAGCACTGCTCCAGAATGTTTGCATGCATTGCGCACATCCCAAGACTTGACAAGAAAAGCAGCAATACACGGTGACACCATCCGACATCTTCCAGAACTGCTCCAAATATCATCAGATACAAAACGCAACACCTTGATTGACGAATCAGCCATGGACAAAACGCTGCGCAACTTTTCAGCGCAACCAGGCAGGGATCTGATCTCAGCAAACATACTATCCCTCTGAGCAGAAGTAGCAGGGCAATCAAACATAAAGTGTGACAAAGACTCAACTTCTGCACCACAACAAGGACATCCTGAAGTGAAGTTAGCTCTGCGCCCGCCAAACTGACTAGTGCGCTCATGTACACACAGACAACCCATACGAACACGCAAAAGCAATTCAATACCACGTGGAATTGCCACTGAACGCAAGTACGGCCTAGGCCTCCTGAAACCCATAGCATCAACATGAGTGGGGTGCAAATGAGTCACATACCGACTCAGAGTGGAGTGTTCCAACGTTTCACATGCAATCCTTTCAGCATGTAGTGTCCTGACCTGCTTGTTGACATGGCTCTTGCACGCACTGGCTCTGCCTTCCGCGGTCACAACATTCACACCAGGAGATGTGCCATGCGACTTGCTCACAGGCAGGGCCTTCTGGGCGGGGCAGACAGCCATCGTGTTCACCATGCCGTCATCGGCAGTGCGCCAGCTGACAGCATGCATGGTGGTCATGCTGAAGCAGCAGCTTCAGCGTGTACTGCACTGGCGCGCTGTATTCACCTTCAATGGCGCAGTCATCCTGTCAGCACGCGGGGCTCATGCAGGCCGCACTCAAGCGGGCCGGCGTGAGCAGCTGAGCGCCGGCCTGGTGCTGTCTAACCAGTATGCTGTGCTCGAGCCTGATGCTGAGTTGTCTCAGGCCGCATTACCGGGTGACGACTACGCCGCTGAGGGCTACATGGAGGATGAGGAGGATGAGCTTGTGCCTGCATCCGAGGACGAGGAACAGCAGCCCGCAGGCACTGAGCAGGCAGCACCTGCTCGGCGCAGCACAGGTCAGCAGCAGGGCTGCAGGCACAGCCAACGCTCCAACAACACCAGGCCCAGCCGCAGGACCCTGCAGCATCGCCGCCACCGCCCCAACAGGACACCGGTGCAGCCAGGTAGCAGTGGATTTGTGTGCGGCGTCCTCAATGTGAACAACATGCCCAAGGCAGGTCAAAGCCTGGTGGAAGTTTGCCAATTACTCAAAAATCTGCGCTGCGACATCATGGGCTTTGTGGAAACCAAGGAGGCGCCAGGGAAGCTGCGGCCTGCCGATCTCATTCCGGGCTACACATACATCAGTAAGGCCAGGCCTCTTGGGGAGAATGGGTGTGCCAGTGGTGGTGTTGCGGTTGCTGTGCATGCCGCTGTTGCCAATGCTGTGAAAGTGTTTGCTTTTGCTGATCAGCAATACGAGGATGCACTGTGGCTAGTGATGCCAGGGCAGAATGGTGCTCCTAAGCTGTTTATTGGAGTGATATATATGCCTGATATGAACAAGCATGCGCCAGTGAGGAGGGCTGCTTACTCAGCGCTGCAGGAGGACCTCGCATACCTGTCGAGCAGAGGCTCTGTGTTGATCATGGGTGACTTCAACGCCAGGGTCGGGCAAGGTGCAAGCCCCACAGATCGCATTGGCATGCATGGCGAAACAACCACAAACAACAATGGCGAACTCCTTCTCTCGCTGCTCAATGCCGTCAATCTCTACTCACTGAATGCCCGCACAGCACCCACCTCTCCCCACCAGCACATCACATGTGACAGGTCCCACAGGGGCACCGCGCGGAGGTCCCTCAATGACTACATCATTGCGTCTGCTGACATTGCTATGCCGTGCCAAGCTGCCGCCAGGCCAACAGCCAAGGTTGGGCCATACACAGTGGGTTCTACTGACCACCTGCCAGTGTCTGCTTGCATTCAAAGGCCTGTGGCACGTCGCCCTGCAAAACAGGTCAAGCTGCGCCTCAATGCACAGCCGAATGATTTCAAAATGCGCAATGGGGAGCAATCGGCCGAACTTGAGGCGTACCAGGAGGCCCTGGCACAGCTGGGCGCTGCTTATACGTCCACTATTACCGTGCTACAACAGCAGGTTTCTGCAGCTCAACTTACGGCCAATGCTGCAGTACAACAAGCACATGCGCAGCTGCTGGGAGCGCTTCGTCAGGCGGTCAATGCCAGTTTTGGGTTTAAAAGGGTCTGGGTTGGCAAGTCCTTCCCGTGGTGGACACAGGAGCTGACAAATGCTGTGCAGGCCAGGGTGCAGGCCTTTACACAGTACAGGGAGTCCGGCCTTGTTGCAGACTGGGATGCATTTGATCAGCAGCGCAAGGCTACTGCACAGCTTATCAAAGCAGCTGAGAAGCAGCACAAACAGCGATGCGAGCATGCAATCACTGCAGCGTACAGAGACCGCTTAAGTGATGACAGCACGCTTGGGGAGAAGGATATGTGGCAGCTTGTGCGTCGCCTGTGCCCTAAGCATGTCAGCGAGGCCGTGTACAGTGTCATGCAGCACCCCTCAGGACAGACGGCTTCAACCCCTGCAGAAAAAGCAGATGCATTCAAATGCCACTATCAGCGTGTTGGTAGCCATGCAGCGTTTGCCGCCGCAAACCCCCAGTTCGACCCAGCGCACATGACACAGGTTGCCGCCAATGTACAGCAGTACCTTCATGACTCAACCGCACCTCATGCTGCCCCACCCTGCCCGCTGGACTTGCCCATCACTGCCGCTGAGGTTTCTGCATGCTTGCAGCGTCTACGCACAGGCAAAGCTGGCAACCCTGCAGAGGAAGGCATTGTCAACGAGCTTTTGAAGTACGGAGGCAACACAGTTGCAGACATGCTGCTGCAGTACTGCAGCCTCATGTGGCAGCTTGAGCAGGTACATCAGGTGCCGGGGACAGTCGTCAGCATGCCTAAGAAGGGCGATCTGACAGAGCCAGGCAACTACCGCGGCATCACCCTGCTCAGCGTGCTCTATAAGTTCTACACCAGCGTCCTCAATCAGCGCCTTATCAAGTTTGCAGAGGGCGAGCAGCAGGAGCAGCAGCAGCAAACACAAGCACAGCAGCAGCAGCAGCAGCAGCAGCAGCAGCAGCAGCAAGGCCAGCATTCAGCACAACAGCAGCAGCAGCAGCAGCAGCAGCCACGCGCAACTGCTGCTACAGCAGCAGCGGCGCCGCTGCTGCACGAGAGTCAGAACGGATTCCGCCCCAAGCGCAGTTGTGCTGACCATCAAAGCGTGCTCAGCGAGGTCCTTAATGGCAGGAAAGCTGAGGGAAAGGAGTCATATGTGTTGTTTGTTGACACCTTCAAGGCATTCCCTACGGTCTGGCTTGATGGCGTGTTCCAGAAGCTGTGGGATAAGGGTGTGCGTGGCAAGATGTTCCGTGTCTTGTACAACTTGTATCAGGGCGCGCAGCGTGTGGTGTCTCATGAGGGTTGCACCACGGATAGGTTCACCTGCGACCTTGGCCTGCATGAGGGTGATGTTATTTCGCCCACACTGTACCTGTTGTTTATCGACGACTTGCTGCGTGACGTGCATGCAAAGCACCCTGGCGTTACCCTCATGGGCCCTCGTGACGAACCTGCAGGCCAAGTTGTGGCAGCCATGCAGGCTGATGACTTTGTTGCTGTCTGCGGGTCTCTGTCTGAAGTTCAGGCTGTGGCTGCAACTGTTTACAATTACAGTTGCCAGTGGCGCTTCAAGCTCCACAGCTTGAAGTCTGCCGTCATGCATGTGCTGCCAGCAAGACAGACCAGCCAGCTGGTCGACTCCGGCATTGTTTGGAACAATGTCCCTGTGCCTGTTGTATCGGAGTACTGCTATCTTGGCCTGTGGTTCAACAATACCTGTACATGGACCACACATTTTGAGAAGATGCTGGCTAAGGTGCAACGTGTGAAGGGTGCGCTCATGCCAATTTGGAAGAGCCGCAGCATCAGTGTGGAGGTTAAACGCATACTGTTGCTGACGTGTGTCCGTCCCATTGTCGAATATGGCAGTGAGGTTTGGTTTCCGTCCACAGCTAGGCAACTGCAGCTGATTGACAAAGTGCAGACAGACATCATCAAATGCGCAATGCGTTGTGGCAAGGAGCGCCCATGCTCTTCAGCTCTCTTGGCAGAATGGGGTGTGAAACCGTTGCATATGTGGCTTCATCAGAGGGCTTTGGAGTACTACTACAGGATTCAGCGTATGCAGGGCGTTCGGCTGCCAAATCAAGTGTTTACAGCTGAATGGAGGCGTCCTAGTGGTGCTGTGGCGGTGACACCGTGGCACAAGTATGTGCAGAGCCTGCTGTGCAAGTATGGTGTGAATGTTGTGACCGCGGAAGGCAGAGCCAGTGCGTGCAAGAGCCATGTCAACAAGCAGGTCAAGACACTACATGCTGAAAGGATTGCATGTGAAACGTTGGAACACTCCACTCTGAGTCGGTATGTGGCTCATGTGCATCCCTCTCATGTTGATGCTATGGGTTTCAGGAGGCCTAGGCCGTACTTGCGTTCAGTGGCAATTCCACGTGGTATTGAATTGCTGTTGCGTGTTCGTATGGGTTGTCTGTGTGTACATGAGCGTACTAGTCAGTTTGGCGGTCGCAGAGCTAACTCCACTTCAGGATGTCCTTGTTGTGGTGCAGAAGTTGAGTCTTTGTCACACTTCATGTTTGATTGCCCTGCTACTTCTGCTCAGAGGGATGATATGTTTGCTGAGATCAGATCCCTGCCTGGTTGCGCTGAAAAGTTGCGCAGCGTTTTGTCCATGGCTGATTCGTCAATCAAGGTGTTGCGTTTTGTATCTGATGATATTTGGGGCAGTTCTGGAAGATGTCTGATGGTGTCACCGTGTATTGCTGCTTTTCTTGTCAAGTCTTGGGATGTGCGCAATGCATGCAAACATTCTGGAGCAGTGCTCCCTCCTCTTTCCGCCCCGGTGGGGCGCGGGGCCGATGGCGCTGATGCTATGGCTTGAATGGGTAATATGATGATGATGATGATGCCTTCCGCGGTCACAACATTCACACCATACTTGCACAGCAGGCTCTGCACATACTTGTGCCACGGTGTCACCGCCACAGCACCACTAGGACGCCTCCATTCAGCTGTAAATACTTGATTTGGCAGCCGAACGCCCTGCATACGCTGAATCCTGTAGTAGTACTCCAAAGCCCTCTGATGAAGCCACATATGCAACGGTTTCACACCCCATTCTGCCAAGAGAGCTGAAGAGCATGGGCGCTCCTTGCCACAGCGCATTGTGCATTTGATGATGTCTGTCTGCACTTTGTCAATCAGCTGCAGTTGCCTAGCTGTGGACGGAAACCAAACCTCACTGCCATATTCAACAATGGGACGTACACACGTCAGCAACAGTATGCGTTTAACCTCCACACTGATGCTGCGGCTCTTCCAAATTGGCATGAGCGCACCCTTCACACGTTGCACCTTAGCCAGCATCTTCTATAAATGTGTGGTCCATGTACAGGTATTGTTGAACCACAGGCCAAGATAGCAGTACTCCGATACAACAGGCACAGGGACATTGTTCCAAACAATGCCGGAGTCGACCAGCTGGCTGGTCTGTCTTGCTGGCAGCACATGCATGACGGCAGACTTCAAGCTGTGGAGCTTGAAGCGCCACTGGCAACTGTAATTGTAAACAGTTGCAGCCACAGCCTGAACTTCAGACAGAGACCCGCAGACAGCAACAAAGTCATCAGCCTGCATGGCTGCCACAACTCGGCCTGCAGGTTCGTCACGAGGGCCCATGAGGGTAACGCCAGGGTGCTTTGCATGCACGTCACGCAGCAAGTCGTCGATAAACAACAGGTACAGTGTGGGCGAAATAACATCACCCTCATGCAGGCCAAGGTCGCAGGTGAACCTATCCGTGGTGCAACCCTCATGAGACACCACACGCTGCGCGCCCTGATACAAGTTGTACAAGACACGGAACATCTTGCCACGCACACCCTTATCCCACAGCTTCTGGAACACGCCATCAAGCCAGACCGTAGGGAATGCCTTGAAGGTGTCAACGAACAACACATATGACTCCTTTCCCTCAGCTTTCCTGCCATTAAGCACCTCGCTGAGCACGCTTTGATGGTCAGCACAACTGCGCTTGGGGCGGAATCCGTTCTGACTCTCGTGCAGCAGCGGCGCCGCTGCTGCTGTAGCAGCAGTTGCGCGTGGCTGCTGCTGCTGCTGCTGCTGCTGCTGCTGTGCTTGTGTTTGCTGCTGCTGCTCCTGCTGCTCGCCCTCTGCAAACTTGAAAAGGCGCTGATTGAGGACGCTGGTGTAGAAATTTTAGAGCACGCTGAGCAGGGTGATGCCGCGGTAGTTGCCTGGGTCTGTCAGATCGCTGCTGCAGGTCTGACAAATGGTTCCAATCCTCAACAGGAGCATCGTTCGCCAGGTGCTATTTGAGGCGGTCAACCTGCTAGGCGACATGACGCCGCAGGCTACAGGCACAAATGGTCTGGCAGTAGCAGGCCATGAGCAGTGCCCATTTGTGAAGGGTGTGTGGTGGTGCCTGAGGATCATGCGCTCACTCAAGTGTACACACGCCCGTGCTGGCCCCTTTGCGCCCTGCTTTGAACACCTCCATTTCTGGGGGCTCCACACGCACGCTCGTCAGCTCCAGGCGCTGCAGCTGACTCAGGCTTGCCATCCAGCGGAAGAGCCATTGCATGTTGAAGCCCTGCAGTGCACATCATACAGTCGCAGTGCTGTCAAAGCTGCCTCACATACATGCCAGAGGGTTTGCACTGGCACTGCTGCTGCTGGGGAGGTGGCACTGCCGCGCGCCAGCAGCACGGCCGCCGGCTGTGGCAGCGATAGTGGAGAGGAACCAGACAGCCGCTTCCCAATGGCCGAGCCTGTGGCATTCGCCCAGTAGCAGATGCAGCTGTACTATGCCCTGCACGATGCACACACCACTGCTGTAGGTGGCGGTCTTGTCACCGGCACAGTAGAGGCTGGTTCCAGCACACGTGAGGCATTTGCTGTCCTACCCCAGGTGCTGAGGCACTCAGCAGCAGGCAGGCACAGAGTGGCTGTCGAGCACCTGGATGCCATCAACCAGCAGGAGTCAGCAGCGCTGCTGGCACAAGCCGTTGGACGGGGCTGCTGCATATATGTCTGTGTGCGCACACTGAGTGCACACACTAGTGCCTTGCCTTTTAACAAGACACATATACGGTACACAGCATGCAGTAGCAAGTGCATAGGTGTACAGCTGTCTCCTGGGTGCTTCCTGGACGCAGAAGAGCTGGTCCCCCTTGTCCTGCACCAGTAAACGCTGCTGTCTACTGGTCAACAGCGTCATCCTACGGTGGGTGGTGCCAGGTATCATGCATCCGCTGCCGTGCGTGCATATGAGGGAGGAAGGATGACTCTGCTTCCTTGCTTGATCTCCCTGCTAGTTTTGTAACGGGTTTGTCGGGTTGACAGGTTGCAGGAAGGCCCTTTTTCAGTTCTGCTGCTTCCACACAGCATGCGTTCACCAAACACACAGCGAGGCACCTGCATACTATGGCATAGTATGCCATGTGGCTGACAACAGCTGCGACGAGATTTGCGGAAACAGCGGCACGACCGGGCACTCAACGGTGTTTTGCTTCAGGGTTTTACATTTCAGACACCGATCCCGGCTTACCACTTGAAATCTCAGATGGACAACATAGCTCGCAAGTCAAGCGTGATTGAGGCAACAGTACTACTAGTATGCCACTGCCAAGTGACAGCACTCCAAATGTGTGCAGCCACCGACTGGTCAGCAAATGCGGCAGGCTTTGCACAATGCCTTGTTGGGACGAGGAATGCACCAGGGGCAGCGTGGTGGCGACACATGACCCTGTGCCCACGGCACAGCCCAGACACACTTGCTGTGCCACTCTAGGTTGGTCAAGATGATCATTGGAGCCAGCGGCGCAGCTGCTACGTCTACCAAAACACACACACCTTTGACAAGTGCAGTGCAGCTTTGGGCTGCAGCTGGTGCTCACAATAGTCACTTGCAGCGGCAGCACTTGACAAATAGATCAAAAACAGGTGCACAGCTGCTAGCTCAACTGAGGTGGCTGCTGTTTGGCCGCCTGCGCACCTAGCAGCGGGAATGAACACCCGCGGTGGATCCACAGTTGCTCCGGAGCAACTCCGTGCATTGCAACCACAGCTACTTAAGCTGCTTGAGGGCGTCCCCCTGGCCCTGGAAGAACAGGAATGACAGTATGAAGTCCGCCACAAAGATCATGACCAGGCTGATGACCACCGCGCTGGTGGTGCTCTCACCCACACCCTTGGCCCCACCCGTGGTGGTGAAGCCCCACGCACAGCTGATCTGCAAGGACACAGGCAGCCAGCATACACAGGCTTGAGCGTACTGTGTGACATAACAGACGCTGCAAAACTGTGGCGCAAGATCACAATCCCGCTAATAGCTCAGATGCCACGCAGCAACGATGCCCTGCTGTTCATCAAGCAAAAAGCAAGCAAACCCAGTTTCTGAGCGCACACACGCAACAACGGCCAGCACGACTATCAAATATCCAGGCCCAAGCTCCCTGCATCTGATGCACAGCAAGCCACCCCTCCCGCCCGTTGGCAGTGCCCACAGAACGAGCCCTCGCTCACCGTGCTGATGATGAGTCCGAACACCCACGCCTTGATGCAGCTGGTGATGACGTCAAAGCCGGACAGCGCACGGCGTGCACTGTCGAGGATGACGTTGGCTGGCACGTCATACACTAGATCCGCCAGCAGCACAGACGCGCCAATGCCTGCATCGCAACACCACATCCACACAAATCGCTAGCGCGTGCTGCACAAGCTGAGTGGCTGTCTGTGTGCCAAGCTCGTCCGTCTGTGGCTGGACACATGCAGCAGGCAACTTACAAAGCAGCAAGCTATCCTGCTGAGTTGGATTGACAGCAAAATGTGACATGAAGCTGAACAAAAGGTCACAGAGCAGTCGCAAGGCAGGCTGCAGCTGGGGTGCCGCACCCATGCAGAAGCAGAGCACGTTGAGGATGGGCCCTGCTATCATGGAGGCCAGCACGCGGGGCGTCACCAGGTAGTCCACGGGGTCCGTGAACAGCACCCGCAGCGAGTCCACCTGCTCTGACACCTGCAGCACCCAGCAGCAGCAGCAGCAGCAGCAGCAGCAGCAGCGGCAACACAGCAGGGCGTTATGGCCCTGACACTGCTGGCAGCTCCCCACACAGCCGCATCCTTGCACACACTCCTGCACTGCTGCTGTTTCGCGTTTTACGGGCGCACCTCATGTCACCTGGATTGTGCCCTGCACGTCGATGCAAGCATGACAGCTCCCCACAGCTGGAACATGCTGCGGCATCAGCATGCAGCCCTGCTGCACGTGCGAGACACAACCCAGCTGCTCCTCAGCAGTGTCACCTGCATGGTGCCCAGCTCTGCTGCGAATGCGCTGCCCACGCGCCCAGCCAGGATGATGGCTGTCACGACAGGCGTCAGCTCGCGCGCCAGCGCCAGCGCCAGCACACCACCCACACTACGGGTGAGGCCCAGCTTTGCAAACTCACGCACAAACTGCAGCAGCAGCGGCAGCAGCAGCAGTGTGACAGCAGCAACACACCAGGCAGGACTTGAGAACATTGCTGGCAACAATCATCTGCTGGTATGCCTTGATGCAGCGTGCCTGGTTGGTTGGTGCTGGTGTTTGGGTGCTTGTGGCAACACATAGCCGTGTTGAGCGCTTTGACGCTTCCATGCAGCTGCTGCACAGCTGCTGTGGTGGGCACTGCTTCAAGCCGCTGCTGACTTGCTGCTGCTCAGGTCCTCGAGTTGTCGCTGCTGCCCTGTGGCATCCCGCCCCTGGGCTGAGCACATCACGCCTCCACAACCTGCGGCATTGGTGTCGGGTGCCGCCGCTGCTGGTGCTGCTGCTGCTGTGCTGCTGCACCATTATTCCATCACGGCTGCTCCAGTGCTGGTACTTCTGCTGGTGCTGGTGTTGCTGCTGCTGTGCCCACCTGGATGGTGAAAACCATGCCCACAAACCCTGCCGTGAGCAGAGCCACGCCAAGGGACTTGGGCCCCACCAGCTGCAGCTGGTCACGCGTGTTGCGCCAGTGGATCTTGCCTGCAGCAGCAGCAGCAGCAGCAGCAGCAGCAGCAGCAGCAGCAGCAGCAGCAGCAGCAGCAGCAGCAGCAGCAGCAGCAGCAGCAGCAGCAGCAGCAGCACTTCAGCATACACCATGCAGCTGCTGATGGTGTGAGCACCCACAGCCAGTCTACATCTCGACGCAGCCACTACCGCCCCTGCCGCTCCATGGGACCGCTGGCATTATGCTCTGCTAGGCATGAATCCAGCCACTGCTGTCATACGTTTCAGAGGTCTGAAGGTGGCTGCGTTGGCAGCGGCCTGCATGTTTGTCAAGCAACACTGCCAGATATGCATCGGCCCCGCTGCCTGCAGCTGCTGCTGCACCAACTGCCGCAGCTGCTGCACGCACCCTTCAGTACGCGTGACACCACCTGGCCACCCAGGATGAGGCAGGCCACAGTCCTGAACAGCCAGCGGGGCGCATTGAACTTGTTCAGCATCTGCAGCGGCGGCGCTGCGCTGCTGGCCTTCTCTATCATCTCCACGGTGGCTGCACAGCACGGCAATCAGTGCAGCACAGAGGCAGACACATCAGCCAGGCATGCAGCCGCAGGTGTGGTGGGACACACTGCCGTGATCAGCTGCAGGGCTGGACATGCTTGCCTGCCCCGGCAACACGCAACACGGCGTTCCAGTCAACAGGCGCAAGGAGCCAGCAGCTTTTTGTACCCAACAGGCCCAACCGTTGAAGCCGAGTAGCCATGCAAGATATTCAGCTGCATAAAATGGTACTGATGGCAGCGGATCACGCATAGCAGCCTTGAGGGGCTGCTTTGCAGGCAACACATGAGGCGTCAGCATGCACTTACCCATTGCCTCGCCTTCGCCAGGATCATCCTGCGCTACTGCTGCACTCTGCTGCTTACATACTATGTGCTGCAGCTGCTGCTGTCTATGTACGGAGCTCAGTAGTGGTAACGGCCGTGGCCGGCTATGTGTTACTGCTGCTGCTTGCTGCCTTCTGCTGCTGGTGCTGCTGCTGCTGCTGCTGCTGCTGGGTCTGCATTGTCGCTGCTGTCCAGGCAAGCAGGTGAACCCCTGCATTATGCTACCACTCAATAGTGTTCAGCTTCTGCACCATGCACTCTGTCTCTGTGTGTCTGCTACGAACTGCCGGTTACGGTGTGACAGGAATTGCTGAGGTCGATCCAACGGATGATGTCACAAACCATTTTGATGTGAAACATTAACACCGTTGAATCGTCAAGCGGCTTCGGCAACAGTGAAGTCTGGACACAAAAGTACCAATGTTAGCCCAACGGTGTCGAGCGTATCTTGACAGCCTGCACGGATCCATTCTGCCTTGCTTTCACACGATCACTTGCCAGTGGAACATGCTGCACACGCTAAGGAAGTCCGATTGACTCATCAGTTCACCCGCTCCTGTTCAAACGCCGCTGCAACGGCAGATATGCACCCTTCAGTAGTCTATCAACTAATGTAACCTGGACAACGCGGCTGTGGTGCACTGGGAGCCCTGTTATTGCCGCTCAGCCTGTCCGTATAAGACGGGTGTTCAGGCGCTCGCGCAAGGCCGATCCGGCTGCATTGAGTTGCTGACAAGGTGTGAGACCCTCAAGTGCCTTGATAACTGCTGCTTTTGGACGTGGCCTCGCCCTGCATGGGTGACAATCAGCAAGCCAATGTTCCTTGTGATGAGCAGACACTGTGTCTGTATGTTGCCTCAGTTTGGCCGAGCAGGGGTGCAGTTGCGGTCGGGGCGCTGAACAGATAACAAGGGTGTTTGTGGAGGGTTTTGCTGTGCTGAAGAGGCACAACAAGACTCTACCTGTGAACGCTCAGCTGCGGGAGCTGACTGGCCTGCTGCTGTTGTCCTTTTGTCTGCAGGCAGCACCATGAATGCTCGCTTACGAACTGCAGCGTTGGTCAATTTGGCCATGGTGGTAGAGCAGGCCAACGAGCAGGTGCGCAGCAGCAGCAGCTGCTGGGGTGTGCTACCGTGGCAGCTTGCAACTTGGCACATTTTGCAGTTGCTGCTGGAATATCTTGATGCCCTCCTTTGCCATGGTTGCAGCAGCATTGTTGTGGAAACTGCTGAGCTTCTTGTGAGCCCATCTCCAAGTCACCCTTGCCACCACTGTATGTTTCCTGCATGTGTTGTGCTGGCTGTTCTGCCGCGCAGGTGCTGCCAGCGGTGTACCTGTTTGTGGGCCGCTCGCTGAATGCCACGCCGGTGCAGCTGGGCACGCTCACACTGTGTCGGGCAATGGTGCAGGTGCGTGCTGGCTCAGCGGGGCGCTGCAGCTCAAGAGCAGCAGCAGGCACCTGCACGCGCCTGCACTGTAGTGCACTGCTTATTGTCAGGAACAGATGTCAAGTATGTATTCATGCAACTGATCAGCCTCAGCTAAATATGTATTCATGCAACTGATCACTCACGCCTCAACTTGCTGACGATCACGCCTCAGCTTGCTGACGCAGCACCAGCACCTGCTCTGGCTGGCGTAGGAGCTCTTTCATCCTAGAGGAGCTTGCACCAAGCTGCTGTTGCTGCTGCTGCTGCTGCTGCTGCGGCTATCCTGCAGACGCTTGCCTCGCCCCTCAGTGGCATCCTGGGCGACCGCTACAACCGCGTGGCTGTGTTAAGCACTGGCGCGTTCATCTGGGGCATAATGACCAGTGCCATGGCTCTCACCGTCACCCTGCACCAGGTGAGGCGGGTCTCCAGGGGCAGCACGGAGCCATGTCATTGTCGGTGTGTTGGTGTGGGGTGCTTGGGGCCCCACGACCGGCGCCGCCATTGGCGTGACAGCCGGACTGCATGCATCCGCAAATAATTGCAAAAGTGTCCTGCAGCCGTGTTTGCACGCTGTTTGTATGCTGTTTGGCAACGGCCATGGTGCGCTCGCATCATGCGAGCGTCAAGCTCCAAGCCGTGCACATGTGCCGCCACACGCTCGGCTATGGCACAACGTCACCGCTCCGCCTGGCGTGGTGTAACTGGCATGCTGCACGCGCACGTTCCCCGCTCACCGGCAGGGCCACTGGCAGCGCCACTGAGACTGTGTGCGTTGTACCGTGTACCTCCACCTGCCTTGTTGCAGGCGATGATGTTTGCTGGCGTGAACGGGCTGGGCCTCGCGCTGCTGGTGCCCTGCTGCCAGTCGCTCATCGCGGACCTGTACCCGGCGGAGCAGCGGGGCAGGGCCTTTGGCACGCTGCAGCTGACGGCCAGCCTGGGGGGCATGCTGGGGGGCGTGTTTGCCACCAACATGGGCGGGCTGCGGCCGCTGGGCATGGACGGCTGGCGCGCGGCCTTCCACTGCATCGCCATGCTCAGCCTGATCGTGGGTGAGTGGCACAGCCATGCTCAGCCTGATCGTGGGTGAGTGGCACACTCATGCAGCTGCTCCGGCTTGCTTGTATTGTAGCTGTGGTGCTGCACGATGCTGTCTGGTGTTGCGTCTGTGCGGTTGGAGTGTCAGCAGCAATACGTTGCTTTTCTTCATGTAGCCGGTTCTGCCAGCCTTCCTGCTGTTTTGCTCCGTCCGTCAGCTTGATGCAAGCTTCTCGGTATGGCGCATGGCGCCTCTCCACCTGGGCGCGTCATACAGCCAGCAAGACGTTCAGTTTCTTAACTGTGGTGCCGCATCTCCATGCTGGTCTGTTTTGCTGCAGGTTGCCTGGCGTTGACGTTTGCTGTTGACCCTCGAAGGCGCGGCCTGCCTTACAGCATGCTGCCTGCGGCCGACCTAGACAGCCTGCTTGCCGGAAGCCCAGACAGACCCAGCACACCCCAGCAGCAGCAGCAGCAGCAGCAGCAGCAGCAGCAGCAGAATGACGCAGCAGTGACAGTCACAAGCGCATGCAATGACGCTGACGTTTTCCACAGCTACAGCAGCAGAGATGGCCCAGCAGGCGGTGCAGGAGGCAGAGCAGGAGGCACCGGTGGTGCTGGTCGCATCCCAGGCAGTGCACTGCCTGGTATGGCTGGTGTGCTGCTGGACAGACGGCGATCACTGCAGCAGAAACCCGCTGGCGGAGGTTTTGGCAGTCAAGGCTGGGTGCGGGACCGCAGCAGCAGCAGCAGGTTTTCGTCACCGGAGGCTGGTGACAGTGACACCGACACCCAGCCGCGGCCGGTTGTGTATGATGCTGCTGCTGCTGCTGGCGGCGGTGGTGGTGCTGCCACTGGCAGGGCACTGGTGTTCCGGCCACAGCATGTGGCGGTGGCGGTGAATGGCAAAGGTGCGAGGCATTGTGGGGGCCGGGTGCTTGCTGGGGGGCCCTGCGTGCTTCACACAGATGACTCCTGTGCTGGCTGATGCTCAAGGCGACATCCTGCTGCATTTTCTTCAGGCCATGGGCCTGCTCTGCGGTGTACAGTCAGTGCACATCAAGCCCAATGTGTGCAGGGAAATGTGCGATGAACCGCCACGCGGAGAGCGCCACGCTTTGTGGCCGCAGACTATGAAAACATGTGGTGTTGCTGCATCCTGTGCTGCTGCGTGTTTTCAACGTGCAGCTGGAGAGCAGCTGCTGCAGCCGCAAGCCAACAGTGACCTCATCAGCCAGCTCAGCATCGCTTCAGCACATGACCACAGCAGCCAGCACCACCAGCAGCACCACCACCCGCACCAGCACCACCAGCAGCAGCAGCACTCGCAGCGGCACGACCACAGCGCCCAGGCCCCTGCTGGGCTGAAAGGTGCTGCTGCTGGTGGTGCTGACGGCGGTGGCGTGGTGGACGTGCGCGGCCGGTTCAAAAGGCGCAAGCGTGGCGTGTTGGCCGACATTTGCTGGATGCTGCAGATCCGGACCTTCCAGGTAAGCAGGGGCACCTGCTGCTGCTGCTGCTGCTGCTGCTGCTGTTGTAGCAGCACACTGCTGCTGCTGCTCCTGCTGCAGCAGTAGTTGAGGTTTTGCCAGCCTGTTGCCAGCTTGGTGTTATTGAGTGTGCTTGCTTCCAGGACCTTGACCTGGACAGCTGTAAAGGTTGATTGTCAACCAAGCATTGCTGCTGCTGCTGCTGCTGCTGCTTATGCCGGGCGCGATCCAGCTGTCAGAGTATGCCCTGCAGATTTTGTGCCCACATAGCATTAGGTGACCGTAGGTGCTTCACTTTTTGCACACCCCATCGCTGGAGCCGATGGTACTGTCCCGAGTCGGTGGCGGCTGCTATGTTATTTGGCTGATGAGCTGCTGACCCTGGTTGAGAGTTGTTACCATACCTGCACGATGCTGCGCTCTTTGCTGTGTGCAGGCGATTGTGCTGCAGGGCATCGTGGGCTGCTTCCCCTGGCAGGCCATGGTGTTCTTCACGCTGTGGCTGCAGCTCACGGGCTTCAGCGACTCGACAGCAAGCCTGCTGGTAGCTACATTTGGCGCGGGCGTGGCTGGGGTGAGTGGTTTATGCCCACACTGTGCCTGGCGACGGGCGCTGCGGTGTGCTGTGTGTTGCTGTGTGCTGCCTGCTGTTGGCGCACGGTAGTTGTGCTGTCGAGGCTGCTACTCAGCGGGTCAGTGTAGTCATGATGCGCGGTACTGTCACATACATCGGCTGCTTTCACGTCAGTGTTTTGGGCGCTCTCATTTTGCTGTCCCGGTGTCGTGCCAGCAGCTGTGTGTGTTGGGGCATGCTGCATGGTGAGCCAGCACCAGCTCTCACACAGCTGCTGCTGCTGCTGCCTGTATCCTTTGCAGGGAGCTCTGCTGGGCGGTGCCGTGGGTGACCGCATGGCGCAGCGGCTGCCCAACAACGGCCGCATCTTCACGGCGCAGTTCTCCGTGTTCTGTGGCATCCCGCTGACCTGGCTGCTGCTGAAAGGCGTGCCCGGCAGCGCATACGCTGCCGAGCCGCTCGCCTATGGCGCCATCATGTTCACCATGGGCCTGACCTGTACGTGGGCTGGCGCTGGCTGCAACAGCCCCATCTTTGCTGAGATTGTGCCGGATGAGCTGCGCTCTACTATCTACGCATTTGACAGGTGGGCTTGAGTGCTGCTGCAGAGGATGTGGTGTGCACAGAGCGGCATGCAGGGGTGTATTGACGCAGGGACAGCCCCCCTTGCCTGCTGTGCACTGACTCGGCATCGGGATCTGCATCGTTGTTGAGCCAATACCGTATATGCTGTGTGTGATCATGATTGTGCTGGTTGGGCTGGGCTGTTGACTGCTTCAGCTGGTTTGACGAGCAGGTGGGTGTGATGATTCCCGCACACACCGCATGAGTGGGGCTGCACACGTACTTGCAGATGCAGTGGGGTCTGGCTAATTATATGCTGCTGCCTGATCTTGCACCTGTTCCGTTGCTGTTGCCTGCCTGTCTGCTCCCGCTGCTGCTGCCAGGTCTTTTGAGAACTCCATTGCTGCCTGTGCAGCACCTGTGGTTGGCCTGCTGGCGGAGCGTGCATTTGGCTTCAGCGGCGCCCTCAGTGACGAAGCGCTGCATGACCAGAAGCTGCGAGCACACAACGCGTCAGCGCTTGGCAGCAGCCTGCTGGCCTGCATGGCGCTGCCGTGGAGCCTGTGCCTGGTATTCTATACTGCACTGCACTACTTCTATGCCAAGGACAAGGCCATGGCTAAGACATGGGGTGCTGGCAGCGACTCGAGTGCGGCGCTGTACCACTGACTGCTGGTGTCACATTGCCCACTGGAAATGGTTATGTGCATGTTTATATGCAACAGCACATGGCAATTCCAGTGTGCCTGTTATGCAGCATACGGCAGTTGTGTACTACTAGGTACGAGGTGTTTACATGTACACGAGGTGTTTAATGTACAGCAATGCTGCCTGGCTAGAGCCTGTTTTTCTGGCATGGTCATGTGGCTGCTGGTATTGTGGTAGCCAGGCATGCTGCAAGTGCACCACAGCTGTGTGTGCAGCTTGTACTGTATCTGAATTGGGTGGTGATGACGAGGCTAGTCTTGCGACCCGTTTGGGGCAACATGCTGCTCAAACCTTGAGTGATCATGCTGTTGGTTGAGCTTTGGACGATTGTGACGCTTGGACATGCTGCAACCGCAGCTTGCAGTTAAATACTTGGACAACAGCTGGGCATGTGGCGTTGAGTGCACCATGCTGCTATGCTAATACAGCAGATGCCCAGCATACACAGCGCCTCGCAACTGCTGGTTGTGCAATGCTGACGAGTCGCAAGACAACTGTGCATGCTGGATCAAGGCGTATGTCTCCGCTTCAATGCTGTGCACGTTGTACAGCTTTTTCCATTTTCCTGTCCTTGTTGCCTGTGTCACTTTTGGTGCAGTAGTCGCACCTTGTGTGGTTGCTGGCGCATGTATACTAGGCTAGATCCTGTGTGTAGTGGCGTTGTGTGACTAGCGGCGTTATGAAATCCTCCTCAGAGGTCTTGTTAGCCTGTGAGCTGTGTTTAGCTTTTTGTTGGGTGGGCCTTTGGCCCTAATGCCGTGTATTTTGTATCGTTGTCGCACGGGGAGACAGGTATCGTTTGATATGTCATGGCTTGGTGTGTCGCACTAGGCATGGGGGCTAAGCAGTCCTTGAGAATGGCTATTACAGGGCAGGAGGGGCTTTCAAGTGTGGGATACATTGAGGGCATACAACATCGCACCATGAGTGATCTGCTTGCAGCACTCAGCACCATGAAACAGTATGCTGCGCTAATGTCGTAGCTCATACTGCCGTAGCATGCAACGTGGTGCTGGCAACAATTTATATAGCGGGCAGGGGGCCAGATTCTAGTTGTAGTTGCGTCCAATATCGGACCACTGGTAGCTGGCAGCTAGTTGCGTGTGCGTGTTTGTTGCATGGGATAAGCTGCACTTTTCTGGGGCGGCGGCCTGTCAGAGCAGCATTGATGGTTAAGGGTCGGCGCATGATGTCTATGGAGCTGTGGGTGCCAGTGTGCCTCTTGTGCTGTTCAGCGGCAAGTGGGCTGCACACATCGTGCTCTGTAAAGTGTTTGTCCTGCAAATTTTCACCACTCTCTGCATACGTATATGATACCATGCAGATACGCGGGGAGTTCAGTACAGGGTACCCTGTGGTGGGCAAGTTGACATGAATGAAACACACATGCCTCTTACTGATGCCGTTCTTGCAACTCTTGCGATCAAACAAAGGGTCGATGTGGCCGCCACTAGTGCAAGTCCTGCTTGCAAAAGTTGAGCTTTGAGCGGCTCCCGGCAGTTGAAAGTCGCAAGCACAAACAGAAAGGAAAATATACACACATCTACGCGTAGACATTGAAACAAATGCGCAATGCCGGCGAGCGTTTTGGGAGCTCGCGCCGGCGTCGGCGCTGCCGGAGCGTTGCACGGTACGGCAATAACAGCTGACAGGCCACCCTATAAGTTGCATGCGCATTCACGGTAGTTGCAGCTTCTTGAAGGTCAATTAATTCACCTGCACGCCAGGCAATGGCACTTGCAGTGTACCTGCACCTTGTGGAGATAACATGTTGCAACAAATGCCACCTCACATCCCGAGCGACACCTGCAGCCGTTACACAAGCCCTGCCACCACAGGGTTTAGTGAGAGCGTGAATGTTGCTTGCTGTCGCTTGTTCAAGCTTGCAAGTTCTTCGTGCACAGAATTCATCTTGCAAGACGCCTTACGGCGTACGCCAGTTGGCTGGCATGGCGCCGCGCGCAAGTAGAGAGAACCAGGGCTCGCAACCGCATCAGTCAACCTCAGGAGCCAAAGGCTACGAGTTGATGTGATTAAGACAGCCTTCTACCAGATGTTTGACAATTCGGCGGTCAAACAGTGGTCGTTGCGACCAAATCTTCCGCCATAATGCACGTGCCGCCTCATAACAGACCAACTGAGGGCCACCACTGCACCGATGGGCGTCTTCGTATACCCTTCATAAGCGCTTTCGTATACATAGAGTGCGAAGGCGTTTACGAAGCATGGTCAGCTTTACGAAGCTTTTACGAAGGGTTTTATCACTTCTGAGCGTTTATACGACGGGCTTACGAAAAGCCTTACGAACAGTATTATGAAGCCAGCAGCAAACAGTAAACAGCATTGCTTTACCAAGTAATCCTCACGCAACCATCAGCATGCATCCTCAAGTCAGCCAGCTGAGTTCAGCAGCATCTCCCACCCTGCCTTGGTTGCACTGCCAGCAGCAGCAGTGCAACAAGCCGCTACAAATGTTCACAATGTAACTGCACTTGCACAAGTCAACCCTGGGCACCACATGAACACAAATGACCACCCACAACTCAATTTCTTGGTCTTGCGTCTGCTGCCCATCCACTTGAGGTTTCAGGCCTAATCACAGATCTGCACTCTAGAGTGCACCCTCCCTTGGCACGCAACAGCCCATCTTGTGACGATGCACTGCAGTGCAGTGAACTGATGCTGCCACATGCCTGCGGCAAGCAGATGCAGATGACAGTGCCATGTCAGAAAAAAGCTTTGTGAATACCATGCATCACTTTACAGTTGCAGCAGCGCAACCATTACTGCATGCAACACGCTGCACCGCAAGCACGTTGCTCACCTGTTACTCATGTTTCACTGCCACCCTGAACAGACGCAAATGTGCAAATGCATATTATGCCGTAGAGCATCGCTGCTTCCTATTGCAATGGTGCACAATCTTTGCCATCTGTCGACGCACCTGTCTGAGAGGAAGGTATATTTTTAGTAGTGTGTCCGGTTGCTGTGTGTTGACGCTCAACACCTGCGTCATGCACAGCACAGGCTTGCTTGGTTGTACGTCAGCAGAGCGCGCACAAGACAACATCAGCAGCACTGTGCACATGCTGCCGACAAGGCAGAAATGCTCCTGGGTTGGAGTTGTACTGCTGGTGGCAGCAAAGTGCAGGTGTTAGCCAGTAGACGTGCCGGTGAAACCTCCACATGCAAGGCAAAAAAGTTGATGCGGTGCATTGAACACCTACCTGCAAAGCTGACCTCCTTCAACCCACGGTTGACATGATTGCGTGCGTGGTTGCACAACAACCTGCACCAAGGCACATCCGTTGTCAGTAACTAAGCACAAAGTTTGACGTTACAGTCGAGTGGATACATGGGCACAGTCAAAGCTGCAAACTGTGGCAGTGTCCTTGCTGTCCCCATGACTATGATAATGTTTGTAGCTGCTAGCAGTAGTAGCTGCCACGTGTTACTGTCACTGCATGGGCAGGGCATGCTGCCATACCGTCCGGCCGCTGCTGGTATGCTGCTGCTGTACCGCTGCACCATGCCAACCAAGATCAAAGCCACCAGCAAACGAGTAGCACACATTGGCTGCCATCGCTGCAGCCACCTTGCAACGACTTTGACGTTTGTTGCCACATTGTCTGCTGCTGTCCCTCTGCTGTGCACTTGTACTTACTCTGCTGCAGTGATTATACACATGTGCACTCACAGGTAGATCAGTCATTGGCAGCAAGGGTCCACCAGGCCTTCAATGCCACCAGACGCACCTGCGATTCCACTGTGCAGACTCTGCAGTGCTTCAAGGCAGCTCGCAGGGCCAGTGCGACCCTTGCTGCAGACCTGTCCAGGCAGCTGCTGTTCATGCTCAGGTGTCAAGGTGTTGCTGCTTAGCTGCTGCACGCACGCGGTCTTTCCGTTGCCACTACCTCACCTAGTACTGCGCATGGATCGTACTAGCATTGTGTTGTGTTGCCAGGCACACCAGCCACTGCAGTCTCTGCCACAAGCTGCTGCTGTGCTGCCACAGGTGGGTGGCTGTGATCTTGGCTGCCGGTCACGAGCGCCATCACCACCGGGTTGTAGGATGATTATTTTAGCATTTAGTTGTGTATGCTAAAGCATCCGCGCACGTGCATCATGTATCAGGCAGCAGCTGTCCACGGCCTCACGAGACCCGTCTAGGTGGTGCGATCACACTAGCTGGCACTTTTAGTTGTGCAGATGACCAGTAAAAGCAAGTTGCGGCTGCGGAAACTCCGCACACGAGCCTCCTGAGGAAGTGAAAATTTGAGTCGTGCGTGTCATTGTCACAACTGGTAGCTTTCTACTATCTCGCCCGTTGCCATGTTTGAATACATAATCAAGGCTATTAGGCATCATTTGAACGCTTCTGATGTCCAGCAAGCAAGATCACCTTGGTTGAGGCAGGAGCCCTGAGCTCAGTGACCCGAGCCCATGGTCAGCACGCTTTGGTGCAGCCGGGACGTTGTCAACGGTGAAAGCATCAATAAACATGTGAAGATTTGTTTCCGCTCCCTTATGGGTCTCATATCGCAACATACTGTGAATACAGGGACTGTCCGTAAATCTTATGAACTTCGCTAAGTCATGCGAAGGTCATACTAAGGGCATACGAAGACCATTTCGCCACAGTGCACCTGGTCGATGTTGGCAAAGGCCTTTCGACTGGTCGGTCGACTTGCCAGCTGGTTGTCGCGGGTCCTGGTCGAGAGTTCCAACTGATGGTTGCCGAGCCCTGAAGAGGGCTGCTCATCAACGGCTCTGCCCAGACCATGCTGCATGAAGCATGCTCGCAGTACTGCATAATACAACAGTGCCGCAATTGCGCCAATAATATTGTGCAGCCTGCAGCAGTGCTTGGGGGGCCTTGAGCTTGCTGCTTGAAGCAGGCGAGTGGTCTTGTTTTCAAGCCAGACACACTAGTGCAGTACTGTGGACGTGACGGCACACAAACATGCTGCGACCCCATCGGGGTCACCCCAACCTTCTGTAATTGTAGTCTGTCCTGATGAATACAGCTCAACTCTGCCATGATGCATAAAACCATATCGATCACTTGCAACAAAGTTTAGTCAGTGAGTTACAAGTGCGTCCAGTCACCATTAAAAATGTATAAGCTACCCCAAACGAGCACGATATCAACACCATGTCAACACGCCACAAAAAAAGGTTTGGTTTGCTTAGTCGCCAGCACAAGCTCGGCTGCAACGCTCATGAACAACTTCAGATGTAAACCAGTGACATGGCATAGCAGAAGTGCGCGCTGCCTGCAACGAAGCAGGGCCATCAGCAGGCAGGAACAATTTGTTCGCTGGGAGTGCCACAGTGCCACTCAACCTGTTCGGCCAGCGCCCTGCCACTGCAGCCGCCTGCTGCCTCACCCAGCGCCTTTGCTGTCACCTGCTCTTGGGCCAGTGCTGCAGCTGCATCTATTATCAGCGCAGTCATCGGCTTGACCTTGTATATAACACCACTGCCACCGCCGCCGCTGCTGCTGCCATCAGCACCGCTGCTGTTGCCTATAGCATAGCCACCCTAGCCCTGTTCAACCAAATGTCTACACCTTCAGGATATCTTCACTCTTTGCCTTGGCCATCTCATCCAGCTTCTTTACAAACGCGTCAGTCAGCTTCTGGATTCCATCTTCAAGGTCCTTCTTAGTATCCTTGGGGAAGTCGTACCTGCAGGTGTCATGACAGGGTACGCGACAAGCACTTGATTGACAGCTGGGCTGTGTACATGCCTTTACTTATCGTCAAAGGCTTTGGCGCAGGAACACACTGGAGAGGAAGGACGCAGGGGAAGGAAACAGCAGCAGGGATTGAAGTACATGAAACCAACTTGCAGTGCGCACACTTGCACACATCGCACAGGCAACGTCACAGACGCACGACCAGACGCAGCGCTGGGTGTGGCGCTCACTTGTCGAGGCGCTTGAGGGTGTCCTTGCGCACGTTGCGCACCGCCACCTTGCCCTCCTCGCCCATCTTTGACACCTTCTTGCTCAGCTCCTTGCGGCGGTCCTGCAGCGGCACCACGCAACGCACCACCGGCAGCGACAGAGGCACACAGCATGAGCAAGGCACGTACAGGAGGCACCAGTTGCTCAGCTGCTCGCTGCATGCGTGCACAGCTCACACAAGTGCGTGCCATGGTCACTGCGCACACCAACCTGCGGACCACGCAGGCCAATAATGCAACAGCTGCGTTGCTTGCTGCCTGCACATCATAACCCAGCCTCGCCCCTGCCCCTGCTCCCGTGCACGTCCCCGCCATGCCCTGCTACGCAGCAAGCCAGGCTCTCGACCCGGCTGTACCTGCGTCATTGGAGGGATGACGAGCCTGATCTTCTGGCCGTCATTGCTGGGGTTGATGCCGATGTCGCTCTCGTTGAGCGCCTTCTCGATGTCCTTGATGCTGCCCTTGTCAAACGGCGCGATGGTCAGCGTGCTGGCATCAGGCACAGCAATGGACGCCAGGGACTTGAGGGGCGTGGGCGCTCCATAGTAATCCACCTGGGTGTGGGCATGACGCAATGGGTTTGGAGCCGGTCGCAATACAGCAGGGTGGATGATCAGGTAGCTAATGAATGATCCCGCAATATGTACGCAAGGTGTGGTGACGGCATGCGGCTGCTGTTGCTGTGCTTGTCAAGCACAGTCAGCCAGCCCCGCTGGGTGAGTTGCTTCTACACAGCTGCCTGCAGATGCCCGCCAATATGCTGTGCTGCTGCTGCTGCCGCTGCTGGGTCGCTGTCTTGACTGCAGCGCCCAAAAAATTCCCTAACATGCCTGTTGCTGCTGTTGCTGCTGCTGCTGCTGCTGTTGCTGCTGCTGCTGCTGCTGCTGCTGGCGTGTGCGCCATGCATGCTGACCTGAATGCGGTCCAGGATTGCTGGGTTGGCACGTCCTGTGCGCATTGTGTTGAAGTTGTCAGCCACCACGCTCACAGCCTTTTGCATGCGCTCCTCCTGCAAGCACGCCGCAACAGCAGGCACTTACTAGGACCAACCCAAAATCAAGTGGCAGCAATGATGTGCCAATCATCTGCTCTGCTGCCAGCTGAGCTGTACTGGACCAATGACGCAATTGGTGCCTTCATTGCAGCCTGATTTTGTATGTCAGCTGGTTCTGCACACCTTGCTGCAGCTGGCCGCACCCACTGCTGATCTGCCACACTGCTGCAAGTACAACAACGCTTAATTAAACGTTCAGTCTGCCGCACAACTGCTGCTCTTGTTATGAATGGCTTGGTCGTGAGTTTGTGGGCGTTCAAAGCTGTGTCAGAGACACCATGCTGACTGTTCTGGTGCTGCTGCCAACTCACTGCGTCTGCCTCTGCCTCCAATGCCACCATGTCCAGGTCAACATCTTCAGCTGCCTCTGCTGCCTGCTTCTTGGCCTGCAGCGGTGCCAACCGCTGCTGCAGCGGGCTGTACAGGCACAGCATGCCCACCACAGCCACAGCACAGGCGACATGCGGGAGTGCTGTAAGTGGCACATTGGCGCAGGCATCCCATTACTCAGACAAAAGGTGCTGTCAGGCTTGTTGTGGGGTGTGCATCTGCTTGAGCATGTTACATGGCCTAGGCTTGGCACCAGCTCTTGCTGCTGCTGCTGTTGCTGCCCTGCCATCTCTTTGTACAGCGAGCTGCTGTTCAAAGATGCGTTCGAGCATACAACATGCACTATAGCTGGCAGGGATCCTCGCCGAACGTCCGGCTTACCTCTGGGGCTGCAGCACTTGCCTAGTGACAACTGCTGGTGCAGACCGCCTGACGCTTACTCGCACAGGCAGCAGATTGCTGCCGCTATGTGAAAAAGGCTTAACCGAGCATGTCGACGACGAGTTGGCCAGGCACCTCATTATCGCAGCCAAGCAGTGGAAGCAGCAACAAGCAGTTCAGGCTTCAGCTGCACTGAAGAAGGGTGCAGTGTTCGTGAGCTCTGTTGGCTTATTCAGCTTGGCAGACCCTTGGGTACTGCACTGTTGTTTATGGTAGCACACAACGCTGCAGCACACCACATCTGGTGTTGTGCCCTTTACCGTGCTGAGGGTTTATGTCCTGTTGGGGCTTGCAACGCTGCAGTTCAACCGCAACCGGGTTGGCGTTTATCACTGCTGTTGCACAGGCTCCCTTTCCGCACCATCATCACCTGCTCTGCTTCTATCCCGATGTAAAGGGTTGCAGCTGCTTCGATCCCAATAGTGATTAGGTCGAGCTACTAACACACAGCCGTGTTACTGTGTTTGCTTCTTCATCTTTTTCACAGCCGTGTTACTGGTTGAATATCACTGCTTCAACAACAGCCTTTGCTCAACTGTGGGCCAGAAAAAGAGAGGATGATGTTCAAGCTGTGAGTGGTTCCACAACTTCAGGCGTGCACTTGAACACTTGCTATGCCCTGATGCCCTACCTGCCAGAGCCAGTGACACCATGCTTATTGGTGCCGTAGTAATGTTAGTTCTTCTCTGGCACACGCACAAAAAAAAACAGGAGCTGTGAAAGCCCTGGCAAAATTGCCTAATCAGAGCTTGCCTCAAGGCACTTGCTTCAACGCTTCCACATATAAGAAAACACGATTTGTACACACTGCTGGCCTCCAATGCACCATGCGAGCCTGCCTGCTGTCTCAGCCAACCAGCTGCAGGCACACACAGATCCAGGGTTGCTGTCTCGTAGCAGTTCCAACAACCCCAACACACTGAACCAACCCTCCCACGCCACCAGCTTTTCAAACATGCCACATCTGTGCACGCCGGTGTGCACCATAGAGGTGCTGTGGACAACCAGACAAGTTACGGGAGGCAAACCCAAGCCAGCAGCATATGCAGGCGCATTTGTACCACTCAGCATTCGCCTTGTGCAGCAGCGGCCGACGCTGGCCTCTGTGCGCATAGCATGCAGGGAGGCTCGGGCGCAGCATGGCAAGCACACATCAAAAGTTTGGGTTCAGCCCTGTCTGGTAAGCGGGCCTCATGCAACGCTGTGCACTGCTTGCAGCCACACCTGCGCAGACGACAATGTCCAGCCACCGCCCAGCCCAGCCCACCACCCTCCCAACCAGCCCTGCCGCGCCCTCTACGCTAACACATGCGTGCCGCACCCTGCACGCGGCCTTCAAGCGCCGCTGAGCAATCAAACAACCGTGAACAAGCCAGACACGAGAGCTGCATGTCACACCAGACAAGCATCCTGCATGCAAACAGGCACACTCCTGCATGCGACAAACCAGACAAGCATCCTGCACATGACAAACCAGGCAAGCCAGCAGGCCAGCGATGCACCGAAGCAGTGGCACCGTCGGCCCGCAGCAGCAAGCAGCAACTGCAACATGAGCAGCTGCAGCCAGCTGCACCCACCAGCAGGCCAGCAGCGCCATCGCCAGCCAGACCATGCACAATGCGGAGCCGCTTTGCGCAGCCGCAGCATCACCCTCCCGCCGCCCACCCACAGCAATGAACGAGCAGCCGCACATAGGGTGCACGCTGTGCGAGCCGCTGCCGCTTAGTTCTCGCCGGGCAGCATGGTGTCCTCGCCTGGGCCGATCCTGCAGGCGGCGCCGGTCATGCCGATGAGGTGGCCCACGCACTCCTTCTCCTTCACCAGCTCCTCCTCGGTGGCGGTGATCTTCTTGCGCAGCCAGTCGTCGATGATGAAGTCGTCGCACACCTCGTAGTCGCCGTCGCCCTTGGACCTGCGAGCAGAGACAGCCCCGTGTCAGCCGCAAGCCTCTGACCAGACACTTCTCCCCGCACATGGTATGACTACAGTCGCAGCCGCAAGGTTGCCACAGCTTTCGCGCACGCCATGACGACACACCCACAGAAGCAGGCCGTACAATTGCTGCAGCTGCTCACGTGACTGCGCAAGCCACTGTGCCAACTGCTACAGGACACCCAAGAGCTCAGTAGGCAGCCCAGCAGTGCAGCGCAGCACGCACCTGCATGGCATGCTGAAGATGAGTCCCTCCTTGATGCCGTATGAGTTGCCGTCAGTGCAGACAGCAGTTGAGAAGCAGTCGCCAGGTGCAGTGGGGGTGACCAGGCTCCTGATGGCGTCAGCAACGGACACTGCAGTGCTGGCTGCGCTGCTGCGGCCCCACTTCTTGATCAGGGCGCCACCGCGCTGCGCGACGGTGGGCGTGAACTCCTCCTTGAACCACTTCATGTCCTGGATGACGTCGATGGCTGGCCGGCCGCCAATGCGGGCGTTGATGAAGTCGGGCACCTGCCAAGGAAAAGAGCAGACGTCAGGGCCACGCGCAGCACTTGGTGGTGCAAGGGAGGAAGGCCAGCCAGGCTTTACTTTTGCCAAGTTGTGACTGGTCATGTGCACACCGGCTGCAAAGTAGCATACTCAAACAACTATTCTGGCAAGCTGCTGCTGCTGCTGCTGCTTGGATGCATGCATGCAAAGCAGTCTTCGCTGGGCGCACCTGTGTTGTGCTGTGGTTGCCCCAGATTGCGGTGCGGCTGACGTTGGTGTAGAACTTGCCGGCCTTGAGGGCCAGCTGGCACTTGGCGCGGTTCTCGTCCAGGCGTGTCAGCGCGTGGAAGTTCTTGCGAGGGATGCTGGGCGCGTTCTCCATGGCAATGAGCGCGTTGGTGTTGCAGGGGTTGCCCACAACCAGCACCTTGCAGTTCTTGCTTGCCACCTCATTAAGGGCCTTGCCCTGTGGCATGCCAACAGCAGCAGCAGCAGCAGCAGCAGCGGCAGGGGAAGATGAGCGAGTGGTGTTCCAGAACTAAAGGTTGCCGTCATGCTTGCATTTGGTGGACAGTGCTGGCGCTTAGAAACCGCCAAACGCCGCATCCCTCCAATCTGCCCACGGTTTTACTGTGCAACAAAGGAGGGCTCAAGCTTGCAGGCAGACCAGCGCACACATGCCCTGATAGCTTGCAGAGCACGAGCACTGCGCCAAGCTACCACAGCAGGCATGTTTCTAGCATAGCGCTGTTGGCGGATGTGCGCTGGCCAGTGGCACCATGCGCAGCCTCACCATGCTGATGCGGGATGTGGAGACCTCGAAGCCATGCAGCTAGGTTTGCCCCACGCCACCCAGCCAGCCATATGCACTGCGCTGCGCACACTGCTGATGCGACGACGACTTGTCCCTGAACGTGTGGTGCCCTCACCAGACGACACACATACGCAGAGTTCCTGTCGCTTGTTTGTGTGCGAGCAGTGTGCACCCATCCACGCCCCAATCCACCCCCACATGCACCCAGCCTGCAGCCCCTCTCCGCTTGCTTTCCATTGCCCAGTCCACCCAAGGCACCCCTCTTCATTCCACCCTCTGGAACAAAACCCACCTGGTCCACAAAGATGCGGCCGTTCTGGTCCAGCAGGTCTGCACGCTCCTGGCCGGGGCCACGGGGCTTGGCGCCAATCATGAGCGCCCAGTCAGCATCATTGAACACTGCATATGGGTCTGTGCCGATGCTGACCTGTGCAGCGGGAGCCGCGGCAACAGCAATGGCACAAGCGCGGCAGGGCAAAGCATGATCAGCATGATGCCGCACGTAACCAGCAGCTTGCCTGCACACACAAGATAGCAGACTAGCGGTGTGGCCAGCGGTGCACAAAAAGAAGGCACGGCTGGATGAAAGCGCTTCTGACTGGACGGGCACACATGGCAGTGCTGTGTCCTCTCACACAGCTGTCAAGCTGCTGCAGTGCGTATGCGCCAGACAAGCTTCAGCAGCTTGTCGAGTGTGTCGAACACACCACGGATGCAGCAAGTTGCACACCTCACGCAGCAGTGGGTACAGGCTGTCCTCCAGCTCCATTGCCACGCCCTCCAGCGCCTCAAATGAGCGGTTGCTGCCCAGCAGCTGCAGCGCCACTGGCTGGTTCTTGCCAAACACCTCGCCAGACGCCAGCTGCGCACAGCAGCAACAGCACCAAGCACAAAGCAAGGACGCATGATTGCATGATGATAAAAAAACTGGGTAAATCATGTAGTTGGCAGGCAAGTTGGCAGGCACCGTCTGTGGAGCAACAAATGCATTGCTGTGTTTCAATTTGCACTCTCAGGACCCGAATTATATATGCAGCGCATGCAGGGCGGACACCAACATTGAAGCCCGTGACATGCTCAGTTATGATCAAACAGCTGAGAATGCATGCATGCAAGCCCAGCCCCACCATGAACAGCAGGTGGTTGGAGATTTGGCCAGAGGCACCAGTGACTGCTACCCTGACGGTCTTCTGCCATGCCTTGGTGAGAGAAGGGTCCTCCTGCGATGTACACGGACCGATCAGTACATACGCCCAGCCAACGTGAACAGCGACGTCCGAAAAGCCAAAGGGCGCGAGGCACCCACACCCACATTGGAGGTGTCATACGCCAGCTTAAACACGCCATAGCGCTTCAGCTCTTCATGCTCCTGATGCTTGGCTGCAGTGGCTGGGGTTGCTGTCGCTGGAGCAGCAGCCTCTGCCCTGACAAGCACTACCCTAGCGCGGCCTGCTGCACGCACTGTGCGAGGCGCACATGGCCCTGCAATGGCAAAAAAATATGATCACTTCACTTTCTTGCAAAACACCTCGAATGCGCCGGCGTCAAGTTGTGTGAGAGGGTGGTGCTCACTTGCTGCTGCCTGTTTGCCCGTGAGCTGCATGGTGACCGCTGATCGTCGTTATAGTAAAACAGAACTAGAGAGAGCAGTGCTGGCTGCCAGGGGCCGGCCACAACTTGAAGGCTCAAGTATGCTGTTATCTAGGGCCGAGGTAGGAGAGCATGGTAGAGTCTGACTAACTCCATCCAGCGACCGCTTTGCACCACTAAAGGGTAGTAAAATGCTTGCTTGCGTTAGACATAGTTGTAATGGTTTATCCTGCTCAACTATGGCACTGCATGCAAGCCCCAGATGCGGACGGCAACGTACCTGGCATTCGACGGCATGTTGACGTCTACAAACGTCGGTACAGGTGCATTATTTACCACAGCAAGCTTGCACGCCAAATCAGAGCTCGTTTTTGCTGGTGTCATGCCACTGCACTATGATGGGCCAACGGACAATGTGGGTGCTGTACATTGAGATGTACCGCACGCTCCGGGCCTGAGGGGTCAGGTCCTGACAGGCCTGACACTAGTCATCTGCTGTGTTGCTCCACAAACCTTATGACGACCCTGATGACAAGCCTGGTGACAAGACTGTTGACATAGATGATTTGGTGGAGGGAGTCTGGCCCTACAACATGTAGTTATTGCATGCGGCCTGGCCAGACCGTCAAGCCAACACGTGTTGCCTGTGCACAGGCCACTAAGTTAACTTTAGGAGTAGGGATTCCTAAAGTAACTTTATGAAAAGGGATTCCTAAAGTACAAAGTCCAGGTGCGCAGCTGTGCTCCTGGAGCCCAGAAACCGTTGTAATCCAGACCCACAGAGCATGCCAATGATGTGTCCAGTCTGATGTTGGTTCCGCACTGCTGCTGTGCTAGTGCTGGGTTCCTCACTGCTGTCTTGCAAGGAAGCAGCGTTCAGTCCCCCAATGAGCCTCTCGTTGGCTCCTGAATGGGGTTCCGACTCCTCGATGGGTGGAGCATGTAAAGTAAATCAAAGTAAGCTGGCCCACCAGCAGGAACTGCACACCCAGTGCTGGTGATTGGAACCCAGTCTAGGAGAGCTGCAGCAGCACAGCAGAGGTGTCATGAGTACTGCTCCCTATGCCAGGTTGAAGCGGCCCAGCACGGCGCCGTGCATGCAGCATACAGCGCTGCTAGAATCAGCACCAAGCGGCACTGTTTGAGAGCAAGGACCTGCACCTGCAAGACCTTGGGGGCAACCCGGGCATGCATATAGATGTGCTTGCAGGCGTATGATGCTCGCAGGCGTAGGCCTTCTCCTGGCACCCGTATTCGGGTGGACGTGCACAACCTCATGTAAAAGAACGGCTGTTGGGCTGCAAGGCGTCCTCCGGGCCCTGCTGCCACAAACTGCAGCCAGCAGGCACTTCAAGTGCGACCTTCAGCTTGCAGGCAAGGGTGCACAAGGGCAAGGGGCTGCATCATTGAGAGACATAGCCTGCAGCCTGGCACGTACAGTGTGTGTCACACACCTCACAAGGCCATGCACTTCCCCAGGGCGCCAAGTGCAGACGCACTTGCAAGGATGGTAAGCACGCAAGGCATGACCTGCAGCCTGCCAAAGTTGCCACCTTCTGCACACAGGCACACAGTCACATGGCAGCTGTTACACGTGCGGCTCTCTGATAGACACCGTCTGGTGAATATCAGGAAGCAGTGTGGCACAGTTAGCCTTGCAGAACACCTTGCGGCGGCTCGCCTGAGGTGGCTGGGGCATGTTGTGCGCATGGATGAGGGCAGGATCCCCCAAGTTGCTTTGTTTTCTTCATTGCATGGAGTTACGAAGCGGCCTAGGGGCCGGCCTCCAGTTCGGTGGCAGGATTGTGTACACAGCGACTTGCAGCGGCTGGGACTCCCTCATCAGATGGATGACCTGCGTGGTTACTGTCTTATGAGGGGCGCATGGCGTTCTATGGTCTACAGGGTTACACACCCTGAGGCCGTAGGGGCTCCCCTGCGGTTCTCCCGTTCCTCCTCCCACTACAGGCAGCAGCAGTCACTCATGAGACAGCAACGCCTACAGCAGATGTATCCGGTTTCTAGTGAGCCGTTTATGATTGCTGGTGTGGGCTGGCAGTGCCCTTGTGGGAGGATTCATCCCACGCGGGAGTGCACTGACGCTGTGGTCCAGCTCAGGGCCATCAGTGATTAGGGTTTGGGTATGATCATTGCTTGAGAGATCTGTCAAGCGAGCGCTCTTGCGTTCAAGGTTTTGGCCGTATCTGGCCCTAGCTTGTGGGCCTGCGCCCACCGGTTAGGAACCACTGAAGGTGGTTTGGGAGCGGCTCCCCTTTCTTTTGGGTTGTCACTCTTGCTAGAAAAACGTGTAATTGATTGATTGATTGCCATGCATTGTGATGCCCGTGGCGTGGCCTTGGAACCTCCAAGGCCCTGCTTTGCAGCCTTTGAACATGCTGCTGCACGGCATTATGTTTGTTAGAGGCCTAGTTTTGGGTTGACATGTGCACATCCTGGCCTAGCACTGTATGTGACCCTCCACGATGATATCGCACTCCTGTGAGCTTAGCAAGCGCTGATATCGGTGGCACTCGCCTGCAAGGCGCAGTTGGTGGCCAGCGTGCTGGGGCTTTTGGAAGTATGCTTTCACCCCCTTGAGCTCATCTTTGTGCGTGTGCATGGCCTGCCACCTCTCTGCTTCACACCTGGTCTGCTCGAAGACATTGTTGCGCAGCATATGCACAACTCTCTCACTGACTGGTGGCAATGTACAGGTCACATTGCAATGTCAACCATGCACAGATGTTGCCTTTGAGGAGGTGCGGCAGAGGGCAAGGTGCAGCATCAGTCATGAGCCTCGCACTGTCATCATCATCATCATCATCATCATCATCATCATCATCATCATCATCATCATCATCATCATCATCATCATCATCATCATCATCATCATCATCATCATCATCATCATCATCATCATCATCATCATCATCATCATCATCATCATCATCATCTTGTTACCCATTCAAGCCATAGCATCAGCGCCATCGGCCCCGCGCCCCACCGGGGCGGAAAGAGGAGGGAGCCTCACACTGTGCCTGGTCTGAGTTTGGTCTGATGGATTTCTTGCTGGCTTTTGGTCGGCTTCAGCATCATTAGGATTGACGTGTGCCTAGCAGCTATGCTGGGCTGGTACCTGCACATCTTCTGCATGCAGGCGGCGCGCACACTATGTATGTCATACATTGTCAATGGCGCCAGCTTCGTTTACAGTGGGTGGTCCGCGTTGCATGCATGAGCAGCAGCACTCATTCGGTTTCATGCGGGGGGTTGGGTAGGCTGCTAGTGTATTGCATGCTAGTGCCGTGTCCTCTCACATTGTATGACTCACCATTTTTGCAAGATTACCACAGCTACTGCACCTGCCCAGGAAGGTGTTCTGCTGTCATTTGTGAACCAGACATGTAGCAGAACAAATTGAAGCACTGGCCACTGGTGCGCCGTGCACATGAGTGCAACCAGCAGCAGCTCTTACACTTTGGTACCTTGCCATCTTGATACTTGGTTCGTTGTATATGGCATTTCATTCTAGTCGCAGCCGCTACGATAGTACCGTAGTGTGTCTGGGGTTGGCATAACAGCAACTGTGTGCTGCCTGGCACTTGCTTTGCTGGCCTGCTGGGTCAAAATGCTGCTGCTTGTTACTTTTAGAACCCTCTCTGAGATTCAGTGGCTTGCAAGCCATTTGGAGGTCTGCCTGCGGGTGCATGTAGCCTGGGACTGCGCATATTGCCGTGGATCATGGCGAGTGTGTCGGTGTGCTCCCTGGTTAGATGGTGTGGCAACTCATGGCAGGCTGTGCCACAGTGCTGGTTGAACAATGGGGTGTGCACGCAGGACATGCCAGGTCAGCAACTGACCCCGACGTATGCTATGGCTGTGTGATGATGCGCTGAAGCAATCAGCACGGTTGAGGCTACTGCCACACTGCCTGCGTGACAGCCTTTTAGTATGTCACGACGTGGCTGTGTTGTAGCGTGCGCTTCATACTTCTGATCTGTGTGCATATTCAAACAGTTGATGACACTAACTGTTGTGGCGGGGTTAGGCGTCGTGCTGTGCCAGGGAGGTGCAGATCATACTGATGATAACTGGTTTTTATGTAGTATCCGTGTTGCTTGCAGCAGGCATTCTTGCTGTACGAAAGAGATTGCGACAGGCTGCAGCATCAACTTTGGATGCTACCATTTTCAAAAGCGTGCACCGGTCGTACCTTTTTAAAGCAAGCAATCAGCAACACGCTTCTTGTACACGAGCCCAGTGCGGCTTAGCAGACGCCGCAGGATGCTCTCCTGCTGCTGCCGGATTTGAAAAATGAAGCAGTTCACCAGACGCAGGGGATCCCAAAAGGCTGGCGGTTCTGCATCACTAAACGGCTCAGGCGACGTGGATCAGTTGCTCAAGGCGCCGCAGCAGGCATCATGCTTTAGTTTCGACGCGTACAGCTTCCCTGATGATGAAGAGCCAGCTGTAGCAGCAGCACCACAGGCAACAGCAGCAACTCATCAGGTGCGCATGTGCTGATCTATGCCTGGCACTTTTACAATATGCTCTGCCATACATTTTCCTAAACCTTGTCTTTGACGGCATGGCATCCTGCAGGCACTCAAGGGCAGCAGCGTAGGTTCAGGTCCAGCAGTACAGCCTTCAACCAAGCAGCCAGCAGCAACAGTAGTTGCAGTTCAGCAGGACAGTAGGTCTCCTCCTGTGGAAGCAGCAGACGCAGAAATTTCTGATAGCCCACCCAAACGTGCACGGGTGACACCAGCTGCTGCACCAGTAGCAGAGGCGCCTACAGCAGCACCAGCAAGTAGGGCTGCACCGCGCCAGGCAGCAGCAGCAGCAGTTCCTGCAGGCGATAGCCAGCGGCCAGCGCCACACTTGACCCAGCCACAAGCAGCAGCAGGTGCTGCAGGGCTGACAGCAGCTGACAGCCTGCAGAGTGCAGCTAGTGGCGGCGGTGCTGGCAGCGGCAGGGCACTGGCAGAGGCAACAAGAGCACTCACAACGGCACTACACGGCAGGGCTCCGGCGCACTGGCACGAGCGGCGGCAGCAGCAGTTGGAGCAGCAGGAAGTGGCGGCGGAAGACCAGCCAGTGGTGGAGGCAAGCGCTCCAGGCAAGGCAGCCCCAACACAACTCACAGGCAGCCAGCTGGCACAGCAGCAGCAGGAGCAGCAGCTTCCGCGGGCACACCTGCTCATCAGCAGCAAGCCAGCAAGGCACAGCAGCAGGGAAGCAGAACCCCTGCTGTGAGCCTGCCCACTCCCCGCAGACCGCTGGGGTTAGTCGCAGCGGCTGGCCTGCTAGCGGCGGCTGAGGGGCGACCAGCGCAGACAGTCATGGAGGTGAGGGGGACAGCAGGTGCCTGCAAACCAAGCTTGACATCACCATCATGCACGGTAGACGTGGTGCTTTGGCTTGACTGCTGTGACATTTGTTTTGTATGTTTGCATGGCATGGGTGACACAAAAGCAACTTGTGCACCACACCACGCTGACTACAAGACACCATGGTGTCGCTGCTGGCGCTGCTGTACCTCACCTCCTGCCTGCATGACTCACCGCGCTGCGCATGTGCGCTCCCACACATGAACTCACCAGCAGGCTCAGGAGCGCGGGGAGTTGGTGCAGCTGCAGGACGATGCGCGCTACGCCATGGACGGCCTGGCAGCAGCATGCAGCCGGGACACGCAGCGCGACAGCGCCGTCACCCTGACAGACATGCTGTGCTCGCGCAGGGGGCGCATGGCGCTGCGGTGAGGTTGCGAGCTACAAGCTGTTGGTGATGCGCTGCTGCGCAGGCACCGCCGGCCACTCCTGCATGTGCTGCTCCATGCACATGCTTCGGTGATCAGGGTGGATGCAGCACACATTCAGGCTCCACGCAGCAGTCCAGAGACACAATCAACAAGGAGCTGATATCACGTACTTTGCCTGCATGCCATGCATGCAGCTGGGTATTGATGGCAGTGCATGGTCAGCGAGACTCACCAAGCTTGAGAACCCTCTCGCTGCATGCCCCTGCTGCTGTGCACGCCCTGGTACCATGCGCCCTGTGTCGCTGACAAACACTCACCTTTCAGGTGGGATGCGCACTTGCAAGCTTCTGCAGCTGATCACCGCCACGCTGCTGCCGGTGCGCTGCTGCTGGGTCGCCCTCGTGCAGTGCTGACGGTCTGGCGCAGCAGGTGCTGTCCAGCCTGGCCAAACTCAAGTCGGCCAAGGATGCGGTGCTAGGCGTGGCAGCAACCATCGCGCTGCTCATGCTGACGTCAGAGGATGCACACCCCGCCTACCTGGCGTCTGTTGCTGCTGCTGTGCTCATGGAGCAGCTGCTGCAGGTGAGCGCAGCAGTGCCGGAACATGCAACACACTGCTTACGGGGTCGCGGCAACATGCAGCTTGCAGGACAGAAAACAGAAGTAGCCACTGCAGCTGTACCTGTAGCAGGTCAGCGCATCCACTGCTTCAACACATGTAAGCAACATTTTGTACGGTGGGGCGCTGTGCCACTCACCCTCACCGCCGCCCCGCTTGCACAGGCCTGGCCCGGCTATGCCCGCTCCTCACCCTGCTGCTGTTGACCCTTTCCGCAGAGCAACCACAGCTTTGAAGAGGCCAGCGGCTGTGGCCCGTCAGGCGCCAAGCTGGCCAAGCTGCTCAGGGCACGGCCGCTGTGCACGCTGCTGGCCACCACAGGCGTCACCAGCCAGCGGGGGCTGCTGCTCATCGCGCTGGTGGGTGGCTGGGCCCTGCACGCCACACACCGCCTGCTGCACACTGCATGCTGGGCAGGTTTAGACAGGTGTCATCACCGTCCTTGCAGGAGCAGCCTGCCGGGATGGGCCGGCCGCTGCGGTCAGCTGCCGCTTTTGTACGATGGGCGCCGTCCACAACTAACTGCCAGGCATGCGGGGTTGCTGGCTTGTCACTCAGCTTTGTTCAGCAAATCGGCCGACATGGGCATGCCTATGAGCACTGTCCCTGGTCTCGCCATGCTACCTCATGTCACAGCCCAGCCAGCATGCAGTGCACATGGCAAAGATACCACAGCTGTGCAGCAGGCATTGATTCTATGCAAATATGCCGCCTGCCTCATCATAGGCTCCCGCCAATAAAGCCGCAACCTCTTGTTGGCCCACTTGCTCTGCAGGAGCAAGCCACCAGCAGCCAGCAGGCCAGCAAGGTGGCAGCGGTAGAGAAGCTGAAGCACAACCTGCGCCAGTACGGAGGACTGCAGCGCCTTGGCAAGCTGGCAGCAGCCGCAGCGCAGGACGCAGGCACACAGGCGCGCGAGCTGCACATGCTGCTGCTAGTGCTGGAGAACGCAACATTCACCTGCCAGGCAAACGGCTCGACCCTGGTGCAGCTACAGGTTGCCGTACCAGCAGCAGCAGGCAAGGAGGAACAGCGGCAGCAGCAGGAGGGGATGCAGATGTTTCCTGCAGTGCTGGTGTCTGCAGCGCAGCAGCTGCTGGCGCACCGGGCAGATCTGGAGTGCAGGCAGGCGCTGCACGTGTGCCTGTCGGTGCTGATGAACCTGAGCCATCAGAATGCTGAGGGCTCTGCAGTGATCAGTGAGGCTGGGGGGCTGGCTGCGGCTGCTGCCACCATCGTGCAGCTGCTGGGGCCTGCAGGGCAGGACTCACACCAGGCGCTGTGTAAGCAGGTGCGCGGATGTTGCCGCTGCTGCAGTTGTCTACAGGCCTGGCTGCCGATGCCTGCCTGGGTCTCGCAGTATGGTGTTGATGTTTGGTGGTATGTGCTGCTTGTGCAGATGCCTCATGATTCTAGCAGTGCTGATATGACAATCAGGCACGGTTTCTGGCTGACAAGCTGGCCGGTGTGCTGGTGGACTTGGTGATACTGAGGCTGTGCACCTGCTGTGCTGTGTCCCCGCAGGTGCTGAAGCACCTTGAGCTTCTGAGTGTGGCGCTGGGCGTGCTCATCAACCTGGTGTCAGGGGAGCCAGGCAACAGCAGGAGGCTCGCAGGCCTTGACCCAGCAGCAGCAGCAGCATCAGCAGTGGAGCATGCTGACAGTGACCACATGGACACAGGTCCGCACGATGACTCACAGCAGCAGCAGCAGCAGGAAGGGATCTCGTGTGAAGGCCTCGTGCCGCTGCTGTGCACGGTCATGACAGCCGTGGGCGGCCTGCTGCAGCAGCAGGAGGAGCAGGAGGCAACACAGCAGCAGCAGCAGCAAGGTGCTGCCGCAGGTGGTGGCAGCATTACGCTGGCGCCAGCAGCAGGAGGGTGCAACCTGCTGGGTAGCCCAAGGGCCAGTGAGTCGGCTAGTGGCTCTGCTAGCGGCCCTATGGATGGCAGCAGTGCAGCGGGTGAAGCCTCCATCATTGAGGTTTACTGTGGCATGCTGCTAGGGTTTCTGGTGAGGGACTGTGCTAACCTGGCACCTGTTGTAGCAAAACAGTTGGAAGGTGGCTCGCTGCAGCCTGTGATGGGGGCGGTGCAGCGCTGCCTGCATTTCTATGTGTCGACGGGGGCCATTACAGAGCACACAAAAGTTACGCTTGAGGAGCTGCTGCAGCACCTGAGTAGCTGTGCTTGAGCGTGTGGTGATGCCCGATTAGTCATCTGTGCAGGGCTGCCTGCAGCACTAGCTGCCATTGGGCGCTTCCACGCTTGTTCAGACGCTGCTGCAGCATATGAACAGCTGTGCATGCACTTGTGATGAGGGATTTGCCCTCAACCGGCAGGCACAAGCTTGGGCAAAGGCTGAGCAAGGCACGGCATTCGTGCCCAGGGTCCAGGCTCTGGTCTCATCATCATCATATTACCCATTCAAGCCATAGCATCAGCAGGGTCCAGGCTCTGGTCTGACAGCTTCGGGTGCGCAGAACATGTAACAAGCAGCAGAACATCCTGAAGCAGAAGGGCAAAGTGTACCAAGACGGGGGGTGGTGGGATGCAACAAAACAGTGATAGGTAAGATGAGAACGTTCTTGTGTGGGGCCGATGGCGTTGATGATAGGGCTTTAAATGGGTAACATGATGACGACGACGACGACGATGATGATGATGATGATGATGATGTCGTAGTCATCCTAATGCTAAGGCACCCTAATTGCTAAGGCATACCGAGGGACGAGGTAAAAACGACCCTAATTGTCTGAACGAGCTCGTCTACAAGTCGGGGTTCGAGGCCAGAAACGGCTGTATCTGCTGTCATTTGTGCTCCATCATGAATCAGACGCATTGACATGCGTACCAGCAGCCACGCATTTTCTGTATAACAGCTTGGAGGCAAGTCGTCGAAACCATCAGGTTTGCAAATTTCGTGTTGTGCACTCTAATCGTAAGGCAAAGCCGGTCAAAAAACATTGGGCCACCCTAATATAAGGCATAGCTTGTCAGTTTAAGGCAATTAGGGTGCCTTAGCATTAGGGCGACTACGGTATCAAAACTGTGACAGGTGAAGTCACAGGTGACGTGTGGCTTCACATTCTGCCAGAATGATTCTCAGTAGATGGGGACTCGCAATGGTTTCAACTGCACTGCCTGCTGCTGTGGCTGATTTGCTGCATTGGAACAGAAAATGGAGCAGAACAGGTGTGTGGGTGTGGCAACATCTGCTTGCACTTGAAATCCGAGCATTTGACATTGCTGGAGCTACACCCCCCCTCCCCATGACTGCCATCACCCTCCTGGGCCGTAATTCACAACCAGTCAGTGGTAAGTGGGTTACAGCGTCTGAATCGCTGATTTTGGCTAGAATCTTGAGCGGTCAAGGCGGGACATATGGGTCGATGGCAGCGGCCAAGCCAGGCCATGACCAGTGCGGAAGTGGTGAAGGGGTGGTGACTGGACGTGTCGTGGCAAAGGCTCGACTTAACTGCTGTGCGATTGTTTTGTCGGCATCTTCACCGTCAACACCTGACTGTCAACGCATGATCGTGCCTCGTCTTACGCGGCAGCCAGCACTTCACTACGAAGCCCGCTTGTAAGGGTTGGCCAGGCTCATCCAGGCTTGGCAGCTTGTGACGCCCAGAAGTCAAGCTTACACTGGGTAAGGCTAGACAGAGGGTGCCTCCCCCCCCCTGGTGCAACCAAGCCCCTTTCGGACTAGTGCTGCTTCCAAGCGTGGCAAAGCAGTAATCTAAACACCTCCAAAAATGTATCATAGGCATTTTGCCTACTCGGCTCCTGCAGTTCTGGTTCTTTAACACAAGCAGGATCAGCAGGGAAGTTTGTGTTTTGAGATGGAAGGGGGGAGGGGGGCATGTAATAGAACGGGTTTTAAACGGCTCCTGCATGTGTACTTGCAAGCTTTGCACCGTTCCTTGCCGACGTCAGTTGCTAATGTTTATGATGTTGGTTATCTTATGTCCCATTGAGGGAGCGCACTGTATCATCAACAAGTGCGTTCTGACTATAACACTCCAAGCAACAAGGCACTGCTGCATTGTGCTGTGTACTGCGTGCTCCCTGCAACCCTTTCACAAGGCACATTCAGTGGCACATGTGAATGTACATTCAGAGCTTGCTTCAGGTATTTATTGTGTGATGTTTAAGCGCGTGCTTGCGTAGCCTCTACCTTTGCTTCCTGGACGTGGAAGGGCTGGTGCCCTGAAGCGGCTCCATTGGCCTTGCCAAATACCAAAGTAGCGCCACAGGCCCACCCACTTAACATGCTTCCTCAAGTGCTCAACGTTGCACCCAGCTTCAACATGATGCAGTGAGTGAAGCCAGCGATGCTTGCATGCAGAACAGGCGTTAAGAGGCGTCTGCTGATCTTGCCGGGCTAGCTTGCTTCAGTGTTGCGTCTTGGTACAGCAGTGTGTTGAAAGACAGCAGACATGTCATTGAAATGGGTAAAGTCAGCCTCGCATTCAGGGGTTGGGTGACTCTGCTTTCTGGCTTGCCTTTTCATGCTAGAGTGCTTCTTCTTCATCACATTCAGTGGCCATACGCATAATGCCAGCCCGCGGTGCACCAGGTAAGAGTGCTGATACCAAGCAATGCAGCAGGCACAGCACTAGAAAAACATCACATGCGTTGAGAGTGCTTCTTCTTCTTCACATGCACCTGCCGTACAGGCTGTACCCGGCACCATAGCAACACTACTACTGCATGGGTGTTGAGTTGCCTTCCAAGGTTTTCCAACCAAGTTTGATACAGCCTAAACTAGGCTACTACATGCTAAACAGTCGGACTGAGCATGATCAATTCGTCTACTTTCAAGTAATTACCAACAAGATGGTCAAAACGAGGCTTACCATGTGTTGTGCAACACACCTGCAAGCCCATTGTATTCACACTTGTGTTAACAGCTGGGACTGCCCCACTAACAAGTCAGGTCCACCATGCAAAAACATGCAGCACTGAACACATGCCTCAGCATGCAACTGCACGGCTGCAAAACACTCGCTGCTTAAGGCTATGCGCGCATTTGCTTGTGCTCCGACATGCTTGGTGCCAGTGGGTGCAGCAGTGGGGAGGTGGTGCACTTGTTGCTGGCACCCAGCCTCATCTGGTCGATGGTGTAGGCGCACTGGAGAGACTTGTGCAGAGGGGCATGGGCACGGCATCGTAGCCGCAGCCGCTCACATCAACCTGCAAGCACAGCAGCAGCCGGGCGTTCACGCGTCTTGCAGTGCTGCATGTTTTTGCATGGTGGACCTGACTTGTTAGTGGGGCAGTCCCAGCTGTTAACACAAGTGTGAATACAATGGGCTTGCAGGTGTGTTGCACAACACATGGTAAGCCTCGTTTTGACCATCTTGTTGGTAATTACTTGAAAGTAGACGAATTGATCATGCTCAGTCCGACTGTTTAGCATGTAGTAGCCTAGTTTAGGCTGTATCAAACTTGGTTGGAAAACCTTGGAAGGCAACTCAACACCCATGCAGTAGTAGTGTTGCTATGGTGCCGGGTACAGCCTGTACGGCAGGTGCATGTGAAGAAGAAGAAGCACTCTCAACGCATGTGATGTTTTCTAGTGCTGTGCCTGCTGCATTGCTTGGTATCAGCACTCTTACCTGGTGCACCGCGGGCTGGCATTATGCGTATGGCCACTGAATGTGATGAAGAAGAAGCACTCTAGCATGAAAAGGCAAGCCAGAAAGCAGAGTCACCCAACCCCTGAATGCGAGGCTGACTTTACCCATTTCAATGACATGTCTGCTGTCTTTCAACACACTGCTGTACCAAGACGCAACACTGAAGCAAGCTAGCCCGGCAAGATCAGCAGACGCCTCTTAACGCCTGTTCTGCATGCAAGCATCGCTGGCTTCACTCACTGCATCATGTTGAAGCTGGGTGCAACGTTGAGCACTTGAGGAAGCATGTTAAGTGGGTGGGCCTGTGGCGCTACTTTGGTATTTGGCAAGGCCAATGGAGCCGCTTCAGGGCACCAGCCCTTCCACGTCCAGGAAGCAAAGGTAGAGGCTACGCAAGCACGCGCTTAAACATCCCACAATAAATACCTGAAGCAAGCTCTGAATGTACATTCACATGTGCCACTGAATGTGCCTTGTGAAAGGGTTGCAGGGAGCACGCAGTACACAGCACAATGCAGCAGTGCCTTGTTGCTTGGAGTGTTATAGTCAGAACGCACTTGTTGATGATACAGTGCGCTCCCTCAATGGGACATAAGATAACCAACATCATAAACATTAGCAACTGACGTCGGCAAGGAACGGTGCAAAGCTTGCAAGTACACATGCAGGAGCCGTTTAAAACCCGTTCTATTACATGCCCCCCCTCCCCCCTTCCATCTCAAAACACAAACTTCCCTGCTGATCCTGCTTGTGTTAAAGAACCAGAACTGCAGGAGCCGAGTAGGCAAAATGCCTATGATACATTTTTGGAGGTGTTTAGATTACTGCTTTGCCACGCTTGGAAGCAGCACTAGTCCGAAAGGGGCTTGGTTGCACCAGGGGGGGGGAGGCACCCTCTGTCTAGCCTTACCCAGTGTAAGCTTGACTTCTGGGCGTCACAAGCTGCCAAGCCTGGATGAGCCTGGCCAACCCTTACAAGCGGGCTTCGTAGTGAAGTGCTGGCTGCCGCGTAAGACGAGGCACGATCATGCGTTGACAGTCAGGTGTTGACGGTGAAGATGCCGACAAAACAATCGCACAGCAGTTAAGTCGAGCCTTTGCCACGACACGTCCAGTCACCACCCCTTCACCACTTCCGCACTGGTCATGGCCTGGCTTGGCCGCTGCCATCGACCCATATGTCCCGCCTTGACCGCTCAAGATTCTAGCCAAAATCAGCGATTCAGACGCTGTAACCCACTTACCACTGACTGGTTGTGAATTACGGCCCAGGAGGGTGATGGCAGTCATGGGGAGGGGGGGTGTAGCTCCAGCAATGTCAAATGCTCGGATTTCAAGTGCAAGCAGATGTTGCCACACCCACACACCTGTTCTGCTCCATTTTCTGTTCCAATGCAGCAAATCAGCCACAGCAGCAGGCAGTGCAGTTGAAACCATTGCGAGTCCCCATCTACTGAGAATCATTCTGGCAGAATGTGAAGCCACACGTCACCTGTGACTTCACCTGTCACAGTTTTGATACCGTAGTCGCCCTAATGCTAAGGCACCCTAATTGCCTTAAACTGACAAGCTATGCCTTATCTGCACGGCTGCAAAACACTCGCTGCTTAAGGCTATGCGCGCATTTGCTTGTGCTCCGACATGCTTGGTGCCAGTGGGTGCAGCAGTGGGGAGGTGGTGCACTTGTTGCTGGCACCCAGCCTCATCTGGTGGATGGTGTAGGCGCACTGGAGAGACTTGTGCAGAGGGGCATGGGCACGGCATCGTAGCCGCAGCCGCTCCCGCTCACATCAACCTGCAAGCACAGCAGCAGCCGGGCATTCACGCGTCTTGCAGCGCACATAGGCCGAGCTGCAAATGACGCGCAAGGTGGAGCTGCACGAACTACAGGTGCCATCAATTGTGCTACCACCAGCAGCAGCAGCTCAGACATTGTCTGAAGCCTTGGTGCACATGCAGGCGGGCGCGCCACAATCACACTCGACACAGCATGCATTTCGATCACCCGTCCAGCAGCCAAGTAACGCCTTCAGTCGGCCGCGGCAGCTATTGACCCTGGGGTCTGGCGATTGCGGCATGAAAGGCTTACCCGTACACACGCATATCCGCGATTGCATGTCGACCCTGGGGTCTAGCGTTCGCGGCATGCAAGGCAGACCCGTTCACACGCATATCCACAGGAACCCACACACCAACAGCCCACCTGGTGTTGCAAATCGGTAGTGGGAAGGTGGTGCACTTGTTGCTGGCACCCAGCCTCATCTGGTCGATGGTGCAGGCGCACTGGAGAGACTTGTGCAGAGGGGCATGGGCACGGCATCGTAGCCGCAGCCGCTCACATCAACCTGCAAGCACAGCAGCAGCCGGGCGTTCACGCGTCTTGCAGCGCACATAGGCCGAGCTGCAAATGACGCGCAAGGTGGAGCTGCACGAACTACAGGTGCCATCAATTGTGCTACCAGCAGCAGCAGCAGCAGCAGCAGCAGCGGCAGCAGCGGCAGTAACAGCAGCAGGCAAACAACAGCATGAAGCAACCAAAGCTGCCCTAGTACAGTACGTTGCAGAATGCTTTCACATTTCACATTGAACCAGAGCTGCGCTGCGGCTGATCCCGCATGGGTCAGGAGGCAAACAAGTTTGCTAGGCGAAGTAACGCGTGGAGGGACGATGAGGCAACACGGCCTGCCCGAGGCACTCACATGCAAACAACCAACATTGCCGGTGGCGCAGGAGAAGCTCCTGTTTGCCGTGAGGAACCCTGGGGTTGTTGCTGGCAGCAGCGCCATCATGGCTGGGCCAGCCCTGCAGTTGTACGGCGCCAACATGATCACCTCCTTGAGCACCTGCAGGGGAAGGGGGTAGTAGAAATGCAGCAGCGGTGCACATGGGGCCTCAGACATTGTCTGAAGCCTTGGTGCACATGCAGGCGGGCGCGCCACAATCACACTCGACACAGCATGCATTTCGATCACCCGTCCAGCAGCCAAGTAACGCCTTCAGTCGGCCGCGGCAGCTATTGACCCTGGGGTCTGGCGATTGCGGCATGAAAGGCTTACCCGTACACACGCATATCCGCGATTGCATGTCGACCCTGGGGTCTAGCGTTCGCGGCATGCAAGGCAGACCCGTTCACACGCATATCCACAGGAACCCACACACCAACAGCCCACCTGGTGTTGCAAATCGGTAGTGGGAAGGTGGTGCACTTGTTGCTGGCACCCAGCCTCATCTGGTCGATGGTGCAGGCGCACTGGAGAGACTTGTGCAGAGGGGCATGGGCACGGCATCGTAGCCGCAGCCGCTCACATCAACCTGCAAGCACAGCAGCAGCCGGGCGTTCACGCGTCTTGCAGCGCACATAGGCCGAGCTGCAAATGACGCGCAAGGTGGAGCTGCACGAACTACAGGTGCCATCAATTGTGCTACCAGCAGCAGCAGCAGCAGCAGCAGCAGCGGCAGCAGCAGCAGCAGGCAAACAACAGCATGAAGCAACCAAAGCTGCCCTAGTACAGTACGTTGCAGAATGCTTTCACATTTCACATTGAACCAGAGCTGCGCTGCGGCTGATCCCGCATGGGTCAGGAGGCAAACAAGTTTGCTAGGCCAAGTAACGCGTGGAGGGACGATGAGGCAACACGGCCTGCCCTAGGCACTCACATGCAAACAACCAACATTGCCGGTGGCGCAGGAGAAGCTCCTGTTTGCCGTGAGGACCCTGGGGTTGTTGCTGGCAGCAGCACCATCATGGCTGGGCCAGCCCTGCAGTTGTACGGCGCCAACATGATCACCTCCTTGAGCACCTGCAGGGGAAGAGGGTAGTTGAAATGCAGCAGCGGGGCACATGGGGCCTCAGACATTGTCTGAAGCCTTGGTGAAAGCATTTTGCACTGTACTAGGGCAGTTTTGGTTGCTTCATGCTGTTGTCTGCTTGCTGCTGCTGCTGCTTATAGTACAACTGATGGCACCTATAAATCATGCAGCTCCACCTTGCGCGTCATTTGCAGCTAGGGAGGGACGGACGATGAGGCAACACGGCCTGCCCACAGCACTCACCATCAAACAACCAACATCGCGGTGCGCGTGAGGAGATTCTGTTTGCCGTGGGGATCTTGAATGCAACAGCAGCAACATCTGCAGCAGCAGGCAGGCAGCAGCATACAGCAGCCAAATCTGGCCTAATAAATTTTGCTGCTTCATCTATCTGCGATCAAGAGCTGCAACGCGGCTGCTCCCGCGTTGGCCAGCAAGCGATAAAGTTTGTTGGGCCAAGCAAAGCGAAGACGGGCCAGAAAGCAATAGGTTTAAGTTACTCACCTGCAAACAACCAACCAATACTGCCAGTTGCGCAATTGGGGCTCCTGTTCGCCGAGAGGAACAAGGACGCTGCATGCTCTGGCAAGAAACATGGAACCATTGCGATGAGCTGCCAGCAGCACTATGAAATGATACCAAACACTAACACAAATGCAGTGGCTTGCTTCATCAGCAGCGGTGTGAAGTTTTATAGAGGCAGCACAGCACTCGTTCTTGAACCGCGACCCGGCTCAGAACCGCAGGGTTGAGATCATGGACATGGCGAGGCTATTGCCAGTGACGGAAAAGTTATTACCACCAAGCACGCATACTGGCACTGACTCGCGAGCGTCTGCAGTCCAGCTGCAGCAGACAGTGCAGCTGAGGCAGGGGTAGGGTGTGGTTCACTGCAACAAACACAGGATCCTACAACCGCACTACAACAACAGCCTTGTTGTAGCCCTGTTGTGCAACAGGTTGTAGACGTGTTGTAGCCTGTGTGTTGTAGCAGGTTGTAGTAAAGTGGGAATTGCAGTTGTGTTGTAACTACACAGTTGTAGTGTAGTTGTAGTGTGGTTGTAGTTGTCAATCACCAGCTACAAACATGGTTGTAGTTGTGAGGTTGTAGACAGGTTGTAGCCTGTGTGTTGTAGCAGGTTGTAGTAAAGTGGGAATTGTAGTTGTGTTGTAACAACCCAGTTGTAGTGTAGTTGTAGTCAAGTACCAGCTACAAAAATGGTTGTAGTTATGAGTGCTGTGCCTTGTATTAGCCCATACATGCTGCCACAACCTTGCACACTCTGTCAGCAACAACAACAACAAGTGCATACAAGCACAATGCTGCAGGACTGCAGCACACCATAATGAGCCGCTGCCAAACCAAGATGTATCAGCCGTGCGTGCAGTTTTTGAAAGGCGTCTGAATAGCCTGATATAAATACTGAATTAGTCCCAACCTGCTGACATGCAACCCAGCCAACAGCAAGGACCAACAGCAGCTGCTCACTCCCAGATTGGCAGCATGCATGCTTACACACAACCATGCCACGCCACACGTGACCACTTCACCGGCTCCATCACACATCCCTACACATTTTAATCAGTGTACTTCGGATTTGACCGGGCCTCCCTGCTGCTCAGTCGCGGAGCACCTGGCTGCTCTGGCAGCGTTGGAGGGGCCACCACACGTGCCCACTTGGCAGTTGCCTTCTGCTTCTTCTTCTGCTGCTGCCTCCTCATCGGTCCTCGGCCACCTGCTGCTGCTGCCTGCCCTGCAGCGCGCATGGATGTGAGCGCACCAGCTGCTTCTACCTCGTCATCCTCGTCATCGTCATCGCTGAAGTCATTGTCATCTGTGTCCTCATCAGCCTGGTAGTGCAGGGTCAGTGAGCAGGCAGGACAATAGAATATGCTCAAGACATTGTGTGCCTGCACACTGCGTGCTCTGTTGTTCCTCTGAGCTTGCCGGGTTTGCCATGGATGATGCCACAGCTGCAGATACTGCATGTGCTGCTGCTGCAGTGCGGCCGCAGGATCTGCCCTGGGCATATACAAAAGATTTGTGGGCACCATGAGTGCAAGCTGCAATACAGGGAATTGCTGCAGCATACTGTATTTGACCTGCTATGAATTGCGGTGAAGTTTTGCTGTGCCAACAGTGTGCATGATGGGTTGTGCATCATCAAGCCGTGCTGCAACATCACAAGAGCCAGCCATGTCTGCAGCCATCTAGGTTGGTAGCAGATGTGCTTGTGCCACACCGGCTGCAGATCATCCTTACATTGTGACCATGGCAATGTGCAATCACCGTATCGCTGTCAGGAGCTGTGTGCCTGCTGCCCCGGCGACCGCCGGCACCACTGCATCCACGGCTGGCATCCTGCGCGTTGCTTGTGTTGCCACGAGCTGCAGTTGCTGCACTGCTGCCTTGGCCGGCACCAGCAGCTGCAATCAGCCGTGCGTCTGCCCTCTGCTTCTTGGCTGCCTCCACCTGCGCTGCTGCGTGTGCAGCCGGGTGAGCCGCCTGCAAGCGTAGTTGCCGCCTGAAAAAATTCGAGGGCACACATCCACAGACAGGAGTGCAAAAGGAGGAACAAGCAAGATGGCAGGGGTGATTAGCAACCCTTCAGCAAATACATACACATGAACAGGTGAGCAGGCTGTGCATTGATGTGTTCCTGGTGCTGCAGTCTGCGCTACCAAAGCCAGCCTGCATAATTCCAAGGACGGCAGATTCCGCACCATGCTGTGGCTGAGTTGGCACTCACGTGTTGAGCACCTCCTGCACCAGCTCTTGTGGCACTGGGAATTTTCATCAGCACCTTCTTCTCAATGTCCTTGAAGGCACGGTTCTTGACCTTGTGGAATCCTGGAGCAAACAGCACATGTTGCAACATCATACTTACAAGGGTTGTACGGCACAGAACAACAAGCTGATCACTGCTGCTGCGTTGGCACATTGCGCGCACCTGGGTTCGCGCGCACTGGATCAGTGCGCAGGTAGTTGATGCCGCTGCTACCCCTGAGTAGCGTCAAAGGAATTAGCTTGAACAGCATAAAGCATAAGCCTGCTCACGCGACTTGCCCCTGCCCCGACCAACAGGGCTAGGTGCCGCATCCAAAGCACTGCTGACACCTGCCTGCTTCCTGCGCTCCTCGCTCTTGGCACGCTTAATGTGGCTGTAGCTCATGCTGGCTCCTGCGCTGCTGCTTGTGCGCAAACGTGCCCCAGCCCCATTGCTGCTGCCAGAGATGCCCCCCTCCCCGACACAGCCGAACTTGGCAGTGTTGCAGGCAGCAGCTGACGAGATCACAGGCTCCCAAAGCCACTAGCTGCTGCTGCTGGTGCTGGCAGCTGATGTGCCTTGAAGAACGCCGTCCTGCAGAGGCATCATGAGCACACCGACGTCCCTGCTTTCCGGGTATTGATGCGCCTTCCCCACCACTGCGTTCGCGATGATGAGCTGATACTCCGTGGCGTCGTCTGGAACGTCCTTTATCTTTTCATAGTACAGCAGTAGGCTCGACTCGTAAGGAACATCAAACTGATCGCAAATGTTACGCATCAGCGATTCTTCATCATCCTGAGCGTACACCTCAACCTCTTGTGGCTGCTCTTCGCACAACTGCAGCTGCTGCTCCCCTACCAAACAGGACACCAGCAACTTCAAAGCGTGCATAGTAGCCGAAACTTTGGGTAAACTGCGATTTGGCCAGCGATCTGTCGCGATCCAGCTACTTCCACGAGGAAGTCTGTGCTTTTTGAAGCCACTGGGGTGCAGGGTACAGATCGGTCTCGGTGCTGGTGGATACAGCATGCTGTTGCTGCGATTGACACCAAGATCTGACATCTTTGTTTGCAAAATGCTGCTGTGGACAATGCACCGGCGCAATGGCCAAAGCGAGGCCGCGAGCAGCATGTTGCCGTTCTTGTGGCTATTTTGCTGGCAGTGGCAGTGCTTTCAAGCTAGTGGCCTTAGAATTCAATGATTTGATCATGACAAACCCTAACCGCAGGAGCAGACCCAAATACAGCCTGAACAGAAGTACAAAGTATGCTTAACACTATATTTTACACGTAGGACAAGCTGTTAGCGGACGACATTTCGCCCTGTCAAAGCATATGCGTACAGGTCCTTGCATAAGTTATGTCTGCAACCAGCAATTGTGAGCTGTTCACCGGTGGTACCACAGACACTCTGTGAATGACATTCGTGCACACAAGCACAGCCTTGAACCATGCAGAGCTATATGACTGCTACTCACGGACCATGCAGTTTTAGCCACTGCAAGGGATGTTTTTTTGGTGCATGCTGTCACTTCAATCTGCCCCCATGTCAGGGTTCGGAAAATATACTGTTTTTCACTGCTTTTAAAGGGGTGCAAGAGAGCCCTGCAAACACACTAATTGCCCCAGCATCAGCTGCAGCCAGCCTTTACCACCCCTTACCCACACACTAGCTAGTGTGGCCCTATAGGGCCCCACCTCAGGAGTAACATGCCAGGATCTGACCATACCATAGACACAGGATCAGTGCCACAAGACACTGCTTTGATGCAAGCAGCAGATGTTGACCAGGAGCCACCAACAGGGCATGTCAGAGCATACCCAGAGCACAGTACGGCTCTGGCAGCACAGCAGCACCCATGCACAACAAGCACAGGGGCCAGGAAGCTGCTGTCTGCGGTCATGCGGCGTGCGGCTAAGGCTAAGGCTAAGAACGCGCGCGTTATGGATCTGTGGTTGACCAGACCCCGACTCGCACCAGCGACCTCATGGACAGCACAATGCCACGCTCCCACTCAGCCAAAACACCACAGGCTCAGATGCTGCTGGGTACTTGTTGCTTGTATCTGAGCAGTGTCGTTCAACGGGAACTCTCCACTGTGAAGCGCATCACATTGACTATTTTCAGGACTTTTGCAAGAACCTGTACTCAGCGGTATCACATGTCCAGTCGCAAGATGGCAGGACACCACTGGACACAAGCCTAAACATGCACTGCTGCAAACTGGAGACGATAAGGTGCAACTGGAAGTGCCTAAAAGTGCTATTGGACAATCTGGTAACCAACGTTATTATCACAGACCTCAGACATGCACAGGCCTGTCTGCCTAGGCAGGATGCATGGTTCGACCCATGTCCTAAACCTTCAGGGCACTGTGACGCGGCTGATTAGCTCCAGCATCCAATACCTCCTACTCTGCCATGTGAGCATGTTTTTCTTATAAGTTCACTGAGTGTAGTGACATAGGGCATATAGTCTAATTCAATTACACTAGTAATGTAGCGCAAACCTGCCACCAATTAGGCTGCCCAGCATGTGGGTAGGCAAGCCTCGGTGACTCTTTAAAGATCCTTATCAATAGGCCCAATATCGGCCTTCTGGTTTCTGGACGAATATTGGTCTTCTGGTTTGTGTGCATAGCTGCAGTGCGCGTGCCAATGTGCGGTAGCAAACAATCACCCATGATCATCATCATCATATTACCCATTCAAGCCATAGCATCAGCGCCATCGGCCCCGCGCCCCACCGGGGCGGAAAGAGGAGGGAGCACTGCTCCAGAATGTTTGCATGCATTGCGCACATCCCAAGACTTGACAAGAAAAGCAGCAATACACGGTGACACCATCAGACATCTTCCAGAACTGCCCCAAATATCATCAGATACAAAACGCAACACCTTGATTGACGAATCAGCCATGGACAAAACGCTGCGCAACTTTTCAGCGCAACCAGGCAGGGATCTGATCTCAGCAAACATATCATCCCTCTGAGCAGAAGTAGCAGGGCAATCAAACATGAAGTGTGACAAAGACTCAACTTCTGCACCACAACAAGGACATCCTGAAGTGGAGTTAGCTCTGCGACCGCCAAACTGACTAGTACGCACATGTACACACAGACAACCCATACGAACACGCAACAGCAATTCAATACCACGTGGAATTGCCACTGAACGCAAGTACGGCCTAGGCCTCCTGAAACCCATAGCATCAACATGAGAGGGATGCACATGAGCCACATACCGACTCAGAGTGGAGTGTTCCAACGTTTCACATGCAATCCTTTCAGCATGTAGTGTCTTGACCTGCTTGTTGACATGGCTCTTGCACGCACTGGCTCTGCCTTCCGCGGTCACAACATTCACACCATACTTGCACAGCAGGCTCTGCACATACTTGTGCCACGGTGTCACCGCCACAGCACCACTAGGACGCCTCCATTCAGCTGTAAACACTTGATTTGGCAGCCGAACGCCCTGCATACGCTGAATCCTGTAGTAGTACTCCAAAGCCCTCTGATGAAGCCACAAATGCAACGGTTTCACACCCCATTCTGCCAAGAGAGCTGAAGAGCATGGGCGCTCCTTGCCACAGCGCATTGCGCATTTGATGATGTCTGTCTGCACTTTGTCAATCAGCTGCAGTTGCCTAGCTGTGGACGGAAACCAAACCTCACTGCCATATTCGACAATGGGACGGACACACGTCAGCAACAGTATGCGTTTAACCTCCACACTGATGCTGCGGCTCTTCCAAATTGGCATGAGCGCACCCTTCACACGTTGCACCTTAGCCAGCATCTTCTCAAAATGTCAAAACAACAATCACCCATGATCTCAGTTGCTGTATGTTATGCCAGCATTTAAATTTAAAAATTTGTAATGGTGAAAACTAACGACCTGAGATCTCGGCTCTTTGAGCCAGGAGCCGCCCACCAGGCTCAGATTGCCAGGGCACCCACTTCGCTTTCTCTTTGTGGCCTTACAACATATCCACACAGGCAATCATTTCTGCAGTGCCAGGGCTGTGTCACAGTGATCATCCCACCTGCGGGGGCAATAAACCTGACGTATCAATCACATCATGACTTATCCTGGCAAATTGTTGAGCCGGCAGCACCAAGGACACCCCAAGGCAACCGGAATGACCCAGGATAACTAAGGCACACAGGTATCCTGATGTGAGCTGTTCTGGGACAACCTGGTGCGGGATCTGTCAACATGCCCTACAAGCCTGTCAGCATGTATCCTTTCTACTGCCATTGGCCAACGGTGGTATTGACGTGTGACTGTGATGATGATACAGCATATAAACAGGACCTGGTTGTGTTGCCAAACTCCGTTGCTCTTTGCAGCAGCTGCAGCTGCTACCGTAGCAGTAACTGCGCAGCATGCTACACTATACTGTCGCGATACTGCTGCTGAGCTGTTCCTCTCCCCAACACCAACATACCAGAGAACGGCGACCCCGTGGCATGTGAGAGGACACAGCACTAGCATGCAGTACACTGGCAGCCCACCCAACCCCCCGCATGAAAGCCAATGACTGCTGCTGCTCATGCATGCAACGCGGACCACCCACTGTCAACGATGCTGGCACCACTGATGACGTGTAGAAAGCAGCTGTCCAGATCCAGGAGCTTCAGGGGCACCATGGCGTGGCACGTGACATGACACTCGCATGCAGAACATTGTGAAAAAACAGGCCATGTCTTATGCAACACCGGGTGTTACTGGACTCCAGCAGTTGGGCATGCCATGCTAAGCTTCTGCAGCTGCCTAGCTATTCAAGAGAACAGCAAGCACAGAGACGGTGTTGCTGCTTTGCTGGGAACAAGCTGATGTATAAGCTGCAGCACCAAACAACAGCTGCTGTCAGCCTCCACTGCAGGTGTACGATTCAGCACAGCTGAATCGCCACCTTGTCACTGCAGCAGCCGACTGTGGTGCTGCAGCCTTTTGGTTAGTCAGCATAGTGAAGCACTACCCAGGAGCAAAACAACATGGATTCTCTGTGACGCAGATCAAGCACTCCTTGGCGTGCCTGGTTGCACGTGCATGCGCTTCCTGCAAGTCTTGGCAGCGCATCAGGAAAGGGCCACCACGCAACGTATGACTCCACACCAGCACAGCGCTGCTGCAACCTAGCGATTCCCATGTAACTTCCAAAATGTGATTCTTGTGCCCAGGCAGCGACTGGCATGGGTGATCCACAAAAACGTGCTGTATAGCTGTGCAATTGCAACTGCTGGCAACCATGGTGCTGGCTAGCTGCTGGTTCCTGGCAGAGTGACCGTTACTGTGGTGACCACTGCTACACATGCCATACGCAAGCGATGCTAGCACAACTTGTGACACTCGCAAAGAACTGCCATTGCTGAAGACCAACCGCAGAACCTTTGCCATGTGCGAGCAACAGCATGCCATGACGTCATACACAACAATAAGATGTCTTCTGACGCCCTAATCGGTTTAGAAATAAGCTGAAATGTGATGTGGGACTGACGTATGGATTCTGGTATATGTCAGAACTTTCATACACCTTGATCCACCCACAACCATGAAGTGTGAGCACTAACCCTGTACATGCTGTGATAGCTGGTGTGGTGCGTGTGGTGCTGATTGCTGGCAACGTGCACTGTACACTGTACGTGACGGCATACCCTATGCCCATGACACATGTCCACACCTGAACACACCCACAGCACACAGACTGCATTTGTTCAAACATCAGCACGATCAATGTCAAATGCCACGTATAACAAGCAAGAAGTAGGGACTAGTAGTCCCTGACTCTAGATGGCAGAAGATGATGTATGTCAGCCAAGCACAGAGCACACACACCCAACATTGAGGTGTTGAGCCAGCAACACCAGCGGTCCGGTACTGAACCCTGCTGCTCTGACTGATGCAGGGTAAAAACACATCACACATACAGACCAGGTGATTGATATCACCAGAAACCAGCCAGCAAAAGTGCGCACCTGTTGCACGCCTCATGTAACATCTCCTTGAACTCTCTATGTGACAGGATCCAGCCTGCTGGGAGAGCTATGTTGGACTTCGACCGGCATGTGCTAACAATGGTCAACTGGATGCTGTCTATCGCTCAGCCACCTGACAGAAAGTTCAACATGTTCTACGTAAGCGGGCTGGACTACCAAGTCCTTCAAGGCCTCAAGTCCACACATTGGAACATGTTAACTTTTCACCAAGTTACATCGCCCCTGCCATCTACTCTGCAATACCCCTCTCGTACCATCACCCACCGCAACGCCTCGATGGACCCTGGTACTTGTGCATACTGCGGCATGAGGCAAACACCAAAACCCACCCTGCCCACCAGGCGCCTGTATAGCCAACCACACAAGCTCTCACCGCACAGTTGTGTTGTGCATCCCATCACTCGTCAGCTCATACCTCCTACGGCACCCTCCCTACTCGGGCTCCGCTGCTGCGCCTTGCTGCTGCTGCGGGCTAATAAAGGCTGAGCAGGCTGGCGGGTGGCTTGCGGCTGCCAGCGCCCACTGCAGCATAAGCTTAGCCACAGCGCTGGTGGGACCCACAACACTTGCAGCAACCTCTGCTGCACCAGCGGCTGCTGAGGGCTGCAGCGCTGTCACCACTGCTGCTGTGGCTGTGGCCCCACCAAGGCATGGGTATGTTGCTGCTGCTGCTGCTTGGTCTGCTGTGGCAGCCTGAGTAATGTGGGGCAGACTACTTGTTGAATCACCGCTGCTGCTGCTTTCAACACCAGGGAACCAATCCAGGCCAGGGCTGCTGCTGGGCAGTGGCTGGTTGCTGCCAGGCATGCCAAGGATGCTGCTGTGCACTGCGGAACTGTTGTCGTCGTCGTCAGCCAGGCCAAGGAAGAACTCAAGCAGGCAAGGGGATACGTCCTGCAGGCAGCTGATGCCGTAGAGCTGTAGCAGATCTGCACAGTTGATGGCGTCATTTGGCAGGCCAGCGGTGATGCCGGGCAGGCCAGCGGTGATGCCGGGCAGGCCAGGGAAGGTGTTGTGCATGTCAGCGATGCCATGGAATGCTGTGCAGCCGGCGTCAGGCAGGCCAGCGGAGAAGTCCGGCAGGCCCGGGTTGATGATGGGCGCATAGTCGCTGCCGCCGTCAGGCAGGCCAGCGGCGAAGTCCAGCAGGATGGGGCTGGTAGAAGGCACACAGCTGCTGCCGCCGTCAGGCAGCTTGGCGGACTTGGCCTGGCCACCCTACAAAACAGTAGTAAGGCAGCACACCACACAGCAGTTGCGCAGGGGATGCCATTCCATGATGAACATTACATCCCGCCTCTAGCATGCTGTCACGGCAATTGGGGTGCCAAGTATCTGTGATTCGGTCGGATTGTTTGTGACTATGTGCAGTTGCTCCGCACAGGACATGCAGCAGATGAATTTGATACCACAAACACACAGGCGCAAACCCATGCTGTGCACAGCATCATCAGTCCCTCTGCTTGCATCTGCTTCCTCGTGCTGCACACATCCTGGCTGATGCCTGCGTGCAGACTCAACAACGGCCAGCTGAGGGTGGTACACCTGCTCCTTACCTGAGCTGCGGCAGCCAGGGAGCGCCGCTTGCTGCCTGCCCTGCTGAAGTCGCTGCTAGCAGCAGCGCCATCATGGCTGGGAGAGCCCTGCAGCTCTCGGCGGCCGCGCACCAGCTGCAGGAAGCGCTGTTGGTGGATTGACTGCTTGCGCAGCTTCTCTGCAAAGTAGTCGATGAGGTCGTCCTCCGTCATGCCAATTTCTTCCAGCACCTACAAAAGGGGGGGGGGTGTGAAATGCAGCAGCGATGCACGTCGAGCCTAAATCATTGTTTGGAGCTTTTGTGCACATGCAGATGGGCGCGCCACTATCCCACCCAACACAGCAAGCATTCACAATCACCCCTCCAACAGCAAAGTACTGCATTTGCCCAGGCCGCGGAGACCATTGGCCTGTGGTCTAGCGATTGCGGCATGCAAGGCATACCGGAACACAGGCACATCCACAGGAACCCGCACACGAGTTAGTGCTATAGCAGCCCACCTGCTGCTGCTGATCAGGTGTGATGAAGTTGATGCGCTCCTTGCCAGCGCCCAGCCTCATGAGGTCGATGATGTAGGCCGCATGCAGGCTCTCCAGCCGGGTGATATAGCCGACGTGGATGAACACCTGGTCCACTCGGAACTTCAGCGGCACGCTGGACTTGTCCGGCTTGGCCATGTCAAATGCGTCTACGCCGTACAAGCGGCAGTTGACTGCATCAGCCTGCAAGCACAGCCGCAATGCAGCGTTGAGCTGGGCACTTAAGCATCTTGCAGTGCCACATGAGCATTATCATGCTCATGACCGTGCTTGTGAGAACACAACAGCAGCACTGCCAGCAGCTGCCATGCCACTGCATACTGGTGCAGATGTGCCGCACTGCAAATAAGGCACACTATGGAGCTGCTGAAGATGATGGTGTCACCAGCGGTGGTGGCGTCATCAGTGGTGTGGTATGCTACATGCCACTGCAGTGGTCCCTACTGCAGCATGAGTGCTGGCAAGGCTCGCCCTCTGCGCTGACAGAGTACTAGTGCCAGTGTCCCCACCTACCTGGCTCGTCGAGCCCGGTGGCTTGCTCATTACGGCAATGCAGCGTTGGGGCACCAACAGGCCATCCAGGTCCTCTGGCCGCAGCAGGATGTCCCAGAACCACAAGCTGCCGGGCTTGAGGTTTGTGATGTTTGCCTTGAGGAAGTCTCCTGCGTCTGCGAGGACAGCAACGCAGCAGCAGCAGCAGCAGCAGCTATGGGTTTAGAAGCTGCGTGCCGTACAAGTATAGGTTGTGGTAGCAGGTATGTGTGGTAGCAGTCCCATCTTTGCGCCATGCCATAAAGTACCTGAAGTAGTCTTGCTGCTGCTGCTGCTGACTGCGCAATACAACATGCAAAGGTCATGTTGACTGACTGCGCAACAGTATATAGCTCTTGCACGTTGTCGCGCAAGGCAAGAATAACGTAATGTGCCTGCACTAACCGCTTGCACTAACCGCTTGAGCAGCGACTGAGCAGCAATGCAACGAGAGTACATGTCACTAGTGACTAAAGTACTTTACAGTGGTCCTCTACTTACGTCTGCTGTACAGTATCACAAAAGGGTCCTCCATGTCATTCTCGCCGTCCTGCAGCCCCACAGAGATGAGCTGGTAGAACAGGGTCCGGCTGCCGCGCTTCAGATACAGGCAGCGGCAGGGCGAGCGCTTCTTCACCTGCTCAGGACTGGTGACTGAGAATAAGTCGCCAGCAGCTGCCACCAGCTCAGATCCCACCACCTGAAGTGCAAACGAACCGTCTTTAAACATTTTGCAGAACATATCTAGGCATAAGCTTGCAGGCTGTTGCGAGCGACCGCACCGCCCCGGAATTTGGCGGGAGCTGAAGCGCAGGAGAACTTGGACTTACATTTTTTTGGGCGGGATTGAGTATCTTGTTAACGGTTCCTTGACGTATGTTCGTAACAGCGAGTCGTCTAAACTCGTGCTGGTTCCTTTCCATGTCTGAAAAGCTGTCTGCAAGAGGCTCGTATCACAAGAAGCTGGAAAAAGTATCAAATGACAACTGAGATTAGAGATTTGAGTAGTGATGTCAGGACAGACTCAACACGGCTAGTGGAGGTGACGGACGAGCTGACTTTATTGCAAGACAGGGGCCAGCCGGGAGCCGGGCCCCACCATAAAACCGGGTCCGGGCGTAGCGCTACGGCTAGCCGCCCGCAGCCTCCTGAGCCTGCTCAGGTTCGCCATGCCGAGCAGGCAAACCTCAATGGCTGCCGCAAAGTAATGCTAATATCAAACTGAAACACAACCTAGCAACGAAACTGAGGAGAGGAAATGTCGAAGCTGGCGATGAGATATGCCGAAATTTGTTGCTCGTGCTGTACAGCACATGTGGGCCTGCTGTATACAGCACGCTGACGCTAGCTCCGTATGAGGCTCATGCATGGGGGCGGATTGAAGAGAGGGAAGGGTCTCACAGGTCAACATCGCCTGTACAACACACAAGCTACAGCACAGGCATACGGATAGCAATGAACAACAAGTGTGAAAACCATCAAACGGCAATGCTGTGTAAAGGAACGACTATTTATCCCGTGATATACAGGGCTCCTGGGCTTATGGGCTCCAGGTACATGCACAGCTGCGTACCGCAAGCCAGTGCTCGCAGCCACCACTTGGCGATTTCCAGTCGACCAGTTGATGATTTCGACCAATCAATTGACAGGCCTTGGCTTATTTCCACCAGGCGGCCCGCAGTGGGTCTGTTATGGGGCGCAGGTGCATTTTGGCGGGATATCTGGTCGAAACAACCCCTGTTTAGTTTAGCGGCCGTAACTTCGACCAATCGGATTGCAATCGGTCGAAGCACATCTCCACATTTCATAAAAACGGAGCCTCCAGCTCCTGTATTTTGACCCTTTTATATGTTTGCGAGCCCTGCCTCAAGCAATGCTGGACCAGGAGTCCCCCGCCCGATTGGGCTTGCAAGCCCTTCAAGGGCTTGCGGCAATTGCAAGTGCTCGTGGTGCTTTATGTAGGCTGCCATGCAGGCACGCATTCTGGCAGCGAGGCCTCAACATCAAACTATACCTGTAGCGCAGAGAAGGTGTGCGGGGCAGAAGTGTCAACAACAAGTGCAAGTGCACACCCCGGGCGGGGAGGCACCCGTGACACCCGCACACCACCTTCAAGTAGTCCCCAGTCCATGTCAGAGCCCGTCATGACATTGATGCCCCATGTCAGAGCCCGTCATTAAAGTAACACTTGCAGCAAACGCAGCAGCAGCACGAACATGCAATCAGAGGCTGTGTCTGCAGCCAGCAGAAATACCAGTGGTAACATGCTTGCGAAAGCTCCACCCCCAACGGTTGTCACCAACCTGTTCTTGTGTTACACATGCTCCAGGTCTCGTAAGACAACACCAGGCTCCACACTCCACCTGCAATACACACACCGGCTGTGTGGAAATATTGTGACAGGCAGCAAGACATGCAAGATGCAGTAAACATGTGAAAATATGATGTGTGTGAGCACCACAGTTGAAAGTATGCCTAGTTGTCAACAATCCAGAGCAAAAGCATCTTGAGACACACCTGGCAAAGGTAACGCAGGCAACGTAGGTACTGCAAACAGAAGCAAAGGAAGGAGATGAATATTCAAGCCTCAATGGTGGTAGCAACATCCAGCGTCTCCCAGCAGCGCATGTCAATTTGAGCATTATGCTGATCACCTTGACAGAAAACAGTGTGAAAACTATCAAACAGCCCGCTCGTGCACTTGCTACAAATCGCATGTTGGTTGCCAGATGCATCAGGCAGCATATGCTGCCCTGAGCACCAGGTATCACTTGCCCATGGGATCAGGCAACAACAGACATCAACCGATGGCGCTGATGCTATGGCTTGAATGGGTAATATGATGATGATGAAACATCAACCGCGCAGCAACCACAGACAAAGCTATATACATTACAGTAGTACAGGCACTAGCCCAGCGAGCCGTCGTTCAAGATACCATGATTGCAGTCATATGCATCACCTGCTGTGGGCGCACCAGTTGCTCACGTTGTAAGAGACTCTAACAGGCTGCTGGCAATGTGTGCCTCACTGCTGCAAATCAGGTAGCAGTAGTGTGTCCCGCCATATCCTGCATGCCGCTTCAGCCACTGGCCTGCAGACAGAAAGGCAGCACCCATGTCCACATAACAACACAAAAGACAACACAATGTTCACAGGTAGCCTCTGAGGCTGCAATCACTGTGCTTTTAGATGATTACACCTGATAGCGCTCAGGTCTGTGTACATCTGTACGGACGTCAAGTGGCGCAGGCAGCCTTTGATGACAGCGAAGCTATGCTGCAAGCTGCTGCAATCAGGTCACACACAAGCATCACCAGCCACACGGCTCCCCAGCCAATCACCCAACCGACATGTGCGAAACTCACACTTTTGTGTGTGCACCTGCTCATGAAGCGTGTGCGACAGCAGCATTACACGCGCTGAACTGCCCTTGGGGCCGTTGATCAACTTCATGAAGGGCTCAGACTGCAGCAAGAAGGTGCCTGTAACGCTGTTTCTTGCAGGAAGTGCGCAGCAAGTGAGTGCGAGATGCAAAATTTAGTCAGCATGCCTGACCACATGTTCTAGCCGCCTGGCTGACTTGCGCCAATACTGGCTGGGGAACACAAACAAGCCGGCAAAGTAAACTGTGACCGAGGTTAGCAGGAGAGCAAAGTTGCTGACCCAGCCACACAAGCAGGCAGACCTGCATCAAAGGAATGATTGCTAGCAATAACCCACCCGCAGATGAACAGCAGCGGCTATTTGGACTTGTCGGACATCCTGCAAGCACAAGTTGGCAGCAGCATAGCGGTGAGGGACAGCAGGTGGATGAAAGCTCGCAGCATACATGCACAGCACCCTGCCCTGCTCACATGTGCACACTGTCCTGAATCGATACGGTTGTTTTGCCGGCAGGAACATCACAGCAGCATATGGGTGTTGCTGGCTGGCAGGTATCGAGTGTGCGAGATGCACACCATGCAGGCCTGCCTCGGCGCAAATCGGGAATCACTCACATGCAGGGTGGCATCTTGGCGTAAACGCCAGGTGCTTGCCACAGCGTGCACTCCTTGCTGTGGAAACCTGTGGTTGCACGGACCACTGCGCGCATTGCCAGCAGCAAACAGCGCAAAGCAGTAGCCAGCATGTTGGCTTCAGGGCAAGCAACATGGCAGAGCTCAGCACAGCACAGCACAGCACAGCACAGCACAGCACAGCACGTTCACAGGTGGGCATGTGAAGGTGGACAAGTGAAGGGGTGCTTTCTGTGTCACTGCTATGCATGTTACCACCGCTTGTTCACCCATTCATGCATACTTTACATTAGACTTACTGTAAAGTCCTCGTGATGCATTTGTTACATGATGCATTTGTTTGCAACTCTTTTTCTTACACACAATACTACGTACCAGCTGTGCATAACAGTGTCTCGCTCTTTGGTCTGCTACGGCATGCCACTTGCAGTTGAGCACGTGGCAGCAGCAGCGATCACTCATGAGCAGTCATCAACAGCATGTACGTCCACCATGTGGGGCTGCCTAACATGATAGGCTGACAGACAATAAGAAGCAGAAGTAGTAACAAAAGATTTAGGGTGCCTACTGGTAATGCAGAGGTTGCATCATCATTGAATGCATTGAATTTAATGCACCCTCAACTGGAGGGTTCAACCCCCAGACCTAGGTCAGGCCCAACTCCAGCGTATCTCGCTCAAGGCATGCGAATGCCAGGGAATCGGTATATAGTCGCCGTACAAGCAATTGTTTAGATCCAGTTCACCAATCCGTTGATAGCCTCTGCTGATCGTAAAGCGGCACAGCACTAGGACTTTACCTGTGCGAGTGCACTTGCTTGGTCTTCATTGAGAACGTATATATGCAAACAGTGCAAGTTGTTCAAATGGTCCAGACCAGCAACAGGTTAATCTCGGTGTTGTAGGGCACGGATCAGTGCTGTTTGATGACCTGCAGTTCAATCGGCGGTTGAAGTGCAATGGGCCTTAACATGCCCGATGGTAGATGCTTGTCATGACTATGATGATGGAGCTGCTGCAGCAGGCTGGTTTCTCTCGCTGAGTCATGCTCCAGAAGGCTAGGACAACCAATGCTACACATGACATGCATTTCAGCCCTAGTGCCCATCAGCAGTGCATGCATTCCTGCGCCCTGCCAGCTACTGATCTTCACTTCCGGTTGTAACCATGCAAAGTAAGCTTGTCAGTTGCCTCTATGCACATCCATGCCTGCTGGATGGCTGTGGCAGGGGCCCCACGCTGGCTGGAGTCTGCTGCTTCCGCAGAGCTGGCAGGCATCGTGTACCGCACCATCCAGCACCAGCCACAGGAGACTGAGGAGCGCATGCTGCAGCAGGCACAGCTGCAGTTGGCGGCAGAAGTAATTGTGGCGGTAAGTGGCACGCCCCATGCTCTGTCTGCGATGGTCAGTCTTCTGCCTGCGCTACAATTTCAAGCGGGTATCGCTGCATCAACTGCATGGTCATTATGTGGTATATCTGATGGCCTTGTGACACAGCAGTGCAAGCGCCATTGAGGCAATCTCCTCCCCTGTACCCTGTTGTGTTGAGCCGATTCCGCATGCCTTCTTGGCGTTTCTACGCAGTCCAACAACTGGGTACCGCAGTGCCATTGACGCCGGCCATGCACTGCTGGCTCTGGTTCCGGTGCATGAGCAACCACCAACATGCTCCCGGATGCTGACGCTGGGAGGTCACAGCGCCTGCTAGCCCGCTGCTGCCTGCAGCTTGGGTTGTGCCTTGCAGTAGTGGCCTGCAGGGTGCTGTCCCGCAGCTGGATGCTGCCGCTGCATGCGAACAGCGCTTCTCGGTTGCTGCGCGTGATGAATGCGCATATGTGATACAGCTGCATCGTGGAGGACCTGGCTAAGGTGCGCCAAGGGGGCACATGTGCTGCTGGCAGGAGAGAGCTATGCGGCTGTTGCGAATTTTACTTGTTACTAAGCGTGCATGCGGTTGTATGCACAGCCTGAATACTTGCACAACTTCGATGAGTGCTGGCAAGCTGACCTGTCGCCTGCCCGCACGCCTGCCGTGCGCGCTGCCAGGTGTCCATAGAGGGAAATGCAGCGGCTGACAAAAACAATTGATCTGCAGCACCCCAGAGAGCGAGCAGCGATGGAGGATGCAGAGATGCTTGAGCAGCAGCTAAGCAGCCAGCTGATTGTACTGTCAGGTGCAGCTGTAGGTCGTGCAGCTCATGAGGCCTGGCGGAACAGCAAGAGCGGCAGGCAAAAGCAGCGGCTGGCAGAGCAGCAGGCTAGCGCCAGCAGCGGGACAAGCAGCCCGGAAGCAAAAGCAGCAGGAAAGAATCGATTTCAATCCCTTTGCTGTGAGTGGTGATGCGCGTGCAAGCGGCATGCAGAGGATCGTCTCTACTACTTAGGGCCTGCACTGTGCAACAGCGGTGGTTTTGGCAGCTTCGGGTTTGGCGGCAACTAGCGCCAGCGCAGCAGCAGCTGCAGGCACAGCCAACAGCTGCAGGCACACAGGCGCTAGTTGTTGACGAGCCTGTTGACACTTAGATGCTGCAGCCAGCTCACAGCAGCAGCCCTGGCAACGACAACTGGCCAAGCGTGCTAAGCCAGCGTGAGACGCGCCAGCAGCAGCAGCTGCTTGCTGCCGCTGCTGCTGGCACGTCTGAGGCTGGCTCAGCAAGCTTGGCTGGTTGTCGTTGCCAGGGCGGCTGAGATGCGTCAGCAGCAGAAGCAGCAGCAGCAGCAAGCAGCACCTGTTGCTGATGGGCCTGCAGAGGGCAGCCCTGAGTGGGAGGCTCAGGTGCGTGCCGAGTTGGTGAAGAATGCTGTAGGCATCAGGCCCTAGCCCTTCTTGGCATAGCAATCTTAACCTCCTCACATAATGCTGGTCACACTGTTCCGGCTACGTTAGGTTGCTGCTGCTTAGTACACTTCAAGGGCCACCCCTCATGCCGCTGCTTGGCCTCTGGTGCACTGCTGAGCGCGACAAGCAATCAACAGGTTGCTGTGAAAGTACTGCGAGTAGAGAACTTCTGACTTAGCAAAATGCCATGGATCGTGTTGTCCACTATTGAAAGGAGGTCAATTGTGTCATGACCAACTCGTGTGTTACTTGTGCATCAGCAAATGATTGCAGCACTTGTTTGGGCTGTAGTCATGCGCGTTTCACGCGACATGAACGAAATGGGCAGCACAAGCAGCGCCGAGACACCCGAGCAATCACCTGAGCCCCTGTGGCTGTGCCGCACACGGTGATACAGATACCAAACATTTTAAATGACGGGTTGCTTCGTGCCTCGGGACGAATCTGTCGCACATATCTTATTTCAGGCTAGTACATGAGCACAAGTATGCTACCACACAAGCAGCCGCTCGGTGCAGCAGCAGGCCAACCACACCAACGTTGTACTGGTGAATTACGGCCTGCTCACAGCTCTAGAGGCCGCAAAACAACTAGCATATGCTGCCTTAGGGGTTCTGGGGATTTACAGGTCGCCGGTGTAGCAAGCAGCAGCCGAAGCAGCGGCAGCCAGGTTCCAATGCGGCCCACCGCAACTGCTGCTTCAGCAGCGGTGCTTGGTTTGGCTGGGCTATCAGGAGCAACCTACCAATTACTTTCCAGTGCTGAACTGCCTCCACTGGGATCGGTGGTTGAGGCAATAGCAGAGGTGGCTGCAGCAGCAGGCTTTGCCTCAGCTGGCGCTCTTGCTGCAGCCAAGCTGGTGATGCAGGACAGATTCCATTTAGAGTGGCACCGGTGAGTAAAAGGCAGTGTGTGGTTCATGGCAGCAGCTACATGCTGTCATGTTGATCACCAAGGAGGTTCAATGAGTGATCATCACACTGGACAACAATCGAACCACATTAACTGTTCACCGTGCTTGCTTGTAGATAGGCTCTGACGCCTGCAACACCAGCGCACCATGTGGCAAGACCCTTTGGTGTCAAAACATGCATGGGAATCACTCAACCCACGCAACTGCTGCCCCTGTCTGGCTGCAGGGGCCGGCTGTACGCACAGCTAGGGGTGCCCAGCTCGGGGCCGTCCATTGACCCAGCGGAGTGCATAGAAACAAAGCCCACAGGTGATGTGCGCGGCAATGGTGCGTATGCCACGCGCCTCATCCCTGCTGGCAGCCACATTGCTGACTACTCGGGGCAGCGGCTGGACCGCAGCAGCTTCTTTGTCAAGTATCCCGATGGAGTGGTGAGTTGCTGCAGCTGTGGCTGTTGAGTAGGTTGGCAGTGGAGTGTGCGGTCCCAGTCAGCTACAGCGGTGTGTGACTAGCTGTCTGCACATTAAGGTGTAGCTGGGAACAACTGCGGAGTTGCTTCAAGCTTCAGTGCTGTAGGCTGCACACCCGTCACCTGCGCCTAGCAGATGAGGCTGATTGGCGTCACGAAGTGGGACAACAACCGTGTGCATCAGCACACAGAGCACAAGGCATGTTGGCTGCTGCACTGACCCTGCTGCTGCTGCTGCTGCTGCTGCTGCTGCTGCTGCTGTGCTGCTGCCGCCAGGGGGACTACTCAATGGCCATCGACCAGGAGTACGTCATTGATGCAGTCGACTACGTGGCCTGCACCTCCACCTTCCACCCTGTGCACATGAACCACAGCAGGAGCGCCAACGTGCTGCGTTACTACTGCAGGGGCCAGGGGCGGGTGGCTTTCTTGCTGCTCGGGACATTCTGCCCGGTGAAGAGCTGGTGTATGACTATGGCAGAGCCTACTGGGCCGGCAGAGAACACATGGAGCTGCCCTGAAGCTCCTGTGCATCAGTCTAGGCAGCACTGAGTGGTTTCATCTTGACCCAGTTTTCCAGGCACTTCAGTGCAAAAGGCCGAGCAGGCCTGCAGGTGTGAACCCTGCTGGCACTAGCACATCTCTTGGCTGTCACCTTTGTGGTCCAACAAGCACGATGCCACGAGATATTATTGGGTGCCTGTTTGTTGTGGCTACCAGAGCCACTGCTGACTCCTTGCCAAATGTTGAGCGAGTGTGGCGGCAGCCAGGTTCAGCCCATCAAGAGGTTCGATTGGTCAAACCCGTGCTCATCCTGTATGCTGCAGCCACTATCAAGACTGCAACACCTGGTGCGAAACCGATTGTGAGTGAGCGCCTGGCACAGTGCTGTGTAAGCCTGTACGCGTGGACTGCGTCGCTGCCAAGCAGCCTTTGCTGCTGTTGCAGCTGGGGCACAGCAATTGATCTTGACAGTCGAACAAATTCTGCCGGGCTTGGTGAGTACATAGACAGCGCGTCAGGAACTGTTGGTGTATCTGTAGGCATGCTATCTTCACAGCTCTCAGGCTGTGCAATGCAGTTGTTGTTGCATCTGTACACATGCAGCTGGCGTGAAGCAATTGTTGGTGCATCTGTATACATGCAGCTGGCGTGAAGCAATTGTTGGTGCATCTGTACAAATGCAGCTGGCGTGAAGCAGTTGTTGGTGCATCTGTACAAATGCAGCTGGCGTGCAACAATCGTTGGCGCATCTAAACCCATGCATCTCCCTGCAACATTTGGGCAGTGCACTGCTTTTGAAGTTGTTGTCCGCACCCGACAGGTGCAGGCATTCTGGGGATTCAAGGGCTGCACGGGTACGTGCCAACCGCTTCAACTGGCGTGCCAACTGCCCAGCACCGCCTGTTGATGTGGCTCCTTGCGGTGTGCCTGCATGTACACATGCGTACACACATGTGTGCTGTCAGGACAAGCACTTGTACAGCCTCTTGGCATGATGCGGTTTACAAAAGGGTGACCTGGGTCATTCAGGCTGTGTTGCCAGCATGTATGTACGCAGCTGCACGCACCAGCTGCACCACGATGCGGTGTGACCAATGTGCGTACAGCATGTCAAGTGTGAGAGTGTTCCGTGATTGGGCCATGGCCAGACGCAGTTGTTACACACCATCTTCATTCATGATTGCCATGATTGCCAGATTGCGCGGAGCATTGAAGTGGGCAGACGCAGCAGTGCTTACACAGATGCCATATATTGGCCAATATATTAATGCAGCTTTGCATGAGGTGACTCTGCATCACATTTCCTGCCGGGTTAGGGTGCTGCTGCTTTTTACATCTTGTGCAATAGCACTGCGCATTGGCAAAGAACAGTGATGAAGGTTGCAAGAAGACAATATCCGTGCCCAGCCGCCATAACATATGCGTTGGACTCTTTCCGCCCGGTGGGGCGCGGGGCCGATGGCGCTGATGCTATGGCTTGAATGGGTAATATGATGATGATATGCGTTGAACACCTGCCCTGTCACCAACACCCAGGCACAGCTGCATGACACAAGCAAGTTCTGCTTGTGCATCTGCCAGGTGTTGAACATGTCTTATTATCAGGCAAGCAGGCAATGGTGTGCATCTGCGGCAGCGACGTCAATAACAGGAGCTGTACAGACACAAAGTGACAACAGCAGCTGCTGACAAAGCATGAAGGCAACACCCATGATAGGTGTTGTCCGACAATCGAGCACTGCTGTGGCACCAGTTCAGCAGTAGGCACAGACATGGTGTCCTATACTAGGAGACAACAATGATTTGCTGCCATGGGTGCAACATCCAATACCCACAAGTAACGACATGATAACTGCTTTTCCGGGTGGGGTATGTCAGCGTGCTACAGCTGGTAAAACAGCCTATGCAGCTGCGCTGTCTGCAGCGAGCCATGTCCACCAACAGCAAATCAAAGGTTTGGCAAAATGAATCATACGCAAGCGGGAAGCTGCCGCAGCCACAGCAGAGACACAGCGGGAAGCTGCTGCAGCAACCGTAGGGCACTGCCCAGCCCGCTTGGCAAGACGACAGGGCGTGCTGTCTGCAGACACCCTTCTCGGCTCTTCAGCCAAGGTGGCACTAGGCTGAACTCGCAGTCATACGCCGCACTCACACACCATCCGTTTGCAATCGTTGGCAATCATCCTGCTGTTACCCTACTGAACGCATACCCATTCACTGCACCCAGCTGCCACGCGTGCGCCTGCAAGTCGAGACACCCTGCTTACTCAAGGCAATGAACAGTGCATCCCGTGTCTTCTTGCGACCCTTTTCAATGCATCCCCTCCACAGTTTGAAGGCACAGCAGGCGCAAGCAGCAGGCCCCAGGAGCTTTGCCTCAGCATGCTACGACATCACAAAAGACATGCATTGCCCTCTCCACATATCGTGCCACTACGCACTTGCACACTACCCGTAGCTTATTGCACACTCACACACATCACCGCACATGCCCCTGCAGCACTTGGTATGCCTTGTGTGCGCGCTGGAACGCCAGCGTGGCACCATCAGCCTTGCACTTGTCAGGGTGCAGCAGCACCACCAGCTCCTTGAACCGCTTCTTCAGCGCTGCTGCATCGCAGCCAGGCTTCAGCTGCAGCACGTCATAGTCGTTCTTGCTGCTCAGCACCCGCTTCACCTCGGCCTCATCCGCATCTGCTGCTGCTGCGCCACCGGCTGCAGGGGCAGCTGCTGCAGCAGCCGCTGCTGCCTGCTGCGCCTGCTCTTGCCGGGCCTTTGCAGCGTTGGCAAAGGCCGACCCGAATGCGTTGTTGAGCCGGTTCTTGCGCTGCTCGAGCTCTGCCTGCTGCTGTTGCTGTTGCTGCTTCAGGCGCTGCGCGGCAAGCAGTGCGTCCTTCTTGGCCTGCTCCTGCCTGATCTTGTCCTTCAATGCCTCAAGCTCCTTCTCTTTTGCCATCAACGCCTCCTCCTTAGCCTGCTGCTGCTGTTGCTGCAGCTGCTCAGATGATGAGCCTGGTGCTGCTTCACCACCAGTTGACTGCCCAAAGCCGTGATGGTGTGGTGCATGCCTGTCCCCTCTACCCCTGCCACGTGGAGCGCCGGCACCAGCAGCAGCGCCTCTGCCGGCGCCGTTAAACCGGCCAGCACCGCGTCCCCTGCCACGGTTTGCAGCCGCACCTCTGCCTGCACCGCCCTGCAGCACCTCTGCTCCTTCAGCTGCTGCTGCTGCTGTTGCTGCTGGGTGTTGTGCTTGTACCGTGTCATGGCCTGCTGCAGCTGCAGCTGGGTGGTGCCTGCCGCCTCTTGCTCTCCCTGCAAAGCTGCCCCTGCCTCTGCCCCGCCCGCCACACCTGCCAAACTGATGCTTTTGCCCAGCAGCAGGGTCACCTTGCCGCATGCTGCTGCTGGAACCACTAAAAGGCGCTGCACCTGCAGGCAGAGCGTCGGCACATGCCGGGATGCACCGGTGGGTTGTACTGCAGGGGTGCTCTGCGCAGCAATGTGCTGGGCACCACTAAATACTTGCTGAATTCATTTGGCCACAGAGCCGCCATGCAAGAGATGTGCAAGGTACACCTTAGTACACACAGACTTGCTTGCATGCTCTGCGATTCACTGAACTGCTATCAAAACACTCCAGCCTGCCTTCAGGTTGCTGCTGGTGTAGCTGGAGCATCAGGTGATACAATGCCAGCTCACCTGCTTTGCTGCTGCTGGGCTGTTGCTGTGCAGTACCAGTTGGCTGTTGATGGTCTTTCAATGTTGTTGGCGCGGGGTCTACACGTTGTCGTTTCACTGGGGGCCATCAGCAGCTGCTGCTGTCTGTTGTTGCTGCTGCTGCTGCTGCCCCACTTGCTGCTGAGCCATGCCCTGCGATGCAGTGCCAGCTTCTCGTTTCCACACGTGGGCACCCATGGTAATTAGCTAGCTGTGTGGGGCTGGTGTTGTTGACCAGACGGAACACCGGATGTGAGGACCTGCCGATGCCTAACAAACGTAAGGAGCGGCGAACAGTGGCAGTTACCAAGTGTGTAATGGCAACATTGACTCATCCCTCCAACTCAGCTGATTTATCCAGGTTTAACCGTGCTCAGTATGTTCAACACGGAGACTTAACACATTGGGGCCGTTAGGCACACTGTGGTTACTTCGGTCCAACCCAGCACTCCAGGCAGAAGTCCGGGCCATGCCCACTGCAGCAAGTAGGTTGATGATGACCACGGGAAGACGGGCAACACGGCAAACCACTAGAACAGCGTGCCAACCATGCTGTGCTTCGGTGGGATTGCACTGCAATGCAGGGCCTGCATGGAGCAGCCAGGCCACTCAAAACGAGGCCAGTCAGATGATAGCCAACTGCAGGAACACCCTCAACTCATCCTGTCTACAATACAATTCGGCTGCCATATGACTGTACCTATGCCTGGTGCTTTACCAAAAGTCATGCTCAGCCGCCGCCCCATCACCAGCTGCAGCCTGGCCCCGCACAACTGCTACATGCAGCTCGCTCAGCTGCGCATTTGCAACCGCTGCAGGCGCACCCGTCAGCGCACACTGCGCTTGTGTCGTCTTAGGAAGGCGATGACATCACGTATGCTGGGTGCCCCGGCAAACAGCATGGCTAGCCGGTCCAGGCCGAAAGCAATGCCGCCGTGGGGTGGTGCTCCCAGCTCAAAGCAGTCCAGCAGGTAGCCAAACTTTGCTTCTGCCTCTTCATGACTGAGGCCAATTGCGTCAAACACCTTCTGCTGGACATCACGCCTGCAGGGGCAGTGCAGCAAGGCAAGGCAAGACATCTGGAGGCTGATGTGTGCACTAATTACGACATGTGCAGTTGCTGCTGCACGAGGTACAGCTGAGCACAGAGGAGCCCCAAACTGCAGCTGAGGCTGCTGTGTCCCCGTCTGCCATAGCAGCGGCGACTAGCATGTCTGCGGCCACAGGCATGGTCGATCAGGGCAACGCGAGCATGTGCATGTGCGCCGATGCTGTTGCGATGTGCGTCATCAAAGCCTCAGGCCAGGCATGCACAGCCACAACGGTTTGGCACGCTTGGGTGTCGCTGACCTGTAGATGCGCAAGCTGCCGCCGCCAATCTCCACCCCGTTGTACACCATGTCGTACGCCACCGCGCGAGCGTTGCGCAGGTCGCCGCCTGCTGCCTCGTAGTCCTGCGGATTGGGCGCTGTGAAGGGGTGGTGCAGCGCCTCCAGCCGCTGCTCCTCCTCGTTGAACTCAAACATGGGCCAGTCCGTGACCCACAGCAGGTTGTGGGCGGTCGTGTCTATGAGGTTCAGGTCTTTGGCGAGGTACTGGCGGACGCGGTCCAGGGCTTTATTGACAACAGGGGCGGGGCCTGCCGCAAACAGCAGCAGGTCACCCTGGAAGCAATGCACGGTGCAAGTTTGCAGCAGAGCAGGGAGCAGGCAGCAGGGCGACAGCGGCGGGGTTGCCATCGTGTTCCGCACCGGGTGCAGTGGCAGTCCGGCAAATGTAGCACAAGGGCAGCACGATGCTTGCGTCAGCTGGTGCACTTCTCGACACAACATAGCCACAGCAGCACTGCCGCTCTGCATTGGCTTGATCCCGCTGCCCTTGGGATCGTTCCTTGAGGCACTGCTTTGATGGCATGCTCAGCAGCAGCATGCATTTGCCGTAACAGCAGCCTAACAAATAACGCATCTGCCAGGTTGAGAGCCACTAGTTGGCTTGTCGAGCAGCAGCTGCTGCTCAGTTGCTGTGTCCCACCTCCTCCGCCTGTGCTGCTGCCAGCAGCGCTGCCAGCTGCTGCTCGTCAAGGCCCTCCCTGATGGGCTTGGCTGCATCAACAGCGCCACCAGCCTGCACACGCATGAACGCAAGCCCGGCAGCGCCTGCAATGCAGCAGCAGCAGCAAAATACTCAGCAGGTAGAGTGGTGTGGTTGCGCCCGCTGACTTGCAATGCCGGCATGCACATGCATGCCATGCAAACAGTGGCAGCAGTCACCAACAGCCAGAATGGGTGCCCAACTGACCACCCAACCATGCTGCCGGCTCACCCACCCACCCTGCCCTGCCCCGCTCCCCAACAGGATCATCACCCTACACCAGTCATGCCGTAGCAGCAGTTCTGCCATGATGCGTGCGTGTGCAGGCAGGCTGTCGCCCTCACCTGCTGCAATGGCCTCGTTCACCACGTCGCCCTTGGGCGGCTTGAGCCTGCTGTTGCTGACGCGGCCGCCCTGCGGCAGCCGTATCGCCTTCACGCAGCCGCCGTCAGCCAGCGCGCCGCAAATACGCGGAAGGAGCAGCCGGCCACGGCCCGCTCACATCAACAAACTCGAGACCATACCTAACAAGAGCGACGTAGGGGCAAACATGGCAAAGGTGAGACCAGGCTGCGGCAAACGCGTGGTGTGTCCGCAATGCAGCTGAGGTCGTAGCCGGCCGAAGTGCAGTCACCCGGTGATTGAATCCAGCACCTAGAACGTTGTACGCTGGTAAGAAACCTCACAGCTGCCTGCCAATCTTGAGAGCTGCCGTCTGCCAAGGCAACTGCAGGCAGACACAGGCCTCCTGGATTTGTGTTTGCTGTGCGCACATCCTGCCCAACACTGCCAGGCGGCGTGTGCAAGGTGCAAGAGTTTGACGTTGTCGTGCCAGACCCTGTTGGACAGCAAATTCAATGTGCACGGTTTGATGCGAATGGCGACCGCTGCAACTAAAGTTCGATCAAACTCAATTCCATTCAAACACTACGGTCCGTGTAGAAACAATCACAAGCTGCTTGCACAGTGCTGCCGGCTCACCGGAGGTCTGGCTTGTCGCTGCCGTACTTGGCCATGGCGTCAGCATACGTCATGCGCGGCAGCGGCAGCGGCACCTGCACCAGCAGCGCAGCGCGCAAGCACAGGCTGGGGAACTACCACAAAGTCGCCACCACCGGAGCTTTCAGCAACGCACTACCTCGCTGCCGCAGCTTGCACTCAGAGGCTGCGGCCGATCACTGAAGCATTTGTGTCCCAAAGAACCACACGCCACCACTCCACTTCTGGAACATTACATGCAGAAGCAGTGCTGGCGCCAGCCTCACCTGCACCCCCAGCACCTCGCTGAAGCAGCGCGCGATGAGCTGCTCCATGAGCCCCATGATGCCGTCGGCGTCGGTGAACGCTAGCTCCATGTCCAGCTGCGTGAACTCGGGCTGCCGGTCAGCCCTCAGGTCCTCGTCCCTGAAGCAGCGCGCGACCTGGTAGTAGCGGTCGTAGCCGGCCACCATCAGCATCTGCTTGAACAGCTGCGGGCTCTGGGGCAGCGCGTACCACTCGCCAGCCTGGGCAGGGTGGTGCACCCCCGGGCAGGGCAGGATACGCAGGAGCACCGGGCAGGTTGAGCTGCGGCGGTGATTGGTGCTTGATGCATGCAGAGTGGCGCCATGCCCTCAGTTGAAGTGACAGCTTGGATGTGAAGGGAGCTGGACTACTGTTGCAACAGGGGTGTTCACATGGATTCCTGGAACTGATGTCGCTTGCATGACCCACCACGCCTGCCGAGGCAGCAGTGACATGGAGTGCATGTGCGCCGGTGATCATTGCCACGCACGCACGCAAGCGCACGCAACAGGCTGCCGCGCTCATGTCATACCTGCAGCCGCGAGGGCACCAGGTAGTCCCTGGCCCCCTCGGGCGTCGAGCGCGTCAGCATGGGCGTCTCCACCTCGACAAAGCCGTGCTCGTCCTCCAGGAAGCGCCGCATGCAGCGCACCAGCCGGTGCCGCATGCGCAGGTTGGACGCCATGACCGGCCGCCTGCAGCGGGGGGCGGCAGCACGCGCCGCAGCAACAGAGATGAATGTGCAGCAGGAGATGGAGGCCCTCGGGCAGGGCGCTGCTGCATTGAGCTCAGCTTGCAGGGCACGAGCTGCGACTACCATCAACTCTACAGGCGGCTCGCAGAAGCAGCTGTGCCACTGGCATGCTTTGCCTGCGTCAAGCTGCTCCTGGATTAGGTCGTACTCCGCTGCTGCTCTGCTGTGCGCTCCGCGGGCAGCCGCAGCGCTGCATCGTCCCGGCTGCTGCTGCTGCTGCTGGCTGCTGCTGCTGCTGCGCACCGCAGGTCCAGCACCCTGTGCCGCAGCCGCACTTCCTCCCTGGCCTGCTCCTTCTCCTCTGCGTCGCTGACAGGGAAGGGCAGCGGCCGGCTCACGGTGTTGAGCACCACCACCTCACTCGCCAGCAGCTCGACAGCGCCTGCAGCCACGCACCCGGTGGCCACGACCAAGGGTCAGCAACTACAAGAGACTGTTCAGCATGTCCACAAGCCGCACTGAAGCATACTAACATGTTCTGACTACCAACATGTTTCTCCCTGAGTACGGTGTCCAGAACGACAAACAGTCCAGGTGCGTGGAAGCTCCGCCGCTGCCCCACTGCATGCCGCAAGTGCCCACTGCCTGGCTGTCACCTGCTGCTCCGCGCTGTCTGGCAGAGCAGCTGCACTGCCTGGTTGCTGCGACTTTTGTGCTGCTTCTGGTGCTGCTGCTGCTCACCGGTGGCCATCTTGGGGTTTGGGTCTTTGCGCAGCCTCAGCTGGCCTCTCACGCACACCACCCACTCTGAACGCAGCCGTGCACCCAGCTTGCTGGCCTCAGGCTGCGTCTGCGGCTCAAACACAACCTGCAACGGACAGCGCACAGCCGCTGCTGTGAGCACTGGGAGGATTGGACGTGGCACAGCAGGGCTCATGCTGCCTAATGTGAGGCGGGCAGGCTGGCAGTGCAAGCAGTGATGGTTGCCAAACAGCATGCAACCCACCAAGGTTGCTGATGCTGCGAGGGTGTGTGGGCTGCCTTGCAGCCAGTCACACAGCTGCTCAGCTTGCGCATGGGGCTGTTACAATAGCCTACAAAACTGGCTGCAACACTGCTGCACAGTGTGTGTCAGGCCAACTTGGCAGGCCCTGACATCTGCCACATACAGCACACCCCAACAGCAGCTGCAAGCCTACTAGGCACTGTTCATCAATGCACGGACTGCGCTGGCCTGCTGGTATGCTGCTGCTGCTGCTGCTGCTGCTGCCCCAGCTACTCTGTGCTGTGCTGGAGTCACCTGCAGCAGCCCTGTGTGGTCCCTGACATCCATGAACCCCAGCCCGCCAAGGTTCCTGTTGCGGTCAACCCAGCCGCACACAGTGACCTCTTTGCCTGCATCTGCTTCTGTGAGGGAGCCTGCACCATGTGACCTGGATGGCCAAGTCATCTGGGTGTCTAGAGCGAATGAGGCATAGCCTGCTGCTGCTGCTGCTGCTGCTGCTGCTGCATCCAGCGGTTCTGCATCGACAGCAACTGCTGCATTGAGCTGAAGAGCCCTTTATGCGTATGGCGGCCCAGCAGTCGTGCTGGGCTGAACGCGGCGTTGTGAAAGGCTGTGCAGCTGCTGACAGGCCTGGCAGAACGAAGGCTGCCTGAACGCAGCAATTGGCCACCCGCAATCATTCTAAGCAACACTCTTTGCATAAAAATATGCTATTTGTTCTGAGTGACAACCTTGATCAAGCTTAGTACTGCAATTTTGTCATCGCCAGCCGAAAGCAGCAGTTCATTATCCTCCTTGTCAAGCCAGCTTTGGCAGCGTAGCAATACGGAATCACTGAAACTCAAAGATTTTGAAGTTTGCACTATCAGCTGTTGCATCGGCAGCTGAGGAGCCGATGACTGTCACTACTGCAGTGACCATTTTGAAATAAGGGTTGCAAAAAGACATGCGTCACAGAAATCACTAGTTAGACTCTTGCCACCAACTGCTGTTCCTTCAGCTGCAGCTGGCCGGCAGTGGACGTCACGGGAGATACAAGCATGGCTGGCATGCCACAGCCTGCAACGCCTGCTTGTAAGCCTGAAGGCTGCACGCAGTTGCGTGTGCAAGGACACAGCACTGCGTGCGTTCAAACTGCACGACAATGTAGACAATGTAGATGGAGTTACCAGCATATCTGTCAGGCAACAGCCTGCAACGCCTGCATGTACACGTATACGCCTTGCACCAGCTCCACCTGCTGCCGCCACACCAGCACAGCGCTTGAAGTGGCCTCGAGCTCAGGGTCTGGCACACGCACCATGCTGGGCACCTCCTTGCCGCGCACTGTGCCGTGCTCCTGGTACTCCTGCTGCAGCTGCTTGCTGGCCTCCTGCAGCTGGGCGGCACCGTCAGGCGTCGACCTGCATCGCCACAAGCAGGAAGCGGCACATGCAGGGTGGCCACAGTGGGCGCAATGGCACCACAGTCGTGCAGCCTTTTGGGAAACAGGCAGCCCCGGCAAGCTTCATAGCACCTGGGCATGTGCAAAAAACAGCACCGCATGCAAAGCAGCGAAGTGCCCCCTCACGCTCCATGCAATGTAAGCACATTGTGTACAGGTGTCGCACCAACATGAAGCTGGTTGTCCGCTGTGTATACGGAAGTGTCGCAGCAGTCTTGCAAGCAACGTTCGACGCTGCCACGGCACTGAAGCCCCAACACCATGTGCAGCCCAGCACCCTGGCAGCAATGCAGCCCCAGCACCCACTTGATGCGTGCAGCCAGCCAGTCCTCCTGTGGCCGGTCAGCATCCACGGCCCCTGCCGCCTCAGCAGCCTCCGCCTGCAGCCGCGCCAGCGTCTTGGCGACAAAGTCTGCTGCCGCGTTGGCCTGCACCTCGTCCTCGCCGCCGTACCACGCCCAGCCAGACTGCTCGGCTGCCGCCGGGAACACGGCGTTCATCTGCGCTGCTGCCATGTACACGATGGACAGCCAGCGCCCAAACAGCGCCTGGTTCACCTCCTGCTGCACCTCAGGCCGCGGCACCGTGGGGACCAGGCCGCCCGTTTGCAGGAACTCGACCGGCTGCAGCTGCTGGTGCAGTGCTGCTGCGCTGATGCCGCGTTCGTACGCCTCCAGTGCGTACGTGATGAAGCTGCGCATCGAGAACGGCACGCCTATCACGCCGCCCACAAAGGCGGTCAGCAGCCGCACGGCCAGCGCCCGCTGCCCGTCACAGTTGCGCGCAGCTGCCGCAGCTGTGACGAGGCCTTGGCTGCCATCGCTGCCGCTGCTGCTGCCGCCGCTGCTCCAAGCTGCGGTGTAACCTGACGGGGCAATCAGTGAGGTGGGGTTGCTGAGCTCCTTTTGTGTCGGCACGCCGCAGGCTGCTGCTACCTCCAGCGTGATGATCACCAGGCGCGTGTACTGCTGCATGACCTGCAGGAACTGGCTGCGGCCCTGCTCCGGGTCTGAAGACACTGTTGCCTGCAGGCTCTGCAGCTGCTGCACACTGTAGCCCTCCTCAAAGTACAGCTTGGTGGACTGCTTGACAAACTGCAGCAGCCCTAGCGCTTGAGCGCTGTACTGCTGCGAGATGCCTGCTGTGGGCTGCTGCTCGTCAATTTGACTGGTGCTTTGCTGCTGCTGCTGCTGCTGCTGCTGCTGCTGCTGCTGCTGCTGCTGCTGCTGCTGTGCCACGCCAACGTCTTTGGCGGTCAGCATGACCATGATGATCCAAGACAGCAGAAGGTCCTGGTCCTGCGGGGTCAGCGATTCATAGTTCTGCTGCATGTTCTTCAGCTGCAGTGCAGTCTGCACTTCATCCACATTCTCTCCGCGTGTATAGCTGTCAAGAACAGTCTCTACAAAGCACTGCGCTGCAAACGACGACTTGTTTTGTGAAGCATAGTAGGCCAGTAGTAGTGCATCTTCCCTGCCTGATGGTGCTGCGGCAACTGCAGCCACCTACAATCAACCAAAGAAACACTTTCGTATGATGTATCAGCCCAGGCAGTGCGTACAACAGGGTCCAAGTCACTGGCCAGCAGCAACGACAGTTTTGGACATGTATTACGTATCCTATTCCGTTATCCTTGCGGATCGCCTGATGATGTTCTGCGCTGGCCCAAGCACAGTACGTGATGTGCTGTGTATGTGCTGTTGCAAGCGCACGCGAAGCCATGTCGGCAGGTCCTACAAGCAGGGTCATTCTGCTGTTTCAACAGGCAGCTTCGACAAGGACACAGCTTAGAACCCACCCTCTGCCGACGCCCGTTGCTTTCAAGCCTAACATGTACGCTGAAAGCATTGCACTGACTATGGTGGTATGAGTAGTGCTTGTGCTGGGGCTGATTGTGATGGATGGGGCAGCCTGCTGCTGCTGCTACTGCTGCTGCTGCTGGTGCACGCGCGCACATGCCTCCGAGGTGCTGCTGCTGCTTCATGTTGAAATATTAACGTACCTCGTTTAATTGCAGAAGCATTCCATCCAACTTTGAGCGCAAGGCGATCGGGCTTGCGTGTTGGCCTGTCATAATCCGGTGGTGCAGGTTATTGGTGGCGCCCGCCCTCCTCATCACCTGCAGCACTCGCTTGTTTTAGGCCGTCCGAAAATTGGCAGCCTCACAAGCTGCTGCAATACTGCTAGTACTTGCTTGTCAAGTATTGCACCCATAGTGAAAGGCATGGCTTGCTAGAGCAGCGGGGGAGTGCCCCTAGGAGCGTGTGAGTGGCTACTCCACCACGGTTGGGTGATATCCCCGTGGCAGCTTGCAGCGTCTCCCAACAGGGGCGCAGCAGCTGGGTCACACAGCACCCTCAAGGGCTTCTTCCGCTTGCGGGCGCTTGGGCGGACAGCATGGTTGTCAAGACGGATGTATACAGCGGCTTCCCCGCTGTGGCGGCCGTGGTCGATGACTCTAGCCGAGCAGTGCTGGAGGACTGCCTGTCGCTGCTGGTGCGCGTGCTGACCTGCTTGGACCATCAGCTCGTGTCTGGTATATGGATTACACACTAACATGGCGGATATACGCTGCCACAGAATCCTGTGGGAGACGTCCCTGAGGAGTCTCGCCTGCTTCAGACTCTGTCAGCTACGCTGGAGAGCATGGTTGAGCAGACCGAGCAGCGCGAGCACCTTCGTCTCAAGCAGGTATGCGGCCTGGACGCCGCATGCATATGCGGCAGCTTGCAGGTCTTCGCAGCAGCTACTCAATCCATCCGCAGAACGCACCTGTCCGCCCGCAGCCTAGGCCTTCATAATGAAGCGATTCTGTTGTTCCTCCACAACGGTAGCTGCAGCAGCTGAGGCTGGTGTGCAGCGTTGGTTGCTGGGGTTGCCGCGGAACAGCAAAGAGCAGCAGGGGGCTGAGGGGCCATGGCAGCCACACAATGTAGGCCCACATCTAAGAGGCTGTAGTTGATCTTGCACCAGGAAGTCAAGATTATTGTGTATCATGCCGACTTTACAAGAGTCGCAGGCTGACTTCCATTTGTTGTCTGCTGTCTACTGCGCTGAGAGCTGCAACTTGGCAGCAAGGTCTCTGTTCTGCAAGTCGTCGTGACGGCATAGTGTCAACACAGCGATTAAGTCACAAACATCAGAGCCTTGCTTGCAGTGCGCTGTACGGTGGTCCGCTTGGCAGCGCTGCTCCTTCTGCCAGCGCACGTGTTCTGGCACTTGCTCATGGGCCATTGTCGCTGTGCGCTTGTGTCCCCACTTCAGGGTCCTGCAGCATCAGGGGCAGGTCCCCAGCTGACGGTGTTTCACGGCCTGCGCGCTCCACCCATCAGCATCGAGGCGTACCTGGTGCGCATCGCCAAGTATGCCAAGTGCAGCCCCGCTTGCTTTGTGCACAGCATGGTGCACATGCTGAAGCTGGTGCAGCAGGACGCGAGCTTTGCGCCCACGCGCCTCAACGTGCATCGCCTGCTGCTTACTGGTGTTCTCATCTCTGCCAAGTTCCTGGACGACCGCTACTTCAACAACGCCTTTTACGCAAAGGTAGGCAGCAGCGGCCTGCGTGCTGTGCCTGCTGCCTTTGGTATGCGCCTGCTAGCGACTCATTTCAATGCAGATGCAAGCAGTGCTGCGCTCACACTGCAGCTGCTGTGTTGTCCAACTTCAACAGTTGGCGCAGCATCTGCACTTTTGTGCAAAATTGCACATAACAATAGCATGAATTTGCACAACAGCATCTGCACGGTGCGCACTTCCATAAGTATGCAGCGTGTGTTTCGCCTGTTCCGCTGTGCCAGAAGGTTACTTGACAAGCTGTTGCGCATGTTTTACAGTAGTACCAGAGTGTGCCCAGCATCTTGTGGATGCACCCGCTGCGGTTGCACCAGTCGTGCACAAGAGGTTGTTGCAGTTCTGCACGACGTTTGCCTGCTGCTTTGCATGTCTGCTGTGTGCCCCTGTCTTCTCCAGGTTGGTGGTGTGTCGACGGCGGAGTTGAACAGGCTGGAGCTCGAGATGCTGCAGCTGCTGGATTTCCAGCTCTCTGTGACTCCTGAGCATCTGGTGGCAGTGCTGCTGGATGCGCAGAGCGGCAGGCTGGTGATGCAGATGTCAGCGGCGTACAGCGGCTGCTGCGGCATGCCTGCTGCTCATGCTGGCAGTGCAGCAGGGCTGGGCATGGCGGCAGGTGCAGCTGGCATGCTGGTGTACCCGAGCATCCAGCTGCCGTGCTGGGAGGGCCCCGGCTCTGCAGTGCATGGGCAGCACGTCATTCAGCACCAGCAGCAGCAGCTGATGCAGCAGCTGGCAGTCGGCGTGCAGCGCAAGCGGCGCAGCAACAGCCTGGAGATCATGGAGGGCGTGGAGTGCAGGCCCAAGCTCTTCCACAGAGCTAGCTTCGAGGTGGTGGCCATGGCGCAGTAAGCAGTGCAGTGGAGCAGCAAGCATGGGGCGGGGGCCTTAGCTGGCACCGACTCTGCGTTCCCTGCACAGCTAGTTGGGGACTGTGCGGTCAGGCTGGCTGTGTGCAGTGTTCACTGAGCGACTTGGGCTGGCTTTGAGCTGGATTGTACATGACGGGACTTTGCTTGTAGGATATGTGTTGTCAGGTGATTCTTTTGTGACTCGACCCGGCGGGGCGTCCAGCAGTGGAGGGTTGGTGCCCGCAGAGGCTGTGGCCTGCCGGCAGCAGTAGCAGCAACTGCAGCCGTCAGCGGCCGTCAGGTGTTGTGAGGGGCCTTGCTGTTGGGCGTAGGTGGCAGCGGAGCAGCAGCATCTGCTTGTAGTTGCGCCTTTCCCGCAGCGTCGTCACTCACTTGCTTCAGTGCTGTCTGAAGTCGCCGCTGCGCTTTGTGTATGCCTGACATCTGGCGTGCACGAGCGCATTTCACGCTTGAGGCGTTGTGCTGGGGTGCATGGCAGTGTCATGGGCAGCTGTCAGTTGTGCCATGTGCACAGCTTTGTGGCTGCAGTGGCATCCTGTGTGCGTGTGGCGAGAGCGTTGTCGGCGTGGATGGCTGGTGCCCATGCAGTGTTGTCACTGTGGTTCTTTTTGCAGCGCGCCGTGTGGCTAGACGTGCGGTGTGCTTGCCGCAATGGATGTGCGCCCCGCTACCCCTGCATGCCTGCCTGCTATTTGTGCAGCATTGCTGGCCTGGCATGGCAGCTGTGCATTCTGAATAGAGGAGGTGCCGGCAATTCTGGATGCATCTGCAGGGAGGAGTGACCCTACGTGCATGAAGTGTGATGCCGCCGGGCGGAGTTTTGCGCTCCTAGTCAAATGGATGGGACTGCGCAGCCCCTGCCAGATGGCTCACCCTTGCTTTGGATGGTTTACGCTCTTGTTCAGGAATGCGTGTTGTCGTGCCAATAATGTAGATGATGGAAAGCAACACGCTAACATGCGTGGCCTGGCTGCTTGCACACGCGGCCGCATCAGGCATTGCATCATACTTGTTGAGGCATAGCACCAGCAGCAGCGTCTGACCTGCCTGCTAGCTGCGGGCCTGTAACAGTACACGACTGCGGCATGGTCGTGTGCTGGAGTTGGCCTTGTCAGAGTGGCGACTGTTGCAGCAGGTATGATATAAAGTGTGCACGTGTGTGCATGTGTGTTCAACTCAGCTTGTGTGTGGGCTTGCTGTATGCAGCAGGCATGTGTCTCCCAGGGTGAAGTGACTGCTGGTGGCTTGCTGTTTGCAGTCGTCACAACTTGCAGGCTGGTGCGGTTGTTGCTCGCTGCGTTGGGGACTTGATTACTGTGGGCCTTGTGTTGAATGCTGGCTGGGTTTGGGCATTTGATGGCCAGGTACACACCACACCCTTCAAAAGGGGTTGACAACACACGTCAGGGGCGCACAGCGGTGCCGCCTGCCCCCTTGACGGTATGCATCACTGGCTGTCGAAAACCGTAAATCAAAGAAAGGGTTGTTGTGGCTGCCGCGATTGCGGCAGGCAGGGTTTGATCCATAAGTTGGTGCCTGGAGGGTGGCGGCCTGCGATTGCCGCTGAAGGATTGGAAACAGCAGCAGCGGCATCAGCATCCTGTTGTGCCTGTTTGTGCTGTTGTGTGTGGTGTATGTTCCCGTGACCGCGCTGACATTGCTGTGTGGCGCCCTAGTGTCTTTGTACCTGACGAGGCTTCCTGCTTGCGGTCCTGCACTGGCAGGCTTTGTCACGTTGCCAATGCATCCGCAAGCTTGATGCAGGTGTGTTTGACCAGCGCTCCAGGCGTTTTGCAGCGTTGATGTATCTATGTTTGATGGCAGGGCACTGCCCTGCATGACTTGGCAACTGATTTGCTCTCGTGGCTCGACACCTGGCACTGTTGGGATGGTGCTCACGCCCCTGTATTGTTGCATGGCTGGCCCTGCTGCTTATGAGCATGGTTGGCTCCCACAAGCATAGTCACCCAAATTTTGACTCACTGTTCCTTACAGTTGTTACGTGTAACTGCCCAATTTCTACTTGTTGCTGTTTGACAGAGTTCTCCTGCTTGCTCAGACGTGCATGATGCGCATACATATTCTGCATGCTCCTGCCGTGGCCTTTGGCATATAAGCGGCCAGCGTGCAGCCAGTATGCTGAGCTGAGCTTGTGTGGAGAGCAGGCACAGGCGGGTACAGGTAGATCACTATGGCTGAATGGGTATTATGATGATGATGCATCCTGCTGCGAAATTGAAAAGCGCTGCATGCAAAGCAAAGTTTGGAGTGCCCACAGCGGTAAACTGCAGTGGGTACACACAGCAGAGCTTCTATGCTATGGCTTGAATGGGTAATATGATGATGATGACAGCAGAGCTTCTGCAAGCATGCCAGAGTGTGGTGGGCTGCGGGGCACTCTTATGCATGCATGCATCGTTGCATCATGCCTGGGTCGCTGGCAATCACGTGTTTGCCTACAACAATCCGCATGCAATGCATACATCGACAAGCTTGGGCTTTTACCTGTGAGCGCCAGGGCTCGCAATGACGTCCGCGAGTCGAACATTCCGCGGCATCCCCCGCCCCCAATTCCGAGAACAACCGGCAGCATACTTCGGCCCGGCCGAGACATCATGTCCCGCAACCGCTCCTCAGAAGTCACCCTAATCAATTCACTAGGAGGGGAGTCGCACCATTGTTCGGTTGAATAAAGTGCGGGAAACAGCACCAGTGCTACTTCATTAGCCACGCGACGGCGCCCACCCCTCCTGATGGATAAGTAACGACTGACAACTATAATCATCTGGCTAAAATTTAAATTTTCATTTAGTGGATGCGAGCCCTGCATGAGCGCGCTGCATCGACCACCTTTCACATACAGGTGTGATTCATGAATTACTGATCAGTGACTGCTAGTATGCTCATGTCATCCAGACCCCGCCTTGTGACACCAGGCTGCAGCTAAAACAAAGTTGCTACATGCGTCAGCTTCACACACATTGCCAACCTACTTGTCACCCTGACGTTAACTCTCACGGGGGCCTGGCAGTTCATAAAACATATAACAGGGGCATGACGGGGAGGCGAGACAGGCAGCTAAGCAGTACCTGAAGCCCAGAAGCTTTGTGTTTCGGTTGTGTTATGATTAAGTTCCGCTGCTACCTGCACATGGGAACTCAGGAAGCATAATGATAAGCAGCGATCAGTTCCGCTGGCATGCGGACGGTAATTAAGCTTGTAAGCAGCAGCAACACTGTGACATAGCACGTTAAAGAGGTAGGGGTATGCTTGTGCACAATTGTGGCACCACAATCCGCTCGCATGCTGCATTGCACTGTGCTTCCCTGTCTTCAAAGAGACCTGTTGGAGCATATGTGCACACCAATCAGCAAACCAGCTGCTGTTTGGGTGGGTGCTGTTGGGGCAGCATACACACGCACAACCACACACTATACCTAGTATCGGTCAACTAGAGCTTGTGTATGTGTAGGCTACATCCACATGACAGGTGATGTAACAGATGCTACCATGTAGCACGCAACATGCATGCAACCTCTCCTTCCATGCCATCTCATGTCCATCGTGTTGCCCAAAATGCAAATACTTTTCTGGCTGGATTAGAACTCCTAACTACCCGCTTTGTTAGAGTAATCTAACAGAAGCAGCTGCTTGTTACAATGCATATGCTCACAACCCCCCAAACATGCATTTGCTCATCCCCCCCATTAGCGGCATGCGTTGTGCAATGCAACCCACACATTGCAGTGCAGCAACATGCAGTCCACACCCCTGCAACATACACATTATCCACCCTCTGACAAATTGTCACACACGTACGACAGTCAAAACAGTCAGCTGCATGCCATGTGAGTCACACTCTGCACAACCTTGCCGCTGCTGCTCCTGGCCAAGCTGCCTCCCATCAGGGCAGGCATGAGCACCAGTACAGCTAACCCGTATGCGATTCAGCACGCACTTGATGCAACAACTTCAAGTCCTCCACAAGCCAAGATCCAAATGCAGGGCAAACAAGTCACCAGCACAAATTCATCTTTTATTCGTGATCACAAGCAAAGTCATGATGATGAAGCAATGGATGCATTCTCAAATCAAGACGCTGTTGACGTGGTAAAACGCTAGGCACCAGTCGAACAAACCTCTGCTCACACAAGCCAATGCATGGCATTGCCAAACACGTGTGCAGTCAACACTATGCACATTCGTTGAATGATTGTACGCATGACCGTCGCGCAAGGGCCAAGCACATCAAGAGTGCACATCCATGGCCAACTGTGCTGTTGCAACAGGAGCCACATCAAGGAACTCAAGAGATTGAGGAACCAGGCATGCGCCCATGCCGTGCTGCTGCAAACCCACCTGATGCAGATTGCAGGTGTGTGCATGCATCACACTGGTGCTGCAGGGTATCACTGTAGCTGCTCTCAAAAAGCCAACACACAGGGTACACAAACACACACAAAAGCACACCGTGGTACACACCCGCAACCTCAAAGACATACATGTACAAGGCACAACCACGGAAGCAGAGTTCACACCCACACCTAGGTCCCGGTGGCTGCAAGTGAAGCCTGCCTGGTGAACCAGGGACAGCCAGCGCAATGGTCAAGGTGGCAGAGTGCGCTGCCACTTTATTAGTATCACTCGTATGCTTGACGCTGGCATGGCATTGGCCTCAAGCACGCCATGCACAGCCAGACACTGCTTTCCCCTACTATACACGCTTTCCACGCAGCTGCTCGCCACTCACGCACGCCCGTGCCTCGCCGCACAATAGCAGCACGCTGAAGGCCCAGCACAGTAGCCATCAGCTGCTGCTGCTGCTGCTGCAGGTTAGCTGGCTCGTCCCCACCCAGCTCAAAGCGCTGTACTCACCCACAGCCGTTAGTTCAGACATCACCACCTAAGCTAGCTGGTGGTGCTGCTACTGCTCATCTGCTGCATGTGCCGCCCCTGCTGCTGCCTCTCCACCCTCTCCCTCTTGCTGCTGCTGCTGCTGCTGCTGCTGCTGTTGCTGCTGCTGCTGCTGCTGCTCCTGCTGCTGCTCATCCCCTGGCATGCTGTTGAGCAGCTGGGAGCCCCAGGGGGGCTGCGGCAGGCTCTTTGCCACTGCTGCGCCGCCATCCTCAGGCAGCTCCGGCTGCACCGCATTCAGCAGCGTGTTGCGGCCCCTGAAGTGGATGGCTGCTGCATTCCACGCCTGCGCAGCCTCCACCTCGGTGTTGTAGCTGCCGACGTTGAGCACCTGGCAGGGGCACGTGCAGCAGAGGACGCAGCGGGCAGCAGCGGGCAACAGCGGAGGCCTGGGTTGAAAGCTGCAGGTGCATACCCGGGTGGGTGGGGCGCGGTTCTTCAAGGTGATGGTGATGGTGATGGTGTGCATGTGCGGCCTGCTTGGCAGGCGTCTGGCGGGAGCTGCTTACAGAACGCTTGGTGAGGCGACCGCACAAGCTGCAGGGCGCCAGGAAGCGTACACGCCATACCTCAAACGGCTGGCACTGACGGGAGCTCGCTGTCGTCGCAGCAGCAGCACCTGACCCAGCACCAGCACGCCCACCCTGCGTTGCACCCGCCGCCTCCGCTGCCTCACAGACAGGCCCGGCCCCAGGGCTGCCTGAACTGACCACGCCTTCCCAGTGCACCCCTGCCACCAGCCACGCACCTTGCCGCCGTAGCTGAACTGCGTCCTCCAGCGCACCGTGTTGCGCTTGCAGCGGTACACGCCCGTGTAGCTGGCCGACCTGCACCCAAACTTGAGCGCCCCCCCGAGGTCCTTGTAGCGCGGCACCATCTGGCCGCGGTTGCCGCTGCCCAGCGGCCGGCCGCCCTTGGGGTTGGCGCCCTGAGCAGCCCGCGCCACAGCAGGCAGGCTCTTGCCGCTGCCGCTGCCGGCAGCCGCTGCCGCTGCGGCTGCTGCTGCTGTGCCGTCTACGGCAGCTGGTGCGCTCTGGCGCTGCCTAGGGGGCTTGCCTTTGCTGTTTGCTGCTGCTGCAGCTGATCCTCGGTTGCTCTTCCCGGCCCTACCTGTTGCTGCTGCTGCTGCCTTTGCGCCAAAGTCACTGTCTTCCTCACTCTCCGCGTCAGCAGGAGCAGCACTGTCACTGTCACTGCCGGTGTCGCCGCTGCCGGCCCACTCGCTGCTGCTGTCACTCACGTTGGACACCTCTGGGCTGCTGCTGCTTGGCTCGTCCTCCTCCCCAACGTCGCTGTTCTGCTGCTCATCAGAGCTGTCCTGCTGCTTGGCGCAGCTGCCGGCCTTCTTCGATGCTGCACGCCGCTTGCCAGCAGGCTGCTGCTGCTGCTGCTGCCGCCGCTTGTTGCCGACGGCAGGGCTTGCTTTGCGCCTCTTCGCCGCAGCCTGGTCCTTCCTGCCAGCTGCCAAGCTGCCTGCCGAATCCCGCAGCCTCGTACCTGCCGCATCCCTGCTGCCGCTCCGTCTCTTCCTGCCACTGCCAGCAACAGCTGCTGCTGCTGGTGCTGCGTTCGCTGGCCCCTCTGCATCCCTGCCCCGCTTCCTGGCCTGGTGCTGGCCCATCTGTTCATGCGCAGACTCTTTCTGCCGCTCAACTTTGGGCCTGCTGCCAGCACTGCCGGACACTGCTGCTGCTGCTGCTGCTGCGTTGCCAGCCTGGCTGCTGGCCCTCCTGCCGCCAGGTGGCAGCTCCAGCGGTGCAGCTGCCGCCAGCTGCTTGCGCCGCTGGTCTGCATCGCGCGCTGCGGCGCGCCTGGGCCTACAGCGCACAACATCGGGGGCGTCCGGGTCTATGAAGAAGGGCTGGAACTGCAGCGACTGCTGCTGCTGCTGCTGCTGGCTGTTAGGTATGTCGGGAGGCGAAGCAGCACCTGGACCGCCTCCAGCCTCATCTGTTGCTCCTGCTGCTGCTGCTGTTGGTGTCAGCGCCTGTTGGGGTGCAGTTGTCGGGGGTGCAGCGCTCCTCAAGGTGGCAGCAGTGCCTGGCGGCTGCTCTCCTGTTGTTGTCCCAGCTGGATCACTGCCCGACTTGTGCTTCTGCCCATGTGCTGCTGCTGCTCCTGCAGGCGATGCTGCGTGTGTGGAGCTTGCCACAGCATCAGCAGCAGGGAAGACAGCAGCAACGACCTCTGGGGCACGGCGCGCAACAGAAGCGACACGTCGCCCAGCCTGCTGCACAGCTGCTGACGTAGGCCCAGCAGCTGCTGATGCATCTGGCTGCCTGCGCAGCAGTGCCTGATGCGCCTCTTGCTGCTGCTGCTGCGGCTGCTGCTGCTTGGCTTCTTCACCCGCACCACGGGTTGCCTCTTCATCAGCTGCAAACTGTGGCTGCTGCTGCACCTGGCATGCACGGCCAAGCACGTCTTCATCGTGCTGCTCCTGTGCCTCCACAGCAGCCTGACCACCAGCAGGAGCTGCTGCCTGCTGCTGGGGCTGCGACGGCTGGTCAAGGCTGGCTGCCAGCTGCAGCCGCGCGTTCAGAATGCATGTGGGCAGGGTGAACGCCTGCTGCTTGATGCTCAGCAGCTCAACCGCAGGCCACAGAGAGCTGACGTTTGGCGCTGCAGCTGCACCAGCAGCAGCAGCTGCATTGCCACCGCTTGCTGCCGCTGCGCGTGCTGAGCTGCGCCTGCCGCGGGGGCCCCTGCCAGCAGCCATCCCCGCCGCCTGCTGCTGTGCCAGCACTTGCCGCTGGGGGGTGGTGTTAGCGTCCACACTGGTGCCTGCTGCAGCTGGTGCCGCGGGGGGTGCTGCCGGCAGCGCCTCAGGTGCTGCGCAGCGGCTTGGCGGCATGATGCTGTCGCGGCTGCCGCTCAGTTCTGCAGGCAGGGCATCGCCTGCTGCGCCTACTGCTGCAGCTGCTGGGAGGCCTGCCGCAACTTGCTGCTGCTGCAGCGGCGGCGGCGGCAGCAGCAGCTGCTGCTCCTGCAGCTCACCGCCCGACCCTTGACCAGGGACCAATGAGCCGGGATGATCTGCCAGAGGCGGGCGCATGGGCGCCGCTGCTGCTGGGCTGAGCTGCTGCTGCCGCCTGTTGGCCCTGCCGCTGCTGCTGCTGCTGCCGTTGCCGCTGCTGCGCCGCTTGCGCTGGTGGCCCTGCCCCGGCCGCCACTGCGCGTCTGCGCTGCTGACTGGCGGCTGCTGCTCTGGCTGGCGCACTGCAGCTGCTGCTGTGGGGTCCTGCTGGAGGCTGCCGTCGCTCAGCCGGCCGGCATCCGCACCAGCAGCAGCAGGGCAGCCTGGCACCGCTTGGTCGCTGGGCGCAAGGGCGGCGTCATCGTCGCAGGCATCGGCGGCTGCTGCCGCCTGCCTCTTGCGTGCGCGCCTGCGGGGAGGTGCCATGGCAGCGGGTGCTGCACTCACAGCAGCAACACCAGCTGCTGCTGCGGCTGCCGCTGCTGCTGCTGCTGCTGCTGACTCGGGATCCATCTCTGCTGCTGCCAGCCCCAGCAGCAGCTCCGCGCCGCTGAAGATGTCGCTGCCTGCCCTGCCAGCCGCCACCGCGCTGGGCAGGCGCTTCTCAGGCACGGAGCCGCCCCCCGCCGCCTCTGCCGCCGCCGTCACTGCCGCTGCAGCTGCGGCTGCCAGCAGCTCCTTCTCCTGTGGCTGGGCAGCACTGACGGCAGCAGCAGCGAGTCTGGCGCCAGCGCCAGCTATGACCGAGGCCGCTCTCCGCGCCCTGCCAGGCTGCTGCTGCTGCTGCTGCTGCTGCTGTTGTGGCTCTGCTGGTGCCAGCACTTCCACAGGAGGCAGTGTGGTGCAGCCTTGCACGGGTTCGCTCGCTGCTGCTGCTGTTGCTGGTGGTGGTGCTGCTGCTGGTTGGTCTGCAGCACCCCAGCCAGCGCCCCCTGGCGGCATCAGGAGCCCTCCCGCCAGTTGCTGGTCCCGACCGTACATAACATCTTGAGCGTGGTTGGCACTGGCAGGTGCTGCTGGTGCTTGGCTTGGCTGGCCGGCAGCAGGAGCAGCAGCAGCGTTGCTGGCAGCTGCTGCTTGGAAGGGGCTCGTGAGGCTGCCGCCGGTTGTCCTGGGTGAGGCGGCGCCTGCAGCGCGGACAGGCACAGGGCGCGCCGGCAGAGCGTGTTCAGCAGCTGCAGCAGCTGCCAGGCGATGCGGTGCAGCTGGCAACGGCCACGGCGCATGACGGGCATATGCTGCTGGTGGGCAAGCAAGACAGGTGCGCACAACACGAGTGCATGACGGGCGCCGAGGCTGGACAAACCTGGAGGCCAGCGCAAGACACGCACGAAAACCACAACAGCAAACCCACGTCCATACGCCATATGGCAGCCGGCTGGCGCGTCCCTGCTGCCGACGATGCGGCAACGCAACCCTACGCAGGGCCAGCACAAATGCTGCACGGCACCCTACGAACACAACAGCTGTGCAATGCACACGCCTGCAACTGCCGCATGCTGCATGCTGCATGCGCCTCAACCTGTTGTTGCAGCAGACCTCTCACCTAGCGCCCAATGCCCAGCCGGTGGCCTCATGCTAGCTGGAATGCGGAAGCCACCCTCATCACCGGAAACACCTCCTGCTGCTGCTGAGCCTGCCACACCTGCTGCGCCGACAGGGTTGTCTGCTGCTGCTGCCGCCGTGTGGTTCCAAGCCGAGCCCGTCCAGCAGCTGTTGGCTGCTGCAGCGGCGCTGCTGGCTAGCTGCGCTGGTGATGCCAGCGCAGCAGCCGCCGCAGGGTTGGCCGGCATGCATCCTGGCAGCTTGGCCCTGGGGCTGGTGAACAAAAAGCTGTCGCTGCCTGGCAGCCCTGCATGCTGCTGCGCGTGGCCTGCGGTGTGGCGGCTGTTCAGCGTGACTGCTGCAGCGTCCAGCATCGAGTTGAAGGCGCCAGGCGCGCTGGCGGCTGCTGCCGGCAGCTGCAGCAGGCGTGCTGCTGGGGGCTGTGCTGGTGGGCGTGGTAGGCCCGGGGCTCATCAGCTGCTGCTGGCCTGGCGGGTGAGGCGCTGCCTGCTGCTGCTGCTGCTGCTGCTGCTGCTGCCCTAGCTGCTGAGCAGGAAGGGATGCTGCTGCTGCACTGGCGTTGGGTGCTGCTGCTGGCGCCATGAGACCTGCCTCGGGGCTGTCAGAGCCAGCGTGGGCGTCATGCAGTGCATCGGGCGCCACACCGACATGCGCCACATCAGCGGTGCAATGCAGCGGCACAGCCAGGCACAGCCCCTGCTGGGACACCAGCGGCGGCAGCAACGTCGGACTGTGTGCTGCAAGCTGCTGCTGCTGCTGCGGCGGCGGCTTGTAGCCAGCGTTGACGGCGGTGCATTGCTGTCAATGTCGGCAACTGCCGCGCCTTCGCTGCTGCCCAGGCTGCCTGTTTCGCCGTCGCTGCTGCTGCCACTGCCTGCTGCCCACACGCCAAACAGATCTTCCAGCGGTTGCTGCTGCTGCTGCTGCTGGGTAGATTGCCACGCCCCGGTGCCGGCTCCCACGCGGCCGCTGGGTTTGAGCATGCCATGCTCTTCCAGCTGCTGCTGCTGCTTGCTGCGTACCTGTGCAGCGGATGGTGTGGGCGGCCCATCTGCTGCTGATGGCAGGTATGCCAGCTGCTGCGCATTGAGGCCGGGGCTCATCCCAGGCGCTCCTGCTGCTCCAGCCGCAGCAACCATGCTGCTCGCATGCTGCTGGGGTGGTGGGTGTGCATTGGGTACTGCCGGCTGCTGCTGCTGCTGCTGATGTGGCAGCAGCGTCTCAGGGAGAGCCAAAGGCATGGGTGGCGGCAGCACGCCCAGCTGCTGCTGCTGCTGCTGCTGCTGCTGCTGCTGCTGCTGTGCAGCTGCCGCTGCGCCTGCTGCTTGTGGGTTGAAGGGCAGGCCAGGCATGCCGTAGCCTCCTGCTGCCAGCGCAGCAGCATATGCACCGGCATAGCTTGCTGCTGCGTCCACGGGCCAGCTGGGAGGGCCGCCACCGGCAGCGCCACTGCTGGGCCCGCCCAACATGTTAGCAGCCAGGGGCCAGGAGGCCAGCCAGGGCATGTAGGGGGGCGGGGGACCCAGGAAGGCTGGCGGTGGCGGCGGCGGCGTGAAGGCCATGGCCTGCTGCTGCAGGGGGTCCCCTGGCATGGCAGGGGGAGCGGTGGCAGCAGCGTTGGCTGATGGCGGCGCACCGGCGACCGACATGCCCATGGCCGGGTCATGCTGCTGCCCCTGCTGCTGCTGGTGGGGGTCCAGCTGTGCTGCTGCTGCCGCTGCTGGCAGCACAGCTGCATGTCTGGAGTGTAAGCCACGGCTGATGAGCCCTGCCGCTGCAGCAGCAGCACCAGCAGCGGCATTTGCTGCTGCCGCTGCTGCAGAAGCATCCCTGCTGCTGCTGCTGCTGGGTGGTGCATGGGCACCAGGCATCGGTGCTGCATCTGTGCCTGCCGCATACTGCTGAGAGGCAGCGTAGTTGCTGGGTGCAATGCCTCCTGCAAGAGAGGAGAAGTGCTCTGGCAGGGTGTTCTGCTGCCACTGGCCCAGCTGCTGCTGCTGCTGCTGCTGCTGCTGCTGCTGCTGCATGAAATGAGGCGCATTGTAATGGTTTGCTAGCTGCTGCTGGTGGTGGTACTGGTGCTGCTGCACACTTGGCAGATCGCCTACTGGTGCAGCAAAGTGGCCGGCACTGCAGCATGCTCCACAACCTTCCATGGTGTAGGCAAGGAACTCTGGAAAATGAGGGCTCAAAGTTCCATCAAATAGTTTTTCTGCGGTGGTGCCCTTCAAGGCAGCTGCTGCATCAGCCCCGCTCTGCCACCACTGATAGCTCCCCGCAGCTTCCACGCTGCTTAAATTTGCCGCCATGGCTGGTGGAGTTGCGAAATGGCCTGCTAGCAAATGCTGGGGCTGGCGGGAATCTGCTGTGGCTGCTGTCCATGCTCTGCCTGCTGTGCCCCGGTTTGCTTGCATGGACTCACAGGCTACCACTACACACTAACCAGCTTTTCAATAGGAAGATCTGAACCGTGTTGCAAGGGCGCCAGCTGCTATCATACGGTTACAGGCCTGGTTGGGCTGTGCACCTGCTGCTACTTTGCTTGCACCGCGGATACTTTTGGCAGAGTTTACCTCCGACAATTGCAAACCAATCGATGATGCGGCGTCCTTGCGCTCTGTGCCATTGCAGTCTGCTATGACCGCGAGGGCTTGAGCAATCGTGTCAACCTACGTCATCGCCGAAAAGACAATGTTTGAGAAGAGCAGTAATATCAAAAAATAAAGCATCACTGACATCTTTAATACTTTCCTGGCTGGAATAGCAGGATTGTTTCACGGTGAAGTGCTCGTGGCTTCCCGCCAGTTTCAGTGCACGGTGCATTTTCAGGGGTGCGACGTCATCTTCCACTTTGATCCTGCAATGCGTTTCTGCATCTGGAGTAGTTAACAGAGATTTGGCTGTGCACACGCAGCATGCTGCACCAGCAGGTGCATGTGGGAATGTTTGCAAACCTTTCGCGGCTGTGCATTGCTCACCGTTTGCGCTTTTAGGGTTAGTTTACCAAACACGTAGCTGTGTACATGCGTTAGAGCGGCACACACTGCTGTACCAAGCGATTCTGTGGCCTACCGGTATAAGGAACAACAACACTGTGACGTGCTTGTACAAGCTGCGGCATTTGATTCCCAAGTATCGGTGATCACTTTGTGCTGCAGGCGGAGCTGTTTTGGTGACCCAGGCTCACCAGCAAAAGGCCCTGCAGGGTGGCAGGCTTCACAGTCCACAGCGACACAGGTAGTTCAGCCGACTTCCCAGGCTACACAAGTAGTAAGCTTGCACGCTTGCAGCACGTGCAGTGCAGTGACTTACTGGGGTAGTGCAGTATTGCAGGTGCAGCATGTGGCACCCTGCATTCCAGTGCATATCAATTTCTAAAATACTGTGAGACAGACAGGCACCTTCTAGCACTATGCATAGTCTGGATAGTCTGGAGTCGGCGCATATGCAGGGGAAGTTGATATGTTGCATCAACCCAGACATGTCTTGTAAAGCCAGGTGTGCATACATGCATATGTGCCGGTCACTGAGTACTCACTAGTGCATATCCTTGCACAAACAACGCTGCTGGAAGTCTAGCCTGTGGCTGTGCGTTACCGTGCATGTGGTGCGGCAAGCTGATGTTGAATATAACATTGCTGTTGGTACAATCCTGCAGACTGGTGCCGCATGGCGCATTCGGTGGTGGCCAGCGCCTGTTGAGTTGAGCATCCAAATGCCAGGATTGCTCATGACCACCAGTACTCTGAATCAGAATAAATGAAGCTAAACCAGTGATCAGCCTCCAATAACCGATGTGTGGTTGGCGGTGCGGGTGTAAAGTTTACACTGTAAACACGGAACAGGTCTAACAGGTCCACGCCCGCCATTCCTTTCTCTCACAATGTCGAGCTGCTCGGGGTGGAAGCATGCGTCGATGTTGATTATTTCGGCTCGAATTGTTTTATCGGCCAAGTGGTGGCACTTTGCAGCTTCACGATAGCCCAGCGCGGCCTCCACAGTGTTCCTAGAAGAATTAGACACTGTTCAGCTCAGTGGAGCCACAAGGCCATGCGTTGGTGAGGCTTTGGCTCTAAAGATCTCTCCTGCAGCATACGGCGAGTCATGAACATCAGCAATGGATGACTTGTTCACACAGCCTGCCTGGCCTGTCGCATTCCATTTAATTCAGCTCATTTGTTTGGCTCCTGCATATCACTCACTGCCCAAGCATGCCTGCTGTCTCTCCTTCGCTCGCAGCAAAGCGTGCAAGGGAACTCGAGCTCCGCGCCCACCGATATCTGCAACCCGAATCTAGCATCGTGCAGGACGTTCAGCTATCAAAAATAGATCAGCTCTTATTGCGGCTGGGGTTGCAACCATCGTCATAGGCCTGGCTGGGCCTCGCGTGCCCGCCACTGGGAGCAGCAATGGCTGCCCAACCTCAAACAGGCTGTGGGCTTGTACCAGGCAAACTTATGGCGGGAAGCCTTATACTTCCCGGCAAGAGGCCAGCTGCAGCATCGACTGGCTGGGCACATGCACCTGCTGATGCATTCTTGGCTGCAGGCAGTACTAGTGCAACACATGCCCAGCTGCAACAGCAGGCACTAGTGGTGGTTAAGCCAGCAGCAGAACAGACCCTGGAGTGCCAGGAAGCCTTGGATAGCTCGAGGGCAGGCGTAGCAGCAGTGCGCAGTCTGGACTTGCACGCCCAGCCAGCCAGCGTGTCAGCGATGCAGCTGTCCTGCAAGCGCAGTGCCAAGCTGCAGCCAGGCGTCACATGGACGGGAACATCCCGGCCACCCAGCTACGGTATTTCCGGCACACCAGAACCAGCAGCAGCAGCAGCAGCAGCATCCGTAGCGCACTATGCGGCAGGGCCAGCAGCAGCATACATGTTCAACAGCAGCAACAACGCTGCTGCTCGCAGCACGCTTGCGCATGCACACTCAGCTCCACCTGTCTTAGCAGCAGAATCAGGCGCAGCAGCAGGCAGCATGCAGGTGCGGCTGCAGGAGCTGCGCGCTATGCAGCAAGACACTGTCACACTAGCTGCGGCCACTCCTGGCTCTGCAGGTAGCGCTGACAGCAGCAGCACGGCAGGCTGCCGTGCCTTCCGCGCAGCAGCGGAGCGGGACACCAACAGATGTGCAGCCCTTGCCGCTGCCATGTCCGCTGCAGCAGCAGCCGGCGATGCAGGGAGAACAGCAGCAGCAGGAGCAGCAGCAGCAGCTACAGCAGCAGCAGCAGCTGGTGGTGCAACCGGCAAGCTGCGGCACCTGGGCGGTCGTGGCCGCAGGAAAGATGCCGCCTTTGCTGCTGCATGCCCTGTTCCAGAAGACGAGTATGCCGCTTTTGTTGCTGCGTGCCCATGCCCAGTCACGGGCCAGGAACTGGATGCGCAGCAAGATGAGGATGCAGATGCAGATGCGGATGCAGCTGCAGCATTGGGGGCGCTGTCGGCTGCCTGTGCTGCAGCTCAGGGCCCAAGTACCTTTGCTGCAGCAGCAGGCAGTCAGCAGGCGCCTGCTCTAGCAGCTATGGCAGCTATGGCAGCAGCAGCAATGTGGCAGCAGCATGCTGATGTGCAAGGTTCTGGCGCGCTGCGCGACCAGCACAGCAGCAGCAGTGTGCAGGCCAATCTGCAGCACCTGCTTCAACGGGATCAGCAGGGCCAGCAGCGGCAGGATGCAGTTACATTGGAGCCGGGTAGCAGTGCACGCGACGAGCACGCTGTGCTAGGCACTGCTGGCCGTGCGCACTGGGCGGAACAACAAGTAACAGCACCAGCAGCAGCAGGTGGTCAGGGTGATGATGCGTGCTTTCTGGAAGAAGAGGCAGCTGCTCAGCTGCTGATGCTGCACAAAGCAGCCTGTCAAGCTGTTGCTGATCAAGTTGTAGAGCTGGAACCGCAGGTACAACCGCCGCCGCCGCAGCAGCCGCAGCATGGGCAGCATCTGTTGCCCAGGAAAGCGCCTTCAGGTTTTAAGCGGCGCTCGTCCTCAAATCTCCACAAGGTGCCCGTGTGGAAGCGCTTCATGGAACGCTACCCAGCGCCCGCAGCAGCAGCAGCAGCAGCAATAGCAGACGATGCAGCTGCAGCAGCAGCAGCACCGGTCAGCATGCTGCCCCGCGGCAGCAGCAGCAGGCGCAGCAGCTCATTCTTGCCTTGGGAGAATGAGCAGGATGATGCTATGGTTGGGGCACCTGGTGATAGGGACGCAGCAGCAGCAGCAGCAGCAGCAGCAGCAGCAGCAGCAAGGCGAGGAGCTGGTGTGCAGCTGTGCAGGGTGGGTGCAGAGGAAGGGCCAGCAGCACCGCAAGGCAGCCGCAAGTCGTCCCCTGAACAAGGCAACAGTGCTGATGAAGCGGCAGCAGCAGCAGCAGCAGCAGCGGGTGCCGCTGTTGGGCTGCCAGAACGTCAGCGCGCACGCAAGCTGCAGCGGCAGCAGCAGGAGCCAGAGGACGACCAGCAGCAGCAGCAGCAGGACGATGCAGTGCCAGGGGACGGCGAGCAGCGGCGCAGCAAGAAGCTGCGGCACAGCAGCTTGCCATCACCTTACCTGCAGTATAACGTTGCGGCAAATGCACTGCCCAGCGCAGATGCAGCAGCAGACAGTGCTGTCATAGCTGCAGCAGGACCAGCAGGCGATGATGCCGCAATGCAGCAGGACCAGCCTGCCAAGAGCCAGCGGATGCAGCAGCACACTGCAGATGAGCTCCAGCAGCAGTACAAGCTGGCACTGCAGTTCATGGCGCAGCAGAACAGCCGGTTCATGGGGGATCTCACTGGGGATAATCAGCAGCAGCATGTGGTGGATCCAGAGGAGGCCGCAGGCCTGATGTGGCAGTTTGTTCAGCAGCAGCAGCAGCTGCAGCTGCAGGATACAGTGGGAGGAGGAGCAGCAGCAGCAGCAGCAGCAGCAGCAGCAGCAACGGCTGCTGGACAAGGCTGCCACCAACCCCCTGCAGGTGCGGCAGGTGCTGCTGCTGCCGGCTTGGAAGCTGGCTGTGGTGCTGCAACTGGCGATGAGGCGCTCAGGAAGCCCAAGCGGCGGTTCAGCCAGACCAGCAAAGCAGCAACCTCGGCGGTGGCTGCCGCGCGCGCGTGCCGCATCCCCATGGCCGTGGCGGTGCAGGCAAAGCTGGAGCATGCCCTCAGCATGCTGCCTGTGGCCGGCGGCAAGGCGACTGGTGCTGCCAGGCCGCGCAGGACGAAAGCAGCACGCAAAGCTGTGGTGGCAGCTGGTGGCGGCAGGGCAGCAGCAGCTGCTGAAGCTCCTGTTGATGCAGAGCAGCAGCAGGAGGAAGAGGAGCAGGAGCAGCACGACCAAGATGGTGGGCAGGCTGCTGCAGCTGGGGTGGTGGCTGCAGGTCCGCATGGTGATGCAGCCGGTGAGGCTGCTCCAGCTGCGGATGCACAGCATGCTGCTGCAAGCTTGAAGAGCCAGCAGCCTGAAGCATCGCACGGCAGCTGCCAAGCACTCGCTGCTGCTGTGACAACAGCTGTCAAGCAGCCGGGTGACGGCTGCAGTGGGCTGGGCCAGGGTGGTCCCAAGCCAGTGGCCCAGCTCGCAGCAGGCTGCAGCACCAAACACAATGGGGCCAGTGCCGCTGAGCATCAGCAGCAGGAGCAGCAGCAGCAGCCCCAGCCCACGGACCAGCAAGAGGCAGTGAGTGCTGCTGGTGGTGCTGCTCCTGAGCAACAGCAGCAGCAGCAGCATGAATCAGAGCAGTTATCGAAGCACGAGGATGGTCAGGCTGTGCCTGCAGCCGCCACGGCCATGCAAGCAGCCGCAGCAGCAGTGGTCGATGCTGTTGGCCATGAAGGAGAGCACGATGCAGCAGCAGTGGCTGCTGCTGCTGCTGCTGCTGCTGCTGCTGCTGGTGCTGCTGCTGCTGGTGGTGGTGGTGATGCTGGCCAGCTTGAATCTGCTGCCGCTTTTATGGCGGCTGCAGCTTTCGCTGAACAAGCCAGCATGCTTGACCAGGATGCCTACAACTTTAGCTACGATGCTGCCGCTGCCGGTGCCGCTGCGGCCCCTGCTGCTGCTGCTGGTGTCGAGAGCGACTGCTCGTGGGACAGCGACCTGGACCGACGCACCAGCAGGGCGTCGGCGTCGGCGTGCCGTGCGCAGGGGCGGCAGGCCCAAGGGCTCAGGCAACAGGCAACAGATGGTGCCGCGCAGCGTGGACAAGGCCGGCCGGCCGGGCTTTGCGCTGCGCAGCGCCAGTACACGGGCGTGTACCAGAGCAGGCGCGCCCGACGGCTGGCGCACGCAGTTCAGCTACAGCAACAAGGTGCGCAGGGACGGCGTGCCGGGCCGGCCCCGCGTGTGGCGTCTGTCCATCGAGCGCAGCCCAGCAGCATGTGGGCAGCAACGGGCAGAGTTGCAGCTGAGCTGGGCACTGGTGCTTGTGTGCGTGACACAGTACATAGCAGCTTGGTGGAGCAGCAGGGCATGAAGGTCGGGGTGTGCACCCCTCAACGTGTGGGCACCAGCAGCAGCACGTGTGTGCACCCCCTCAACGTGTGGGCACCAGCAGCCGTGTGCTGCGCTCTGTTGCTGGCGTTGGCCAGGACAAGCCCGTGTGAGTGCGTGTGGCGTGAGCGCGGTGGTTGCGGAGGGCACACAGGGGTGTTGCATGAGCGTGCACTGCTCCTGGCTGTTGTCCTCGCCTGCTCGATGTAGCCCCGAGCTTACCCACCAGCAGCGCCACTAAGTAATCACACATTGCTGCTGACGGTGATGCTGCTCTGCCTGGCCTGGTGCAGGTGCTGAACCTGGGCACCTACGAGACGGAGGACGATGCTGCTCGCGCCTGGAACGCGGCCGCGCTGTACTTCAGGGGCAAGGGCTCCTGGCTGAACCCGGTTGTGCCGCAGCTGCCGGACGACTACATCCCGGGCTGCCTGGGCAGTGGCGTGCCTGCGCCCACTGCTGCCATGGCCGGCAGCCTGCCGCGCCGCGGCAGGGGCAAGCGGCAGCGCTGAACGACGCGGCATCGCCTGGCGGTTGTACAAATTGTCGATGGTCATTCAGCGCAGCGGCGGCCTGCTGCGAGTTGGTGCCATGTTATGTGCATTCTTTGCAGGACACCTCCTTTGATGTGCAGTGAAGTGTTGTGCAAGGCACGGCTTGCAGCTGGCGTGGGAAACCTCAGGTGTCAACATCATACTGTTGTCATCACATCATCAACCATCATCATGTTGGGGCAGTAGAACTGTCTTGCATTTGGTTAACATGCCTAGGTGTTGGTGCTGGGTGGCAAGTAGGTAAATCAAGTGCTAGTACTAGTGTCGCATGCCCACCGTGGAACTGGCAGTAACTCATAGTGACCCGTGCTGGTGTGATGGATGGATGTGCACGCATTGCTGGATGGTGTCGTTGTGCTCCTGACGACACGTTTTTGCGCTTGCTGCTGTGCCGGGCGGTCGTGGGCTGGAGGACTAGGGGTATGGCGTCATGTTGGCGCATCAGCTTGATAGGCTCCAATTTGATGAGTATGGCAGGCAGGCAGGGGTAGCTAGGTATCTGCATATGCCGTGGCATTTTGGGGCTTTGGGGCCGCGCTCGCAGCAGCACAGCCAGGCTAGTGAGAGGGGTGGCCGGGCTAGGCCTGGCGTGGTGAAGCAGGCAGCAACTTGACGCAGCACGCAGCTGTCCCCTGGTTTTGATCGGCGCGTGCACTGGAATCACAGTGGTCGCCTGTTGGCTGCTATGCAGATCGCAGCAGCCCTTGTTGTGATAGGCACTGCCCGGCGTTGTTGGTGGCCTTTGCCAAGAGTTTGAGTATACACAGCTGCGTAGCTGCTGCCAAGTGCACAGCACAGATGTGCAATACATCATGATGCCTGGGCAAGGGGGGAGCATGCTTGTCATGCCGGACTTCTGCTCGGTCACCTTTGGACATGCAATCACCAGCGTCATACAACTGCCATGCATCAGAATGATGTCATGCTGACATGTACATGGCGCTGAAGCTATGGCTTGAATGGGTAATATGATGTGCTGACATGTACATGACTGACATCATGCATTGCACCGATGATTGTAGTGCTTACTTGGTTCGCTGCCCTGTTGATGCAGCCATCTGCATTTGCTTCGACTGCGCAGTCGCATGCGGCATCAATATGTGGAGCATGCAAGTGGTGCTTGCAGCACAGCCCAGGAGCCGTTAAATCCGTTCTTTTACGGCTTCAACTGCAGTTGCCTGGCCTAGTTCGCTGTGCTGTGGTGATGTGCTGCAGCCGCCTGGCGATTGTTGTTGATAGTTGGCAGCGCTTCTTTCCTGGCCATGACGGCAGCGTTTCTTGTCAGTGGGACAACCAAACAGATGCATCTGCGGCTAAAGCACATGCCGGATTCATGCCGGATTCATGGCTGTGGAAGCTGAACACTGTTCACTGGGAGAATTGTGAGTACATGTAACAGCTATCACCTGCCAGGTGGCACGCAACACCAACTCTACCAGCTGCTGGCTGCAGCAAAATGCATTGGTGTGCGTGATAACGAGCATTGATGATTAGTAACATTGACGTAGCTGCCACCCACGCGGGCACTACCTGCACAAGCTGGCACACTTGCTTGTGTACACTCAGCCCTTTACTCGCAAGGCACCCACGGTGGCACAGTTGCCAACTTCCACAGTCAGTGAACGCCCATCATGGCAGGCTGCAGATCTAGAGAGAAACCAGCTGCAAGGTCAGCTGCAGCCATCACCAAGGCAATCCTTAGTTTGAAGGGGCGTGGACAAAAATTGCACACCAGTTTTTTAGGTTCCAGCCCTGGCAAGTGCCTGAAGTTCACCCTCTAACAAACCATACGAGATAGCTATTGCTACAGCCGCTAAAGCAGGTGCAGTGTAGGATAGTTTTCAAAACACACGCTGCCCAGCTTCAATTGCTGGCCTTTGAATGCCATCGGCAAACAAGTTGAAGCAATATAAACAAGCTTTGTCAAATTATGGACAATGCATTCTGCTACCACAGATCCTATAGGATTAGCTAACAGGGCATTGTATGCTATAACAATACCATGCCTGAATAAAAAGTTAGAAGGGGGGGGGGGGGGGGTTGATGCAGTCATCAGCAAGCCACCTGGGTTGTGACAACACATATGCATGCAAACATTCTGGCAGTGCTCCTCTTTCCGCCCGGTGGGGCGCCGATGCGCTGATGCTATGCTGAATGGTATATGATGATGATATGCGTCCACCGCACGGGTTGTACCACAAGCGGCTGCCAGAGTGCGATGATCAGCGCCATGCCCTACTGGGCATCGCCTGCTGCCCAAATTGTCAACACGAACAAGACAGCACATGTTTGGGTTGCAAGCATGTATGGTATAAAGCCAATGTTGTGCACAGAACGCCAGCTGTTCACATCTGCTCTAGATCTGGCACGTGCGTCCCTTTGCGTATCTGCGCGCAGTCTGTGATGGCCGCGCCCGCCTCGGCGGTGGCTGTGTGTCTGGCTGGCCGACTGCCAGAGCATTGATGGCATCTATGACCTGCAACAGGCAGCAGCAAGAGAACAGAACCATTCGCACAGCAGAAAGCAGCATGCATTCGGCAGCGCAGACTCAGCATGCATGCGACAAATGATGCATTGATGCAGCAGGCATCAGCTTGTCGCTGTGCTTCAACCGTTGCCAGCCAGTGCTCAGCAGTTGGAGCAGTGGCAGCAGCCACCGCCGCAGCCGTCGACGGTGCACAGGCACCCAAATGTTTAACAAACAACCCTGACACCACAGCAACCCCTGCAGCACCACCTCAGCTTCAGGAATTCAACGTTGAGGGCAACTCGGGTGACTGGCAGCCGCAACATCCAGCCACACCCGTGCGGCCGCACCCCGGCAGCCCTCACCTCAAAGCCATCCACGGCTTCGCCAAAGATGGTGTAGTGGCCGTCCAGGTGGGGCGCCGCGTCCACCATGACGCTGAAGTGGCTGGTGTTGCTGTCGGGCCCGGTGTTGGCCATGGACAGCAGGCCCTGCAGCAGTCCAGCGCATGCGTGCGTCAAAACACCCTGCCCTGCTTTCCCGCTCCTTTTGCACCAGCAGAGGCCTTGCCAGCACTGCCGGAACCGCTCGCATGACTTTCCTACACAGCCTGTGTAGGCAGCGCCTGAGGCGCACCCGCAGTCACATCATGTGGTGTGATTCATGCCCCCACCGCAGCACTGCGCCGCAGGAGGAGACGCAGCAGCCGCAGCCCGCCAGGCTCACCTTGCGGTCATGCTTCAGCCGCAGCCCTGCTGGGTCGTCCTTGAACTGCCCACCAAACACGGAGTCGGTCTCGGCCCCTGCCTGGTTTATGAAGCCGTGTATGATGCGGTAGAAGGGCCGGCCCCTGAAGGAGTACCGCTGCCCTGCACCAGCTTGGCCCTCCGGCACGGTGCCTTTCTCGCCTGCAGCAAGTCCGCAAAGCACGCAGGGTGTGACGCTGGTACGCGTGGCGCCTCCTGCAAGATGCACCCGCTTGTAGAAAGTCCCAACCCATGGATCTCTATGGCTACCATAGCGCTGGTGATTGCTTCCCTATATTCTTGCCAGTACACTCAGCAATGTCAGCAGCCAATGGCCCTGACTTACAGAGACGGCAGTACACTACCATGCAGCAGCTGCTGCAGCAGACCACCACCGCACCTGTGCAGAGCTGCCGGAATTCTCGGCCGCCCTGGGTGACTGCTTGGTGAACAGCACGAAGAGGATGCGGCCGGCAGGCTTGCCTTGATGGCGACGTCGAGGCACACAAGTGGCAGCGATGCGTCGTCATGCAGCGCCTGCAGCCGCGCCTGCTCAGCGGCCAGCAGGGTGCTGCGTGCCGCGTCATCAAACAGCGCGCCCGAGGTCCAGTTGGTCCCTGCAGCGTGTGCGCACAGCAGCGCACGCACAGGTCCAGCCAAGGCGTTGCCGTGGCTTGGCAGTTGGTGGTTGCCTGGGCCAAGCCTGGTGCTGTGCGGTGTCTGCCTGCGCTGTACTGGTGGTCTGCGGTGTACTAGTGGCGATGTACGCAGCTGAGTCCAGTCAGTCAGGTCCCCAGCCCCGGCCCCAGCCCTAGCCCCAGCCAGCGGTGCCGGCAATGATCAGCTGGCAGTTTTACGTCAACACTGTGCCGCCGTCGGCAGCTGCAATGTCAGTGCAATGCAACAGAACCATGCCCAACATGATCTGAGTGGCCTGCCCAGCCGCACCTCTGCCCCCTGCGATGTGCGTGAGTCGCATGTCCTGCTGCTTCTTGAGCCAGCACTCCTGGTGCTTGCGGGCCCCACAGCCGGCTGCTTCGCCACACCACACCCACACGTTGCAGCCCTGCGCGCTTGCAGCTTGGCAGGCAGCACAGCAGGCTGAGCACTCTCCTGCGCCGGCAGCACACGCAGCAGCCACGGCTGGTGGATGAAAATTGAAACGCGGCTGTGATGAGGCACCAGTGCTGCTTGACGGGCCAGCATACTTGCAGGCTATAGTATCCATGTGAGTGGAGTAACAGCAGGACTAAAATTGATATGACATAGATGAGTATTCTTTGCCGACTGCTCAGCACAAGCGGCGGTGCATAACCTGTGCATGTTGTTGGTGGTGGTTTGCTCACTTTGCACACTGGCCTCCAAATCAAGCAACTGCAAGGCATGAGCACCCACAGCAGTGCAGTGCAGCTGCCCAGGTCAATGGCTACTGGCTGACCTGCAGGTGGTTCTCGCCCCACTTGACAACATCACCGCCGTATTCAGCGCCCTGCTCAGCATGGCAGGCTGCTGCCGACGGCAACAGTCCATGAGCTGCTTCTGTTGCCTGCGCCGCGGCCGCCCTGGCTGCTGCTGCATGCGCTGCTGTGGCTGTTTGCATTGGGTCTTGGCCGACTATCCAATCAGCAGACACAACACTGACGCTGTTATATTTGTGGAGAGACGCTGGATCACGGCGTCGGTGAGTGGTGGGGTTGAAGGGTGTATGGAGGCATTTCCTTGATGCACGTCTTCACATGCAGTAGTGCAGGTGCCCAGTATGCAAGGTCCGTGCACTGCAGAGATTGAATGGTATGTGTCACTACACAGACATCAATTTGGGTCCCATACGAGTAAGTGCTGAGCATGTGCTTGCCTTGAAATGCTTAATGCTGCGCTCATGCTTGACGCATCAACTGGCTGGTGGCAACTGATGTGCAGCAATTGCCTGCACCACAATGCTCAGCGCTCTGCACACAGCTGCATTGCTCCTCACCATGGGGTGCCAGCATAGCCGCTTTGAGGTGCTGATGCTGAGGTGTCATAAACATACTCAGAGCGAACAACACGACCATTATCGTGAGGATGATGATAGCATGCAAGCTGCTGCCCATTCTTGAGCGTGCGCTGATGATTAAGTTTGAAAGGGTGGCAGCAGAGGACACGCGCCGCATGGCGCCGCTGCTCTGCGCCAGCTTTGAGGGCCTGTTGGGGTGCATAGCGGCGGTTAACTGCTAAAGGGCCTTTTCAGAAGCAGTTTCAACGAACCAAGAGGTCGAAGCAGAGCATTTGCTTGACAGTGCAGCAATGGCAGCAGCAGTTGGCGTTCGTAACTGCATTCTTCCGGATGACGGATCATCCTTGAAAGACAACATCACGAAAAATGAAAGCAACTCAAACGTCGTGCAGTGCAATTAATCCTGGTGGCTGTACACGGTGTCACTTGTCACACCTGAAATTTCAATTGTCAGGTGTGGGACGGGCTGGTGACTGAACATATAGTCAGGTGACAAGACAGAATTTACTTGAAAAACGAATTGAAGCTGGTGGTTTTGCCTACTTCTTCCGTGTGTGCAGGCTGCGATTCGCTTCACAACACTGGTAGTTCGCATGCCTTGGGGAATTGCAGTCAGAACAACCCATATGTTTACATTTGAAAGTCAATGATAGGCGCTGGATTTCAGCTCAAGGGTTGTCGCTAGCAACAGCATGGCGTCAGTCAGTGATGACGACTTTCTAGCTGGGCTGGCTCCTCCTTCGCTCAACAAAGAACCTATTAGCCTGGCAACTCTACGAACAACATCAGGTAGACCTTGCAGACAACTTGCTGCTGTAATAAAATGCAGCAGAGTACGCTCTGCTGTTGGCGTTAGTCAGACTAAGAGCCCTGAATGCCCTTTTACAGCCGGACGCATTTGTGTGGCGTGCAATGCAGAGGAAACTGTGCCTAAAACACCACAAATGCTCTCAGCCTCCCCAGCACGCAGAGCAGCGGGTGATGCCACCAGCACATTGCTCAACTTTTTGAAGCAGGAGCAAGCCATTGTAACAGACAGCCTGACACAGCCAGGCGCCAGCCCACAGCAGCAACAGCGGCAACCAAGCAGCAGCCGTCCCGAAAGCAGCGAGGACGTTACAGGCGCCCAACCCAGCAGCACGTAAGTGGGCACGTGGCGACAACAGCAACAGCTGCACTGATGTAGCTGTGCAGGACGCTACATCTGCCTGGTGTGCTCATCGCGCCGCAGTGCATTGCAGACATGCAGCAGCTTGTAGTATGTGCCGTCCTGACATACCGTACCCACATTGTGTTGTACTGGCGCATGCATCAATATGCCTGCGCAGGCACTCTGTAGGCAGGCGGGCAACGACACCTGAAGGTCCTGCGGCAGCAGCCACTTCCAGAAGGGCAGCAGCAGCAACAGCAGCAGCCAATGCCAGCAGCAGTGATGCTTCCCCACTAGATGCAGCAGCTCTGGCGGCCAGCGGCACACTGTTGCCCTCCTCAGCAGCGGCAGCAGCAGCAGCAGCAGCTGGTGATGCTGGGCCAGCTGCAGCACCAGCAGCACCGCCATTGCCCAAGCCGGCAGCTGCAGGCACAGCAGCAGCAGGCCGTGTCAGCCAGGCCAGGAAGGCCGGCACCCCTTGGGGGCCACTGGCGGGTGAGCTGCCAGCACAGACCATATGCTTGTGCAGCCTGATGTGCCCTGGAGCCGTCTCTGCTGCAGGGGTTGCCACACGACTGCTTCGCTTTTTTTATGCAGACTGGCTGATGGTGATCACGGCAGCACAGCGGGTGTGTACCCAGCAGCTGAGGGTGTGTGTGCTGCGTACCCGTGTTGGGTTGGTGCTTGCAGGAGGTGGCAGGAGGGCTGCAGCCGCTGGGCCTGCTGCTGGAGCCAAGTCTGACAGCTGGGACTTGGACGATGAGCTGCTGCCAGATAGCAGCACTGCAAAGGGTGCGGGTGTGCTGGTTGAGTGCGGAGCAGAACCACAAGTCAAGACGCACCCCTGTGCTGTCTCTCGCCAACTGCACACACGGCACTGTGGTTCACATTGGGGCAGGTCAGAGCGTGCCTGTGCAGCGTGCACAGCTGCCTACCTATGGCTGACGTTTTGTCGTCGTCGGCGCCCTGCAGGTGGCCGCAGCAGCCACAGCGGCGATGATGGCGCTGGGGGCGCTGCTACAGCTGGCTACATGCCGTCGTTCCTGCGCAGCAACTCAGCACGCACGAGGGTCACAGCAGAGCAGCAACCAGCAGCAGCTGCAGGCACTGCAACCGGTGGCGCCAGCCACACAACCAGCAGCAGCAGCGCTAGCCAGCAGCTCAGCAGCAGGCCACCTGCAGCAGCGCCGGCAGGCAAGCAGGACGACAGCGAGAAGCAGCAGGTGGCGTCTCAGCTGGCTGCAGCACTGGCACGGCGAGCGCAGCTGCAGCAGCAGCAGCAACCAGCAGCAGCTGGTGAAGTTGATGCCAACAGCAGCAGCCCTGTAGCCAGGGGTATCAGCGGTCCAGCAGCACAGGCAGCCTCATCGGCAGCCAACAGCAGAGGAAGCAGTGGGTCGCCGTTCTCTGCTGCTGCCTCGCCTGCTGCCTCAATGGGTGCTGCTTCCGCTGCATCTACTGGCTCGCCGATCAGGTGGGGCCTGCCTGCAGCAGCACAAGCAGGGCAACCTGATGCAGACGCACTTGCTGCTGGATATGCGCCATCGTATGGCGCCATCAGCAGTAGGTTGGGCCCACATCCGCATGCTGCAGGCGGTGCTGTTGGCGAGGCTGGTTCAGGCGGCATGGGCCTGACTGCCAGCAGACCTGGTGGGCTGGGGGGCTTGATGGCGCGAGGCTATGCAGATCTTGGCATCAGCGAGCCATCTGCTGGCCTCGGCAGCAGCAGCAGCGGCAGCGGCAGTGCGGCCGCAGATCCCTCTGGGTCAGCAGCACCAGCAGCAGCTGGTGGCTTCCTGCCTCCCGGTGTGACACCCATGGCTGGCAGGAGCCCGGCGACACGAGGCGTGGCCGCGTCGCGCCATGAGGTGTCGCCAGCCGAGAGCAGCAGCAGCGACGCCAGCAGCGCAGCGGCGGCAGCGGCGCTCCTGAGCTCTCTGACAACCGGCGGCCCATCTCCAGGAGCAGCGCCGCTGGTCAAAGGCACGGGCGCAGCTCCGCCGCCAGCAGCAGGACGCGTGTCACCAGTGGCAGCTGTGCAGCCAGGTGGGCAGCTGCAGCTGCAGCAGCACATTCGGCTGGCAGCAGTGCCACTTCAGCAACATGCACAGCCCGTGCTGCAGCAGCAGCAGCAGAGCGCGGCCACCAGCAGCCCTGCAGGTGCTGAGTTTGATGCGCAGATTGGTGCGGTGCGCCAGCTGGCGGGCATGCAGCAGGAGGTGGCTGACCTGAAGATGACAGTCGCGCGGCTGCGGCAGCAGTCGGAGGAGGATGAAGCCAGGTGGGGGCCGCGTGGCGGCACACAGCTGCTCCGGGCACTTGTTTGGAGCCGGTGCCGCACAGCCTTGGACACTTTGTCTTGCCGGGACATGGCAGACTAGACCTTGCAGGCTGCAGCACACAACTTGGTGTCAGGCTCTCTCAGGGAACGCTGATCACGCTTTCCCTGCCTGGTGACGCATCGCCACCTGGTGTCACTGCCGCCCAGGCACCAGTGTGACGTGGCGCGGCTGCGTGCTGAGCTGGAGGCGGCGCGCGCCAAGGCAGCAGCTGACCTGGCGGCAGCACGCGAGGCGACCGCCAAGGACGTGGCGGCGGCAGAGGCGCGCGCACTGCGGTGCGCAGCCAACTGGCACCCTGTCTGTTCAGGCAGCACTGCAGGCAGCGGCAGAGTGGTTGGCAGCTTGGTCCTGCTCATTGCGTGTCTGCAGGCTGAGCAGCGTGCCTTTTCGCAAGTCGGACCCCCAAAGCGTGTTACTGACGGCGTCGTTGCTGCTGCTGCCCTTGCAGCGCTGCTGCGCTGGAGAAGGATGTGGTGATGGCGCAGCTGCAGGCGCAGGCGGCGGCCATTGCGCAGGAGCGCGAGGCCCTGTCAACGCAGCGCATCAACACTGACGTGCTCGCCAGCCTGTCAGAGCAGGTAGGCAGGGCGGCCCCAGCTTGTGTCTTCCGCTGCTGCAAAAGAACAGAGGCCACAGGCATGTGTGTCGGCACGCAGCAGAACGCCGGCGTGCGCAAGCTGCAGAACGTGTGTGTGACGCTGCTGTGCCGCTGCTGCTGCAGGTGCGCGGCGCCGCTGCTGCCACTGCTGAGCGCGAGGCGCGGGCGCTGGCGGCGCTGGAGAGGAGCGGGGCTGAGCGCAACGCGGCAGCTGCAGCACGGGAGCGGCTGCTGCAGGAGCGCGAGGAGGCGGTGAGGCGACGCTTGCTGTGTTGCGGCCTGCCGCAGTCGCACACGGGCGCTGTATGGCGCCACAAGCATGCCACAAAGATAGCATAGTACAACAGCATGGTGTGACGGCAGCCCGCGTGAGGCGGCGGTGAACAGCGCACGGCCTTGCGTGGTCGTTGGCGGGATGGTGTCAGAGCAGAGGAGGTTCAGGTTGCCCAGCAGCTGGACGGGGGTTGCTTGCACGCCGCTGGCCTCGCTTCTGTGATCAATCAACCGGGGACCGTGGGTCTCTCCGTGTGGTTGTTGTGCTGCGCCATAACGAGGGTGCTGCTGTTGCTGAGGCTCCCTGGTGGTGTGGTGGCTCAGGTGTCGCTGCGCGCGCGGGAGCTGGACACGCTCAAGCTGCAGCTGGGCAGGCTCATGGCGGGGCTGGAGGCGCAGGCAGCGACAGACAAGGAGGTGCTGGCGGCGCAGACGGGGCGCCTGGCACGCGAGTCGGCGCGCCTGGAGGCGCTGCAGGTGGGTGGCCTGGCAGGCAGCGACGCTCCTGACCATGCTGCGCTGCGCTGTGCTGCGCGGGCGGTATCCAGCTGGCCAGCGCGCAAGTTGCCGCATGTGTGCGATGTGCTGGCTCGGTGTGCTTGTTGGTGACATAGGCACCTGCTGCCTTTGTTTGAATGCTGCAGGCCGCGCTGCTGTCTGAGCGTGAGGAGGCCAAGCTGGCTGTGGCACTCGAAAAGCAGGCACTGGAGGAGGCGCGCACCGCGCGCGTCAAGGTAAAGCCACACCGCAGTGGCTGACGCTTTGCCGTGCGGTAGTCCTGCATGCTTGCAGGAGCAAGGGCAACTGTAGTGCGTCCCTGCCAAGTGTGCCGTGCACGACAGCCCTGCGGGTGCTGCGTCCGCATGCACCGGCTGCCCCGCTGCTGCGCTGCTGCCGACATGTGTGCGCTGCTGCCTTGCCGCGTGCCAGGAGCGCGAGGCGTTCCATGCCGAGGTGACGGGCGAGCGGCGGCGCCTGGCCGAGGAGGCTGCCGCGACGTGCCGCGCCGCCGAGGAGGCGCGCGCCAACCTGCTGGACCTCAAGGGGCGCCTGGCGGAGTATGAGGCGTCAGCTGCTGCCGCGCTGCGGCAGGCGCGGCAGGAGGAGGAGCGGGCGACGGGCGTGCGTGCTGGCGTCAAAGCTGAGCAGGAGCAGCTGGCGGCGGCACAGCGGGAGCTTGAGGTGCGCTGGCACACGACGCGTGCGCGCTGCGACATGCCAGCGCTGTGTGGAACAGCCAAACCCATCTACGGGTGTGCACATGACTGCAGCTGGCGCGTGCTGCGCGGCATGCCGAGCAACTGCTCTGGCGTCGTTGTGCCACTCCAGCACCGCACATGTGCCAGCGCTGCTCTGCGCCTGGTGCCTGCAGGCTGCCGGCCGCAAGCTGGACGGCGACCGTGGCCAGCTGGAGGAGTGGGGTGGCCGCCTGTCCGCGCTGAGCAGGGAGTTTGACGCGGCCAAGCAGGAGGTGAAGGCGGCGCGCACCGAGATGCAGGACCAGCGCAGCTCGCTCGCGGCGCAGGCTGCCGCGCTGTGCGCCGCACAGGAGCAGCTGGACTGTCAGCGGCAGGCCATACTCGAGGCGCGCCTGGATCTGGACAGGTGCGGGGAGCGGGGGGGGGGGTGCCGGTGGCGTTAGAAGAGGCTGGGGAACTGGCCTCACAGCTGGTCGGGGTTGAGGATGCTGATAGGGATTGCTGCAGCTGCAGCAGCTGTACTGCTCTGTCTGCAAGCAGCAGCCGCAAGTGGCAAGTTTGAGTGGCGAGGTATGGGACGTTTGCGAGCCTGCTTGCTTGTCTGCAGCAGCTGCTTGAAGTGTTGGTGCTTGCTGCCTGTTGCGACTGGCTGCAGGCAACGTGTGCAGATCGCTGAGGAGCGCGCAGCGCTGGTGCACGACCGCATTGCAGCAGCACAGGCATCGCAGGGCACAGCAGCAGCTGCAGCCGCAGTTGCAGCAGCTGGCGGCGCATCACCAAACAAGCAGGACAGACCGCAGGGCTGTGCTTCTGCCCCGCCAGCGTGGTGTGCGGACGGGGCAGGCAGCAGCTGGCATAGCAATGCAGCACAGAATAGTCAACAGCAGCAACAGCAGCCGCCGCGGCCGCGCAGCACAGGCGGCGTTCGCTGCTCAATCGGCACCACCGCCGGCGGCAGCCGCAGCAAGAATGTGCTGCGCCGACTGGTGGATGAGCTGCAGCTGGACCAGCAGCAGCAGTCTGGTGGCAGCAGCAAGCCACGCAGCAAGCGCGTGTCCAGCACCCTCGAGGCCCAGCGGGAGTTTCTGGAGCAGCTGAGGCGACCGTCGTCCGTAGGTGCAGGCTTCAGCAGCGGCAGCGGCTGCGGGCTGTACCAGCCTGGTGCTGCTGCTCCCGTTGCATATGCAGCTGCAGCTGCGCCTGGTCCCTTCGACGGGTTGGTGCCAGGGCAACCAGGTTCGCCGCTGGGCGAGGCCCAGGTGGCCACGGGTACGCGGTGGATGGTCAGCACGGCAGCAAGAGTGCACAGGACACCAGCAATGTGCTGGCAATGCTGCAGCAGGTGGTGCAGTTGCAGCAGCTTGTCCAGCAACAGCACCAGCAGCAGCAGCAGGTTGTGGCAAGTGGTCCAGTAGGTGCAGCAGCTTTGGGTGGCAGTACTGCGCCTGCTGATCCAGGCAGTAATGCACCCAGACGGAGCAGCAGGAAGCAGCAGCAGCAGCAAGGGGTGCAGTCCACAGACTCTGCTGCAGACGCATCCGTTGGTCAGCAGCAGCAGTCTGGTCGGAAGTCGCAAATGCACCGCAAACAGCGCAGCAGCGCTGTGATGAGTCGAGTGAGCAGCAACCTGAGCCAGATGCTGGCGCTGAGTGTCTCCGGCTCCAGCGATGCTGACGAGGCGCAGGAGCTGCGCGGCAGCCTGGACGAAGCTGGCGATGCATTCGTGCAGCAGCTCAGCAGCGACAGCATGTAGGGTCTAGCTACCACCTAGGGCCGGGTGACTCTGCTTTCCCTTGCTTCTGCTTTCTGGCTAGGTTGGAGTGCTGTCCAGCCGCTGAGCGGCGGCCTTATGGCTGCTGCAACGCCAGCGGGCATCAAGGCCCACCAAACGACAAGCATATAAGGCTTAATGAAGGCGGCATTACAGATATCAGCTGGTGGCAGCTGTCGGCGTGTCAGGCATTGTAGGCTGTGGTTGAGGGCACGAGTGCCACCAGCATGACATCCCTGATCAGCTTAGGCCAAGCTGGAAGATGCTTGGCCTCATGCCGTAGGTCACGTGACTGGGCGATTGATTTGCAGTTCCTGATTGGGATTGGCCAAGCTGGAAGATGCTTGACCTCATCTCGAAGGTAATGTTACTGGGCGATGTACTTGCAACACCCGAGTTGCAGCCAATGGCATTCCTTGAAGGGGTGAGAGTTCCACTGCTACCATCATCATGTCACCCATCCAAGCCATAGCATCAGCGCCATCGGCCCCACGTCCCACAGGAGCGGAATGAAGAGGAAGCAGTGCTCCATTGTGTATGCACCTGTCACGCACATCTCAAGATTGCACAGGAGAACTTGCAACCGTTGCAAGGCAGGCCTTGAAACCACCAGCAGCAAGTGCTGTAATGTGCTTTTCAAGGCAGGCTTCCCCGCAACATTCCCAAACCAACATGCTCCCCAAACATCATCAGACACAAACCTTGACAGCTCCACAATGATCTACAGCCTGTTACACTGAAAGCCACTGTGCAGTGCCAGCACCTGTGCAGGCTGAGACTGTATGAACAGGCACATCGAAAAATGGATCCCGATCACGGACATCCAGATTTCCATATGAGGAGGGGCAAAGGGCACACAATGCTTGGCGTGGCACACACACGGCGTGCCACACCATGCGCCACCCTGATGGTTTCAAGAACATCATGGTCAAGATACAACAGAGACAGCGCCCATGCAATGCAATGAAAGAGTCGACATACGCCCCCTATATTGGATTAATCCAAAGGGCATTACAACAGACGTACACGCTTCCTGTGCAATCATACTGAGCCTAGCATGTGGTTGCCCGTTGCGCCCTACACCAAAGAACTGCGGTGCGGCGGCTGCCTGGGGCACGTTCGCGCTGCAGTGGAGGTGTCACATGCCAACCTGTAGGCAAGCTTGCACAGCGGCTTTCCACATGCACGTGCATGCTGCGTGCCTACACAGGTGCCAGTGCTGCTAAAACTCCAATGTTCAACTTGTACTAGTTTGCGGCAAGACACGTGAGACGCTCATGCGGCTCATTGCAGGCCTATAGGCTGTGTTAACACATGAACGCCACACGCATGTGGTGCACCACCAGTGCTGCATAGCACGCATAAGTGGTGTATTGTACAAGGTTCCAAACAGCCTACTCGGCTGCGTTGATGGTCCAGTCGTAGGGCTTGTGTTTTACGCTAATGCCCTTTGCTGCTGGGTCAGCAGCCAGCAGCTGCTCCAGGCTGGCGCGCTTGCCTTCTGGCAGGTGCGGCAGCAGGAAGCGCAGCCGTGCTGCCTTGTCAGCACCGAAGTCGGGGAAATACCAGGAGAAGATCTTGCTCAGGTGCACCTGCCACCAGCACGCACAGCACAGTGAAACATACAAGCGATCAATTAAGTGCACAGCACCAAGTCTACTGTGTGAATGTTGGTGTCCACCGCAACGCACTCGCTGATGAGCGATGTAGGCGGGTAAGCACAGCTTGCATGGAGCGTTGACTAACAACCTTGGCTTGAACAGTAGCTGCGCATCGCGCCAGCAAAATTCAGCGAAGGCACATCTCGGCAATCACTGCTGGAGCGGAGGTCTCTGACAATAGCAAGCATGATAACGCATCACTGTGCACGATAACTGCAGAGCTCATCCCAAGCCCGCCAGCAAGAAACATGCATCCCTACTCGAGCAAGCCGTCTGCATATACGCACCTTCTTGGCGCTCGCTTCGATCTCGACATCTGACGCGCAAAACGTCTCGGCTGCTGCCGCCAGTCCCTCCTCCAGTGTCGCTGCCGAGTAGAGCTTGATGGGTGGGCAGGACTTGGCGCCGCACACCAGCGCAAAGTGGATGCGGGGGTCCAGCGGCTGCACCACCTGCACCGGCAGACACCAGCAACACACGCCGGGCGCTCACAGCCACGGACAACCTGAAGCTGCTTGCACCCCCAGCTCGTTTTACACGTGATGCTGGGCAACAACCTGCTGCTTAGTCTATTGTTATTGAAGGTGATGTGCAATTCCTTGTGATGACGCTGCCCCAGCAGTGGTATTGACTGTTGCGTACTCACAATGTGATGCATTGCACAGGCCTGCATGTGTGAATATGTGACGACTTACGTGCTTTGCACGCGGGTCGTCTCCCTTGAAAGGCCCCTTGGACAGGCGCGGCAGCTTGAGCAGCATGCCTATGGATGATGCTGCCGGCCTGTTGCCGCGCAGAATGCCGTTCTCCAGGTCATCGAGAACATAATCGTAGCCGCCAATGTTGTAGCGGGAAGCCTGCGGGGGGTATGGAGGGCAACACAAGGCAGGCCCATCAGCCAAACTGCAGATGTGCGAGGGTAAGCATGTGCAACGCCACATGCTGCATTTCAGTCAGTGCTCTTCAGCATACCTGGTGACAGCGGTGTGCTCTGGATACTGTTGCAGCAGCAGCCATGTAGCAGTTCAGAAACGCTGTGCACTGGCCAAGCCAGCCAGCCGCACCTTTTGGAAGAAGCCTATCCTGCCTGTTGAGCTGTTGTACTGCCCAGGCCCGTGCACCACCAGGGCATGGATGACCAGCGCGTTGTACAGATTGATGGCAAATGCCATCAGAGACTCACGTGAGAGCGGGGTCAGGTCAACCTGAGGTTGCAGAAGCAGCAGCAGAGACAGCAGCAGTGAGGCAGCCGCCTTTATAGCTGAGACGCAGCAGACGGTGCATACGTGAACGTGGTCAAGGCAACAGGCCTAGCAGTGCCTGTCAACACATGCATGGCACACTCACACATGGCACCCACTAGCCTCAACCTGCGACTCCTGCCGATGCTGCAACACACTGCAAGGTCAAACATTAAGCATACTCATATGGATATGCTTCATCATTTCCTGCAGGCAGAGGCCCTGGTGCTCACCCGTTGAAGCTCTGCAGTCGCATCCACATAGTCCCAAAACTCGGGGTCCTGCTTCAGTGCAGCATAGCTCACAGCACGCCCGTCGGCACTCAGGTGCTTGTCATACAGCGCCAGGATGCGCGCCCGCAGCTCACCAGCCACCACCTCTGCAGGCCTAGCTGCCGCAGGACCCCACCAGAAGTGCGTGTTGAGCGCAGCCCCCCACGGCACCGCACGCACCGCGTCGCTGCGCAGCGCGTAACGCTGCGCATCACCGTCCGCCACGGCTGCTGCAGCAGCAGCAGACGGCTGCTGCTCTGACACAAGAGTGATGGCGTTTGCCGACAGCAGCTGCTTCGCCTGCGCGCTGCTGCTGCCCTATCGCCGCTGCTGCCGCTGCTGCTGCTGTGCTGCACCAGCCAGTCCAGCAGCGCCTTGCCTGTGAAGTTCGGCGGCTCAGATGAGCCCCCTGGCTGCTTTTGCAGCCCGGATTGCGAGTCTGACAGGGCGGTGAGCACTTGCTGCAAGTCTTCCGGGAGCTCTGAGCCTGCTGCTGCTGCTGCTGGGGCTGCGGCCGCGGCCACTGCATCAGCTGCCTGCAGCGCACTGCTCAGCTGCTCCGGCAGTGCCGCCTGGCTGCTGCTGGCTTGTGACAGCAGCTGCGTGAAACGGCCGTCGCTGATCATTGCCAGCAGGGCGTCACTGCCGCCCACCAACGTCCCACCTGCATACACCTGAGGGGAGATGCAGCAAAGCATGCGCCAGCAGGTGCATGACCTTACTAGGAGCTGACAGAAGATGGCAAACTAATGTGGGTGCAGCTGCTTCCAGCCTGGTGTCGTGGTGGTCCTGCTCGGTTTGTGTCGTGGATGCGATGCTGCTGCTCAGCCCCCAAGGTTGGTGCTGGGTGCCCATGTCCAAGGTGTGTGCGAGTCATTCAGGCTCATGTTGCACTGCAGTTGCTGCTACCAGCATGCCTCACTTGAGGGACGGTGCGCTGCCCTGTTGCTTCCTTCAGTGCGGCACGCAGCTCTGTGTTCACCGACACATCCACTTCCTGGTGCAGAGACGACCGGGGCACGGCAGCAACGTGAGTGGAGCAATGGCAGAGACACTGGCAACTGTTGACTGTCAATGCATGTGAATGCATGAATTTGCAACAGAGCATGTTGAAGAGTGCCTTAAACCCGGCATGAAATGCACCACATCCCACAAGCTGCGCAGAGCAGTGGCAGGTGAGCAGCCAACCCAAACCCACACCCGGCTCGTCCCTGACTGTCCACATTTCCAGGGGCTTCAGTGAAGGCGCCCAGGTGGTGTGTTGCAGGTTATGTGCATCAGTGCTAATGCTCTGGCTGGCACACCATTCACCTTGTACGACACCTTCTGCTCAGACAAGGCCTGCTTGGCGCGCTTGCAGTATGGGCATCCTGGAGTGGTGAACACCACCACACTGCTGGCCATGGTGCTTGCTGTGTCACCAGGTGCTTGCTGCTGTGCTGCAGCTGCAACCTTCACTGCTGCTAGTTTGGATCTAGGGATAGCCAGCTGGCTTGCACGCAAGCTCCTGCAGTGTGAACTACTCTGTGTGGCTAGTCTCTGGCGAAGTGCATTGGACAGCATGGCGATCGGGAGTATGTGCGGCACGATGTGCTTAACCTGAGTCTGGTTGACATTGAGAAACAGCAATCAACCGCAGAGGAGAACAGCTGTCAGAAGTAGACAAGCACTGCTTAGCAGAAGTAACTGGCAGAGAGGACGAGGTTGAAGTGTCGTATACTGTGCGCAATCGTTCTCAGCAAACGACAGGAGTCAAGCAAATATTGTTATTGGTGAGAGGCGAACGATAAGTATGAGGTCGAGCATGTGCTGTGATGGTGTTGCACACCAACCGCAGTAGTTGCAGTGGTGTTGATCACGTCGTTAGTACTGCGCACGTCGATACATATGCACCCTTTTACTACAATCTGAGGCTCATGCAACAGCTGTTAAAGTGTGACAAGCCCCAAGCAGCAGTTTCGTGCGCCAGCTCCTTGTAGCTATCAAGTGTCCGTGGGCTGACACCGCGTTGCTTGAGCAAGGTGAGTATCTGTGTGCTTTATTGATGATTCAGCGAGAGCCCGTACACCAGCAGAGCTTCACGGACCAGAGATGCTGCTTTACAAGGGTTGCTTCAAGGATGAATCATTCCTTAGCTGGCATCTGCTGCGCTGCTGCTATGCGTCCCTAGCCTTCAGCAGCATTGTGTTCCGTCCCTCTCAATCTCAGTCTAGTGGTGTACATGCACCCCATAGCATTCTACGGGTTGCAATCTGCTGCACAGTTGCAGGCCAGGCCCTGCTGCCCAGCGGCACCTCTCCTGACCTTCCGGGCACAGCAGCTTGCAGGAATCTGCAGCCATGCCGCTGCTGCATGGCGCGCTGCACGTGTTTGCGCATGAGGCCACGCACCTGGCAGTCACACGCCGCATCCGGGCAGTCGGCTGCCTGAAACGCTACGTATGCTGCGGCATGCTGCCTGAGCTCAGTGGCAGCTGCGACCCTTACCTGTGCCTGGATGTGGGCAGCACGCGGCGCCTGCGCACCCGCTTCATCGTGGGCACGCACAACCCGCAGTGGAACGAACAGCATGAGGTGTACGTGGCAGACGAGGCAGAGCAGCTAACCTTGGAGGTCAAGGTGGGTCGACGCAAGCCTGCTCACTGCTGCCACAGTGTGCGTACCTGCCAGAATCTCTCACCATGAGCGCCTGCTGTGCTGGCGTTGCTAGGCAGCCTGCACACAGCACGAGCACAGCGAAGCTCATGAGCAGCTGCAGAATGTTCACAACAAGCTATTAGCGCGTGATTTTTGCTGCAGTTGCGCAGCTGTGAACCCTGTGCGTTGGCCAGCTTGTTTCAGGCACGTAATCCAAGGCCGTATGCTGCACCTTGGCCTGCGATGCATTGCTAGTTGATGGCAGTGTTGTGGTCCTGCCAAGTGCTGCTGCTGCTGCTGATGTTATGCTTACAGGATGCTGATGTTGTTGGCTCTGACTTTCTGGGTCAAGCAGTGATCCCAGTGGCAGAGATCATCCATGGGCAGTTGTTTGACAAGTGGCTGGACCTGACGGACACCTCAGGCCAGCCGCTCTTCTGCAGGGACAAGTCAGGAGACAAGGAGCCGTCACGCGTACACATCAGTATACAATACAAGCCCGTAGGCAGTGAGGTGTGTGAAGCAGCAGCACTGCAGCCAGCAGCAGCAGCAGCACTGCTGGTGCAGGTGGCATTTGTGGGCGTGCAACAACTGTGCAGAGTGTAGGCAGCGTTGGAAGCAGTTGCACAGATGGCAGCCAGCTTGCTGCACCATGTGGAGAATGTATGCTGCTCGTATGCAGCAATTATCTTTCTTGCACCACAGCACTTTTTTTCCTCCGCATGGCAAAGCTCTTATTGTGCTTGGCACAGCGGGGCAGGTTGTCTTCCGATCACACCACTGCAGCCTACCCTGTACCATACACTATCAGCCTGACTATCAGCCTGCATGACTGTCAAAAAGGTATGCCGCATCTGTCATGGGCTGCTGCAGGACCTGTCGGAGCTGCGGCCGAATGAGGTGCCGCGGGTGTACTTCCCGCAGCGGCCAGGCAACAAGGTGACGCTGTACCACGATGCAGCGTGCACGCCGGGCCCCGTGCCCGGCATCACCCTGGCCGGCGGCGGCCTGTACAGCGAGAGCAGCTGCTGGGACGACATGTATGTGGCGATCCAGCAGGCGGAGAGGTGCGTCGGCAGTGCTGCATGTCGTGCAGCTGCTTGCAGGGTTGGTTGCAGTGCACGGCAGCAGGGGGCTTGCAGGACAGTGCTGGGTTGATGGCAGCTGCCGTTGACAAGCACCACATCCATGGCTGTGCACAGGTGGGCTGCCCGGTCTCCCTGTCTGACTGGCGGCGCGTCCATGTCATGATGCTGTCGCCGCAGGTTCGTCTGGATCACTGGCTGGTCGGTCTGGACTGACACGCTGCTGCAGCGCACGCCCGCCAGCCCCGCCAACAGCCTCACGCTGGGCGACCTGCTGGTGGAAAAGGCGCGGCAGGGCGTGATGGTGAGGCGACAGCTCACCCAACAGCGGCAGTTCGAGAATGGCAGCATGCAGCAATCCAGTGCAGCGCGTAGCGCGATGCCAGCTGGTGCTGCAGGCTGCAGTCGTGCTGCACACTGTCGGCAGTGATTGTTGCAGCGCGCTGCCACAGCCCAAGGCACATGCAAGGACAACAGCCGCACGCGCAGCTGAGCACATGGCGAACAGAGCATGCAGGGCATGCGCTGCCATCATGCTGCACGCCGTGGCGCTGCCGGCAGCGCCGCTGCGGCCTGCAGCCATTCACGCCGGTCCTCGTGTGCAGGTGCTGCTGCTGGTGTGGGACGACACGACCAACAACATGCCCGGGCTGGGTCCCGGCGTGATGGGCACAAGCGATGAGAAGACCAACACGTTTTTCAAGGACACCCCGGTCACGTGCGTGCTGTGCCCGCGCCAGGGCGGCTTCGAGGACTCCTACCTGCAGGTGACAAGGGGGGGGGGGGAGGCCGGCCTGCGCAGCGCTGAACGGAGCCCAGCTGTTGTTGCAGAGGGCGTGTGCGAGGGTGCTGCCTGCAAGGGTTTTTCATTACAAGCGTATCAATCACACTGGTTGTCGGAGAGTGTTTGGGGACTTGTATGATGCGGCAGCAGGGGGGGCTGGGGCAGGCGGGCAGGAGGCAGCACCCAGCATGTGCACGCATCGTGTCTGTGGTTGCCAGCCGCTCACCCCCGCAGCGTACAGCCTCACCTCCCTGTTGGAGTGCAGTGCTGCCGCATGGCTCTGCACCGCCAGAAGACGCAGCTGCAGCCCCTTGCCCACCCTGCAAGCGCGCTCACCCCGCGGTGGTGTGCGCCGGCCTGCTGCCGCCAGAAAGTGCAGCGCGGCAACATGTTCACGCACCACCAGAAGACCGTCGTCGTGGACACGGCGCTGACGCCGGGCCACGCGCCGCCCCCAATGGCCAACCAGGTGACGCCCACGCGGCGCATGCTGGCGTTCGTGGGCGGGCTGGACCTGACCAACGGCCGCTACGACTACCCGAGCCACCCGCTGTTTGACTCCTGCACGCCCGGCGGGCCCCACTCCATGGACATGTACCAGGGCTGCGTGGAAGGTGGGGGCTGCGGCCGGCCAGCATGGCTGGGCATGAGTGCGGGGATGCGGATGTGCAGCTCGCCCAATGACTGGAGAGTGTCGGGCGCAGGCCTGGCGGCCGCTCCACGCCCCCACGGCCGGCGCAGTGTGGTTGGTGTTGCTGGTACTTGGGCATGCGTGTGTTTTGTGTTGCTCTGCACAGGGCATTGTCACTGTCAGAGGTCCTGCGACAGAAGCGTCTGCACATGGAGGTGCATGCATGCACTTGCGCGGGCAGCTGCCGACATGCATCTGGCACACATGCGCGCACAGCATGCACTGCCGCCGCTGCAACACAAACACACCAACTTCAGTCCTCCAAGGCCTCAACCATGTGCACGCTGGCGCCACTCCCCCGCGTCCTCCCCAGGCCTGGACACCTCCAAGCCCTGCCCGCGCGAGCCGTGGCACGACATCCACGCCAAGGTGGAGGGCCCCGTCGCCGTGGACGTTGCCATCAACTTCATCGAGCGCTGGGTGAAGCAGGCGGGCACGCTCAACTGGCCCAAGCTGCTGGGCGTCAAAGGGCTGCACCACACCAAGGTGGATGTGCTGGTGCCGGAGGGCCTGCAGCAGTACCTGGTGAGCCCGGGCGGCACAGCTGCTGCTGCTGTGGCCTGCGGTCTGGCTGTCTTGGTCTGGTTCGCCAAGTGGGCTGCACCACGCGCCGTGCTGATCGTCTCGCAAAGCGACATGGCTGTGCAAAACATTCAGCAGCTGCCTGATGCGCCATCAGCGACTGGCGCTCGTGTATCCTCCATCTCTACCAGGCCCCATGTACACTCGTGCTTGCCTGCACACGCCGCCCATCCTGCGCCAGCACTGCCGTTGCACGCTAGGAGCAACGACTTTCCTCTGCGCCCCCCGTGCTGTTGCTGCACCAGAGTGCCACCGACATCGCCAGGGGTCATGGCAAGGTCCTGATGGCGCAGGCCAACCTGATGGACATGCGCGTGGCGTCCATCAAGGACCACGACGCTGGCCTGGAGATGCCCGACCTGGCGCCGGAGGACTCGTGGAGCGTGCAGCTGTTCAGGACCATCGACTCGAGTGAGTGCAACCGGGCACTCCATGTGTGTGGTGTGCCGCCAGGTGTCAGACCGCCTGCAACTCCCTTGCATGCTGTGTTGCGCCTGGACCCAGCGTCTGCTGCTGGGAGCAGTGCTCAGCAAAGTGGCGTGCAGCCTTTTAGGTCTTTTTTGCGCGCATGCACAGTCCCGTGCTGCTTGCGGCTTTGTGCGTGCCTGCATCCCAGATGTCTGGCTCGTCTGCGCGGTGCCAGCACACTGCCCTGCATCTGCTGTGGTGGTGTGAACCTGACAAGGTGTGGATGCCTGTGCTGCGCTCTTGCTGCCTCCGCCTGCAGCCTCTGCGAATGGCTTCCCCACAGACGCCAACAGCATCTACGAGGCAGGACTGGGCATCGGCAAGGGCAAGGTAGGGCAGCAGGCACCGCGGCTCTGGGGCAGCAACCGACCTCCCTCGCATCTGAGCCGGGCACCTGTCAGTGCTGTGTCGTACAACAGCGCTGTCACCCACTTTCTGCTGCTCTGCCACGTGACACGAGCACATGAGCAGCCATCTGATGGATGTGCTGTGTGTGCTGTGTGTGTCCGGAGCATGCGTTGATGGGGTCTTACCGCTGCGGGCCTGTCGCCTGACTTGCGGCTGCTGTGCCTGCTGCTGGGTGGCCGCCAGAGCATCGACGCGTCCATCCACCGAGCGTACATCAACCTGATCCGCCGCGCCAAGCGTTTCCTGTACCTGGAGAACCAGTACTTCCTGGGCAGCGCACACCTCTGGGACAGGTGCGGGCACTGACTGATGCTGCATGCACACATGCACCACACCGAAGAGCGGGTGGTCACACAGCAGGGTGGCGCGAGCGGCGTGGCGAGGGCTGCAAACAGCTGCCAACGTTGGCTGCTGATGCCCCGAGCACCGCTGCTTACTGCTGTTGGGACAGGGCAGTGGGAGTTGCAGTGATATGTGCTCCAGGTGTTGGAACGTTCTGGGCAGAGCACGTTCCTTTGGGACATGGGCCGGCTGCCTCTGGCAGCGTTCTGCCGGACTGTCACTGGCATGCGGGGAACATCCACACCAGTGTATTGGCAGGCCCAGGAGTTGAGGACCTGTGCTGCTAGGGATGGGTGTTTGAGTTGGCTCGCCATGCTCGTGTACATGTTTGCTTATTTGGGTGTTGCATGCCAGGCGGGCATGCCACCATACAGTTTGCAACTTGCCTGGTTTTTAGAACCTTTTTAGGACCTTGCTGGCCGGACCGCGGCGTGCCGTGTGCTGCCTGCAGTGACACCAACACGCCCTGCGCCAACCAGGTGCCAGCCGAGATTGCGCTCAAGATCTGCAGCAAGATCAAGGTGAGCCGGCGCCCGACCGCGTGGCGCTGTGCAGGGGCGCAGGCGACGACATGCAGCGCCTGCCCACCTGCGCTGTGGTGACGCCCCCCAAGGCAGGCAGCCCTTCATACCAGCATCTCCAGCATCGACCGCATGCCACAAGTTGTGCGCACAGCACAGCACAGCGCAGGCGCTCACCTCCACACACCTTCACACATCTGCCCTGCAGCCTGCTGTTACCCTACAATCTGCTCCCTGCCGGTGGCGGTCCATGCCTGTGCCACTTGTTCTGCTTGCGTGTGCTGTCTGTGTGCTGTGCAGGCTGGCGAGCCGTTTGCGGTGTACATCGTGATCCCGATGTTCCCTGAGGGCATCCCCACCAGCGGCAGCTGCCAGGCCATCCTCTTCTACCAGTACAAGACGCGGCTGATGATGTACAAGTGGGTCACAGCCGACGCTGTGGCTTGTTTGTTGTGGCAAGTCACTGTCCTCTGCGCGACCGCATGCCCCACTGCGTGCTTTGTGGCGAGCTTGATTTGCTGATAATGCCTCCAAACTGTGCGCTTGGCAGGCATCACTGCGGCTGCCGCTCCTTGGATGGCATCTGCCAGCTGCCAAGTGCAGTGCTGGCTGCCACCCGTGCTTGCAGGCGCATTGCTGCCGCAATAGAAGAGGCTGGGCTGAAGGGCAAGGTGTCCCCGCTAGACTACCTGCAGTTCTTCTGCCTGGGCAAGCGCGAGGCACTGGGCACAACCAGCACGGTGCGCGCTGCTGGGGATGTGGCTGCTGCCGTAGCTGCCTCTGCAGAATTCCACGTTGGGTGCGGTGACCCTGTTGTGCGTTGCTTGGTTTGGCTGCTGATGTTCAGCGCCGCATGCGGTTCATGCACAGCACCTCAAGCAGGCCACCTGCGTGTGCACTGCTGGCCTGCGCTCACTGCTTTGGTTGTGCAGGTGCCGCAACTGCCGGACACCCCAGAGCATCCGACCAGCAGCGAGGCAACAGACGCAGCAGGGCAGGCTGCACCCGCAAAGGGAGAAGGCAACTGGGTGGAACAGGCAACCAGCCACGTTGAGGGAGAGGTGGCAGAAGAAGTTCAAGAGCATCAGAACGGTGTGGGGCCGCATGTAGACACAGACAAGGCCGCTGGTGCTGAGGCCGCTGCTTCTGCGGTGCATGGCACTGACGACGTGAACCTGGCTACCGCGCAAGGCCGTGCGTGTGCTGCGCGGCGCTTCATGATCTACGTGCACAGGTGGGCACGCAGCGGGATCGTCATGCGGTTTGAGCTGCACTCCCAGGCAGTAGACATATCCATCTGTAGAGTGCTAAAATGCACTGTGTGCTGCCATCCCTTGGGCAAAATGCAGGTGTGTGGTTGTCTTTTCCTGTGTGTGCCTTTGCATGTCATGTTTGGGTGCTTGAACAGAGTACTGTGATATGCTCATGCACACCCATGCTCCGCTGCTCTTCCAGCACACCAAGCTGGTCTTGATAATTGAAGAGAGCAGCATGGTAGGCATGCTCAACACCTCTCATGCTGTGTCTGTCTTGCTGCTTCCAATGCACGCGCGCCCCGACTCCTTCACCCTGCAGCAAGCTGATGATCGTGGACGACGAGTATGTCGTGGTGGGCAGCGCCAACATTAACCAGCGCTCGCTGGACGGCACGCGGGACAGCGAGATCGCCATCGGGCGTACCAGCCCGAGCACAGCATGGGCAGCCACACAGACCCGCTGCCGCAGGGCCAGGTGGCGGGCTTCAGGAAGGCGCTGTGGTTGGAGCACCTGGGGGTGAGCCGCGGGCTGGCAGAAACTCAGGTTTAAAACATCAGCTTCTAGGATTCGGGTCTGTCATTGGAGAAGGCGCTGCCACCTCTCAAGTGCCTTTATGCACACCGGAATGCAGTGCACCGTTGCCGTTGCATGTGCTGCACTCGGCTCACTGCCTGCCTGCCTGTCTGCCTGCCGCGTTGCCCTCTCCCTGCACCGTGCAGAGGCTGATGCCCGAGGTCGAGGACCCCAGCGACATGAAGTGCATGCGCACGCTGGCGCGCCTGGGCGCGGAGAACTGGGCCGCGTACGCAGGCCCCGACTGCGTGGCGCTGCCGCACGGGCACCTGCTGGTGTACCCCAACTGGGTGACACGGAGGGCAACGTGACGACGCTCGGCGACTGCGAGGAGTTCCCTGACCTGCATGGCAAGATCCTGGGCGTCAAGAGCATGGTGCTGCCGCCCATCCTGACCACCTAGGGCTGCGGTGGAGGGTGTGTGGTCGCGTGGCGGCTGCTGCGTAGCTTGCGGGCTGCAGCGATGGTGTTGATCGTGGGGTCGCTGGCAACTGCTGTCGCCAGCTGCAGCAGCTGCTGTGGTGGGCCTGTAAATGCAGGGCATGGCGATGCCAAATCTGTCCGACATTACAGGCAGTGGCAGCTTCTGTCATAAAGTGTGGATGCTGTGTGCTACTAACAGGACCCATGCTGCTGGTCTCGTCAGTGGTGGAAAGCAGCCGCCTGGGCGGCACGGCGCGTCGTGTGCTCGATGGTGTGGTGCAGTCGTGGGGTGTTGCTGTGTGCTGCTGTGCTATTGGCAGCTGCTGCTGGGCTGGTGTAACTTGATGCTGCCAGGCTGCAGAGGTGGTAGAGTGCCGGCAGCCTCCGCGTGGGGTGCAAGCTGGCGTGACTGTTTTGGATCGAGCTGGTGCTGCTGACTTGCTTGTAGATGCTTGAAGCAGCTGTGCAGAGTGATCTTGTTGCTGTGAAAAGGGAAGGAGGCGTAGCACAGTAAGCTGTCTGTGTGCTGGGCCCGTCGCGGTTGATGCCGCGAGGTGTTCATCAGCACATCTTGACCAACACAAAAGCATTGACCAGTGGGGTTGGGGGGGGGGGTTACATGTGCTGTTCTGGCAGGCTGGTTGATGGCAATCGCTGCTGTTGGCGGTGTGTGGCTGCATGCTGTGTTATGACAGTTTTATTTGTGTGACTCTTGTTGTGTGTGCACTTGGCGATGCAATGTGCATGCGTGTGCAAGTATCTGCGTGTGCGCGGGCGGCGGCATGTTGCTTATGGGGTGGTTGACAATGTTTGGTTGCATCCAGCAAGAGCGGAGTTGTGTTGCTGCACACGTTGGGGGGGGTGACTTGTGTGCCGCGGCGCCCTGGTTTGCCGACGTGATCTGCTCGCGCGGCCTCTACTGCAGTCGCTATCATCTGCACCTGCATTGTGCACATGTCCTGCCATGCGCCTTGTGTGGTGGGGCTCTATGAACCCTCAAGGCGCTGGAGAACCATGTGTGTGTAATGATGCCTCCATCATCAGGCTGCTGTGCCCGGTGATTTCACCTGACTAGAAGCAGTTGCTCCCTGCTGCGAGTCTGATCCACATCACGGCTTGAGAGTCCACTTGCTCTGAGCCGGCCCCTTCCTGACGATGCATGCTGGAGAGTGCATGGCGCTAGGGTGGTGGTGGGCTGTGCCTGCTCAGGTGTGCTTCACATCATGCTGCTGCCTGTGCTGTGTGCGCATTTACTAAATGTTTGCAAATGCATGGCAACCGGGCACTGGCGCGCTGCGCTTGCCCAGCTGTTGTTGTCACTGCAAAACATGCTTCTTCTTGGGTTATATTATCAGGTGCAGGGAGCAACAAGGTGCTTTTTATGGCTGAATTTCTTTGGGAGGGTGCTGCTTCTATGTCTATGCATTTGTTATGCAGCAGCACTGTAGCCCAGCAGGGCAACCAAGCAGGGACTATGCATGTGGTTACTTTTGTGTGCTATGCGCTGCCAGTGCAGCGCTCCTCTGGGTGCATCAGCAATGCATTCACGCATCGGACATGTGTGTGTGCGTGACAGACAGCCATGTGTTTTATTTGCGGCTGCTGGGTGGGCCTGGCCGGAATGCAGCACCACAGCACACTGCTTGCCACAAGATAATGGCAGGCCGCAGCTGTGGAACATGATTAGATGACTGGATGACGGGTGTAAATTCGCTGAGGATGACGTTTGGTGTTGTACGGGGTTGTGAGAGGACACGGCACTAGCATGCAGTAAACTGGCACCGTGAGATGCGGCCCATTGGATGCAGGGTTTTGCATAAATGCGGGGTTTGCATAATTGCAGCCCTGTAACACTGCAGCGGCATTCGCGGGCATGCTAGCCTCCTGGTGTAAAGGTGCAGCAAGCGATGCAACTTCTGTCACAAGCCATCAGTGAATACACCACATGTCACAGCGGCCTGCACATACACCCAGGCGTCGGGTACCCTTGCAAGGTAGCAATTGCTGTGTTGGCCCCATCGTCACGACTGGCGTTACACACGCCAGCACCATGCCATAAGTTGTGCTTCCATTCTACCTTGCACCTGCAGGATTATCAGCTGATAATCACTTCTCATCACTTACTCAGTGTACCAAGCTTAGCCTCAAAGCAGGACTCGGCCTGAACGATACACCACGGCAGCCTGTACTGTGCCAGAGGCTGCCACTCTCTCCCCCTTCCAGGGCAGACTGAGGCCAGACAAGGCCACCATGGTTACAACAACATGAAAGAAGCGGGATACTCTGTTGCTGAACAACTCTGACAATGCCTGCTGCTGCAAACACTTGCTGCCACAACTGAACCCACTAGGGATGTGTCAAACATAGGGCATCCAACCAGCTGAGCATTCAACCAAGTGCAATGGCACAACATACGCTGTCAACACGTTCAAGACATCACATGTTGATCCCCCACATGCTCTGCTCATCTCTACTGACACTGTACGGTTGCGACAGACACGCCGCAAACCGCTGCTGCAACTCGTAAATCACACAACAACTTTCTGACCCCAACATCAAGTGGTAGGGGCGATCAAGTCTGCAAGCGCATTCAACTAAGCACACTCCAAAGCACTCACAAAGCAATGAAAGAGGTGCAGCATGCTTACGTACATCGCAAATCTAAAATAGGTGCAACATGCTTATGGACTTGTACAGCGGATTGTATGCATGCATGACGCTTATGAATGCTTACGATCATACGATGGTTCATATGCTTATAGAAACAGGAGTATGCTTATGCAACCGACACAAAGCCAACGGCAGACAATGACAGGCACAAACACATTTGTCAAAAAGAGCAGCACTGTTAGACAGCAGCAAAAAGCAAGCAAGCCATTTGTATGTTGCTGCTACAAGAGAAACACAGTGCTCAACATACCCTACTTATGGGCAGAAAATAGCCTGTGGTGCCACCACTGGAAGTACCCTTTCAGTCCCCATATTACTGTCAACAACATTGACTGAATGTGCAGCGCAGATCACGTGCATTGCATTGTCACACCAGAGCATATAAATGATAATTGCTGGGCTAGTGCCTGAGGTCAGGTGTCACTCCTCATGATGTGATGTATGGTGGTGTATTGTGTCGTTTTGAACTTCAATTCACTGGTGAGTGAAAGGTCAACTCTACAGCACGTAATGTACAGACAGATGGCTGTGCCGTCAGGCCAGCCCTTAAGAGCTTACTGCTCCCGCCATCTCAAAATGCAGGCGGTCTCGATTCAAGCATGTAGTCAAACTGACTCAACATACACAAAAGCTTGGCCCCCAGTCCTTCTGCGCAGCCAGTGACTTCTGCACCAACATGACGGGATCGCTTCCTTATGCCCAAAGCTTAGGCTGGCATGTTTGAGCCTTCAGCCGTATACTGTTTGCACTTGCATCACTAATCAGGCCAGATCAACACCACCTTGCTTCAGACCTTGCTTGTGTGCAGCTGTGCACTTGCCTGGAGCCCAAGAGCTATTTTTGACACCGGCGGCTTCATGGCACTGCCAGCTGGTCCGTCACCGGCCGCATGCTCCAGTGCTGCTGGTGGCCAGGGGCAGCTACTTTTCAACTGCTGCCAGAGCCACCTTTGCTGACGCAACCTATGCCTCAGCTGCTGATGTGGATGCTACAACTACTGTGCTGCTGGCCCGCGCCCGCGCCCGCGCAAGCCCTTCTCGTAGTTGAGGTACGTCTCTGACATGAACCACTCAACGTTCTTTCGGCCGCCCGGCTTGTAGCTGTTGAAATCCTTGTCGAGCGGCACTGGGAAGAACGCGGCCTCATCGTTGGGCAAGCCATAGGTGTCTGCCTTTGTGGGCAGTGGGATAACCCTGCAGGCAAAACACATTGTTTGTCAGCAGTTGGAGGTGCACATGCGGCAACACAACAAGCAAAGAAGGAAGCCCTGGGTTGAGAGATGGTGCAGCCGCAGTGCAGCAGTGACTGTTGTGGTCTAGCACTGCCCTTGCACTTACGAACCTGCGTGCAGGCTTGTGTGCACAGGATGACTCGAGTGCTCCTTAGCCGTATCATCCAGCCATAGCGTTGAACATGCAATCCTGTACCGCCATGTCTGACGAGTCGTCAGCCAAACAGCTGATGCTCACCTATCCTTCAGCAGCAGCCCCGGCTGTGCGTCCAGCAGGTATGCCAGCACGTTCACCAAGGGCTGCAGGATCTTGGTCTCAGCGTCAATTGTATACGCAGGCCGGAACAGCGGCAGCCGCAGCCGCAGCCGAGCAGCCAGCTTCTGCAGCACCCACGCCGCAGGCAGCATCATGCACGTGCCTGCCTGCAGCAGCGCAAGCAGCAAGCTGCCACAGAGTGGCCACAGCAGACACAAGCTGTGCACCGACGTCAGTCCCAGCCTGCTCTGTCCTGTGCCATTGCTGGTCAACTCTGCAAAGCCTCCTTTGACCAGATCTTCCCAGGCTGAGTCATCTGCTTCCGGCAGCATGCCGGGCTGGAGCTTGTTGACCTGCGCAACAAGACACCAGTCAGAGCCGAGAGGACGGCCATTGGCAGCAATGCCAGCACTGCTGCTGCTGCTGCTGCTGCTTGTGCCGGCAGAGCTCTGGCCCGGAGCAGCAGCCTGCGCATCAACTGCAGTGCTGGGCACGCCGATGAGGCGTGGAGGGCGGCTGGGACCGCCATGGGCTGGCAGTGCACGGCCGAGCAGCGGGTAGTCTGCGAGCTCGGGCGTGCAGGCCACGTTGGTTCTCAGCGGGTTCAGCACCCTGCATGCATGCACAGCACAGCGACATTGCTTGCTGTCCTGAAAGTGCTGAAAGAAGCAATGCTGGGTCTGACACCAACCATTGCAAGGCGGGAATGTTGTGAGCAGCGTGGGCTTGTTCATGTCACATACGCATGGTTGGCCGGTTGATGTTTGATGCCGCCTCAGGTGGTGACTGCGGCTCAACATGCGCTATTCCTATTCCTACTCCTACTCCACATGCATAGACTTAGCTGTGCAGGTTGCACAGCATGCATGTTTGCGTATGCCCAGCACATCCTCAGACAGCCTGGTACCACCACCAGTGCTGGCGCTGCGCACTCGCCGCAACCAGGCAAGGTGGCTGCAGACGCCTTGGGACTGATGTCCTGGCTGCAGGATGGCCAGCAGATTGGTGTCTGCACATGTGGCTGGTGAATTTCGCGACGTTGAGCTTATGTGCATAGTGCACACGCGCTGCTCTGGGGCCCTCACCTGAAGAGCGTGTTGGTGATGCGCCTGTTTGAGAAGACAAAGTCCTGCCGGCCCACGTCGTAGTGTGCGCCTGCAGCAACACACACGCCACACTTTCGGATGTCAGGGTCGCTGCTTCCTGGTGGTGCTTGTCCCTCACCACCTGATGTCCATGCAACCACGCGACAGCATGCGCCACAAGCAGCTTATACTACGCGCAGTACACGCCATGCTCTGGAAAAGGCATCCTAGTGCATTGCGAGCAGCACACGCCTCCAGGCGCACGCCTGCACTTGAAACGCTCACCTGGGTACCACACCTCCAGCATTGAGAACTCCGCACCAGGGTAGTGCCGCGTGCTGCTGCCCTGGGCGAGCTTGCCGCTGCGCCGCACGGGGCAGGCCTCAAACGGCGCCAGCCTGTCGTGCGTGGAGGCGGCCTGGAAGACGTGCTGCACCTCGGACGACACCACCACATCGCGGAAGCTGTACTTGTATGTGAAGGCGCTGGCGGCGTCACCCCGGGGCTTGATGCGGGGGATGCCCTCTGCGCCCACCGTGTCCAGCAGGCCCATGAAGATGATGTGAGGCAGGGCGCCGCGCGGCCAGGAGCGGCTGCTCCTGTGGAAAGGGAGGCAGCAATGCACACAAACTTGTCGACATGCCAGCTGGCACGTCGGCAGCTGCAGCACGCAGGTGCTCTGATTTTGACCTACACCATGGCAAGCACTGACTGCTGCAAGAACATGGTGTGACTGCTCGTGCCTGGATCGGGATCAGCTTACAGGGCGCTGCACATCCTTTCAGGTGGCTGCGTCGCTCCATGACAATCTACTGCATCCCATGGGTGCGTCAGCTGCGCTGTGCAGCCGCACTACCAGGACGGCGAGGTGATCTGAAGACCGCAAGTGCAGGTGGGGTCGTCCATACGCATATGACTTGCAGCGCACCTAAACTGCTGGGCATTGGTGCCTTTGGGGCTGTCATCTGGGTGGTCACTGCAGACATGCAACGGCAAGTAAGTGAGTGAGTGAGCGGCCTGCGTTGGAAAGGGTACCAGCCTCACCCATGCATGGCTTGGAAGAAAGTGTGTGCCCAAGGTCGCAGCACAAATTCAGCACCCCTACATACGCCATACAGAAGTAGCAGGCGCTCCAGCACACACTGGCACTTTGCAAGTGGGCACACAGGCGCGTTGCATGAACAGCACCATGCGCAGCCACTGCTGCTACAGCAGCTGCGTTGTGAGTAAGCCTGCGTGTGGAACAGAGTTCACCGGGCTGTCGTGTCGAATGTCCCAAATGCTGACCAGAGGCCCGGGCCATGTCACGGCTGGCTGGCTGTCACACATTGGTGGCGTCCGTACGGCTGACTGTCACACATTGGTGGCGTCCACAACACATGCAGCTGCAGCTGCAGGTGCTGTTGAACATGGTTGCAGCTATTGTATGGCTCATTGACTCATCGAAAGCATTACCTGCGGTACATCTGCCAGACGTCTTGCAGCTCGTTGCGGCGGCCAGCCGCACCACCTGCTGCTGCTGGCTTGAGTATGCCGCAGTTGTTGACCATGCCAGCGACTGCGCGCACCGTGTAAGCTCCACGGCTCAGCCCGAACAGCCACACCCGGCTCGCGTCTGGGCCCTTGAACTTGTCCACGATGAAGCTGCAGGCAGACACAACCCGAATGAAGTGTTGCTGCTGTGTGACTGCATATGTTGTTGCAAGGCGGGCGTCCTACGCACCCGCAGCAGGGAAGCCTGCCCCAGCCCATGCTCCCTCATGCTGCGGGTGCAGGAGCAGGCTGGTGCATGCCTGAATGGTGACGGCAGCCATGGCCAGGTGCATGTGGTTGCTGTTCAGCAGCGTTGACAGCAGCGGCTCTGCTGCGGCTGTTGCATGCAGCACTCGAGCAGCAAGCTCCTTCTTGTGGTCTGGACTAGTGAGAGTACCCAGTCGCAGTGAGGCTCTTCAGCAATGACTGCTGCCTGAGCGCATATGGTATCTGTTATGTCGTGTCCTTTTCTGCCATGTCACTACTTAACCCACCTGTATGCCTCCTTGCAGCGCTCTGGCAGGTCATTTGCTATCACGCCGTTGGCAATGTACAGCAGTGTGTCACCAAACCCTCCCAACAGACCCAGGGCTGGCAGCCGCTTTCCCTTCTTAGCGAGATCCTCCAGGCCGTCCAGGCCCGCGCCGTTAAAGTAGCAGATGTCCGTGTTTGTGTAGCTGTTGTATACGGGCTTGCCGTCTTGCGTCTTCACGTAAGCGTTTTGGCCCTGGCTAGCAAAGCCATCTGCAATTATCTGAATGTTGCCACGCGTCCCTGCGAGGTCAGGTACGCACGACATGCACAGCGACGGCGTCCTGTTTGGATGTGCTGCTGGGCTCAGCAACGGCAGGCGTTGCAGGGGCCGTGTTTGAGCTCACCTGTCTCCGCACCACACCAAGTGCCATCGCAGCAGACTACTATGTTGTGAGGTTTGGTGTGGCTTGGCATATTCAATTTTGCCTGCACGGACGTCAAGCCGCAGCTCCTTTGACTAGGGCTTCTAAGTTCGCACTACGATCCTCGGCTGACTGAACTTTTCAAGCACCCCGATCCACCACAGCTTGAATTTACCAGGCATGCGACGGGACGAAGTGGTGATGTTGTTCCGAAACTAACGCTCGCACTGTCACCCTAGTGACACTCAAAAACGCTTTGGGCCCTCACACCCCAGTGCTCAGTGACACAGTGACTGTGATCCAGACAGAGCCAAAGGGCAACAGGTTGGCAGGAATGAAGAAATATCCAAGCATGCTGAAGAAATGAAATGAACACGAGCATGGGCTTTCTGTGAAAGAAGGATAGCAGCAGCAGCTCCCAGCTGTAGCGCTGTCACCCGATTGCGCTCTCATTCATGATCACATACTCGCGCGTGCTCAGCCCAAAGCGGATTACGTCCAAGTGCAGCAGCTCGTAGTAGCGCGCGCCCTCCATCTTCTCCTGGTTGATGCTGGTGCCGTTGATGCTCTCCAGGTCCATCAGGTAGGGCTTCACCACACGGACAACCGCCACCCCATCAGGCGCATCAACCTGCACCTCCCTGCATACGGCAACAGCAGTGATTGTAGCGCAGTCGATCCATCAGTACGGCTCACACAAGTGTGTAGCACGCCAGTCGCAGCATCCACTGTTGCCTGCCTACCAGTCAGCTGCATGGCAGCCAGGGCTGCCCACTCACGCATGAGCAACACGGCATACTTGTCCCAAGGGCTGTCCTGCAATGCTCCGCCCTCCTGCAGCTGATCACTGCAGCTGTGTTGATGGCGCACCGGACCTTGATCCAGCCCCACCCCACGCACCTGAACACCAGCACCGCATGCTGCCTGCTGCAGCTGGGGTGGTCCGTGGGGATGTCTGCCACCTTGCGGTCCTTGCCGAACAGGTAGAACGGCGTCTGGTTGAGGTTAATCGGCGACCCGACCTCCTCCTTGCCCTTGAAGCAGAACAGCTGCCACAGCGGCCGCTTGCAGACACGCGCCTCTGGCGGCGGCTGGTACTTGAGCACTGCGCTGCCGTCCACGGTCTTGTTGGTCTCTGCTGCCAGCTTGCCTGAGAGGCCCATGTTGGGAGCCTCCTTGGGTGCTGCGGGGGGTGGCGGCTCGTCATCAGACCAGTCCTCTGCAGCAGGCGGGGGGGGGGGGGTGCAGCAGGCAGGCAGGCAGGCGGGGAAGCAGGGGCAAGCAGGCAGGTGCAACGCAGAACAAGGAAACCTTGGGTGTCCTGCAGTTTGGCAGCTGCTGACAAGTAGTCCATTGCTCTATGAATTGGGTGACGCAATTGAAGGCCAAGGCAGGCAAGCAGGCACGCAGACAGCCAGCTGACAGGCGGCACAGCAGGGCTCTGCCGCCTTCCACATCGCTGCTTCCCAACAGCTGCAGCAGACTGAGGCTGCTGCCTGCATGTACTGAAGACGATGCAACACGAAACACAATTGCTGAGCACCTTTGCCTTGGCAGCTGCTACCCTGCATGCAGGCGTCCAGGTGCAGAGCAGCAGGCAAGCAGTGTCAGCCACAACCGAGCGTGGCTGCAGCTGCACGGGGCAGCCGCCCTGCTGCCGCCTCACCTGGCTTGCCCCAGCGCTGCTTGCCGCCTCCACCACCATCCCCATCACCCTTGCGGTGCTTGCCACCCGCCCGCCTGGGTTGCTGCTGCTGCTGCTGCTGATGCTGCTGCTGCTGCTGGACATCACCTCGCTCTGTAGCCTCCCTGCCGCCTCTGCTGCTGCCGCCCTCCTGCCGCTGCAGGTGATGCTCATGCTGCTGTTGCTGCTCCCTGCCTGGGTTGTGTGGCTCGCCATCACTCCTGTGGCTGTGTTTGGTACCTGCAGCCTCTCCTCTGCTGCTGTGGTGATGCTGGCCCGCCTCTGCCCTGTCCCGCTCCCTGCCCCTGTCTCTGCTTATGTCCCCTCTGCCTTCCTTATACCGTCTGCTGTCCCTGCTGTTGCCGTGAGGGCCCTGCCTGCTGCCATCCCGATCTCGCCGATCTGCCTCATAGCCCCGTGAGTCACGATCTCTGTGCTTGTCACTGCCGTGCCTGTCGCTGCCGTGCCTGCCGCTGTGCTCCCTGCTGCGCTCTCTGCTGCGGTCCCTGCCATGCCTGCGTTATGGTTTGCAACACGACCATTAAAAGATAATAATAATAGGGAGATACTTGATCCAGATTACACCTCAAGCAACAAGCATCATTGCACAGTTCTGCAGTGCACCAGCACTGGTTGCGACACTGCTGCTGCTGCTGCTGCTGTAAGCTAAAGTTGCAACAGCACTTCCTATGGCATGCTTGAAACTGCGCACCCTAAACAGCAAAACACGCATGTTTGCCGACCACTGGCACAGTCGTTCACCTGCTATCGTGACGCCGGTCTGCTTCTTTGTTTGAATGCTGCCTGTCCCTGCTGTCGTGTCTGTCCCTGATGTCGTGGCGTGCCTGCTTCTTTTGCCTAAATCACAGTGTTCACCAGTCTTGGTCAGAAAATGCTGCAAGTACAATGCATCCACCCAGCTGCGTGATTTTCAAGCATCAAGTACCTGTCGTCAGGCGAATGCTCCTCTGCAGCGCCCATGGCTTCTTCCAGAGACTGTAGGCCTGAAAGCGGCTCCCAGTAATACAGCGTCACGTACACAGCTATGGTCTGGTACTAAAAGTGCAAACAGGCATGCGCATGTGTCAACACCATCACCCCCGGGACCAAGACTGCTTCCATTCGATATCAGGCAGGCAATTAAGCTCGTGCCCTAACCATCACAGATGCTACGCCTCCCCACACCCCGCCCAAGTGCACAGTCGTCGTGATATGCGTGATATGCAAGGTGACAATGTGACAGTCTCAGTGGTGACTGTGACGCAACCGCCACTGCTACTGCACCAGGTGCACCACAATGTACAGGAAGCAGTCTGCCGCCTTCATGTTAGCATGCAACCAGGCCAGTGGCGTGCGCCAGTCAGGCTGCACACCACATACAAACACAACAGGGGAAGCTGGCCAGCCATCTGGCAGCTCATGGCTTGGCACTACTGCTGCTGCTGGGGCTTGACTGCTGGTGACACTGCTGCTCTCGACCCCTGGTCTTTGCTCACCAGCTGCCGCTGGTGCTCCTGCTGCAGCTGCACCATCCACAAGCTTCCGGGCATCATCTTCTGGGGTGCGGCCCGGCTTAGCTTCAGCTGTCCTGCTGCTGTCCTCACCAGCTGCTGCGTCAGCCTTGCTACTGTCGCTACCTGTCACACTGACGGCGGCATCAAGATCTGCTGCACCAGCTGCAGCACCAAGAGGATCACCCGGTGATTGCTGCCGCTGCTGTACTTCACTTGCTGCTGCCCCAGCTCCTTGAGCAGCATGCCCCAGGGGCTGCTCCTCCCCATGCTGCTGCTGCTGCTGCTGCTGCTGCTGCTGCTGCCGCTGCCGCTGACAAACCTGCTGCGACGCAGCACCAGCGGCACCAGCAGCAGGTGGCACTGGTGCAGGGAACTGGCGCGGCAGCACTGCATGCACCAGGTGTGCCAGCAGGGTGGGGCTGCCGTCCGGTTGCAACGCCTCAACAGGCCTGCTGCTGCTGAACACCTGCTCCCACACAGCTGCCAGGTCTGCAAGCGCACAACGCAGCGGAGCAGCCAGCTTGCAGATCACCTTTATGCGACACTCTAGTTTTACAACATCATTATTGCTGCTGTGCTGCGAGCAGTGTTATGTGATATGCAAGCTAGCAAAGGGCAGCACAAAGAAGTCAAAATCAGTCGGATGGACGATCTCTATTGTGAGGCCTGACTTGTCAGTGCAACAAGTCTGGCCTGGTGCCCCCAGGTGCATGCCGCACAGGCAGGGGAGGCCTCACAGCAGCTGCACCGGCTGCACGCACCTTCGCTGCTGCCTGCAGTGTGCTGCCTGATGAACAGCCGGACCGGCACTGTGGCAGTAGCAGCAGGTTGCCTCTGCAGCGACACGAGGACACCCAAAAGCACCGGCCATGAGCAGGCCGCATTGCTTGTACTGCTTACTGTGCATGCTGCAGGCAGACCTTGAAGGATTGCTCCACCTTGCTTGACACACGCGCAACCCACCTGATGTGGTCAGCAGGCTGCTTGAGAAGCCACACTGCTCAAGCTGTCGACGCCATGCGCAACACCCACACAGGCACCCTCAATTGCACATGCACGCCGGCCAGCACACCCCTGCGGCAGTCTGCTGTTGCAGCGGCAACCTGGCCGGCTCACCGCAGTGGGGTGCAGCCGCAGGGGTGCGGTGATGCGCCGCGCTGCTGCCGCGTCCGCCCTGTTCACCGCCGCCCACAGCTCGTCCTGCGCCTGGCCGGGCAGCCGCATCACTGCCGCCGCCCCATCACTGCCTCTGCAGCAGTAGCCAGCCTCCTGCGAAGCCAGGGGAGACACACAAATAATAGCAGCGAGACGGTCGGCAGCAGCCGCACCCTTTTCAAAGTATGGGTCGCTGCCACAGCTGCTGCAGCTTGCATGGCTCCACAGAGGAGGAGAAGCATCCTCAGTCACCTTGACAGGCATGCAAGAAGCCCACAACCTGGCACAGGCTCTCTCTGTGCAACATGCTCAACACCTGAGGACAAGGAGTGTCTCGTACCCATCTCGCCCATAAAGAAGCATGTACATATGCTGCCTGGCTGCTGAGCAGCGCAGGCACCAGCTGTCAGGGACAGACTGAAAGCCGCACAGGCAGCCAGCCCAGGACCTGGCAGACGTGCACTGCAGGAACAAGGCTTGGCTGCTGGTTGGGCATGGGCACGATGCTCAGCACAACTGTAGTGACATCCTGATCACCACTGCTGCTGCTGCTGCTGTTGATGAGCTCACCTTCAAGCTGCTGAAGAAGTAGTCTTTGGCTGTGCCTGCATTCTGCCAGCTGTTGCTGAGTGAGGCGGGCATGTTGCGGTAGTGCACCGTGAGACACCAAGGGCCGGCAGCTGCACTGAGGATGCATGCCTGCTGCTGCTGCTGCTGCTGCTGCTGGCTGCTGCTGCCTGCAGCTGCCTGCGATAGGCTGGGGGTCAGCAGGTCGTGCAGTACACCCAGCGGCTGCGTCCTGACACGCCGATTGAGACAAACCACAGCAGACCAGTCAGCATGCGTGACAAGAACAGTTGGCCGGCACTGAGCAAGACTTCTCTCGCTGCGCTTGTGCTGCTGCCTGCCGCCCGCCACTCGCAAACCACCAAATGCTCCCCGTTGGGATGATGCTGCCGTTGCTGCTACTGGGATCTGTGCATCGCAGCAAAGAGCATGCCTTCCCACAGTCAAGGAATGCGCATCTAGTCAGCTGTGATGACAACATTTTATTCGGCAGCTCATCATGACATGTGAAGGAGTAGGACTAGGGATAGGACGAGGCATTTTTTATGCCTGTATCACGACGGCTGCTCACCAGTTGAGGGGCAGGCCCTGGTGCTCCAGCCATGGGGCGGGCGCTGCCTGGCCAGGCAAGCTCAGCAGCACATGCTGCCAGCAGCAGCAGCAGCAGCAGCAGCAGCAGCAGCAGCAACAGCAGCAGCAAGCCAAGGCTGTTCAGTTTGTAAGCAGACAGGGCAAAAGCAGTGCAGGGCTCTGCACCATGTCCCTTCATGCACAGCAAGCGCCCAACGCATCCGTGTGCTCTTCTACGGAGCAGCAGTGCTGGCACGTTGGCATCTTCCAGCCGCTACCTTGGCACCTTCGAAATGCAGGACTGAACTTCTGCAAGCGCAAGGCCCAAGACACTGACATGAGCTGCAAGGGAGGCCTGAACCTTCAACGTACTCGATGGCATGATACACTGCTAGCCGCATGCAGGTGCTGACTGGAGTGTGTGATGTTGCACCTGGAAAAATGTGAGGCACTGCTCCGCTAGTGCGGGCAGGTAGGCGTAGCGCGGCGCAAGCAGCTGCAGCGGCAACAGCAACGGTAGCCGATGGGGGTTAGTCGGGCAAAGGCTATGTATGCAGCGCACGAGCAGCAGCCCAACATGCTACCGTACTGTTGTGCACAGGGAGTGCTCCCTGATGTTTGACCACTTCCAACGCTCCGTATCTGCTGATTCATCTACGTGCATAAGCCAACAAGCCCAAAAGCCTGACACCCCCAAAATTATAGGCAGGCAGTAGGTGTGGCAGCCTGCACTCACATACACAGGCTTTACATCCACCGGTGATGTAATCTCACTACGTGACAGGCACAGGCGAATGGGGATCTGCAGCAGCAGCTGAGTCAGCATTGCAGACAGGATATGCCTTGGAGGCGCAGCTGTAGTCCGTCCTGCCACGTGTGCCGCACTTTGAGCTGCCATGTGCCTTCGGCTGTCATGGAACACTACTGCTGCTTCTGCTGCTGCAGTGCCCCTCCCAGTGCTCGGTTCAATGTATGTCTTGTTAATTTTAAAAACGGTTTACTTTAAACTGAAGCAACCTTCTGTGATGTGGGTCACCGCTAACCGTGCACGGGACATTGCTTGCAACGTCTTGCAGGTGTCGACAAAGGGAGCAACAGTACAAAATCGTGGGGCATAAGTGCTGCTGCTCATCAATATGTGGTACACGCTTGTGGAAGCGACCGTTTGAAAAATCTCCCCTCACCTTGCCTGATTTCCAAACCCCACTGGGCCAATGTTATCATGTCCCACCAACTTCCTCTTGCCCGATCCCCTGGTAGCTAACCGGTCCATCGCTTCATTTCACTTGATTGAGCCGCAAATTACTCAACCACCTTTTCCAATCAGTGATGGAGTACACTGCATTAGCTGCCTGCAGCGCTGCTGCTGTCGCTGCTCACTACAGTGTGCCACCCTTATCTGCATTGGCCCCGTCAGTGGCCGATGGAATCTTCGAACGGCTCACACGACTAAATCTAGCACAATGTAGCCTAGTGTGCAGGGCATGGCGCTATCTGCCTTGCACATACCTGTACAGCCTTACTTTGGGTGACTTTGCTGCTGCACTACCACCCACTCTTCTGCCCCGCTGCTGGTGAGCACATCAGAAGTGTGCCAGGTACTGCTCGGCTCATAGCTGTGCTGATTGCCAGTCAGCATAGCGTACGTACGCACCTGTTTATCTCCCTGCCATTGACAATGCCAACAGAAACAGGCACGACGGGCTCAGCAGAACCCTCCCCTGCAGTCGCCGACACTCACCCAGAACAGCTGATGTGACACCAAAGCTAGCCTGAGACGCCTGTCATGCGACGGTATCTCCTGAAGTATCCTTCGCTGCTGGTGCTGCTGCCGCAGCAATCTGCGCGAGGTGCATGTCACCAGCAGCTCCACCAGCAGGTGGCTGCCGACTGCTGCAGTGCTAGCGCAGCAGCAGCTGCCCAGCCTGTGCAGCCTGTCCATCCAGCACAGCAGCAACATCAGTGCACAGCAGCTGCAGCAGCTGCAGCGCATCCTGCAGGTGAGATGCGGCTGGATAGAGCACTGCTCAGTGATTGCCAAGCAGGCATGCTGGCATGCTGCTGCTTTAGACCCTTGTGGACTCACACCACCATCCGGACACATCAGTCGCAGTTGCACTGCTGTCACTGCATCCTCTTCTCTTTGTACGCTGTCTCATCTGTAGGTGCAAGGTCCAAGGTGTGCGCTGCAGCTGGCGTTGACAGACAAGCAGTCGTTGCAGGCGCTGCTGGGTCTGCTGCCGTTGCAGGGGCTGGTGCAGCTCGACTTGAATGTGCCATACTTGCCTGAAGGAGCCGCGGCACTGCTAGCAGAGGCAGCCTCACTTCAGACAGCAGGAGCTAGCAGCCATGCCCAACAGCAGCAGCAAGCAGCCTCAGTGGTGCACCAAACCATACACGGCCAGCCGCCAACCGGCACACAGCGTAATAGCACCAGCAAACAGCTAGCAGCAGCAGCAGCAGCAGCAGCAGCAGCAGCAGCAGCAGCAGTAACACAATCACCTCAGCAGCAGTTCAGTATTGGTGTGTGGGTGTGCTGCTGGGGCGGCTGCACAGGCCTTAGCTTAGCAGATGCGTCCAGCATCCAGCAGCAGCTGCAGGCTGTGGGCTGCAGCCTGCATGGCATTGAGTCCATCAACTGCCACAGCAGCAGCGATGTGGCTAGCCTTGGGGCAGCACTGGGGCAGCCAGGGCTCAAAGCCCTAGGGTTCAATTACAAGAGCAGCAGCAGCAGCAGCAAGGGACAACTGCAGGAACACTCCGACAGCGCCATGTCAGCAGCAGTGCAAGCCAGCAGTGGCACCGGTTGGGATGGCACCGTGAACAACAGCAGTTTGACAGCTCCAGCTGCAGGTGGCTGGCTGCAGGACCGCAACACTGCAGCATTAGCAAGCCTGGTCCCACTCAGCAGCAGCCTGCAGCAGCTGACCATACATGGCTGCCCACCTGGGGGGTTCATGCAGTGCAGCAGCCAGCAACGCAACAATGTCGGGCCATCTGCACCTTCAGACATCGGCAACAGCAGCAGCAGCAGCAGTGTTGCAGCAACAACTCCAGCAGCAGCCCCAGCAGCAGCAGCGGCTCTAGCCAGCCCGCAGCAGCATCCCCTGGCAGGCCTGGCGGGCCTCAGCAAGCTGCAGCTACTGAAGCAGTGGCACGACCAGCCGATGCCTGTCAGCCCAGCAGCGCACCTCACAGGCCTGGTGGAGTTGGCACTGGAGCGCAGCAGGCTGCAGCACCCTGCTGAGTTGGCCTGCTGCAGCAGCTTGACTCGGCTGACGCTGCTGAGCCTGGCGCTGTCTGTCACCGCAGGTGAGCTGCTGGCAGAGGTGCAGCAGGGGCAGCGGCAGCGGCAGCGGGCGCAGGCTTCGACAGCAGCACTGCTGCAGCATACGCAGGTTGATCGGCTGGGGGAGATGCTGGGCGGGTTGCAGGTGCAGCAGCCAGGCAAGCATTGTGCAGCAGCAGCAGCAGAGGGTGGCATTGAGCGCTATTGTTGCAGCTGTGGAGCAGCAGCTGTTGGCACTTGCACGGAGGAGCCAGAAGCAGCCGCAGCAGAACATGCATGCCAGGAAACCACGTCGCCCCCTGCAGGCTTGCTGCGGCAGCGCATCGCCCGGTGCGCTTGCAGTGCAGCCCGCAGCCCCTGCCTGCTGGACTGGCGCTGGCTGCGGCAGCTGCGGCAGCTGCAGGTGGCGTGGCTGCAAGTGCCCCACCTGGACCTGGGCTGCCTGCCCCCCAGCCTGACGGAGCTGGATGTACAGCAGCCGCATGACCTGACCACTGTCAGCATCACGCGCAGCAGCAGCAGCGGAGGAGGGGGAGGAGGGCAGGGCAGGCTGGGCAGCAGCAACGGTGTGTGGCTGCCCAGCCTGAAGCGCCTCGTGTTGCCGCACACACTGCAAGTCAGCTGGGCGGCAGATGTGCATTGTGCGCTGCCATATGGCGAGGCGGCTGGCATGGAACCAGAAGCAGCAGCAGCAGCAGCAGCAGCAGCAGCAGCAGCAGCAGCAACAGTGCCATGTCCTTTGCCAGCACGTGAGGACAGCTCAGAGCCCAGCGAAGATGGCAGTGATCAGTCTGACTGCGATGGTTTGCTGCAGCTGCACCACAATGCACTGCTACTGCTGGATGTGGCAGCTGGCTGCCCTGAGCTGCAAGAGCTCGAGCTTGTGCAGTGGCAGCTGCCCCCTGCAGCAGTCCTTGCAGCCGCACAGCAGCTGAGGCACCTCAGGCTGCTGTCGCTGCTGCAGCCAGGCAGCGGGGCTGCAGGGGAGGCGCTGCAGCAGCAGTTGCAAACAGTAGGGGCAGGCAGTGTGGAGCTGCGGCTTCAGGAGCAACTGGTGTTGTCAAGGTACCCTTGGAGTAGCGTGTTGGCAGTGCGGTAGATGAAGTTGAGGAACTGCAGATGCTGAGGGGATTGACGTGGAGCACAAGCACAGTCTGTCGTGCAACGTGCTGCAACAGTGTGGGTAGGTAGTAGCTACTGCCCAAGTACTCTGTGCATACACTACATGGTGGCACCTTCAAGTAACCTTAGCATTCATTCCATAAACCGAACTGCTGGCAGCAGCGTCATGGGGCTGTTACATTTGTATTATTGTCATCTGTTGAACCTCGTGCGCTGCGTCGCATTGCCTTCCAAAACCACGGTTACAGCCACCCTAGGCTGGCTTTATGCAGAGTTGTGCGATTCAGTCACCTCAAACCTTTGTATATGTAGCTGACAATTGGTTGCAACCTAATTCTTTTTAAGAGAGAGAGTAGTCACACGTGGGTTATTTGCTACTTCTGCTCAGAGGATGATATGTTTGCTGAGATCAGATCCCTGCCTGGTTGCGCTGAAAAGTTGCGCAGCGTTTTGTCCATGGCTGATTCGTCAATCAAGGTGTTGCGTTTGTATCTGATGATATTTGGGGCAGTTCTGGAAGATGTCTGATGGTGTCACCGTGTATTGCTGCTTTTCTTGTCAAGTCTTGAGATGTGCGCAATGCATGCAAACATTCTGGAGCAGTGCTCCCTCCTCTTTCCGCCCCGGTGGGGCGCGGGGCCGATGGCGCTGATGCTATGGCTTGAATGGGTAATATGATGATGATGACGTGGGTTATTTGCGCATGTGCTGATCATCAAGGTTTGCATGCCTTGATGGTGGTACGCAGCAGGCGGCTAAGCATGCTGCTCTCGAAAATTTTACCAGTACTGTCAGGGCGGTGCAGACACAGCATTGCTAAAGCTACCCAGCAATGGCTGAATCCTCGTGTTGGCAGGTATCATTGCCCCCCTCAAGAACCCTAACAGGGCTGTGATCTGTCTCCTGTCCCATGCGTGACAGGGTTGGTTGCATGTCAACTCCAGGTTTGAGCACAGTTCCAACGTGATAAGAAGGGCCGTGAGGAGCCGTGCTGACGCATGCGCATTGCGACACAACCGCAGGGCACCGCAGACTGTGATCGCATAGTCTCTGTATATTGAAGCAGTCACAATGCGTCCGAAATGCGTTTCTCGGCTGCTACTGCTGCTCGCTGCTCTTGTGGTCTACCACCAAGAAGCAGCAGCAACACAACTGCACGAAAATGCTTCCTGGAGCTCATGCGGCGATGCAGGTACCGCCAGCGCTGTACACTTCACTCAGTTTTGTTTACTGTGTTTTTTTGCCTGGCATACATGCATGGAATCCTACTCTCAGGGTGCAGCTGCGTCTGTCAATGGAGCTGCTTCCGTGCCTGCCATGTTGTGTTGCTGCAGATGCGTTTGCCATAACTGCTGTTGAGCTAGAGCCGGGCACCACCATCCCTCGTGGTGGCACCCTGATGCTGACTATGAGTGGCACAAACCAGCAAGAGGTGACAGGTGGGTTGTAACTTACCACACTGGGCGCAGTTCATCTTAGCAAAACAGCACAGCTCATCGCTTCAAACATGTGATGAAGCCGAGGCAAGGGGCCGTCGGTAGTGCTGTGAATTGGCCGCAATTGAAAGAGTGATGTGGTATCACTACTTTACAGATGCATGCAATGCACATAAGGCGTGATGTGCAAGTTGCTGACCATCCAGGTGTGCTCCTGTGTGTGCGCTGCTGCTCCTTTTCCTTTTTTTGCCCTGGTGCTGTTGCAGCTGGCTCAGCAACCATAACAGTCTACTATTACGGCTTCCGTGTGTTGACAGCAAGCGACACCCTGTGCACAGCTACTGCGCAGCAGTCGCAGTCACTGACAGCCACTGACATTACAATGGAGCGCAGCAGCAGCAGCATCAGTAGTGGTAGCATGAGCATGGCAAGGAGGCTGCTGGCTGAGCCATTACTTCTGCGCAGCAGCAGCAGAAGCAGTGGTTCTGCACGCTTGCAGGATGACACGTGTGCCATGCCAGCAGGCCCGCTAGTGCTGAAGCATGCAGCGAACCTGCCTGGTGTCGCGCCACCCGGCAACTACCGCATGCGCCTGGCAGCCTCGGATGTCGTCACGCAGCAGGAGCTCATGTGCGTGGATGTGTGGTTCAAGGTGGCGTGACCATCACAGCGTCAAGCAGTATGAGGGTACAGTGTATGCTAGTGGCGTCATCAGATCTGTTGTGGTTTGCCCAGGCGCATGGTCGCCTGCGGCGTTGTACATGTACACTTTTCCGTCAAGTGTTGGCCATCGCCTACCAGCGGAAGTACACTGTGGTCGTGTCCACCGACTGCAGCCAGTTTTCTGTTCGTGTATACTACAAGCCGCACCACAGTACTCGGAGTTGCAGCCAGGCTGCCAGTGCTTGTGCAGCAGGTTTAGCTGTAGCTTTTGCTTTAGGTGGCAACACTTTGTCTGCTGCCAGAATGCAGCTACGCACATCATTGCTTGCCTTTTCATGCTAGAGTGCTTCTTCTTCTTCTTCACATTATTTGCTGGCAGCGCTGGTGCACAAGCTGGTTGCATCAAGCAGCACAATTCTGCCTTCAGGGCTTTGCCAGGCCGAAATTTTGGGCTTTGGGCGGCTGGCATGGCCTTTGATCATATCGCTGGGTTCCCACGCAGCTGCTCAGGCTAGGCTAGGCTTGTTACATCCAGGAGTCGGCTGCAAGCAGCAAATGCTTGCAAGTATTGCCAGCCGCTGGTTTGCTTGATATACGAGCTTGCTGCTTGTGCGTTAATGATATTTGCGTTAATGATTATTGTAAAGAATTGTTCTGATGGACAGCTGGCTGTTTTCGTCAAGTTCCTCTGCCAGCTGCATTCTGTGGCCAGATGTATGCATGTCACACGGTGGCCTTGTACATTTACTAGGTGTCTGGGTGATGTACCGTAATCCACGAAATGTTTTCGCCCCAAAATAAATGAATGCAAGGCGTTGGTGCGAAATTTTTGTTGGCTGGTGGTAGATATTCTGCGGCGGGCAAAATGCGCGGCAAAAACATCTCATGGATTACGGTAATATGCTATGGCTTGAATGGGTAATATGATGATGATGATGGATTACGGTAACATGCAAAGGTTTGCTATGCAGGAAGACAGACTTTGCAAAGCACCATATTGTGCTGCATCAAGAGCAGCAGATGCGGCACTCACACTGCTAGAACGGGCGCCCGCCACCATGGCTGAACTGTCTTGCGTCATGGACCTCTGCTTCTCCTTGCTGATCAGTACGGGCACTATGGCATCAGTCACTGTCCTGGGTCAAGTTCATGATGGAGCGCTTTGCCACCACATGCAGCCACCATGGCAGACTAGGCCTGTTTACACTGTGTAAAATTTTACATTGGGCAAGTAAACCGTGTGCAGAGCCTAGTGCGGGCGTTAAAATATTACGCTTTGGTCACAGTGGTAACAGGTTTGCTAATCAGCACATTCCGTGAAATGCAGCCGCAGGCGACAGCAGTGTGGTCAGGCAAGAACACATATGGAACACATAGGAGCCGTTAAATCCGTTCTTTTACATATATATGTGAGTCTGTCACGTCAGGCATATTTTGCTGGGTAGGCACAGGTTGCAGCAGCAGCACTGCCCAGTGTTCTGTGCACGCCTCCACAGCGTGCTCATAGCCTGATTGCTGTAAGAAGTACCTCGTGTAGTGTGGAAGTTGCAGCGTTGTCACCAGTCACCACCATAGTAGCACTAAACGTTTCAAATGAAACGAAACGTTTCAATCTGAAACGCGTTTCGTTTCACAGTGATCAGGCAGGCACCTCTTTGAAACGCTGTCAAAACGTCATGTTACAGTACTTGTGCATGTACTGTACATGCAAATTCACATCATCCCTGGCCTTCCTGGGGTTGTATGTATACGATGTAGTACTGAGTTTGAAGTACTGATCTGTTCACCACCGTCTGTTGGCCGACTTCACAGAATTCTGCAGCACTGCTGCAGCAGCTGCAGGCTGAACCTGTATTGAGCTGTAGGGCATGTCCAGGACATGATTTCCTGATCCTACACGTTTGCTGGGCATGGAAGGTGACACCTGAACGATTGCTGACTTAAAGGAGACGGCGATTTGCGTCATCGTTGCTGGTCACGGACCACCTGTGTCGGCACACCCCGCAGTAACACCTGCGCGGGCAATAGCAACTGCTCGGCGGCCTTCTTGCCTCCCATCGTTGCAGTGATATAAAACATTATGCTGATAACGTGACAGCTTATACATCGAACACGTGCTTTGAAGCGCCTGATCACCCGCAGGGGACACTGCGGTGCACCACTCACGTGAGTCACACGTGAGTCTCAAGGGGTGGTTCCATTTAAACGTCCAAGTCCCACTGCAGCTGGCGTTTAGCAGCAACGTTTCACACTGAAGCGTTTTAAACGTACGTTTAAAACGTTTCGTTTCGTTTCACAAAGTGCCTGACCCAATGTTTAGTGCTACTATGACTGCACCCAGCGCTGCGCATGCCAGCAGCACCGCACCAAACGTGTTGGAAAATCCACTCGTTGCATGCCACCCTAAATAGATATCCTTAGGCAATTGACAGAGGGGATGCGCCGCACGGCATGTATGCAGCACACTGCTAACGCACTGCCTGCATGCTTCGGGCGTTGCAGCCACTGTGCTGGGACTTCAACCATGCATGGATGCTGTCCATGTGCAGCTGCTCACTCGTCGCACACGAGGCATGCCAGCTGCTCTGGGTTGCTGACGCAGAACTCCTCCGGCGGGCCCCCGTCATCTTGGCCTTGCCCGCATCAATGGCGGCAGAGATGGCGGAGAACACACCATCTGTGAAAGAACGGGTTTAACGGCTCCTGGGCTCACAGCATCTGTGGCGTGGTTGCCCTCCATCTGCACAACACAGGCGTGTGCAGACAACAAACAAGTGTGCTGCAGGGCTGATTGAGAAGGTGCCGAGTGTTGCTGCCAGCATGTGTGACACGCAGATGGCGTGGTGAGTGAACATGTGACTGAGCGCGCAGCGCGCACTGCAGCATTCCCTCATTCTGCACGGTGCCTAGCAGCTTGCTGCACCTTTTGAGAGTGCGTCCGCAGCAGTCCGGGGCTGTTTATTTGTTTTTCATTTTTCTTGGCGTTGACACAGATGTGCGTGTCCCTCGTCCAAGGCTGCACATATGTGAAGCATGCATGCTTCATCAATGATGAATCATCATCATACTAATCATTCAAGCCATAGCATCAACACGCTGCAGATGCTTGGGCGTTCACTGCCGACAATCTGCTGGCTGGTAAGCATCAACAAGACAGCAAGCCGGCTGGTGTTTTAACTTGTGCTTCAGCAGCTGCGCACCTCGCACAGGCAGTTTACAACATTGCAAAGTGCGCACTGCATGCAAAGTGTCGTTGACCACTGTGCACCATTACCATGGTCAGCACAACACTGGTGTCAAACCTTGGGAGGCAGAACGCTTGTTGCTACTCAGAGGTTTGCCACAAACCGGAGTGGTACCACTCCTCCGAGGTTGTTGCGACGTCGTGGACGCCACGTTGCGAGTATTGCAGCCATCGAACAGGACAAGCCACAAACCAGCACAGCTAAGAGTAGGACACCTGTTTATGGAGCAATGGCTGGACACATCACTGCTTGGGCTGGTGTGGGAGCAGACACTTACCAATGCACAGTTCAACACCAAGATCAGCACCCCTAATACGTGCCTGACATCAATGTACAAGGTTGCAAGACAACAGTCAGCAGCCATCTATTCGTCCGCTGTCAGAAGGAAGCATTTGCAGGTGCAGTACATGCCTGAGCACATGAAGCAGCTGATCAGCAGCACTGCCGATGGTAGCCACTTGGGGTCCTTGCGGCTGCAAGTGCCTCCAAGCGACATGCGCATCTGGCCTCACCAGCAGCGCTACGCTCTCAACACCTTGTTGCAGTCGTCCCCAAGTGCCATCAACATCCACAGCAATCATATGCTGCTGCTGCCGCTGCCATCGTTTTACACTGCTTGCTGTACTGCTGCTGCCGCTGCTGCTAGCTGCACTGCCACTTTGGCCTGACTGCGTCACTATGCTGCCTTGCGGGAGGATGTGTAGCACCTTGACAGGCCAGCCCTGCTGCTGCAGCTGCTGCCCGCCTGCCATCCAGCTGCTGCAGGCACCCTCACTACCGCTGCACACCAGCAGCATGTTGAGGCCCAGGCTGGATGCAGTGGCCAGGTCCAGGGATGACACCTGCAGCAGCAGCAACAGCACACGGTGACAACAGCTGCAGCAGCTCGAGCAGATCACACCGGTCCCCCCCCCCCCAAGCAGGCACACTGGAGGAAGGGCGCTCGTGCATGGCTGAGCACCCACCCCAAACCCCAGCCAGTAGGCGACACCTCGGCAGCCATGCCATGCGTCCCCATGCACAGCCGCCCACTCACCAGCTGTTGCTGCTGCCCATCTTGCCCCAGCATCTCCAGCCAGCAGTGCGGCAGCCGCCCGCCAACCTCCGTACTCGGCACGTATGGCGAACCCCTGCCCGCGCTGACACTGCCGCCGACACCGCTCCCGCTCGCAGCGCTGTCGCGCATCGCTGCACCCTCAGTCGCCACCGCACCCTGCTGGTACGCCACCCCCAGGTCCTCCTGGGAAACTGCAGCCTCAAGCTCTGCCCCGAGTCCAGGATCTCCTGCAGGGCCCCTCGCCGCAGCGGCAGGATGCTCGCTGCCACGCCGCGCCCTGCAGCGAGCGCGGACTCCAGCAGCCACCTGCCAACGCCCGCCGGCAGCGGCGCAGCAGATGCCAGGCGGCTCGCCAGGCCCGCGGCCTGCGGGTCCAGCCCCAGCGCCTGCGGCACGCGCACCGCCTCGTGCCAGTTGCTGACGCTCAGCGCAGCGTTTGCTTGTGCGACCGGCCGGCGTTCGGTTGGGTAGGTGGACAGCAGCTGGCGGCCGGCTGAGTGTGCAGGACCGCCGCAAGCTTCCAGGCCAGGTTGTGTGCGTCCTGGATGCCGGTGTTCATGCCAAAGCCGCCGGCGGGCGGGAACCTGCAGCAGGCAGACGAGAGCAACCGAACTGCGTGCGTGCGTGCGTGCGTGCGTGCGTGCGTGCGTGTGTGTGTGTCTGTGTCAGCAGGCGCCTGCAGCGCCGCGGCCAACCGCCGCTGTGGGCGCGTCGTTCGGCAACCATGCACATGCCTACGCCTGAGCATTGAGTACACCAGAGACAGACTGCAATGTGTTGCAATAAGCCAGCTGCTGCAGCAGGCTGAGGCTTGCATGCGGTTGCTGTCATGCCCCACCTGTGTGCTGCATCCCCAGCCAGCATCACCCTGCCGTCCCAGGCGCAGTACTCCTCAGCCACCACTGCACTCATCACCCAGCTTTCACACTGTGCAGCTGGAAGCCACGCTGACCTGGCGCTGCTGCTGCTGCTGCTGCTGGTGACGCCTGCAGCTGTGCCAGCGACCAGCCTGCAGCATCAGCCACGATCTGCCCGCACACCTCCGGTGTGAAGTCTGCCGGAGACTGCAGGGGTGGGTAGTATGGCACCTGGCGGGGAGATGAAGCACAGGCAAACACACACATATGTGTGTTGGTTAATATCATGATGAGGCAGCAGCTGCAGGGGTTTGTGATACCATGATGAGGCACCGCCAACACAGCACGCATCCTGAGAGGGTCCTGGATCAAAATTAGTAATGCCTGCCAGGCAGCAGCAGCAGCTGCCTGCTCCGTGTCGCTGCATGCAAGTTAAACACACGCTACAACCCCTACCTGTGCCACGAACTCGCCCCTCTCCAGGTCGTGGGCCACCACCACCGCCACCAGCTGCCTGTTGAAGACAAAGTACAACATGGCGGGCCGCTGCTGCTGCAGCAGGCTGCGTCCCAGCGCGGCGCAGCTGAAGTGGATGCTCATCAGGTGCTGCAGCGCCTCCTGGCCCTGCAGCGCAATGCCCAGCAGGGCCCTGGCACAGCAACACAGCACAGACGGGGCGGTGCCAGCTGGCCAGCCTGCAGGATACTCATCCTGGAACAGACGGTCTGCCAGCAGCTGGTGCAGAAGCTACTCCAGACACTCACTGCGCTTGCTGCAGGCACCACACCTGCCAACTAGCGCTGCTGCTGCTGCTGCTGCTGTCCTGCCTCACCTGATGCCGCTGTGAGCCCCATCAGCGGCCACCAGGTAGCTGCAGCGCACCAGCTGCTGCGCGCCACTGCCGCCATCAGCGCTGCCACGCCTTGCAGTCTGCTGCACAGCCACACACACAGGGTACTCCTGTGCCTGCAAGTCCTCCTGATGCCAACCCAACCCTGCAGCATCACCTGCTGCTGGCTGCTGCTGCAGTGTGCTGCTGGCTTGCTGCTTGTGCGTGCAGCGCCGGCAGTTGATGTGGGAACTCCACGTTGCTGACGGCCGTCACCGCACTGCCGAAGCGGATGTCGGCGCACCCGCCGTGCGCCGCGCTGAGGCGCTGCGCTTGCTGCAGCAGCAGCGGCAGCAGCCGGTGCTGTGACAGGTGAGTGACGGGCTCTGGCGACACTGCGGGGTCTTGCGCGGTCGTCTGGCCTGCAGCAGTGCAGATTTGCAAGACCGATGTCGCTTCCTTGCCCTGCCTGCTGCTGTGCTGCGTCATGACGCCGGATGGGCTGCCGCCACACGCGGAGACCATCTGCAGCAGGGGGTGCCCTGCGCTGTCGGTGACAAGCAGTCACACGCGGGCTGCTGCACCCATATGTGACGTGCACAGCATCTAAGTCTCACTGCTGATAGGTAGAGCTTCAGAGCTTCAGAGCAGCAGCAGCAGCAGCAGCACAGCTGGCAGCCTACCTGGGAAGTGGTTGACCTCACCCAGCAGCAGCCCTGCTGCCATTGCCTCGCAGTACACAAACCTGCGCCATTGCTCCAATGGAGGGCTGCACGCTGCGACCTGGTCTGCCAGGCCTGGAAGACCGCGGAACACCTGGAAGTTAGCGGCAGCAGCAGCAGCAAGGGAGGCAGCGTGTGGCCAGCAGCATTTCGAATTCATCTGGACAGCATGCTGCTCCTGACAGCGCATGCACTGCTCATGGTACATATAGCTGTAGCTGTGGAGCTTGGAGCGCATCAATTGGCATGGTGTATAATTGCTGGTGGCTGCTGCATAGCTTTGCCATACCTCCATGGTTCGGTTGTTGATGTAGTGCGCCTGTGGGTGCTGCGTCAGCTGCTGTGAGCGCTCCAGCACCATGTGACGGACTCCTGCAAGTGCATGTTATCGCCAGCTTTGCTGTCACAACTCTGGCTTCTGGAAACGCAGCTTGCCGGCTTGCTGCTGTGCATACCATACTGAGACAGCAAGCAGGACAGCGCTAGGCCAGTGGGCCCCGCTCCTACCACCACCACCGGCACACGGCTCGGCGCATACGTGTGAGACCATCGGTGTAAGCTTGCTAATACTGCGGCGGACGCTTTCCGACCCGCGCGACAGACGAGTGTCAGCAGCATTGGGACTCGATTGGGTCACCTCATCGTTGATCTGCAAGGGTACCACTCTGACACCCGCAACTGAGGTTACCAGCACCATCACCTGATAAGATCAACCACCGCACGCTGGCAATCCACTGCCGTACGAGTTGCTCAAACCCTAGGCTGACTGTACACTTGTCACTACTGCACTTGCTGCTCCCCAAAGTAGCACAGCCTGGTTGGTCAAAAGAAGGACTCAAACTTCTCTTGATATCCTTCGGGCTCGTCACTGGACGAATCCTCGTCATCACTGCCGCCCTCGTCACCATCACTGCCTCCTGCTGCCGCTGCTGCTGCCGCTGCTGCCGCTGCAACTGCCCCACCATCACTCCCACCTGCAGCTGCTAGTTGCTGCTGCTGCTGCTGCTGCTGCTGCTGGCTGTTTTGTCTTTGCAGGAACGCCTCTCCTTCTCCCCCTTCATCCTCGTCACTATCATCTTCACTGCTGCTGCCGCCATATCCTGCAAGCAGCCCCAGCCTAGGTTCCTCTTCCACTTCGTCCTCTCGCTGCTGGCTGCTGCTGAGCTTGCAGCCGCTGCTGCTGCTCCTCCTCTTGCTCTGCTGGTGCTGCAGCAGCACGTTATCACCAGCAGCAGCTGCTGCATGTGCAGCAGGTATACTGGGCGGGACCCAACCTGCAGCACATGGCAAGGCAATGCATGCTTGCCAGTGTGGAGCCACAGGTGGACAAACTTTGCAGACCGGCAACATGCAACGCAAGATCAAGTGCACTGCTGTCCTGCAATGCAGCTCTGCGGTGCGCTGCTGCTGCTGTGGGGTGCGGTGTCACCCCATGGCAGAGCCCCAGACAAGCCAACAAGCCCCCCGCAGTTCCAGAGATGAGATGCTGTGCATGACGTGCATTGCTGCTGCATGATCAAGTCCTGCTGTGGTACACCACCCAAAGCTGCACAGGCAGAATGTTCAGCCGCCATGACACACAAGCTGGTCGGCCCGCCTGCACGCCCGCCGGCCAAGCCTCACCATCAAGTGACAGTGGATCGGCAAGCCGCGCCTGCGCCAGCACCTGCTCATGCGTGAGCAGCTCCTCCTGCCGCTGATGCTGCTGCTGTCGCCCGCCGCGCTGCCCTTGGTTGCCATTGCGCTGCTGTTGCTGCTTGGGGGCTGGCTGCTGCCGCTGCCCTGGCCTGAGCGACGCTACGTCTCTGCCTGCCTGCCATGCTGCTGCACCAAGTGCATCTTCTGCTACTGCTGCATACTGGCTGAGGTGCTGCCGCTTCGCTGCCTCCTGTGCTGCCTTGTGCTCTGCCTTCTTGTGGACTGGGCCTGCCAGGTGCTGCTGCATCTGCGCCTCATTTGTGAAGCTGGCCTGCAGCAGCAACGAACGGGGGCGGGCGAAGGGGGGGGGGGGCAGCAACATGCTTCATAGTGGATACTGATCTGGCTGTTCTAGCCCAGCAAGCAACTGTACTTGTAAACCTTGAACATCTTTGGTACTGAGTGCGCTAACAGGTGGGCTGCGGCTTGGCCGATTTCACGGGGCGAAGGAGGTCACACCCGCACACCGCCGCCATGCTGCCATGACACCCTACAGAGCACTTGCAGAGTTGTGTACGGCACAGACGTATCCTTCAAACGATCTGCTGCTGCTCACTTGACACATTTCACACCGTAGCAGCTCAGGCACTGCCATGCTTGCCGCTGCCATCACTGCTGCATATGCCTCCTGTGCTGCTCTCAGCGGCTCACTGCGCTTCTTCCTTTGCCGCCTCTCGCCGTATGCATCACCCTGCTCAAGCAAGCACATGATCAGCTGCTAGTATGAAGGCTGCATGCAAAGGATGTCTGGGCAGGCATACAGCAGCAGCAGCACTGCCCACCTCATCCTGCCCTCCTTCACGGCGCCTTTCCCTATTTCTCATGGTGTTCTTCAGCTGCCTGGCAGAGTCTTGCAGTGATCTGCCGTGGTCCATGTGTGCACAGGTTTGAGTTCGGACTGCGAGCTGTAAACTGGATGTTCTCGGATGCACCCCAACACCGTAGATAGGCGCAGTGCAGGCAAGGTCGAGTTCAGGTGGTTGATGACGGAGGACATAGAGGTGCTTCTGCAAGAATCAGTATCGTTACTGCTGCTAGGGCTCACAACACGGATGTCTAATTTGAAAAACCTACCGGCACACGCCATGTAGCTGCTTTAAAAACATTCGGCTGCCTGGTTGGAACGATCACCCTCCCCACACGCTGCTGGGTTGCGTCGGCATTGAAATTATGGAAGGCAAGAACGATGTCAACACCCAACCCGCCACGGCCTGAGGTGCAACTGACATAAAACCATGAATATAATTGTGTGTTTTCTCACCCCTCTTCCTCTTCCTGTGTTTTTCCAGCAGGTAGCCGTTGTTTGTTGCCCATACTGTTGTCCTGCACCGCACTGGAGCATGCATGGCATGCCATGCTCAGTGCGCACTGAGTATGACAGCAGTGACTGCAGCAGCATACACAGCGTCTCCTTTCCGCGGGTACTAGCCTTCGCTGGTCTACTTGCACATCTAGATCTCCATCTGAAGCAGGCCTAAGGCGAAGGCATCTTTCGCTATCCTGCTGCTGCTGCTGCTGCTGCTGCTGCTGTCATGCTTGAATGCTGTTCCTGCTGGGTTCCAAGATCATCATCATCATATTACCCATCCAAGCATAGCATCAGCGCCATCGCCCCGGCGCCCCACCGGGGCGGAAAGAGGAGGGAGCACTGCTCCAGAATGTTTGCTGCATTGCGCACATCCCAAGACTTGACAAGCAAAGCAGCAACACGGTGACACCACGCGACATCTTCCAGAACTGCCCCAATATATCATCATCATCATCATATTACCCATCAAGCCATAGCATCAGCGCCATCGGCCCCGCGCCCCACCGGAGCGGAAAGAGAAGGGAGCACTGCTCCAGAATTTTTGCATGCATGCGCACATCCCAAGACTAGACAAGAAAAGCAGCAATACATGGTGACACCATTCGACACCTTCCAGAACTGCCCCAAATATCATCAGAGACAAAACGCAACACCTTGATTGACGAATCAGCCATGGACAAAACGCTGCAACTTTTCAGCGCAACCAGGCATAGATCTGATCTCGGCAAACATACTATCCCTCTGAGCAGAAGTAGCAGGGCAATCAAACATGAAGTGTGACAAAGACTCAACTTCTGCACCACAACAAGTGCTGGGTTTCAAAATGTGAAAAAAATGGGTGACCGGTAGGTACTTGTGCTGAATTGCGGCTCATCACACACCTAGTGTGTTCATCGGCGGTGCAGCTCAGTTCTCTCATGTCAGAATGATCGCGCCACTATAATTATGCGCATTGCACCCTGTTTGTTGGTGGCCCACATACTAGTTGGTACAGTACTGTGAAAACGTTGGAATGTGTTACTTTTCAGTCTGTCAACATAAATGGTGTCACCGTGTATTGCTGCTTTTCTTGTCAAACCTTGGAATGTGCGCAATGCATGCAAACATTCTGGAGCAGTGCTCCCTCTTCTTTCCGCCCCGGTGGGCCACGGGCCGATGGCGCTGATGCGATGGCTTGAATGGGTAATATGATGATGATGATGATGATGATGATGATGATGATGATGATGATGATGATGATGATGATGTCAACAGCCCTTAGCCTCTTGACAACCCCAGCTGCAGATGCCTGGCTGCCAGCTGGCAGCCTAAGCTGAAGGCCTTCACTGCACTGATGTCTGGCTGCAGTGACGACCTGTGGTTGCCAAGCTGCCCAACTCATGAGTCGAGAGAGGGGAGGCGGCAGTTTGGAGCTAGCGAGTGCGCGAGCATTGTCATGCACGCTATCGTACTACAAGCCTTGTAGGCTGTGCGACAGGTTGTTGCAACAATTGGCAAGCATGCTGCACACTCATTTGCAGAACACTTGCACGTGCAGTGTTTTTGTGGCTAGCGCTGCACTCCACTGTAATTTGTCTGAGGCCCCTTGCACCATTTGCGCTAGAATCTGGCCCCCTTGGGTCACCAGGTGTGGCACTGCCAGAGACCAAGCCTTTCAACACAATCATGCTTTGGTTCAGGGCTGTGCTCATCATCATCATCAAGTTACCCATTCAAGCCATCATGCATGATATATGGTATGATAGCACGGGTTTACTGCAGGTAGGATAGGATCGTGCAGGATGTGGTGTAGGATATGGTGGTAGGATAGCATCAGACATGATATTATAGCATCAGTTCAGGGCTGTGCGCTTGTACCGCCTCCTTGCAGCGTGTGATGAGAGAACTCAAGCTCACACTCTAAATCCAATCCAAAAGGGCCCTACAATAATGTTGCTGATGTGGCAGGCTCCACTGAATCCAGCTGCACACAACACTGCCGCTATTTGTTGAAATGGGGTATGCGGTACAGGTGCGTATGAAGATGATGCTTTGATGCTATTTGCCAGCTTGCCTGCATGACAGCACACTCTGAGCACCAGGAGAGCTTGAGCGGGGCTCCTGGTCAAACATTGCTTTGAAGGTATGTCGTTTTGCATTTACCTGGAGCCCAGGAGCCGTTAAATCCGTTCTTTTACAACACAAGCGTGCATGGAATCGGTTGGGAGTTGAGCATAGTGGCTTTTGTATGCCAGGCGCTCGTGTTCCAACCAGTTGAAAGCACCTGATCATGATGCCCTTGAAACTTCCTGTTTCTTTTCTGGCTTGCTTTGGTTTGCTCTTTGCCCAATGAGCCTGTCATTGGCTTCCCAAACGGGTGAAGTTACCTATGTGAAGAAAAAGCAGCACTCGCACTACTCAACTCCCGAAAAGTGAAAATGTGAAAATGTGAAACTTGTACATTGGCAAATCCACCATCTCAACAAGGGCGCACCACTTGTGCTGGGCAAGATGGACCCTGCATGCATCAGTAACGAGATCCACTGCACCAAAAAGGCTGTTTTGGGATAAACCCAGGCCTCATGCAGCCACCTCCTGTGGGCTGCTGTGTCACACTGCAGTACAGTGGGTGGAGCCAGCTTTCCTTACATGAGCAGCCTCGCATGCAGGGGTAGGGTGTGACTACTTGCCTTTTGCTGTTGCGTTAGAGAGCTGCTATTCTAGACACTGCAGTGCTGCTGCCGCAATGTCACCTGTTCTTGTTGGAGGCACCCTGTGAATCGTTTGAAAACTCCAAGTTTATGCAGGTTTAAGGTGATGTACCGTGCATGCCGATGCTGTGCTCAGTGTCAAGAACCGAATGTACAAATGGCCGACTGTACATGTACAAGGTTGCGCAACACCTGCCAAGCCATAGCATCTGCACACAGCATGCCCTGTACCAACGAACCCACCAAACCAAGCCGTTCGCTAATTCAGCAATTCATGTTATATGCCTGTGTCAGCTTGCGGTTGTGTCAGCAAGCACTCGACAGCCCTTGTTCCATTTGTCGCGAGTCTCTTGGCTCCTGTTGTCTAGCAACGTGTAGAAATTGACTAAACGCACTCAGAGCATGCCGGCAGCTTCGCAAAGTGACCCTGTAACCCTGCTGATCTGCTGAGCTTCATGTCGAGCTCAAACTTGCGTGCTGTGCTCGTGCGGTGTCTGAGGGCTAGCAGCCATGTCGGTCGACTAGGCGTTGGCAATAGCTTGCTTGTAGGAGCCCAAGCACGGGTGAGACTTGCTGCAGCTGCTGCTGCTGCTGCTGCTGCTGCTGCTGCTGCCTCTGCTGCCGGGGCACAGCATTCCAGGCATCTTGTTTTCACCTTGTTGTACGTCTGCAGGGACAACATACGAGCTTGAATGCACAACGTTCATGTCCAAACACCTTCACTTCCAGTAGCAATGGCTGCCTGTGCACCAGCCCACAATTGCTCAGCCCATGCCCACAGCATCAGCAGCAGCAGCAGCAGCAGCAGCAGCAAAAGCAGCAGTGGAAGCAGTTTCCTGACTGCAGTCACCCCCAGCTGTCACTACTGCTGCCTTCAGCCAGCATGTGCCTCACAACAGCGTCAAGCACTGCCACAGCTGGGACTGTGCTGCAGCAGCAGCAGCAGCAGCAGAGCGCTCTTTTGCCGCGCATGTTGCACACATCTGCAGCTGCATACAAACGCGTGTACATCCCAGAGGCAGAAGACGACCTTTTTTCCGAAGACGAAATGGAAGTGCTGGTTGACGAGGACGAGGACGAGGACGAGGACGAGGACGAGGACGAGGACGTGGACGTGGAAATAGATACGGCCGAGTTTGAAGATGAGCAGCTGGATGGCCCTGAATGGATGGGTGATGGCGGCGTTGCCACCTCACGCCACATCACAGGCGACGCCAGCAGGGACAATGACGGCCCTGAGGGTCACACGAGTGACAGCTTTGGGGAGTATGACGTTGAATTTGACGAGGCCTGGGAGGATGAAGATGATGTTGATGACCTGAGGGACCAGGAGGACACTGGCAGCGAGTCACATCACCGCTGACCGTGCAGTGACCTGGCAACGCCGCTGCAGTCCAGCTGAGGCAGCTTGCGCACTGTGCGGAGGACTGGTTCAGGTGGTGTCAAACACCATCTCACTAGCTGACGATTAGGACCAGACCTGATTGGTCTTACTAGCCATTGCTGTCGTCAGCTGCATGGGCTAGAGTGGTATGGATAGTGTGACCTTGGTATGTCGCAGCATGGGGGCCATGGATGGCATACTATATACAGTCAGTCTATATAGACATTATGAAGAACAAGAGAGATCTCTGGGCAAGAATGCACGCACAATGCACCATGTGCAAAGCCCCCTGTGAGCCTTTCGTTGGCTCCTGATTGGGGTTCCCACTCCTTTGTTGGGTGGAGCATGTAAAGTAAAGTAAAGTAAGGAAAGGGATGCATGGCAGAGGTTAGGCCAGGCTGCTTTGCAATGCTGGTTTCTGTGCGATATGCGTGCTGGCCAGCATCATCATGATGGCGACCCGGTGGACCAGGTGTTGCCTTGCATGGGCTGGTGTCGACAGCTGGCGATGTGCACACACGATGGAGCTGTGGTTGTGGGTCCGTAGAACCGTTTTCTGGCAGCAATGCACCCTTGGCGAGTGCGGTTAGGTGCCTGACGTTCGGCCATGGCAGTACGCCCATGGCTAGTGCATACTGCTGTCAGTCAGACAGGCACCTGCACCAATCACAGGTTTCATGTCATCCAGCTTAATAAAGTGACGTGATGCTGACAGTTACTTTGTGCCATCACGTAGTGGCACGTCGCCCTGCAAAACAGGTCAAGCTGCGCCTCAATGCACAGCCGAATGATTTCAAAATGCGCAATGGGGAGCAATCGGCCGAACTTGAGGCGTACCAGGAGGCCCTGGCACAGCTGGGCGCTGCTTATACGTCCACTATTACCGTGCTACAACAGCAGGTTTCTGCAGCTCAACTTACGGCCAATGCTGCAGTACAACAAGCACATGCGCAGCTGCTGGGAGCGCTTCGTCAGGCGGTCAATGCCAGTTTTGGGTTTAAAAGGGTCTGGGTTGGCAAGTCCTTCCCGTGGTGGACACAGGAGCTGACAAATGCTGTGCAGGCCAGGGTGCAGGCCTTTACACAGTACAGGGAGTCCGGCCTTGTTGCAGACTGGGATGCATTTGATCAGCAGCGCAAGGCTACTGCACAGCTTATCAAAGCAGCTGAGAAGCAGCACAAACAGCGATGCGAGCATGCAATCACTGCAGCGTACAGAGACCGCTTAAATGATGACAGCACGCTTGGGGAGAAGGATATGTGGCAGCTTGTGCGTCGCCTGTGCCCTAAGCATGTCAGCGAGGCCGTGTACAGTGTCATGCAGCACCCCTCAGGACAGACGGCTTCAACCCCTGCAGAAAAAGCAGATGCATTCAAATGCCACTATCAGCGTGTTGGTAGCCATGCAGCGTTTGCCGCCGCAAACCCCCAGTTCGACCCAGCGCACATGACACAGGTTGCCGCCAATGTACAGCAGTACCTTCATGACTCAACCGCACCTCATGCTGCCCCACCCTGCCCGCTGGACTTGCCCATCACTGCCGCCGAGGTTTCTGCATGCTTGCAGCGTCTACGCACAGGCAAAGCTGGCAACCCTGCAGAGGAAGGCATTGTCAACGAGCTTTTGAAGTACGGAGGCAACACAGTTGCAGACATGCTGCTGCAGTACTGCAGCCTCATGTGGCAGCTTGAGCAGGTACATCAGGTGCCGGGGACAGTCGTCAGCATGCCTAAGAAGGGCGATCTGACAGACCCAGGCAACTACCGCGGCATCACCCTGCTCAGCGTGCTCTATAAGTTCTACACCAGCGTCCTCAATCAGCGCCTTATCAAGTTTGCAGAGGGCGAGCAGCAGGAGCAGCAGCAGCAAACACAAGCACAGCAGCAGCAGCAGCAGCAGCAGCAGCAGCAGCAGCAGCAGCAAGGCCAGCATTCAGCACAACAGCAGCAGCAGCAGCAGCAGCAGCCACGCGCAACTGCTGCTACAGCAGCAGCGGCGCCGCTGCTGCACGAGAGTCAGAACGGATTCCGCCCCAAGCGCAGTTGTGCTGACCATCAAAGCGTGCTCAGCGAGGTCCTTAATGGCAGGAAAGCTGAGGGAAAGGAGTCATATGTGTTGTTTGTTGACACCTTCAAGGCATTCCCTACGGTCTGGCTTGATGGCTTGTTCCAGAAGCTGTGGGATAAGGGTGTGCGTGGCAAGATGTTCCGTGTCTTGTACAACTTGTATCAGGGCGCGCAGCGTGTGGTGTCTCATGAGGGTTGCACCACGGATAGGTTCACCTGCGACCTTGGCCTGCATGAGGGTGATGTTATTTCGCCCACACTGTACCTGTTGTTTATCGACGACTTGCTGCGTGACGTGCATGCAAAGCACCCTGGCGTTACCCTCATGGGCCCTCGTGACGAACCTGCAGGCCAAGTTGTGGCAGCCATGCAGGCTGATGACTTTGTTGCTGTCTGCGGGTCTCTGTCTGAAGTTCAGGCTGTGGCTGCAACTGTTTACAATTACAGTTGCCAGTGGCGCTTCAAGCTCCACAGCTTGAAGTCTGCCGTCATGCATGTGCTGCCAGCAAGACAGACCAGCCAGCTGGTCGACTCCGGCATTGTTTGGAACAATGTCCCTGTGCCTGTTGTATCGGAGTACTGCTATCTTGGCCTGTGGTTCAACAATACCTGTACATGGACCACACATTTTGAGAAGATGCTGGCTAAGGTGCAACGTGTGAAGGGTGCGCTCATGCCAATTTGGAAGAGCCGCAGCATCAGTGTGGAGGTTAAACGCATACTGTTGCTGACGTGTGTCCGTCCCATTGTCGAATATGGCAGTGAGGTTTGGTTTCCGTCCACAGCTAGGCAACTGCAGCTGATTGACAAAGTGCAGACAGACATCATCAAATGCGCAATGCGCTGTGGCAAGGAGCGCCCATGCTCTTCAGCTCTCTTGGCAGAATGGGGTGTGAAACCGTTGCATATGTGGCTTCATCAGAGGGCTTTGGAGTACTACTACAGGATTCAGCGTATGCAGGGCGTTCGGCTGCCAAATCAAGTGTTTACAGCTGAATGGAGGCGTCCTAGTGGTGCTGTGGCGGTGACACCGTGGCACAAGTATGTGCAGAGCCTGCTGTGCAAGTATGGTGTGAATGTTGTGACCGCGGAAGGCAGAGCCAGTGCGTGCAAGAGCCATGTCAACAAGCAGGTCAGGACACTACATGCTGAAGGATTGCATGTGAAACGTTGGAACACTCCACTCTAAGTCGGTATCATCATCATCATCATCATCATATTACCCATTCAAGCCATAGCATCAGCGCCATCGGCCCCGCGCCCCACCGGGGCGGAAAGAGGAGGGAGCACTGCTCCAGAATGTTTGCATGCATTGCGCACATCCCAAGACTTGACAAGAAAAGCAGCAATACACGGTGACACCATCAGACATCTTCCAGAACTGCCCCAAATATCATCAGATACAAAACGCAACACCTTGATTGACGAATCAGCCATGGACAAAACGCTGCGCAACTTTTCAGCGCAACCAGGCAGGGATCTGATCTCAGCAAACATATCATCCCTCTGAGCAGAAGTAGCAGGGCAATCAAACATGAAGTGTGACAAAGACTCAACTTCTGCACCACAACAAGGACATCCTGAAGTGGAGCTAGCTCTGCGACCGCCAAACTGACTAGTACGCTCATGTACACACAGACAACCCATACGAACACGCAACAGCAATTCAATACCACGTGGAATTGCCACTGAACGCAAGTACGGCCTAGGCCTCCTGAAACCCATAGCATCAACATGAGAGGGATGCACATGAGCCACATACCGACTCAGAGTGGAGTGTTCCAACGTTCCAACGTTGAGTCGGTATGTGGCTCATGTGCATCCCACTCATGTTGATGCTATGGGTTTCAGGAGGCCTAGGCCGTACTTGCGTTCAGTGGCAATTCCACGTGGTATTGAATTGCTGTTGCGTGTTCGTATGGGTTGTCTGTGTGTACATGAGCGTACTAGTCAGTTTGGCGGTCGCAGAGCTAGCTCCACTCAGGATGTCCTTGTTGTGGTGCAGAAGTTGAGTCTTTGTCACACTTCATGTTTGATTGCCCTGCTACTTCTGCTCAGAGGGATGATATGTTTGCTTGAGATCAGATCCCTGCCTGTTGCGCTGAAGAGTTGCGCAGCGTTTTGTCCATGGCTGATTCGTCAATCAAGGTGTTGCGTTTTGTATCTGATGATATTTGGGGCAGTTCTGGAAGATGTCTGATGGTGTCACCGTGTATTGCTGCTTTTCTTGTCAAGTCTTGGGATGTGCGCAATGCATGCAAACATTCTGGAGCAGTGCTCCCTCCTCTTTCCGCCCCGGTGGGGCGCGGGGCCGATGGCGCTGATGCTATGGCTTGAATGGGTAATATGATGATGATGATCACGTAGTGGGGTAGGGATTCAGTCCAACAACAGGAATCGTAGGCTCTGATCACCACCACAATACTAATATGGAGCAAACACGCGCGCTATAATTGCGCTCTAATTGTTTTTGGACTTAGATTTTTGCTTGTATGTGTGTGACACAGTGTGGCTGGCGGACAATGAGTACCACCATTACCACAATTACTGCCAATCACCACCATTACCACAATTACTACCAACTACCACCATTACCACAATTACTCATCATCATCATAATACCCATTCAAGCCATAGCATCAGCGCCATCGCCCTGCGCCCCACCACAATTACTATTACATGATTACCACAGTCACTACCATTATCTGTTACTATTAGTACCACAATTATTGCCACTCAAACCTGCCCATCACAGCTATAAGGATGCCCAATCCTGTTCAACTTCACCTATTCACAACTGATCCTGAATCGAAAAAGTACTCTGCAACTGCAAACAGTTGTGTGCAATCTGCAGCAAACAATACTCAGTAAACTGCAAACTCATTTCACATCCATGACACTGCTGCACTACAAGTGGCAGGTTATTGCAGCTGAAGTGGCCATCACTCACAATACAAGGCACACTTTAAGATTCACCAGTCCCATTGACTGTCAGCTATCAAGGACTGCAACAGGGTGTCATCATCACCCGCTTCCCGTGATGTTGCCAGGTCATCCAGAGCTGCATCCTCTGCTGCATCTGCTGCGTCATTGGTGTCACCGCCTTAATCTTTGCTAACGTTACCCGGTGGGTTAGAAGGCAGCTGTGCGCAATGCATTTGGTTGTGTTGCTTCACTGTATGCCATGTTGAAGCCACGCACAAACGCATCATCCACTGCGCAATCGCCACGGAAGGTGATGTTCAACCGCTGCAAGCATGACCGCAAATCTTCCACAACTTGTGCCATTGTGCTGACCTCATACACATGATCGTACCACAACTGCACAGCTGACTGTTGCAGGTGTGTCAATTATGAGTGAAAATCTGGGATGGTGGGCTTAAAGTAGCGTGTGTCACGCCATTTAGTTTTGCAATGCTCACCCCAAAACAGGATTCGAATGTGTTCCAGTTAACCCGGAGCAGCAACAGCCGAAGTCAACATTACCAAATACCAAATACCAAATACCAAAGTAGGGCCACAGGCCCACCCACTAAGGAGCCAAACAAGGGTCATGGGGTCCCACAACAGCAAAGGAGTACCATTAAGAAAGAGGCTTCATCTTCTGTTGCTTTGTGCGCGTCCTAGTAGCAGAGAGTTTTGATCATGTTGATCATCATGTTGTACAATGTCTTCAACACCTGAAGCAGGAGCACCAAGGTGCCCAGTACCTGCTAGTTGTTGCCATGTCTGCATGTTCCATTCCTATTTCGCTGACGTTGACACCTTTTGTTCCGTCCTGATGCTTTTTCTCTGCGCAGAGTTTGTGTTATTTTGGGTGAGGAAGCTGCAACTTGCTTCTCTGAGGCTTTTTGTGGTTAATTCTCGTGTCCTGCGCGCTGCAGTCCTCGAAGTGTTCCGTTTCCGACGTGCACACCCATGTAACTCTCCTCAATCAATCATCTTCACCCAAGCACACTCCATTCTACCAGAAGGTGAAAGAAGCAGCAGTTCGCGCCAAGTTGGCATCTGGATCGTACACGCTGTCAGAACCCACCAAGCATATCGTCACTGAACTGCAGTACGTGCCCCTGGTGCGTTGCCAAATGAAATCGCCACCATTTGCAGCTTGCAGCATGCAGCATCAGACAATCAATACAGCACATGCACACTTTAGAACATTTGTTAACTGCCTGACCCTAAACACTGCATGTGACAGCGCATGATTTTGCTGTATTGTTTGCAGGAGGGGACACCTTCCCTACCCGGCAGGAAGGCACAACACCTGATAAGCGCCGCCTAGAGGTTACCCCCACGGACTCCTGCCAAACAGGTAGCTACTTGCTGCTTGGTATAGTTGCTGATTCAAGCAACTTTCAGTTGTGATTTTGCTCAACCATAGTTATAACTTTGTGGCTACAAGCAGTGCCAGCTGACGCTGACACAGTTATCATTGCAATTGCATTTGATCATAGCTATCATATTAGACATGCCAGTGATTTGTTTGATAGCAATACTGCCAAATTTGCCACACCCGGTGGGCCACCACCTGCAGGGTGCCAAGGTGCCAAGCAAGAAGCAGCGCATTGACAACACAAGGTGGCTGCTGCGTTAGCAGCCGTCAAAGAGGCCAAAGCCAGCACAGGTTCAACTACTGCTGGCAACGCAACACTTGTAGCCATCATCGGATCCCAGAGCTCAGACGCACAGGTGAGCATATGTTTGGGGGAATTCAGTGTTAACCCATTACCGCAGATATGTGAATGTTGTCATGCTATGACGCAAACATGCAGACAATTACATATTGCCGCCAGTTGTGGAGTCATTTGAGTCATCAAACATGCAGCCAGTGGCAGCCTTCTACATACTTGCCAAACAACCATGTTGAACTAGTCAACTACCTTTGTTATGCAGGATGCGGGTGGCTTGTCTAGTGCTTGCAACAACAACACTGCTGGCAATGCTTAACTACAGCAGTGCTGTTGAAGATGGAACCGGGCCCAGCAACCGCCCACCACCTCCAAGCTTGTCTGCTCCACGTCGTGCCACCCTAGAGTGTTTGACCCACAAACGACAACAACCTCCAGTCGTCTGGAACCTCCAGTCAGACTGACTATAAACCTGATTGTTGTATAGTCGGTTTATAGCAGCATGCACCTGTGACAGTGCGCTAGCGCTAGCAGCAACCAATCTGCAGCTGTTAGGCATGTAGCGACGCAGCTGGTAAAATGCACAAACCACATGCACTACGTGTGTCAGATACATGCCTACAAACGTGTTGTACACACCACCAATGATGAATACCGCACAGAGGGCACCAACACACAACACAGCATTATGTGATCCACACGCCCCCATTTCCAGACACATGCCTACAAACGTATTGGACACACCACCAATGGTGAATACCGCCCAGTAGGCACTACACACAAGGGATCATTATGTAATCGACACGCACCCAATACCATGGTGCAGGGCTGCCGCAGTAGTGCAGCAATGCGGTGACAAATCAATCAGACCTTCTGACGCTTTGCCGCGGAGGTCTGTGCACTGAGTGCGGGCCGTGCCAGCTGCAGCTTGCGCGGCCGCAGTATAGATGGCATGGCTGGCTGCCGCTGAACGTGACCTGCCGTTTCTCAGGCAGAGCAGCCGTCAAGCCAGCGAAGTTTGACATGATGCTGCGCACCGGCACCTGCTGTTTGACTACACCAGTCAGGCTGCAGTTACGCACAATTGCCACAAAGTCGTTGCCAGGCAGCAGCTTGCCGTCAATCACACTGGCCTGCGACATGTCAGGCCCAAATGACAGCAGCTCTTCATACAGGCGCCTGTAGCTGTTGTACCGCTCAATAATGTACTTCACAGCTGGCTCAGCTCATCTCAGGCGTCACGAAACTGTTGCGGTACATTATCAAATGTACAAGGCACACGAGATTCGCTTGGACCGCGGAGGTTTTTGTCACTGTGGTGTGGCGACAGTCCTGCAGCAGCTGGTGAGCCCTAAGCCTAATCAGCAGCCCACAGCTGTTCAAACGGTGCACCAGTGGCATATCTTGACGTAAATGAGGGCTGCTGGGCCAGCTGCCCCGTCTGTGGTGCTCCTGTAGGGGTGGGGCACAGCTGCTACAGGACTTAGCAGCATGGGCGCAGAAGGGCCCAAGGCTCGAGCAACCCCCGATGTCACAAACGTCGTCTCAAACCCCTCATATATAGTTTGCAATGCATAAAAAGCAATCGTAGACATGCAGCACGCGTCAAGCTGACAGTGCCTTCCTCGCTGCGACGGTGCAAGTCACTGATGCTTCCGGAAACCGCAAACCACCGACCACTGCACCAACGCAGCATAACGCAGGCATATTAAACAATTCTTAATAAAAATAAAAGTAAATCTCTGCTGCATCGCAGCGCTAGGAGGCACCCAATTATAGCTAAAACTCTTGAAACTGCTATAATTCCGGACTTGGCCAATTCAGCCCTGCCTCGGCACCCAGCACAGCATCAAAAAGCACTAAGTGACCCACTGATGCATTTACAAGCGCGCAGGCGCCCTGCCGGCCCCTGTGCATGGCGCCAGAATTACAGCGGGGCGCCCCTACGTACCGTCCAGTCACCTAAAATTGCACGCCTGTCCTTGTTATCCTGTGATGTACTGCAGCGCAGCAGCACGGAGGAGCTACAGCCTAGCAAGGCTTGAGCAGGCTCGCTTGCTTCTGATGCGCAGCTGCAAGACTTGTGCTCTGCAACATACTTTATAATTATATGATGTACAGGCAGCATTGCCTGTGATACATGGGAGCCACCACATTCATCGTCACTAACAGCAATATTTCTCCAATAGCCATTATAAAAGTGTTACAGAAGATGCATGCAAGCGACTCCAGGTGTGTCATCATCATCATATCCAGGTGTGTCACATGCACAATGCAGCGGCACTGAAAGGAACAGCGCGAACTCAACGCTTAGCTCGGGTAGGCACATGTTGTGCAGTTAATCTTACAAGTCCTTGAAGGACTGTCCTCGGCGACACCATGCAGAAACCTGCGGTGGTACTGCATGCCGTTGTGATGCTAGCTGACAATGCAGCGCAACAGCTACTGCAGCCCAGCTAAATGTCACAGCTGCCTCCCGGCAGCTTCAGCCCCCATGCACACAAAGCCCAAACATGTGACTTGAGGGTACACAGGATGGCGGCATTGGAGCATGCCGATTGCAGGCACAGCGGAGCATCTACACCATGCTTTGTACTATTCTTGCATCCTCGTCATGCCAGCAGGGCGTTGCTTGACGTCAATGAACAATGCTTGCTACAATGTGTCTGAAATGTACGTTGTGGTGTTGCTGGTGCAACTCAACAGGCACACTGAGCACCAAGCACACAATGATGCCACAGCTCATAAAGACCAGGTGATACGATATTTGAGCAACACCTGCAAGAGGTGCACGGCAACACAGCACCTGTGGCACATCACTACCGCACGGCGGCTGCCAAGCAGCTAGAGCAGCTGCTATGCAGATGCCGCCACAGCGCAACCAAGCAAAAAGCCTCGAGCCAACACACACAAGCTACACTGTGGCAGCAACGACACACGGGGTCATGGCATTGCAGCACTGAACTCGCAGACCAGTCGACCGCCACATCAACTGCTGGGACCGACCAAAGTTCTGCCGACCACGGCTGCAGCTCAAGCCTGCTCATCTCGCCTGTGCATGACGTGAGCAAGAGGCTGCATGCAATCAGAGGATGGCAGACGCACAGCAAGCCGAACCCTTGAACCAGCAGTAGCACAATTGTTGTTCAAGCCTCATAACACGATAAATAACAAGTTACCCTGTCTTATTGTCGTTTTGCTAGCTGGCGTACGCCTGCTTCAGCCTGCACTTGCAATCTTGCTGAGAGCAAGGCCAACAGCTGCTGGCAACACCAAAAGCATGTGCTGCTGTGCCACAGTGGTGTGCACAAGAAGACATGTGGCTGAGAAGATCACACACGGAGCACTCACACCAGGGGGAGTGACAGGACTACGGAAGTAGCCAGACATAGAGCACACCTGAAATGAATCAAACAAATTAAATGAAAGTCACCTCCCACGCTAGTCCGACAGTACTGCCTGCAGTCGTCGGGCGTAACAGCCATCCCCTTGTCACCACAAGCTCCTCTGCAGTCTTTTGCGCAGCACGCGAAGCAGCCCAGCAGACAAGCATGCCCCTGTTGCTTAAGCATACCTGAGCCTCATCCAGCGCCCACGCCCCCATCCACACAATCAAATGCCTCCACTGCCCGCCCTAGCAGCTGCAGCAACCGCACTCTTGGACAAATCCAGCAGTGCAGCCAGCAGAGCCTCCCCGGTCAGCCCGGCGCCACCACCAGCCTGCACACCAGGCCCGCCAAAACCATGCTGCTGCTGCTGTTGCTGCTGCTGCAGTTGAGCTGCCTCATGCCTGCGCTGCTGCAGCAGTGCCCCAAGCTGGGCTGCAAGCTGCAGCTCCTGACCCAGCGCGCCGCCTGCAGCTGCACCGGCAGCAGCGGCAGCCATCCCATCAGCTGGTGCAGCAGCGCTGACACTCTGCTGCTGCTGCTGCCGCAAGTCACTGGAAGATCCTCTCTGCCCGGCAGCCATTTCCACTGCCATATCCACTGCCCCCTCTCCCCGCTCCTCCTCCTCCTCTTCTGCTGCCGCTGCCGCTGCTGCTGCCGCCGCTGCTGCTGCTGCCGCAGCAATGGCTGCAAATGCAGCAGACGCAGATGTATGCTTTGTGCATCGCTTCTTGGGGGTGCCACCTGATGCCGAGGAGCCCTCACCAGGCGCTGCAGCTGTACCATCAAATGCTGAACCAGCCAGCACAGCTTCGCCTGCTCCTACCACTGCAGCGGCAGCACCAGCTGCGGCCTGCTTGCAGCTTGCCGGCTGGCCCTGCAGCTGCTGCTGCAGCGCCTCCATCAGCAAGGCTGTGGCTGCGCCAGGATCACTCGCCGCTGTGGAGGTGGCAAGCGTCAGCAGCTCACTCAATGGCCGCTTGCACCGTCCTGCTGCTGCTGTTCCTGTTTCTGTTGCTGCAGGCTGGCTTCTGCCGCACCCTGCAGCATAAGCATACCCTGCTGCTGCGCCTGAGGTGCTGCTGCTGGAGCTGCCGCCTCGGCAGCTGCCTTCAAGCTAGAGGCAGCAGCAGCCCTGTCGCCTCCGAACAGGTCAGGCAGCAGCTCCACAAGCAGCGCGAGAGGGTCGACATGCGCGCTGCTGCTGGCACGGCCCGCGCGTGCTGGCGCTGGCACTGGTGCAGGTGGTGCGGGCTCTGCTGACGCCTGCTGCAGACGCTGCAACTGCTGCAGGAAGCCGTCCAACACCTGCTGCTGCTGTTGCTGCAGCTCCTTGGTGTGTGCATAGCTTGCCGCCTGCTGCTGCTCCTGCTGCGCTGCCAGATGCCCTGCTGCCCGCGAGTGTGGTGAGCCTGCAGCAGGTGCAGCTGCCAGTTCAGCCAGCAGCTGCTCAATCCTGCTGGGCTGATACAACGATGCCCTGTCCATTGGCTGCTGCTGCTGCTGTCGCTGGTGCTGCTGCTGGTGGCGGTGATGGTCTGCTGGTTGCTGCTGCCGCGGACCAGCTGCTGCAGCTGCAGCATGGGGTCTGCAGCAGCAGCAGCTGGTGCTTGCTGGTGCAGCTCCAGGGCATCCAGGTCGAGCGCAGCCGACCCGCCACGCATTGCATTCACAGCAGCAGCAGCCTGCACACAAGGGCAGCCCCGAGAGTGCAGACAAGATGAGCGTCCACACGTGCACATGGCGCTAGGGCAGCTGTGCTGCGGTGTTTGGGGGCACTTGATAACACACGCGCGAGCCACAGCCTCAGCTACCAGCAAGACGCACGCCTGCCCGCACATCTGCCATGCAGGCATGCAGAGCCCTAGCTCAGCTGGTCTGGTGCTGCTCCAGCCGCTGCCACACCCTGTGCCCGCACCTGCAGCGCTGTATTACCCCAGCTGCCTCCTGGAGACACCGGCACAGCTGCAGGCGCCTTGACTCCGTCGCCGGCCGTCAGCCGCGCTGCATTCGCAGCAGCATCGCTGAAGTCCTCCGCCACCCTCGCGCCTGGCGCGGCTGCGGCGGCGCTGCTTGCCGCTGCGGCATGTGCTGCTGCTTGGGCGGCTGCCGCGCCGCCGCGCGGCTTCTTGGTGTCGCCCGGCTGCGTGTGCTGCTGCACCTGGTCTGCCAGGGTGAGGCGCGGCTTGGCCGTCACGCCGCGCTCGTCCAGCCACTGGCCCAGCGTCTTGCGGTTGGACAGGCCCTTCACCTGGGGGCAGAAACGGGCAAAGCGGGGACGGATGAACAAACACAGGCAGGTAAGTACGCAAAGCTGCCACCTCAAAGGACTAAAGTACAGCCTGGTGGTAGTGCTGCATGCTGGTGCACAGCACTGGCATGCAAGCATATCAGTGCAGGTCCTGGGTTGGCATACGTGGCTGACAGCAGGTCTTCCTGCAAGCCGGGGAACTGTGTGCTGGGGTTTGCAAATCCAACAGCGCAGTGCAGATCTGGCCAGCATGGTTGTTTGCACCGCCATCACAACATGTGCCTCCACCACCGCCACCGCCAAACTGCCTTGTCACTGCACACGCACCTGTATGCTGCCGCGCCACTTCTTGCTGGCCGCCATGCCGCCATGCCTCTCAAACGCGGCCGGCGCAAACCAGACCGCCCCGCCGCTGCTGTCGCTGCACTCGTTGCAGAGGCACAGCACGGTGCCGCTGGCCAGCGAGAACACTCCCTGCACGTGCCCGCACTTGACGTAGCAGTGCGTGTCAGGCCTGCAGTCTGGCAGCACGCCGCTCTCCACCAGCTGGGTCATGATCTGCATCGAGGTCTCTTTGCCGCTTGCACCCCCAGCGACCGCGCCGCTGCTGCCGCCCGAATTGCCCTGCATCGCCTTGCCGAGGTGGTGGCCTGCATGCGGTGCTGCCGCTGCGTATTCCCCGGGCGCTGGTGCCAGCCTGTGGGCTGTCATGCCTGCCTCAAATTCATTGGCGGTCGCTGACGACAGCTTGTAGAGGCCTGCCGCAGCAGCTGCTGCGGCTGCTGCTGCCGCACCACCCATGGAGTCGGGCGAGTCCAGGGATGAGGGTGAGGAACCGCCGTGCGCCCCCGAGTCGTTCCTGCGCTGCTTCTTGTTGTGCCGCTTTGCTGCGTGCAGGCCTGCTGAGCTGCTTGTGCGCTTCACGGTGTATGTCCCCAGCTGATGTACCTCCGCTGCTGCATCGGTGTCATCATCAGCTTCGTACAAATGCTGATTAGTATGTGCAGCATAGTTGCTTCCATAGTGGGCACCAGCAGCACCTGCTGATGAGGGCACTTGTTTGGCAGCAGATGCCAGCATAGCCAACATCGCAACTGTGGCTTGCTCGTCCTCCTGCTGTTCGTCTGCATCAGCAGCAGCTACTGCAGGGCTGTGGCAGTCTGCTGCTGCTGAAGCAGGTGCTGGCGCAGGTGCCACCGCTTGTGCCATCGCTGGTGCCTCATCTGCATCCATTACGCCTGCGCCACCCGCATCAGCGTCGTTGTGAGCTGTGTACTGTCCTATCCCCAGGGCTGCAGGCAAAATTATCGTGGGGGCGTGGACCTCGGCTGACACCCCCCCACGGCAGCTGTGCTGCTCCAAGTCAGGTGTCAGCAGCAGGCAGGTGCTCGAGGAGGCCAAGCTGGGCTCTTCGCAGGGGCGTTCCTTGATCAGCAGCCTACACTACAATAAGTGACCGGCAGATGTCGCTCCTGCAAGCAGTCAGCGGACGCGGCGCGGTCTTGCGGACTGCCAGTTGTGCAGGACAAGCACATCGTCGGAAGTGTCCAGAGCGACAACCAATAAATGTTGCAGCTAAAGCTATTCACTTGAACGTGCGCGCCTGCTGGCAGGAGACGCACCT